>OY992881.1:19254220-19849220 GCA_963921405.1 Cepaea hortensis | reverse complement strand
TGTGTCCAGGTGGTCAAGGGTTGGCAGGGCCTCTATGGCGTTGAGGGCATCATCCGCTAGCTTGGCCTCACTTGAGTAAAGCTCTAAATAGTGCTCGACCCATCTATCCATCTGCTGTTTCTTATCAGTGATGATTTCTCCAGTCAAGGTTTTCAGCGGTGCACTTCTTTTGATCATTGGACCACAGGCTTTCTTTATCCCTTCATACATGCTTCTGATGTTTCCCTTATCACTTGCGATTTGAATGGACTCACATAACTTGATCCAATAATCATTCGCACACTGCCTGGCAGCCTTTTGTACATCCTTCCTTGCTTGCTTCAGCTCACTCAGAGTGTTACGCGTTGGTCTTTCCTTGTTTCTTAAGAGAGCTATCTTCTTTTTATCAATCAAGGGCTGCAGTATCTGGCTGTTTGCCGCAAACCAGTCCTGCCTCTTATGATCTACAGTGCCGTAAACCCCTACCGCTGTTTTATAAATAGTTTCCTTAAGTTTATTCCATTTATCATTTACTATACAATTTTCTGATGTATCATTGAAAGCGTCTTCAAGTTGCTGTTGAAATTCAAAGCACTTTCCAGGATCGTGAGTGTTAGTAATATTAATCCTGGGGCTAGACTTGTGTTTAGCTGTGTAGATTCTCTTTGGTCTCAGTCTAACCCTTGCAACAACCAAAGAATGATCTGTATCACAGTCAGCACTGTGGTAACTTCGAGTTAATGATGTATGGTTCAGATGTTGTCTCCGTGTGATAATGAAGTCCAGCTGATGCCAATTGCCGGATCTTTGGGTGTTTCCATGTGACCTTATGCATCTCTTTTGTTTTAAAAAAGGAGTTTGTAATACATAGGTCATTTCTAGTGCAATGCTCCAGCAGCCTTTGCCCATTATCATTCATGCGACCGATGTTGTATTTTCCAAGGCACACTGGCCATGAACTTGAGTCCTTGCCCACACGAGCATTGAAATCACCGAGCATATAAATGTAGTCGGATTTTGGAACTGCCTTGATCGCAGAGTCTAGCTGCTCATAGAACATATCCTTCACATCATCAGAGGAAGCGAGTGTCGGTGCATATGCAGTGAGAATGGTGGCAAATCCACAGGAGGTTGCCAAGCGCAGTGATAATAATCTTTCATTACCTCCAGCTGGGATATCAATCATTCCCAGTAGCGAATTCTTCACTGCAAAGCCCACACCATGTTGCCTTTTTTCTGCCTGCCCTCTTCCCTTCCAAAAAAAGGTGTAATTGTTTTCCCTGAGTGACCCTTCCTCAGCGAGGCGAGTCTCCTGCAGGCCAGCAATATCAATGTTAAGACGATCAAGTTCAGCATCAATCACAGCCGTTTTTCTCACATCGTCAATATTTGTCAAGTCAGTGGAAAATCCTGGACACATGGTTCTCACGTTCCAGGTTGCAAGCCGTAGCTTGAGGTTTCTATTCTTTTTATTAGTACCTGGTGCATTGGTTTTACAGCCTGCGATTCAGATTTTGTCCTAGCCCCAAGCACCCATTGAAGCAGGCAGGCTGTGGCGGATCAGCACCCAATTGGCTGGGGGCTACCCAGCTTGAGGCGGGCGGTAGCTGATCAGTGACACCTGTAGGTGTCTCCCACCGTCAGAGGCAACGCGTGGCGCCCCATGTCTACGCCAACTGACAAGGACTTATAACCCGTAACAGTTGCCTCTCGCTTTGATTCCGAGACCGGTTAAGACCAGGGATGGAGTTATTGCCTCTCCATAGCACAAAGCCTGGGCTAAAATAAAGAAACCATGTGTTGCCCATGCAGCATGATCCCTCTCTCGGCCTGCCAAGTTCACTCCAGAGGAAAGTTGACACCTATAATCTGGAACAAGACAAGCTGCAGAAGCTGCCGGATCAGCAAAGCAATGCTCTAACTGTCCGCCTGTCGGAGCTTCGATCCAAGAACAGCTGCCAACCAAGGCTTAGGGCCTGGTCTGCCCTGCCATGACTTATTTTGTCTTTGGGTTGCATTTCCTCGCACCAGGATAAGGCTAGTACCCTCCCAATTGCGCTCTTCCGCCCGAAGCCGTTGGCACAATGTGGGGTGTCGGGTTTGGTAAGCGCCGCCCAACATTCGGCGCTGACAGAAAGCAGGTAGTACCGTCTACTGTCATACGGTAGCTCAGTCATATCTGACTAAGACCTGACTACTACTACTACTGCTGCTATTACAATAATAACAACAACAACAGCAACATACTATTTCTGCTGCTATTACTACTACTATTAATATCACAACAACAACAACAAAAACTACTACTACTACTACTACTACTACTACTACTACTACTACTACTACTACTAC
This sequence comes from Cepaea hortensis, assembly GCA_963921405.1. Taxonomy (NCBI): domain Eukaryota; kingdom Metazoa; phylum Mollusca; class Gastropoda; order Stylommatophora; family Helicidae; genus Cepaea; species Cepaea hortensis. Next base: position 19,846,889 of record OY992881.1, on the reverse strand, counting down.
TACTACTTCTACTATTACTACTATTACTACTACTACTACTACTACTACTACTACTACTAATACAACAACAACAACATTAACAACAACAACTACTACTACTACCAATCTGCAAGTGCTCAGTCTCACGCACACAAAGACAGACAAGACAGATACCGAACTCTTGTACATTCAGGAAAATTGTTAAACTTATGCCAATAAATAGGTGGGCAATAGTGTCCACCTCAACTGATATTGACTTCAAGAACTGGATGGTTTACTGTAGGTAGATGTACTGTTGTCTGTTCTCTACCTGGATAGTATAATGTTGTCTGTAACTGTACCTGGATGGTGTAATGTTGTATGTTCTCTGCCTGGATGGTGTACTGTTGTATGTTCTCTGCCTGGATGGTGTAATGTTGTCTGTTCTCTACCTGGATGGTGTAATGTTGTCTGTTCTCTACTGGATGGTGTAATGTTGTCTGTTCTCTACATGGATGGTGTAATGTTGTCTGTTCTCTACCTGGATGGTGTAATGTTGTCTGTTCTCTACTGGATGGTGTAATGTTGTCTGTTCTCTACATGGATGGTGTAATGTTGTCTGTTCTCTACCTGGATGGTGTAATGTTGTCTGTTCTCTACCTGGATGGTGTACCGTAGAAAGATGTACTATTGTCTGTTCTCTACCTGGATGGTGTACTGTAGGAAGATGTACTGTTGTCTTTTCTCTACCTGGATGGTGTACTGTAGGTAGATGTACTATTGTCTGTTCTCTACCTGGATGGTGTACTGTTGTCTGTTCTCTACCTGGATGGTGTACTATTGTCTGTTCTCTACCTGGATGGTGTACTGTAGGAAGATGTACTATTGTCTGTTCTCTACCTGGATGGTGTACTGTAGGTAGATGTACTATTGTCTGTTCTCTACCTGGATGGTGTACTGTTGTCTGTTCTCTACCGGGATGGTGTACTGTTGTCTGTTCTCTACCTGGATAGTGTACTGTAAGTAGATGTACCATTATTTGGTCTCTACCTGGATGGTGTACTGTTGGTAGATGTACTGTTGTCTTTTCTCTACATGGATGGTGTACTGTAGGAAGATGTACTGTTGTCTGTTCTCTACCTGGATAGTGTACTGTAAGTAGATGTACTGTTGTCTGTTCTCTACCTGGATAGTGTACTGTAAGTAGATGTACCATTATCTGTTCTCTAACCAGGTGGGGTAATGTTGTCTGTTCTCTACCTGGATGTTGTGCTGTAGGTAGATGCACTGTTGTCAAAGACTGGAACATATAGGAAAGAGGTCTACGGCAAGATAGAAGACCACCGGGAAGAGTGGTCAACCTCAAGTAGATTAGAGGTAACATAGTGCCCCGATATAAGGGCAGGGTAGGTGATAGAAAGGGGGACTATTAACTAGTTCTCTCATGAGACACGGAGGTAGTGACCAGATAGTTAGTACTCTGGTCACGACAGAATCACGCCTACGTGATAGCCACGGAGAAGAGTGCCACTCAATAGGAGAACGGCTGCTACAAGCGTGCCGAGTGTAACCGCACGCAAAAAGCCGAAGGACGCAACAAGGTCCTTCCGCGTGCTGTGTAGCGACGCGTGTAGGAAAGTCAGACTGGGGACTGACTTCGTAGAGAGCAGATCGTTTAGTGTCGATAGGAGTCTTTTGTAGCCAATTAGATAGAGATTAGCAATAGGGTTTAGGAAACTAGAGATAGGCAATTCTGTGGCTTTGTGTGTGATTTGATAGCGACTGTTTTTGTAACTGTAAAGAGCCAACGTCAATAAAATGTGCCATTCATTTCCTCTCACACGACTTGCAAGTTTCTTGTGTGGTGTGGGAGAAGTAATCCGATGATGCCTGACACTTTGGTTGTTGACAGGCTAGGATTTAATGTGGTGTCAGAAGTGTTGCTTGAATAAATGTTCAAGCTATTACACTTACCCACGGCTCTAGACTAAGGTTGCCCTAGGTTTAATTTGTGTCAGTGACTGATGACGTGTGCAGACTAGAACGAGTTGCGAGCTAAACTGTGCCTATCGTGACAAAATAATGCTTATTTGTGCTTATTAAAATATTATATAGTTAAATCATATGTTCTTCAAAGGTGTAAGTATTGATATTATTAATTTCCTTCATTGATTTATGTAATTATTTATTTGTTTACGAATAATTATCAAATATGATTCACGGCGGAGCGATACACAGCCAGTAACATTATCGATTTTTGGCAAGCTAAAAATAGCGCTGCGCCTCTGACGTATTACGATTGACAAGCAGTTGTTCTACGCCAATCGCATTCAGCATTTGAGTGTTTACAAGTCGCCAAGCTGCTGTCCGCCTGAATCTGTGCTTTATAGTAATTATTATTTGTTTATTTCAGTTAGTGAATGAATATATTTAGTTATTTAAACATTATTATTATATTTTTATTTATTTAAAAGCATTTATTGAATGTTTTTCGTATTTTTTCTATTTGCTTACCGTCACGATGGCACTACTTTCGGCTATGCAAATTAGACTTGGTCTGCACAATACTTCCATAGATTAAACTAGGTTAGAGACGAAAGGCATAAAACGTTAGAACGAAGACAGGACATTGACAATTTAATATTAATTAAACTATATTCTGTTTGCCCTTGGGCATGTCATTGTGATTGTACCAAATTGTCAAAAATAACGTGTCGTTTACAATTTGTTAATTGTTGCTGCTCTGTAAACCAGGGTGAACAACAGCTGGTTAGAAAACTCGTGTGTATGCCGAAGTGCCAAACGAGGTGACCTGTGTTACCGGATTGGTGTTCCTGATTCTCGGGAACATTAAGTTGAGTATAACCTACGTATTTGGCATGCTATGTGATTAATAGTGCATCTCTTTTTCAGCTTGTGATGCATTAGCATATTTTTGTGATTTGTTTTTTCAGGGAAAAAATTTTTGCCAGGTTATAAACTAAGAGTCCAATCTGCAGTGCTCAGATATTAAGAAACATAATATATCAAAGATAAATAAGTGATTAAAGACTTCAGTGCGTGTCATTGCTAGCTAATAAACCAACAACATGGCAACGTTATCTGATTTCATAAAAGCTGGTAAAGAGTTACAATACACAGGAAAGGAGCTAGAACAATATGCTGATCAAAAATTTAAAGAAGCAAAAGATGCTGAGAAAGCTGAACGTACACGAAAAGAAGATGTGGAGAGAGATGAACGCGCACGAGAAAGACAACACCAAAAGGAGATTGCAGAACTAGCTGAGATAACAAAACAGAAGCAGTTAGAACATGATAAGGAAATTAAACAACAACAGTTAGAACAAGATAAGGAAATTAAACAGAAGGAACTAGAATTAAAACAGAAGCAATTAGATCAGGAAAGAGAACTAAAGCAAAAAGAGATAGATGAAATGGCAAGAGTTAAGGAAAAACAAATTCAAGTAGAATCAGAGACACAGTTAAAGATGAAAGGTATGGATGTAGACTCACACTTAGAAATCTCTGCTACTAAACTAAAAAGTCAACAAGAAGAAAATAAGTTCAATAAATACAAAAATAGTATCAAACCATATTGTAAAGAAGACTCCATATCAGCCTGGACAGAAAATGTCGAGTATCAATTTAAATACCACCAAGTTCCAATAGAGATGTGGGCTATGATTTATATGAAGAACCTGAGTGGTGAGCCCCTTAAAGTGATAGAATCAATACCAACTGATCTTAGATCTAACTATCAAAAAATCCATCATAGAATAATGCAACACTTTTTACTTGATGCCCCTGGGTATCAGGTTCAGTTCTCAAATTTAAAACCAAAACCTAGTGAGACTTTCATTGATTACGTCTCAAATGTTCAAAGTGTACTAGATAGGTGGCTTAAAGCAGCTAACATAGGTAAAGATTTTGACAGACTTAAAAATCTAATAGCCATGGATAAAGTCATATCCACTATACCATCTCCTTTTGCTAAATTCCTGCAGCAGTCGGACATTGAGACCATAGAACAGTTTGAAAAGAAAGGCTCTGCATATTTTTCTTCAAATAGAGATATTTTTAAGACTTCAAATGACTCTGAAATAGTTTCCTTTGTAAAAGACCAACCTAAAAACTATCAAAGTAATAGAAAACCATTTCATAAAATTGATAAGAAAGATAGGAATGTGTCAAAATGTATCTACTGTCAACTCTTGCATGACACTTATTCTATGTGTGATAAATCGCCAAACTATCTGGCGCATCTTGAAAATGTTATTAAGAAGCAACAAAACAAGCGATCTGCATACAGGCGTGCAGTCAAATGCTTCTTTTGTTCCAGCTACGGCCATTATTCAAATAAGTGCCTGTGCCTGGGTACGTATGAAAGCCAACAATGCGATTTTGATTGATACATCTTCTGATAGTGGTAGTGAGACTGAGTGTGAAGTTGAAAATGAATTACCTGTTAACCAAGCTGAAGATGTGTGTTGTGTAAACGATATGTTAAGCTTTGACAGTTGTGAACGATGTCACCAATTTCATGCAGACGGAAAATTAGAATGTGGACATACAGTACCATTCTCATCTGAGAGTGTAAATGCAGCATTAGCCTCCAGAGGCAATTTAGTGTTCCACAATGCAATGGTCAACGACAGACCATGCCAATGTTTGCTGGACAGCGGCAGCACCCTTATTGGTCTTAGGAAGGAACTGGTGAGTCCAGATGATTATACAGGTGACTCTGTCAAATGCCGAACCTTTTCGGGTAACATTGAAATTTACCCTTTGGCCAAAGCCCGTATTAACACTCCTTTCCTTTCTGGTACCTTCACTTGTGCAATACTTGACAACCCTTGTACTGACTTAATTTTGGGTTGCTTACCCCAATTAAAACAATGTACTAGCGATGAAATAGCTGCATGGGAAAGATTAAATGCAGCTAATGCAACAACTAGAGCAGACTCTATAAAACATCAAGACACACTACAAGATGAGAGACTACTGTTGCTATCACCAACTAGCACGGATGATACCACCAGACAAAACTTTATAGAACAGCAGAAAGCTGATCCTAGTGTGTCTCCATATTTAAAATTATTGACAGAAAGAGCCAAAGTGACCAAAAACGCATCATGGTTCTTTAGACTTAATAATGGCATTCTTACTAGGTATTATACAACTGGTAACCATGAGATTCAGCAAACGGTGTTACCTGTACAACACCACTTAACTGTGCTAAAGATTGCACATTAGTCACCGTTTGCTGGTCACCTTGCATACGACAAAACCAGGGCCAGAATTCAGGCTCATTTTTATTGGCCAGGTTTTTGCAATGATATAAAATTATTTTGTCGTTCTTGTAATGTCTGTCAACAATTAGTACGCAAGGGTAAACATCCTACAGCTGAAGTACAACCTTCTACACTGGCTTCTAGGCCATTTGAGAGTGTGGCGGTAGATATTGTTGGACCCCTGAATCAGGTGTCCAGCAAAGGAAATCGCTTCATATTAACGATGGTCGACCTATGTTCAAGGTGGGTTGAGGCAGTAGCTTTGAAATACATCACCTCCAAAGATGTTGCCAATGTATTTCTACACCTGTTCTCACGATTCGGATTTCCACGGACCATCTTATCCGATCGTGGAACTCAATTCATATCGGCTGCAACGCAAGCCCTTACAAAAATGTTAGGGATTAAACAACATTTTACAACAGCGTACCATCCAGCCAGCAATGGTATAGTAGAAAAAATTAACGGAGATCTTAAGCATATGCTGGCTAAGGTAACAGCAGAAAACCCAGCTGATTGGGATACACTGTTACCAACAGTGCTGTTCGCCTATCGGGAGATTCCCCATTCAAGCACGGGTTTCTCACCGTTTGAATTAGTATACGGGGCTAACCCACGTGGACCCCTAACCATTTACCATCAGGTAATAACTAATTCCATTGAAATTCCCACCCCAAAAACACCTTATGAAATGGTGACAGAAACACGAGACAAAATCATGAAATCGTGTATTATAGCTAAGGCAGCTTTGGAGAGGAAGGGTCAAATCTACCGCCAATACGCAAACAAAGGTGCGAGAACAATTGATCTTGAACCAGATCAAGACATACTTTTGTTACTTCCAGACAAACGAAATTTATTATTGACCTCATGGCAAGGGCCATTCAAGGTGGTACGTAAAATTTCAGATGTTGACTATGAAATATCGATAAACGGACACTTAAAGATATTCCATGTCAACATGTTGAAACCTTACTTTTCACGACAAGAGACAGAAGTAGAGACAGACGAACATAGTGCACCCACACCTAGTGATCAAACGACAGACGTACACAACGCAACTACACTAGTTAGCGAGACTGGCAAATCCGACGATATCCATACATCTAGTGAGAATACAGAATACGCACTTAGCACCACCACCGTACTGAATCAGGTAGACGACGACGGAATGGAACTACCTGTTCCTATTGTAGACAAGACTGCGACAGTGGATAGCATACGGATAGAACAGGAACTAACAGACGGTCAACGACGACAATTAATAGAATTAGTGACAGAGTATAAAGACATATTTTCTGACATTCCAGGTAGGACGGACAGAATCGAGCACTCCATTCTTCTTCCGGACTCTAAGCCTATTAAATGCAGGCCAATTCCTTCCTGCGAAGATCTTATTCTTGACATGTCCACCTCCAAAATCTTTTCTAACTTAGATCTTACTAAGGGATATTGGCAGGTCCCTAAGCAGACTCAATCCATTCATCTTACTGCTTTTTCAACACCTTTAGACTTTACGAGTGGCGTTTTCTTCCGTTCGGACTTCGAAACGCTCCTGCCACTTTCGTACGCTTAACTATAGATCTACTTCATGGAGTGACGAATACAGTGACCTATATAGATGATATATGTGTCCTTACTGATGACTGGACAACACACCTACTGAAACTAAGACATGTCTTTGATAGGTTGCGACTCTTCGGTCTCACTGTCAAACCGAGCAAAGTCGAATTGGGCCTAAAAGAAATTGAATTTTTGGGTCATGTCATTTCACAAGGTCAACTAAAGACTGACAATAGAATCATTACCAAAATTATGAACCTGACCATGCCTACCACAAAGAAGCAGGTCAGAAGCCTTTTGGGGTTAGTTAATTACTATATCAAATTCATACCAAACTTAGCTGAAATTACAAGTGTATTTTCAAATGTTTTAAAAGCATCTGTAAAACTAGATGTCAAAGATGCATTATTAATTTCTGCATTGTCAAAATTAAAAATCCTGTTTAGTAATGTACCAATCCTCCGCTTGCCTAATCCTAGGCTCATTTATTATCTTAGGACAGATGCCAGCAGAATCTCCATCGCTGCAGTGCTAGGCCAATTTTATGAGGGCATCTTCCATCCGATTTGCTACGGGAGCCGTAAGATCACACCTGCTGAGTCCAGATATTCCATATCAGAGTTGGAAGACCTAAGCGTCATCTATGCGGTGAGGAAGCTTCATCGATTTCTAGCGGGTGTTCACTTCGTTGTCCAGACTGACAACTCCCCAATCACGGTCATACAAAGTGGTGTGCATCGGAATGACCGTATATACAGGTGGTCGCTAATACTACAAAACTATACGTTTAGTATAGAGCATATTAAAGGTAAGGACAACATTCTGGCTGATACCCTTAGTCGACCATCTGAGGTAGAAATACCGCAGATTCCGCATAAGAGTGTAGAGTAATAGATTATTAGTACATTAGAATATTCTATGAAAAGTATTTTACAAATACATAGACATTATGTGCTAAACTATGTACTAGGAACACCGAACTATCATGTGTCCGTAGACATCAAAAGAAGAACTGTGCTCCGAGAACAAATATATCACCGTGTGAACTGGGACAGCTCATTACTAACTAAGCTCCATATAGGTTCCGGTGAATCATTTGTGTTAAGCAGAGAAAAACAGTGTCAGAACATTACATGAATTCAGACACGAAAATACTGGTCTACGACACAATAGAACTCTACAGGTGCAATACCCATAATACACATGTATGACTGTGAAAGTGTTTAATATACCCAGGACAAGTGTGAATATATAGTATGCCAATGAAAGCTATTTCTGAACATTAGGGCAACGACTAACCTGAGGTATTTAAATACTATGTATATATAAACTTATTGTGATATGTATTATAACATTTTAATATAGTGTTAAATTATAGGTAGATTAGGTCACTTTAATTTATATTTAGAGTTAGACAATATAATATTTTTCTTTTTTTTTTATTTAGTTTAGATAGGATTAATTACATAGATCAGTAATTTACCCACTTACTTACCTTAAAAGTAGAATAGGATAGTAATTTAAACGTAATAACAGCTAATTATAAACTAGAATAAAAAGTTTAGATAGTTTTAGTACCATTTAGGTTAATTACATTTCACTTTGTTTCATTTCATTTGAGTTCATCCCATCTTAATGAACCATTCCATTTAACAAACGTGATCATGTAGTATTAGGATTAATGTACATCATTATCATAGGATAAAAAGATTATACAATTAAACATACATCATTTACACCATATAGATTAAAAATATCATATATATATTGTTCCATTTAAAAACATTAGGTATAATTTTGTTATATTTCACATTACCCATGGTAGAAAGGTACATAATTGATTACATTTCACATTACCCATGTCATAAAGGTACATAACTCATCTCACATCAATTTCATTTTAAATAGTTAGATTACGTCCCTTAAATTAGATAAACATTAGGATTAATGTGGCAAATTAAATTAAAATAGGTAACACATTAGATACATATTTATAGATCTAGTATGTCAGTATTTAGAGTATTATTTCATTAGAATATAGTAGTTACTAATACCAGGGTACAAACCATCAACCCTTTTTCTTACATGTAAATATGCGTAAATACATGACTCGTGCAGCAATTTACGCACAGTCATTTAGCTCAACTTTGTCAAACTGAGCCAAACTTGTACAGTGTCACTCCAAGGTTTTTAAATAATTATGAGGGTAAAAGATGTATGACAGAAGTGAGGGTAAAAGATGTGTGACAGAAGTGAGAGTAAAAGATGTGTGATAGAAGTGTGAAAGTAAGAGCGAATGTAAATGATACAGGAGAAGGTGAGATCGGCGGAGTTTTTCTGCCGCTCAACGCGACTTTTTATTTTTTGTCTGCGTCAAGTGTTTGTTTTCGATGTTGAAAATGTGTTGTCATGAATGTGTTGTGTGTAGTTTAGTGTAGATCTTAGAGAAAGTATTTTAAGTATCATAAGACGGAAATGTAGTCACCAATTAGTGTTATACACTTGTTTGTGGCCACATTTAACCGAATTATGGCACTTGAAAACTAACTTACATACACATGATAGTTAGATACACATGTTAGAAGTTAGATTATACTATTAAGTAGATGCAAACACGCAAACAACCAGAAAAACAAACATATAAATTGCATACATTTTTTGTAGATCAAAGGGAGATAACTCCGGGTCAGGGGACATAATAGACAACGAAACACTAACTTAACAGTGAAAGATAACTTTACACGCGGAAGCGAGATAGGTAAACCTGTCGCACACAGCTTGTGTAATAGTTGTTTAATATTATATGGGGGACATGAAGCAATTCATGTGTTGACCCTAAGAAAGTCAACTTTGTATGGGTAGTGAGTTAATTTACTATTTGAGGGCAGGTCTTATAAGACAACGGTCCGGTTCAGACATACCTCTAAATAATATAATATTGCGATTAAGAAGAGGGCTCACGCCAACCAGACAAGTTTGTGGCGATTGCCAGTAGCCAAGTAAAGTGATACTACATTGTGACAATAGTCAGTAGAAGTCTATTAGGTTACCCAAAGCCAGGTTATCAGCAGTCTTTGACAAAAATTAGATACACTAATTTTTTACAAACCTCTTGCGTCACAACCAATGAGTCAAAGTTGATGACGCAACACAGGAGGGGAGGGTGTGTGTCAAAGACTGGAACATATAGGAAAGAGGTCTACCGCAAGATAGAAGACCACCGGGAAGAGTGGTCAACCTCAAGTAGATTAGAGGTAACATAGTGCCCCGATATAAGGGCAGGGTAGGTGATAGAAAGGGGGACTGTTAACTAGTTCTCTCATGAGACACGGAGGTAGTGACCAGATAGTTAGTACTCTGGTCACGACAGAATCACGCCTACGTGATAGCCACGGAGAAGAGTGCCACTCAATAGGAGAACGGCTGCTACAAGCGTGCCGAGTGTAACCGCACGCAAAAAGCCGAAGGATGCAACAAGGTCCTTCCGCGTGCTGTGTAGCGACGCGTGTAGGAAAGTCAGACTGGGGACTGACTTCGTAGAGAGCAGATCGTTTAGTGTCGATAGGAGTCTTTTGTAGCCAATTAGATAGAGATTAGCAATAGGGTTTAGGAAACTAGAGATAGGCAATTCTGTGGCTTTGTGTGTGATTTGATAGCGACTGTTTTTGTAACTGTAAAGAGCCAACGTCAATAAAATGTGCCATTCATTTCCTCTCACACGACTTGCAAGTTTCTTTTGTGGTGTGGGAGAAGTAATCCGATGATGCCTGACACTTTGGTTGTTGACAGTACTGTAAGTAGATGTACTGTTGTCTGTTCTCTACCTGGATAGTGTACTGTAAGTAGATGTACCATTATCTGTTCTCTAACCAGGTGGGGTAATGTTGTCTGTTCTCTACCTGGATGTTGTGCTGTAGGTAGATGCACTGTTGTCTGTTCTCTACCTGGATGGTGTACCAGTGTCTGTTCTGTACCTGGATGGTGCACTGTAGGTAGATGTACTGTTGTCTGTTCTCTACAGACAGTTACAAATTAATGTTTTTGTGTTTCATTTTTAGAATGATCCAGAAGACTGTCGTATGTGTTACGATGCATTTTTTGCACATTACCCGTACTGTTACGGCTACAGGAAGAAGTACAATGACGTGGAAAAGAAACATGGCAACAAAGAGCAGGCTAAAGAGGTACAACATGACAAAGGGTGCAAATAAGAGAGATTTTGTAGTTTAGTGAGGTTATGTAGTATAGTGAGATTTATACATTAATTGACATTGATTGGCTCTGGGAAGATAGGAAGGAAATATTAGAGGATGCAGTAGACAACAATAATGTACGTAACAGCTACTTATATATGCACCAGTCAGGTAATTTATTTGGCCAATGTTGAGATGGGTTTCTCCTTCATTCCTATTGTTTTGTTCACTTTTTCCATGCTCTTAAATTAATTGACAGCTTTTATCTTGAATATAATGGAACAGAAACTAGTGGTCTTGTCTGTTTCCTTTGTTAATCATCATCATCTTCAAGTGCACTGCCAACTGGTATCGGCGATCATGCTTCAGCACAGCTCCCACAAAATGTATCTTGTGCTGATAATATCTCTACCATGATGAAAGACTGGAAAACCTTTATGCCTATGTCCATTAGAGTTACCAACTGTTGCAGTGTGATCCAAGCTTTCTCTGCTCATAATGGGGTCCAACATGTTCCCGGTTTTCTCTGCTCATGTGGTCCAATGGGTTGACTTCCTTTTTATGTTTGCTATAAATTGTCTCTTTCTAACTGTTAAGATTGGTTAATAATACAATGGTGAATTAGAGACTATGTTGTTGACATACTAAGATAATCCAGTACTGTGATAGTTTTGACCATAGATATTTTCACAGACATGTAGAAAAGACCAGTTGTCTCGTCATTGGCATCAAGTGTACCTCAATGTTATTGTTAGAAGGGTATCACTTCTGTTGAGGTCTGATCAGAAACAATTTAATGTGAAATGTCACCCGGGGGTTACACAGAGAGACACATACAACATTTCAACTTGATTCTTTATCAATGAGCAAAAAAGTAGGTAAGACAACATAAAATGCTTATCTCAGCGCTAAATATTGTCATCTGAACACAAGGTAACACAACTAAACCAGGTGAGAAAGAAATCACGGGTGACCAGGTAAAACAGAGTCACAATAGCACAGCTGATGAACTTACTGCCCTACCTGGTCACCAGTCATTTCTTTCATAAATGGAGGAGTTGTGTTGTTAGTTAGTCGACAGATCATCCTCATTGCACATCGAACCATTCAGTCCATAACTGCTTGGACCCTCTCAGCAAATCCCGCAGCGTGTAGCGGCTCAAGACACTAGTTCTATGTTGGTTTATTACTCTTTTTTGGCTTCCTGCGTACTGTTCTTGTTTGACCACACCTCTTTTAACTTGCTGTTCTCGCAGTCTGACCATGGTTGTAGATTCCCAGTCATCGCTTGGTTTTTGTAAACAACTTACTTCTTGTTGAGCATTCAGAATGTCTGCCTGCTCGTCCGCCTTCCACAGTAACCCTACCTGCAAGCCTGTCAGCCTGCTCATTCCCTTGTACGCCCGCATGCCCTGACTCGAAGATGAAATTAATCATTGCCAGTTGAGACCGCTCCAGAGACAGCAGCCACTCTCTTCGGACCCACCCATCACTATCCTCCTGAGCATACTCATTGAGTCACTAGGGACACAAGCCCGATTGAATGTCTGTGTCTCGAGCCCTGTTATTGCTTTACTTACTGCCATGACTTCCATAATCAGGCTGCATGTGGTCAAAGCAAAATCGCCAGACTCTTCCTTCACAGTTTTCCCTCTGGCCTAAGCCGTAAAGACCCAAGAACTTCTCACTCCTCGGACGACTGACCCATCCTTGTAAATGACTGCATCATTCTCTAAAGAATTCTCGAAGATCAGAGCCTGTACTTCCGCCTCCACAGAAGCTGGATTTTCTTGTCTGCATTTCCTGTCTAGTTGGATGCACACTGAAAAAGATGTACAGAACTCTGTTAGCACTTGTACCCACTCCTCACCAGGTTCTAAGTCCCCAAGTGAATACACCTGCTGAAGAATGTCTTCAGTTGACCCATCCACGATTTTCCTCTTTTTAACCTGCTGCCCTTTACTTTCTTAATCTCGCTATGCAGTGGATGTTGTGTGTTTGCATTGACTCTGAGATAGGCACGTGCTTGGCACATTTGTATTGTCTCTCATGGTTGGAAAATCAAGAAGGTAGCGCATCGTCCTGCATGCTGTATTTCTTATACATCCAAGAATGGCTTCGTTCTGTATCCTTTCCATCCTTTCTATCTGCTTATGGCTGAGAGTCAGGATCACCATCGCATACTCCAGAACAGAAAGAACCAGCCCCACGTAAAGAAGACAAAGATATCGCTGCTCACAGTTTGCCGCCGCCATCACCTGCATCGCAGCCAAACCCCACTTGGCCTTTGTTGTCACTTGGTCTACATGCTCAGTATAAGCTAGACTTCGATCAAATCGTATCCCCAGGTAATTCATTGCCTGCATTCTTTCCACCGTCTATGAATCCAGATTTACAGTTGGCGTTGACAGTATGGTTATTTAAAGAGAACCATGTCACTGTTGCCTTTGTTGGGTTGACCATTGCCCCAGCTTCAACACACCAAGTGCTTATGTGATTGAGTTTGGTTTGTAGTTCTACAACAACCTGATCTCTATCCTTACCCGACGATAAACTAAAACATCGTCTGCATACGACAGTGTCCTCCCCGGTCCTATGATTTGTTCGCTGGTGATTCTCACAGTGTAGACGTTGAACAGCACCGGAGATAATGGTGATCCCTGTGGTAGGCCAGGATATATTGTTGTTGGTTCTGAAGTCCAACTGCCACATCTAAAGACTACTTTCCGTTGGAAGAGGGCTGCAGCGATCCAGCTAAGGAGGAAAGAACTTATCTTGAGTTCAAGAAGCTGAAGCATTGAGGAATATACTGGTACTCTGTTTTACGCGTCCTCAAGATCAATCACTGCAGCAAATGTTTCAATGCCTGAGTGGAAACCTTCTTAGACGACATGGACAAACACTGCTACATTGGTCCATGTTTCTGTTTTTGGACAGTACCCTCACAGGGTGGGTGGGAAAACATCTTGCCTCTCTAGCTGGCTTGATATCGTGTATTTATGTTTTCACAATATTTGTCTGTTAGTATGGCAAATCTGTCCCAATCTGCTCGTTTGTAATTCCAGCGGGGCAAGGGCTTTTGCTCCTGTGGAACATACTCCATATTCATTACAAGCTTGATTGGTCTGTCGTCACTACCTGCTAATTGGTCCAGCACATGGCGATCGATTTTGTGGAGGATGTCTCCTGTGCAGAAAGCTAAGTCTGGAGTAGAGGTGGTAAGCCATCTTCTGGAGTAGAAGCTCGGTGTGTCATCCGCTTTGTTGAGTAGATGGAGATTTGAGTCTATTTCCCAGTCCTCCACTTCATCTCCTCTTTTGTCAGTATCTGGGTATCCCCATCTTTCTGAACGGTTATTAAAGTCTCCGACAATAATGCAGTTTGTGTCAGTTATTTTCATGTTTGAGAGTGTAAGGTCCTTATCTGCTGGGCTATACAGATTGTAGATTCTTATTTTCACGTCCTTTATCATTATATCAACACCTATAATTTCCGTTTGGTTGTCAGAGATCACAGATACTTCGCTGCAAGGTATTGTATTTCGTGTAAGTATTAGAACTCCTCCTTTGTGTCCTTCGCGGTCGAAACGTGTGGCCTGATATCCTCTGACTGAGAATTTGTGATTGGCGTTGAGGTGTGTCTCTTGAATGCATGCCACATCTATTCTATCTTTATGAAGACGCTGTGTTAGGGAGTCTTTCTTCTTGTAAACTCCCTTCGGCATTCCACTGTAGTATGTTGAGTGTCCGGGGTATTTGGTCAATAGCTCTTAACCTACTCCTCTGTGCCTTGACTCCACAGCACAGGGGAAGGTTACCACCAGTAGTCATGGGTGGACCCCCTCGAGGCAGGGGGCCCGTCACTATCGCCGCCTGATGGGACTTCACGGGATTAGCACCATAACGATTTATTTTGATTTGTGACATCATGAATTAAGTTACGTTGCACTGCTTTGTCAAGCCTGTGGCTCAGTACATCCGATTTCGACAAGCATTTATTCGGGAAGCTTTTCCTAGCCTTTGACTGTCCCCAGTCTACCTACAAGGCAGCAGGTTTTACGTTGCACTGCTTTGTCAAGCCTGTGGCTCAGTACATCCGATTTCGATAAGCATGTATTCGGGGTGCTTTCCCTAGCCTTTGACTGTCCCCAGTCTACCTACAAGGCAGCAGGTTTGTGTGTCTCTTCGTCTGGTCCCTCTCCCTTGACCTGTCCGACATGGGTGACCCTACCAGTAACTGTGCTACCGTCGGCATAGCTCTTCGGGTCATTGGGACGCGCAAGCCCCTCTACCTCGTCACGGTGGACACACAGCAGAGGGGATTTTCATGTCTTATTTCATATTTGTTTTTCAGCATTTCCCACTGTAATGATATGTTCATGTCTATTTCATGTTTGTTTTCACCATTTCCCCTATAATGATGTGTTCATGTCTATTTCAGGCATTCCCATGTATATCTACTGGCATCTTTGGTAAGTGGTTTCACTAAATGTATTGTTCATTTGTTAAAAGAATGTTCAAATGGACACATCTTCAATGATACAAGCAATCAGGAAAAGACTTCTGTGTGGTGATGCAGCTTGCAGTGCTACAACAATGTACATGTTATAAATAAGTGATTACAAGGCCCTTGTACACGCTCGGCCCATTGGGTATAGACTCATATTTGTATAGACCAATCAGCAACCGTGGGTTGGGTCATGTGGTCAGTGTCCCACTTGGTAGCCATGTTAGGTTGGGTTGACCAGGGAGGACAAATCAATTTGAATCTACCCCAATGCAGATGGAACCCTTGACCCCCCGGGCCAGCAGGCGAGCGTCTAGCCACTGCGGTACCACATCTCTAATTAATGCTGGAGGAACATAAGACGCAAACTAGAACTAGTGCTGCATGGCGAGTGTGGGAACAGGTTAGATGGGCATCGAACCAGAGAGTTGGGGGGGGGGGGGGCATATGTATGCATTAGCATCCGTACTCTTATATCTACAGAGGTAGATGAAGCACTTCTGGGCATATGCCACGTGCATCAATACTCATTTATATCTACTGAGGTAAACGTACGGGCATATGCCACATGCAGTGACCTCACTTGTGTTAACCAGTAACCAGACCAGGGTTGCAGGAGTGTATCCTTAGACTGTATTTAACCAGGTTTATATGCTGACAGGGCAGGCCTGCAGTTTTACTCCAGTGAACATTGCACCAAACACATGTTCTATGGTGGAATGAAACAGCCCTAGATGACTGCAGGATTTGCAGAAGACTAGTTTTATCTTCTTTTTAAGAAAAAGTCGCTTAAAAGTCGACAGCGTCAACTTAATTGCACCGGGTTTTATCCGCAGCGCGGAAAGCATTGCACCAAGCACGAACTCCGTAGCTCTAGCAACGACCCACATGAGTCTCCGAACAATTTCACTCATGAACCGAAGGATGCGGCCCAGAATTGACACCACAACCTTCAGAACCCTAGTCAAATAGCTTGACCACTTCGCCATGGAGTCTCCTCAGTTTTATCTTCTTTGTCACAAAGCAGTAACTTGCTGTGGATTTGTGACGTGATGGAGCCATCACATTTTGTTTGCCCGTATGCACAGAGGAATAGGTAGCTAGCCATTCTTTCACTTCCACTCATTTGGCAGTGGTTTTTTCTATGTGAATGTAACATACAGAATAGATAATTGAAGTATGGCAACTGAGTGGTTGAAAGTTTGGAATGTAAGACGGGCCTGCGTGCCCAGTTTGTGACCCTTTGAAAATAAAGTTCATTCGTTCGTTCACTTAGAGAGTGATGAATTCAGGTGTTGATCCCTCATCTGACTATGCTCATGATGTTATTAGCTTTGCTCTGTATCGACATAGAGCAGGATCTGCAACATTTAGTAGATGCGGTTATTACAGTGAACAACTAGGGTTAGAATTAAATTGTAAGAAGACACAGATTATGGTCGTCACTAGGAAGAAAGAAATGTCACAATGTAATATACAAGTAAATGGGAATGTTCTTAAACAAGTGAATCGGTACAACTATCTCGAAACAGTCATAACATTTGATGAGAGATGCCGTGAAGAGATTAGAACAAGAATTGTCATGGCGAAGGTAGCCTTTTGCAAGATGGAAAACACACTGACTAATAAAAAGATGTCAATTGCAACAAGAAAAAAGAGTGTTGAAGTCCTACATAGAACCTATACTTTTGTATGGATTTGAAGTGTGGGCAGGAAAGCTGAAAAACATCTAATGGCTGTGGAAATGTGCTTTCTGAGGAAAATGCAAAGATTACCATCGAGAGACAGTAAAACCAATGAACAAGTCCTATAAGAAACAAATGAAAACTGTAAACTGATTAGAGACATTAGACATAGACAGTCACAATTTTTGTATCATATTACGAGAAGAAATAAATTGGAGCACTTTGTGACAACGGGCAAGATTGAGGGGAAAAGAACAAGGAGAAGGCAGAGAAGTAAATACCTGGATGGCTTGGCCTATTGGTATGGTCGAGACAAGAACACTGAACTGATCCACGACTCTAGTGGCCAAGTGAGATGGCAAAACATGACCACCCACGCTTACCGGCATGGCACATGATGATGATCTATCAAAATGCAAACTAGCCTGCTGTGTGTAGTTTTTACAGCAAACAAAACTGCAGATACAGGTTGATTTCAAGTGAACTGAAATAATAACAAGTCTCAGGTGAACTTACGTGACACCACTGGCATCAGACATGTCACATCAGCAGTGTTTACCTGTCAGGTCAGGGGTATGGAGCCATGACAGTGCAGTGTCTAGCAGCTTTTCTGCCAGCTCAGTGGTCCTGTGTTCGAATCCCCATGGAGACAGGGATCTCGTTAAAGTGTACCTGGGCTCCCAGGTCGACCCAGTGGGTACCAAGACATACCTGGCAAGTCAAGACATACCTGGCAAGTCAAGACAAACCTGGCAAGTCAAGACATACCTGGCAAGTCAAGACCTCTCTAAGGAAGACAAAGCACTTATGGGCATGTGCCAAGAGCAATGACCTCACTTGTGTTATCCAATAGCCAAGAACGATATTGTTGGTCTATAAAATTATGGGATAGCACCATATATCCATAACACCTCAAGGCGTTAATAGAGTCCTTTACTTTTGTTTCTTTCTTGTACAAAACGATTATTTCTTACTTTCCTTGGCATGCAAAGATGGCTATAAGTGCATTGACAAAGAGTAGGATGAAGACTCGTGATCATTTGTTTTCAGGTTACCCCAACACAAGAGCAGCCAGAGTTGTGCTGGAGACACTGCGAGAGTGGTTGGAGACAGATGAGTATGCAGCACATGTAAGTGTATGCACTGATGAGCACATGTCCATTGTCAGAGTGATAGAGTTGTCATCTGACAACATGTAACACCGCATTATTAGAGCTTTTAATATGATTGCATGGCAACAGAGCATGTAAAATGAAGCAGTTGAGTATGTGTTAATCCTGTGGAGAAATAATAAACACAGACTAATAATCCATATCATACAGTGTTATCAGGCCAGGTGAATAGAAATCACAGCGTGGGGATCATGACATATAAAAATCAAACTAAGGAAATATGTAATAAATAAGTTAATCTACATGACACACGTTAAACTTTTCTGTCCTTATGACTTTTTTCAAGATCAATACAAGCAAGACTAAAACAACAGACAAAATATATCAAACATATTGAAAAAAGATAATAGTAGAGGAATGTGCGCAACTTTCGAGTGTTTTGATGCCAAATTAGGAAATGTAGAACTAAATATAGCCAGCCTAACCAGGAAAAGTAAAATTAGATATGGAAGTATTTGAGGGATGAACACGATGTGGAAATTGAGTAAACAGAGTTAAACAGTGACATCTGTAACAGTATTGATGGACACAACCTCCAGTATTGATGGACACATCAACTCTAACATTGTGATTGATGGACACATCCTCAAGCATTGATGTATACATCTCCAAGCATTGATGGACACATCCTCAAGCGTTTATGGACACATCTCCAAGTATTGATGAATACATCTTGAAGTATTGATGGACACATCTTGAAGTATTGATGGACACATCCTCAAGTATTGATGAATACATCTTGAAGTATTGATGGACACATCACCAAGTGTTGATGGACACATCTCCAAGTGTTGATGTATACACCCCAAGTGTTGATGTATACACCCCAAGTGTTGATGGACACATCTCCAAGTGTTGTTGCATACACCCCAATTGTTGATGGACACATCCTCCTCAAGTGTTGTTGCATACACCCCAATTGTTTATGGACACAACCTCCTCAAGTGTTGATGTATACACCCCAAGTGTTGATGTATACACCCCAAGTGTTGATGGAAACATCTCCAAGTGTTGTTGCATACACCCCAAGTGTTGATGGACACATCCTCCTCAAGTGTTGATGTATACATCTCCAAGTGTTGATGGACACATCTCCAAGTGTTGTTGCATACACCCCAAGTGTTGATGGACACATCCTCCTCAAGTGTTGATGTATACATCTCCAGGTGTTGATGGACACATCTCCAAGTGTTGATGAATACATCCCCAAGTGTTGATTTATACATCCCCAAGTATTGCTGGATACATCCTCAAGTGTTGATGGACACATCCTCAAATATTGTGGGCACATCCCCAAATGTTGATGGACACATCCCCAAGTGTTGATGGACACATCCTCAAATATTGTGGACACATCCCCAAGTGTTGATGGACACATCCCAAAGTGTTGATGGACACATCCCCAAGTATTGATGGACACATCCTCAAGTGTTGTTGTTTTCATCTCCAAGTATTGATGGACACATCCCCAAGTGTTGATGGACACATCTCCAAGTATTGATGGACACATTTCCAAGTTTTGATGGACACATTTCCAAGTTATGATGGACACATTTCCAAGTTTTGATGGACACATCCCCAACAAATCCCCAATCTATTACTAACGGTACCATAGAGTACGATCCCTAGCAAAAGAGAGATGGACGTCCTAGGAAAATCTACATCACACAAGCATGAGGCACAGGCTTATGTTCAGCTGAAGAGAGTTGCAGAGAAGCGGACAGCGGACGGTCATTATCAGATGTCTACATCACTAGCCTTTGAACTGATTGACCTCATGAATTTTCTTCTACCTCTGCATTCGTCTGGAATGTTGTTTTGGATGTAATTGCGTTGTGTCTGTTTACAGCAGAGCTGCGATATTTGTGCCTCTCGGCCGACACATCCAACTTCTTCAGGCATTTGTTGACCAGGTTAACCTTCTCAGGACCTCATGAGTGATGAAGAATGTATGTCAGTGCACTAGGGGCAAGCCATAAGTATTTAGTCTCCCCCAATAGAATGTGAAGGGTGAGTAAGCTGATTGTCATTCCACTTGGAATGCACATTGGAACCGTCCTCTGCTACATTCATTGTGATCAGTTTCATCCTCAGTTGTCCACTCCAGCTGTGATAGAGCAGATTCATCAAGTGATATGTGACATGGCACCAAGCTATCATTTAGTCATTTACTCTGCTTCTTGTGCTTCCCTTTCTTTCCCAAGCTTAAACCCTCAACCAACACACAACAGTCCATCCTATCTTTTACTAT
Source organism: Cepaea hortensis (assembly GCA_963921405.1). Lineage (NCBI taxonomy): Eukaryota > Metazoa > Mollusca > Gastropoda > Stylommatophora > Helicidae > Cepaea > Cepaea hortensis. Next base: position 19,826,270 of record OY992881.1, on the reverse strand, counting down.
CTTCTGTAGCTTCCTACATATCCTTCCCATATTTGTCATCTTAGTCTCTAATTCTCTTCATTTATTCTCTGCAGTTTATCCCCCTCTATAAGTCTGCATTGTCCCAATGTTAGGTGATTTTGAAGCTAATATATAGAATTTAGAAGAGTAGTGGCATGCTGTGAGTGCAAAGATGCTGATTCTGTTAAGAAAACACCTTCTTTTTCTCATAAACTGATTTCTTCATGCCAGGTGGAGAGAATCATCTTATGTCTGTTTCTGAAAGTAGATGTGGATATCTACAAGAAGTTCATGAAAGTCTATTTCCCTGTTGAAAGATGTACGCTCACAGATGTTAACGAAAACACAAGTGAGTTCTTATTTTTGAATTTTCTGATGTTTGTTTTAAATCTTGTTCATTTTCCAGAATCATTGTTTGAAAACAAAGTCTCAGTGTTAACCTTCATTTAAAAATAGCAAGTCAGATGGTTCAAGGCACAGAATTCCTTCTGATAATAAAGTGAGATATAAGTAAATAAGTCAAGTAGAGGACCGGTTTACTTGCCTTAAACCATATTGGACATTTGGTGCTAGACGCATATTGTAATGGACTAGTTAGACGAGCATGCTGATGAAGAAGATAGGGAACTGTGCTAGTAATGTCATGAGCAGGGTCGGACGTGGGTTTCACTCCTGAGCTGGTCGTTGCCAGAGTCAGGAATCATAGGCCACAATTTTTTCCTTGCTTTCAGCTCATTGTTGCCCGAGTCAGGGAAACTGGTCACAATTTCCTCCTTGCTCTCAGCTCATCATTGCTCGAGTCAGGGATACATTGGCCACAATTTCCTCCTTGCTCTCAGACCGACAAAATGTGATGGTGCCACCACATCACCAACCCATAGCGGGAAACGTTTGCGACAAATTGTTTTTTGTTTGTTTTTATTAATTGTATAATTAATCAGCAACTCATGGGGTCATGTGATCAGTATCACACCCGATGCCTTTACTCCCCAAGATGTTTCCATATTTGGGTATGTTGACTGGGGAGTCCTGGTCAGTTTTTAAAATCCACCTGAGTTTGAACATATGACCACCAGACCAGCAGGGCAGCGTCTAACCACCATGTTACTGCGGCTCACCAGGGCAAATACCATTTCTAGGCTTACTGAAACAAGAATAAAGCTGACAATCTCCATATTTTGGGAACATACATTGACACAATACGCTGCTGAAAACCATACTAGAGGACTGCTGAAAAACATACTAGAAGACTGCTGAAAACCATACTAGAGGACCGCTGAAAGTAGTCCTCGATTTCTGAGATGGGATAAACAGTTCCCTTCTTACTTTTTATTAGGAGACCTCATGGTGAAGTGGTTATGCCACCTGGCTCAGATTCTTAAGGTTGTGGGTTTGATTACCGCCTAAGTCATTTAAGTTCACAACTGCAATTTTCTGAGACTCCTGGGTGTCACCGCTGGAGCTACAAAGTTTATACTTTGTGTCATGCTTTCGGCAAGCCACCCTGCGGAAAGTAAAAGAGCTATATGGGATACAATCTAGTGCAGTGAAGTCGGCCACAACCCTCTTGTGATTTAAACCCTGTAAATTATTTATTAATGGGAAAAAAAATTTTGACATCAGAGCCGCAGGTAGTTGACAGAAATATCCCTTTGTGGTTTAAGCCAGTACCTGCCGCAATTAGGGCTTAAATCCCAGACCACTGTTTTGAAGACTGGCCATGACACTTGTATGGCTTTAAAAACAACAACATTAGTATGCGGAGGCATAGTGCTAGATTCATTATTATATTGTAGTAGCTCTTTGCAAAATGTCACTCTCAATCTACTGTCATCACAACCTCCTGTCATCACAACCTGCTGTCATCACATCCTGCTGTCATCACAACCTGCTGTCATCACAACCTGCTGTCATCACAACCTGCTGTCATCACAACCTGTTCACATCATAACCTGCTGTCATCACAACCAGCTCATCCCACAACCTGCTCACATCACAACCTGCTCACCTGACAACCTGCTCACCCCACAACCTGCTCACCCCACAACCTGCTGTCATCACAACCAGCTCACCCCACAACCAGCTCACCCCACAACCAGCTCACCTCACAACCTGCTCACATCACAACCTGCCCACGTCACAACCTGCTCACATCACAACCTGCTGTCATCACAACCTGCTGTCATCACAACCTGCTCATGTCACAACCTGCTGTCATCACAACCTGCTGTCATCACACCCTGCTGTCATCACAACCTGCTCACATCACAACCTGCTCACCTCACAACCTGTTCACATCACAACCTGCTGTCATCACAACCAGCTCACATCACAACCTGCTCACCCCACAACCTGCTCACCCCACAACCAGCTCACCCCACAACCTGCTGTCATCACAACCTGCTGTCATCACAACCAGCTCACCCCACAACCAGCTCACCCCACAACCTACCCACATCACAACCTGCCCACATCACAACCAGCTCACCCCACAACCAGTTCACCCCACAACCAGCTCACCCCACAACCTGCCCACATCACAACCTGCCCACATCACAACCTGCCCACATTACAACCTGCCCACATCACAACCAGCTCACCCCACAACCAGCTCACCCCACAACCAGCTCACCCCACAACCTGCCCACGTCACAACTTCCACAAGTCACAAACTGTTCTCATCACAACCTGCCCACATCACAACCTGCTCACAGCACAACCTGCCCGCATCACAACCTGCTCAGCACAACCTGCTCTCATCACAACCTGCTCACATCACAACTTTTATAAGTGACAACCTGTTCTTATCACTACCTGCTCTCATCACAACTTCCACAAGTCACAACCTGTTCTCATAACTTCCACTGGTCACAACCTGCTCTCATCACAACTTCTACAAGTCACAACCTGCGAAAAAGATCCTCAATTCTTCATCAGTTCTCCTCCATGTTGATGCCCGGGACGTATTTAACATCCTGTGCCGAGTGCTATGATGGTTGACCCAATCTCTTCTTCCAACGACCATGCCTTCTGTTACTATCTTAATCACTGTGACTTCCAACAACCAAGCCTTCCATTACTATTCTATCTTAATCACTGTGACTTCCAACAACCAAACCTTCCGTTACTATTCTATCTTAATCACTGTGACTTCCAACAACCAAACCTTCCGTTACTATTCTATCTTAATCACTGTGGCTTCCAACAACCAAACCTCCCGTTACTATTCTATCTTAATCACTGTGGCTTCCAACAACCAAGCCTTCCATTACTATTCTATCTTAATCACTGTGACTTCCAACAACCAAGCCTTCCATTACTATTCTATCTTAATCACTGTGACTTCCAACAACCAAACCTTCCGTTACTATTCTATCTTAATCACTGTGGCTTCCAACAACCAAGCCTTCCATTACTATTCTATCTTAATCACTGTGACTTCTAGCAACCAAACTTTCCATTACTATTAAAATCTTAACCACTGTGACGTTTAACATGACAAACACATTTAGTCTCCAAGTGCTAGACAGCTTGTAGCAAACAATGGGGTAAGAAAAACCAGGATCATTTATTTCAAACATTTATGATTTGAAATTACCATGTCAAATTGCTGTTGTGTTTTAGGTACTGAAAGTAAACAAGAAGAAAACTCTCCTGGCCAGTCGGACAAAACAAGTGACAACGAAGAGGAGACAACTCCGCACAAAGATGAGTCCTAAACTTGCGTTTCACAAACTGTGGTGTTATATTTCAGCTGGCCAAGTGGATACTCCACCATGTCAGTTTGGTTTCTGTAAGAAAACCAAAAACGCAAGTTTGGTGTTCATTTTGTTTCTATGAAATATTGTTGCTGTCAATGCTGCTAAGTTGTCTGTTGTTGGCAGTCCCGTCCCATTCTTCTGAATATGCAGCTCCTTTGCAGCTGTTCCTGTGACAGATAGAATGAATAATTGTTGGAGACTAGCTTTTTCCTAATTTTTTTTTTTTTTTTTGGGTGCATTTGCTTGATTTGAAGTCAAGCATTGTCCATACATGTACATGGACGACTACTTCTAGTGCATTAGAGTGATTTTTGCGTGTGGACTACCTTTGCCTATTACCAGTGTCCTTTACCATCTGGCGGACCCGCTCTGACTTCTGAGGTACTTGTAATTTACGTCTTGAAGTCAAGGACGAGAAGTCAACATTCTAGTACAACTGTCCAGTGTAGAGGTTGAACCCACTACCTAGGCATCAGCACACTGGATGTTTAAGAACGAAAGCTATTATCCATTGAATGCTGACTTTCATTAAGTGAGTTACAGTGATAAATATTTTACTTTATGAGAGTGATTACCTGTATAAACATGTCTGTTCTTGTTATGTATTGTCTGAGCCTGGCCTTACAGGCAGTCTAACTTTGACATGTTTTCCACTGTTTTGTTCATTGTATTTTTTTTTCCATTGAGTTGAGTGCAGAACCGACATCACAGCCCTTGGTACATTCCCATGAGTGCTCTGTCCACATCTGCAACAGCCAGCAAAGAGTCCCAATGCTAATGGTACCAATAGCAGCAGCCTGATTATGTGTCCGTCTGGCCTTTCCTCAGATTTTTGTCTGTCGGCCAGATCCTCTGGTCACTCCGTGCAGCACCATTCTCTTCAGGCCATGATGATCTATCTGTCCTTCTGCACTATACACACGATTCCAAAGGGCCTCGACCACATCTGCCGTATCATGCATTGATACCCCACTAAGTGGTGCAGACCCACCTACTGGTTCCTCACCACACTAGCATGTCCTGGGGGGAAAATCCAACAGGTGCTCTCTACTTTTGATCGTTGAATGGAAGCCTGCCACTCTGCCTGAAGCATGTCTGTCTTCACCTTTCTCATCATACTTTATGTGTCCGTTACATTTATGACATGTGTGCACTGTTTGTCCTCCAGTCAGCGGAACACAGATAGTGATTTCTTTTATTGTTTATATTTTTTGCACTCAAATGGATGTTATATTTTATTTTGCTTCTAACATTCAGCACAGTTAAGTTCTTCTATTGAATAATATATTGCTTCCACAAGTAGTCTTAAATTTTTTATTGCGAGGAATTTGTATTGCATTTGTAACCTGGCATATTCTTGTTGGAGCATTCAACAATTTGTATGTATTTCTTCCTAATTATCTTTCTTATCTTCTTATCCATCATATGAATTAAGAGTTCACATGGCGTTTATACATTATAACTTCAGTTTTATTCTGTTTATTTTTTGTATGTTATATGCAACTGCTAGCGTTTTGTTTTCATTATCTTATATATAAAAAAGACTTGTGCGTATGTATCTCTGTATGTATTTATGTATCTCTGTCCGTATGTCCTTTATGCGCTCGCGAACGGCCCATCCGATTGAGATGAAATTTTCTACACGCCTTCCTTTCATTCCAGAGATGCCAACTGTCGTAGTTTTTTTTTCTTCTTCCTCCTCCTCCCTCCTCCCCCTCCCAAAATACGTACGTCCAGGAAATGGTCTTCTACATAGACACTTCTCTCTGAGGTCCGCGATAAAATATTAACCTGGTGGGATGGCAATCAATCATCCTACTACCTCCTCCCTCCTCCTCCCTTCTCCCTCTTCCTCCTCCCTCTTCCTCCCTCCACCTCCTCCCTCCTCCCACTCTCTACTCCTCCTTCCTCCTCCCTCCTCCTTCTCCCTCTTCCTTCTCCCTCTTCCTCCTCCCTCTTCCTGCTCCCTCCGCCTCCTCCCTCCTCCTCCTCCCTCCTCCTCCCTCTCCCTCCTCCTACTCCCTTCACCATCCTCCCTCCTCCTCCTCCCTCCTCCTCATCCTCCCTCCTCCTCCCTCTTCCTCCTCCCTCCTCCTTCTCCCCTTTCCCCCCTCTTTCTCTTAATCCCTCCTCCTCCCTTCTCCTCCCTCCTATTCATCCCTACTCCTCCTCCTCCCTCCTCCTCCTCTCTCCGCCTATCTCTTCCTCCCTCCTCCTCCCTCCTCTCTCTTCCTCCTCCCTCTTCCTCCTCCTCCTCCCTCCTGCTCCCTCCTCCTTCTCCCTCCATCTCCTCCTCCTCCCTCTCCCTCCTCCCTTCTCATCCTCCCCCACCTACGTTCTCCTCCTCCCTTCTCCCTCCTCCTCCCCCTCCCTCCTCCCCCTCCTCCTTCACCCTCCTCCCTCCTCCTCCTCCTCCTTCACCATCCTCCCTCCTCCTCCCTCCTCCTCATCCTCCCTCCTCCCTCCTCCTCCCTCCTCATCCCTCTTCCTCCTCCTCCTTCCTCCTCCCTCCTCCTTCTCCCCTTTCCCCCCTCTTTCTCTTAATCCCTCCTCCTCCCTTCTCCTCCCTCCTATTCATCCCTACTCCTCCTCCTCCCTCCTCCTCCTCTCTCCGCCTATCTCTTCCTCCCTCCTCCTCCCTCTTCCTCCTCCTCCTCCCTCCTCTCTCTTCCTCCTCCCTCCTCCTCCCTCTTCCTCCTCCTCCTCCCTCCTCCTTCCTCCTGCTCCCTCCTCCTCCTAACTTCTCCTCCCTTCTCCTCCTCCCCCTCCTACCCCTCCCTCCTCCCCCTCATCCGTCTTCCTCCCTCCTCCTTCTTCCTCCCTCCTCCTTCTTCCTCCCTCCTCCCCCCTCTCCTCCTTATCCCTCCTCCTCCATTCTCCTCCTCCTCTCTCTACCTCCTCCCTCCTCCTCCCTTCACATTCCTCCTCCTCCCTCTTCCTCCTCATCCCTCCTCCTCCTCTATCCTCCTCCCTCCTCCTCCTCCTCCCTTCACATTCCTCCTCCTCCCTCTTCCTCCTCCTCCCTCTCATCCTCTTCCCTCCTTCTCCTCCCTCCTCCTTCTCCCTCTTCCTCCTCCCTCTTCCTCCCTCCGCCTCCTCCCTCCTCCCACTCTCTACTCCTCCCTCCTCCTTCCTCCTCCTCCCTCTTCCTCCCTCTTCCTGCTCCCTCTGCCTCCTCCCTCCGCCTACTCTCTCCTCCTCCTCCCTCCTCCTCCTCCCTCTCCTCCTCCTCCTGCGATCTCCTCCTCCCTCCTTCTCCCTCTTCCTCCTCCCTCCTCCTCCCCCTCCTCCTCCACCCTACTCCTCCCTCCTCTTCCTAATCCCTCCTCCTCCCTCCTATTCCTCCTGTCTCCTCCCTCCTCCTCCTCCCTCCTCCACCTCCCTCTTCCTCCTCCCTCCTCCATTTACCCAAGACAGACAGACATACAGATAGTCGGGAACGGGATCTTATATGACTACTTATATGATTTAAATGAGATGCTCTCCACCATGGGCTGGGCCGGGTCAGACAGACAGACAGACAGACAGACAGATAGATAGACAGACAGACAGACAGACAGTCGGGAACCGGAGCTTATATGACTACTTATATGAATTAAATGAGATGCTCCCCACCAGAGTCTGGGCGAAGCCGGGCCGTGTCAGCTAGTATATTTATATATATGGTAGACCATTTTACATATCTAGGATCAGTGGTAAATAGCAAATTATCCCTAGATCAGGAAATCAGCATCCGGATTGGTAAGGCAGCAACAACAATGAACAGGTTAAGAAAAAGAGTCTGGGAGAACAGGAAGCTTACTGCCAAAACAAAAGTCCTTGTCTATCAAGCCTGTGTCCTTAGTACTCTTCTTTATGGCAGTGAAACCTGGACAGCTTACTCACACCAAGAGAAACGTTTAAACAACTTTCATATGCGGTGTCTGCGACGAATTCTTGGTATTAAGTGGCAAGACAAAATCACAAATACTGAAGTATTGGAAAGATTTGGTTGTGTAACGGTTTATTCCATGCTCAGTCTTCGTAGGCTTAGATGGATAGGACATCTTAGGAGGATGGATGATGGTAGAATACCAAAGGACATCTTTTTTGGTGAATTACAGATGGGTAAGAGATCTCAGGGTCGGCCTCTACTATGATACAAAGATGTGTGTAAGCGGGACATGATTGATACAGGCATTGATAATGCACATTGGGAGCAAGTCGCCGCTGAACGTGTTGCATGGAGGGCAAATATCAGAAATGGAATAAAGACAAAGGAGAAAATTATTGCAGATAAGTCACACAGCGAGCGTGTGAGACGTAAGATGGTGCATGATGGTGGAAATGACCACGTGTTCACATGCACCCACTGTGAACGGACATTTACAGTGCGAATTGGCCTTATCAATCACATTCGCTACCGCCATAGTTAAAAGTTATTATGCCTTTTTAAAGCACAAACTATCGTCTGTCAAGATGGCAAAGTGCCAATGAATGAGATATTTATATTCAATCTTCAACAAAATCTCTCTCATAGACACCAGCAGTAGTACACCATGCCATGACCATATTCTTTATGTACATATATTTATTTTCTGAAATTTTTAATGTTTTTATCTCATCTTATCTCCTCTTGTACCTTGTGTTGTCAAGGTGAGGCATAAACAGGGATTTTCCCTACTGTTCAAAGAAAAAGAAAGAAGCAATGTTTTTGTTTTCTTGAAATTTTGAAGTTCATTTTAATATGTTCAAGAGGCTATACTGGTGATAATGTGATGGTCACGAGTGTAAATTTAAAGCAGATCTTAACGTGTTTAGGTTTGTTTTTGGTCAATGTCATAGACCTTCCTATCATGGCTTGTCTGTATGCACAATAGTCACTTGTACAAAGAATAGGTATACGCAGTGGCGTCACTGGGGTTGGTGTCACCCAGTGCGGTAAATTCTTGGTGTCACCCCTCTAGACTTTCACCATGGTCTTCTTCCGAGTGTTCCTGTACCATATATAATCGCATATAGTAATGTTTGTAAAATAAGTCAAAAAGTTAATAAGGACATAAGAAAGAAAACAAATTGAACAATATAACTTCAATACTTCAGGTAAAACATAAATAAAGAACTTCGACAAACTCGGACAAAGTTAAATTTTTGTTATTTTGCTATGTCTGCTTTGTCAAATTTGCAATTTTTTTATTTTGGTGTCACCCCTTGATGGTGTCACCCGATGCGGCCCGCACCCCCCTAGTGACGCCTCTGGGTATACGACAGGTAAACTGTCAATGTTAGCCATATAAACAACTCCAACGCCAGGAGCGAGAAGAGATATGGCTAAGTTTAATGTTATAAAACGGACATCTTTAGATGAAGTCCAGGAATAAATAGATAAATATGTAAACTTTATAAATGCTCTCGCTCACGCGTGTTTCCAGTCATTCTCTCTATAAGCCGAACGAACACATCAACTGCGTATTGCCGTTCACACACTCGGCGTCCTTGGTCTAATAATATATTCACGCATCGAGCGTTCTGAAACATCGTATTCCTTGTCATAACATTATCGATGCTCTGGACGTCTCGTCACTAAGTCGCAATCACTTTTATGCGTTCACACCAAGTCCCGTCACTATTATACTTCAGTCTCGCATTTCCTAAATCATTTTGTCTAGCTCCTAAATTCGTCATATTTTGTCGACGGTCTGAAGCACAGTGTTACAGTCGGCTTCACTTTCTTCCCTCATCGTCTCTCTGACCTTCACCTATCACGGGCTGTTAGTTTTCCCTCCTAGGCTTGTTCACCCTCCACGTTTCATCCTCTGGTCAGTGAACGTTCACTCGTACTGTCACTCGTCCTTGAACTGGTGGTAACCGTGTCAGTACTTGTTGATGTCTACTTTGTCGGTTTAACTCCTGTCTGACTTGTCCTCAGCGATTGTCCGTGTCTGTCATCTGAACCTATTAACTCTTATCCATCATATTCTACACTGCTACTAATAACTACGTAATATAGGACTGTGACAGTCAAGAATCACTTTCATCACACATAAATATCTCCATAAGTTCTCAGTCTCCCGGTAAGGATCCATATGTGTGTATACCAAAATTATACGTGCCTGAAATATTCTTGTTGTGGATACAAAAAATGGTCAGTTAAAGTATCCTTGTTCACACAGTCAGCTATGTTGGATATATGGTGCTGGCCCCATATTATTAGACCAATCAGCACTCAGTGGGTCATGTGATCAGTATCAGATTTTCCTTCCCAGGACATGTCCTGATATCCATTTTAGGCTTGGTCGACCTGGGAGCCAAGGTCAATGTTTTTAATCTGTCTAATGGGGATTTGGCCAGCTTCCTGGCCTAGAGGTTAGCGACTTTTCTCCGTAATCTCGTATACTCTCATAAGTAACGTGACGGTGAGAATCGGCAGCGATTCCAATCGCGTCGTTAAATTACGGGGTATGTGAGCCGGCCGCTCAGAAAGCAATGGCAAACTACTGAGCGTAATCTTGCCAAGAAATCAACAATCAGCTGAAAGATGCTGATGTCAACAGCGATGTCCTGTAAAGGATATGCAAACATTTTAAACATTTTTAAATGGAGATTTGAACATATGACCACCATGCCAGCTGGCAAGTGTGCTAGCAAATGGTTCCCACCCTGAAGCTGTAGCAGTTGATACAACTAGAGTTTTGACAGTCTGGGATTCTGAGATTTGTAGCACATTTTTTTCATTTTTTTTTTCATCTTTCCATTCTTCTCATTCGGTTATTATACCTTAATGTAGTCACTGTAGTGTCCTCCCCGTGTTTATATGTTGTGTTGTATTGTGTTGTATTTGTTTCCTGAAGAAGGCTAGTCGCTGCAACAGAGTCGGTAGGTCAGTGCCTTGATCACAGATCATTGAAGAATTAGTCATGAAAAGACTACAGTTGTTTTATATTATAGTGAAATATTTGCAGAGATTTTAATAGGCTTTGAATATCATTATCCTCTCTGTTGTGTTTCCATCTTGACATAGTAGAAGGGCTTGCAGAGTCAGGTGACTCCAAGATCTATGCCGACCGTAGCCCAGCTACTGGCAGGGGTCTCTCTCATGTTGGGCAGGTCAAGGGCAATCACAAACCTTGCTGTCTTGTAGGTATAAAATTTGGTGGAACTGCGGTAAAGCTGTGAAAGTTTAAACAATATATAATGACACAAAGTAGTGCAGCTTTACATAACAGAGTTACGACACATACAGAACGTTGCGGCGGTTAGCCTTCATCAGCAAACAAACACATTCACAAACACAACATACAGTCAAGGAGAACTCCTGTGACTACATTAGAAGGTGATGACAGGACGAGAGGAACAAATGCATGGGAAAATGGAAGCAATGAAGAGGAAACGAGAATTGACAAAATGTTAATTGAAAAGAATGTTAGTCGAAGAAAATGTTTAATAGAAAAACTGTTTATAGAGAAAAAAAAAAACTGTATACTCACCTCACGTACGGACCTGTGAATGTTTACGGAAATCTCAGGTGTATTTTTATAACGGTGCTGGATGTTACGGTACAGTGAGCACATAGAAAGAAGGGGGCGGGGTAGGAGGCGTGTAAAATTGACCACGACCCCATTGTGTTATTGGTCTGGGTGGACTGGTGTGTAGGAACACGTAGGTTACAATATACCCCATGTGGTAGGTCGCAGGCACTTTTCCTCTCTGTGTCTCTCTCTGTCTCTCTCTGTCTGTCTCACTCTCTCGCTCTCCTCTCTCTCTCTCTCTCTCTCTCTCTCTCTCTCTCTCTCTCTCTCTCTCTCTCTCTCTCCCTCTCTCTCTTCTTGCATGTCCACATACACTAGCATTTTGTCAGTTGAAGTGTGTCTATGTAAGTACGCGTGTTCCTACACACCAGTCCACCCAGACCAATAACACAATGGGGTCGTGGTCAATTTTACACGCCTCCTACCCCGCCCCCTTCTTTCTATGTGCTCACTGTACCGTAACATCCAGCACCGTTATAAAAATACACCTGAGATTTCCGTAAACATTCACAGGTCCATACGTGAGGTGAGTATACAGTTTTTTTTTTCTCTATAAACAGTTTTTCTATTAAACATTTTCTTCGACTAACATTCTTTTCAATTAACATTTTGTCAATTCTCGTTTCCTCTTCATTGCTTCCATTTTCCCATGCATTTGTTCCTCTCGTCCTGTCATCACCTTCTAATGTAGTCACAGGAGTTCTCCTTGACTGTATGTTGTGTTTGTGAATGTGTTTGTTTGCTGATGAAGGCTAACCGCCGCAACGTTCTGTATGTGTCGTAACTCTGTTATGTAAAGCTGCACTACTTTGTGTCATTATGTCTTGTAGGTAGACTGGAAATGTCAAAGGCTAAGGAAAGTAAATCCCAAAAAATGTTTGTCAGTTAAAGGTACTGAGCCACAGGCTTCATGAAACAGTGCAATGCAACCCACTCTATTTTGATATCATAAAAATAAATGTTTTGTTGGCTTGGCTTTACAGTGTGCTGCTTGTTACCTTTGTCAAATATTTGTTTCATATTTTTTATTAATACTATTTGCCAATGTCATTTTTAACATGCTACGGAAGAATTGCGAACACTAGGGCATCTAGCAAAATCTGCTCATTCCGTGTTCTAATTCTTATGATGATGAATCCGATTGTGGACAACTTTTACAAACTATACAACCCAGGAAAGTTATGCTTCTCCCTTATCTCAAGGTAAGGGATGGGATGTCTAGCTTTATCGGATTAGCGCTAAAAAAATGAAGTGTGTATGTAGTACTAGTAGTTACTAGTTAGGCTGTAATATTTTGCTATCATGCTTCAGACTTAAGAATTAAAACTCATCTCCCAGAAAATTCACAACCATGCAACAGACCAATCTAGAAGTACGAGAGAAAGTCATTAACTGGATTTTATTATAGTGTAGGAAAGAGTAAGGAAAGCAGAAAATCTTATTTCAGGACACAAACTGGCTCTTAACCAATACCCTATGTAGGGGTCATGAAGATCAAGCAGTTTGCACATGTGCAATAGTGATTACAAAATTGCTACCCCACCATTGACATTCTCTTCGTTTTTTGTTTGTTTTTTGTTTTGTTTTTTTAGTCAGAGGATGTGAAAGCTTTCGAAATCTACAGAAAAATGATAGTTTATTATGGAAACCGTTGTTGGAGTCAGGGTTGAGCGTATAAATGGAAAGAACAATTTTAAAAACAAAGACAAGATATCATTGATGAACTGCATAGTGGAAGACCTGCAAGTTTTACGATGACCATCTTTTGGGACATCAAGGGCCCTGTATTGGTGCAGTTCCAGGAAAGGGGTGAAACTGACTGGTGCCTCTTCTTCTTCTTCTTCTTCTTCTTCTGTGTTCATCCGGAGTTTTTTTTTCGGACGTGACAATTCCGTTGTGCCCGTTTACAGCAGAGCTGCGTTCTTGCGCTGTTACGTTAGGCCGACTTCTGTGGGCATTTGTGGGTTAACCTTCCCGAGACTAGTGCTTGATACAGTGACATGTTAGTGAACAAATTTAAACCCACATGCGATCAAAATGCCAGGGGCTTCTCTCAGAAGTAGTGCTGTTGCTGTACAACAATGCCCGCTGCGCATATGGCTGCGCAGACAATGGATATACTATGTGCTCTGAAATTTGAGGTCTTGAAACATTCAGCACACAGTCCAGACTTGGCACCATTGGACTTTCACTTTTGGACCCTTAAAAGAACATTTGTGGGGTCAGAGGTTTGCAGATTATGAGGTAATGGAAGCGGTGCAAAATTGTTTAAAGGCCACGCCCAAAACCTTGTTCCTAGAAGGCATCAACAAGTTAAGCCAGTGGCCAGGTGGACCATGTGAGTTGCCAGGCAGGGGGACTGTTGAGTTGAATTGAGCTAAGAACTAACATCACTGCACTCAGGACATTCCCATACGCTCTTCATCCCCTCATTCAACAGCCAGCAAAGAGTCACACTACTAATCGTTCCCACCACTATCTATGTTGAGAAATAACATACAAAATGTCTGGTTCGCACTATTGTAATAAATAAAAGTTAACGTAAGATTCCTGTTAATGAATTCCCCTCATAACAAAAACGTCTTGGATTTCAACACGTATAGTTTTCTTACAACATAGTTTATTATTCTTATGAATACAAAAAATAACTATTGATTTGCTTATTTTCACATGTCACCACAACAAACATTTTGGCTTGTCCTCTGTACAATGCTGTCTTTTTATTCTTTCATCTCAGATGTTGGCCACTGTTTTCTTCATGTCATCCTGTAATTGTACTTTCCAGTGTGGATGCTTGTCAAAGACTGTTGTGCTGTACAGGCTTGATGAAACTTTCTTTTTCCTCGTTTTATTTTTCTCAATTTGTATGTGTGTAATTTGCATTTACATGTCAATTCACTCTGAAGAGATATATCTGTAACATAATTCAAAAACACAATGCTAAATGTGCGTACTATACATACACCACTCAGTAACTCACTATGTGCGCATTTTGACTTTAGTCACCTAACTTCCATTAAATTCATCTGTAACATAGAATCAATTTTAATATTTGGAAAATTATTAAACAAACAACAACATCCTTTAAGGACTCAGAGATATGTTGTGAGCAGACATGCAACAGCGGATCAGTTGGTGGGAAAACTCAAGAGACGTGCTTGGTAGCTTAGCTTTACTGCACTGTTTGATGGTGTCCTGAGATGTTGGTTATGCGACTTGTTTCTTTCAGTGTCTTCTTATCATCAAAAGACTGAAGCCAAATAGAGGACTACTGCAGCAACTGTGCTTGAATACTTCCCTAGCACTAAATGCACCGCGGCAGACTGTCTGGCAGTTCTTGTAGCCTCTTCTTGTATGTCTGATGATAATCGCAAGTCGGCGCAGAAGCGGGGCAAGAAATCATCTAGAGAAGAGGGATTAAAATGTATGCCCAGGTATTGTTGGGCGAAGCAGTAATATTCATTGAATTTCTTTCTTCGTGACTTTGAAGACGCCACAAATGTCTTTAATTGACCTGGTAGAGCCATCTTGTCAGCATGCAGCATATATGCATGCAGCTGCCATGGTGTGAACGTCTTGATCCTTCAAGGATCCAGTCTAGAACCTGCTTGATCATCGAGGTGGCTGTGTCCACCAACATCTTGGGCAGATGCAGTTTGTCTGCCATTATGTATACTGCTCCCAATTATTAAATCACAACATAGATTTTTCAGAGCTGCGCACTTGACTTTTCCTGAAATAAAAGAACAAATATTGGCCCATACCAAAGGGTATCTTTCCCTTCTCCCTGAAAATGTTTTACAAGTTATTGTTTCCTCTGTGTAGTCTTGTTTATTCACTTGTCATCTCATCTCATCATGTTCCTCTTGTACTTTGCGGTGTCGAAGTGAAGTATAAACAGCACAGCGGGAGAGGGCTCCCTCTTAGGGGCTTCACGTATCGATATTCCCATGGACTCTGCTATTCCCTCCGACCATCGTTTATGTGGTCGGCCTCTTCCTCTGCTTCCATCTGGTCAGTACATCATTGCTTCTTGTGGTATACTGTTAGTTGGTAACCTACTTACATGGCCAAACCATTTGACTTGTTGCCTTCTAATAAAATCTAGCGCTGCTATAACCCCCACTTTAGTCCTGATTTCTTCATTTCTGATCTTATCTCTCCTTGATACATTGAGTAGTATTCTCAGGAATCACTAGTGATTGACGAAGCCTAATAATCATGGCACCCATGTCATGCAAGACCATTGCCATTTTCCCATTAACCAGACCTTAATGGATTTTTTTTAATTTTCCATTTATATGTACCGACATATTACCTTCCTCATCGGGTGTAGGAATGGTATGCCATATGATAGGATGCAATCTGTATGAAACATTTCACAAGTTTTGCATGTAGCTGAGGTAAAATCATTGATGCAATTACCTAACTCTTACTCATCTACCTCACTTATTGAATGACTGCTAACGACAGCAGATGCATTCACATTCTCAAGTTTTAATTGCTTTCTGCTGTCACATCCAGGCTGAATATGTCCATACGCCTTGTCAAACAACAACAAAAAAATTATGTAAACTTGTATATTGGTTTTCCTTTTGTTGTTGGCTAGCTACAATTTTTTTTAAATAATATTTGTATTGAGGATTTCTGTCACACATCTCATTCTCACCATGTTTATGGGTACATTCTTTACATTTTATTATCCTACTTATTTTTAATCTTCTGTTGTTAAATCTTTTGTTATTCTCATATGGCTTGTCCTCTATACAACGCTATCATTTTTATTCATTCATCTCAGATGTTGGCCACTACGTTTTCTTCATGTCATCCAGTAATTGTAAAAGTTGTCTCTTTGCGATCATAGACTTTGCTGTGTGGATGTTTACTGCCACATTCTCCATTACAGAATTCTGGAAGAAACAGAAAAAAGTAAAAGTCAGGATTGTTTTATTTCTGGAACATACAGAAGAAAAAAAAAGTAAAAGTCCAGTTTATTTCATTTCTGGAACATATGGAAACAAGTAAATGTCAGGCTTGTTTCATTTCTGGAACATACAGAAAGGAAACAAGTAAATGTCAGGCTTGTTTCATTTCTGGAACGTACAGAAGAAAAAAAAGTAAAAGTAAAGTTTATTTCATTTCTGGAATACACAGGAAAAAAAAGTAGAAGTCAGGGTTGTTTCATTTCTGAAACATACAGAAATAAAAGTCATGCTTGTTTCATTTCTGGAACATACAGGAAAAAAAGTAAAAGTTAGGCATGTTTCATTTTTGGAACATACAGAAAAAAGTAAACATCAGGCTTGTGTCATGTCTGCTTTAGTCAAGTTAAGGAAGCAAGTAACCAGCATCTTTGGCTTTGAGGATGGTGAGATGGTAGTTTCATAATTCCCTGACATACTGAGTTGAGTGTTGGATATTGATTCAAATAATATCATCATCATCTTGTACCTTGCGATGTTGAGGTGAAGCATAAACATCGAGAGAGAGCGTTTATGGGCTTCATATATCGTGATTTCCATGGAATTTTTATTCCCTCTGTACATTGTTTTCATGGTCGGCCTCTTCTGGTTCTATTTTATCTGTACATCATTGCTTGTTGTAGTATGCTGTCAGCTGGTAGCCTAGGTATGTGGCCAAACCATTTCACTTGCTGTTTTCTAATGAGAAAGTTATAGGAAACCAATAATAACTGTTCAAAATACCCTAGACTTGTCCTTTAGGAAAAAGAATATGGGAAATAGAATATACTTTTTTGGCATTCACTCTTTTTAACTCTAGTATAGTCCACACATATACTACAACTTCTAGTTTTTGCATGTGGAATAGTTTTCTCTATTACGAGTCCCTTGCTATCAGGCGAACCCACTCCGACTTCTGAGATACTTGTAATTTATATCCCCAAGTCAAGGATGAGAAGTCAGCATTTTAGTCCAACTGACTGGTCTAGTGGTTGAACCTACAACCTCGGTATCAGCACACTGGATGTTTAAGAGTGAGTGCTCTTATCCAAAATAGACATGCATATAAACGTATGAGAAGATGATGCAGATAGTAAAGCTAGTGCACAGCAGAAATCTAGGACACCGACGACTTCATCCCCAAGTTCCACAGTGAGCCAACAGGCTATAATATGGTCATCCATATCTGGCCTGTGATCAGTTAATAAACAGAAAACTCCAGAAAGTTGAATGCAAGAGAAGAAAGAGCTGACAACGAAAAAGATGTTCTGACAACTTTAAAGACTATACTTGTGACAAAACTGACACACAGATAAGAGTTGCTTAGGTTAAGAAATAATTGAAAATACTGACTACAAACACAAAACTTTCATGGATCAACTGTATGTCAGAATAGGATAGGATAATAAGGGTTTTGAAGAGTTAATGGGGAAACATGGATTTGGGATAATGAACAAATATGGGAATTTGTGTGCAGTTAATCAGTGTCCAGATAAAAATTCAGAAAACAACATAAATATCACAGACCACAATACAGAAAATCAAACTGATCTGTATTAACAAGACATTTTGATTATCTCTACATGACGTAAATGTGTCTCTTTCTTCTTCTTGTATATTATGGTCTAGTTTCATTAGCCTGTTTCAGGCAATCATCGTTAGTTACCATGGCAGTCCAAGGAATTCATAACATTTATCTCAGGAACCACATATCTATTGCTTCTAAGCTCTTCCTAATTTGTTTATTTACGTTCCAATATTCACTGCCATAATAAAGTAAAACATGATGAACTGATTAAAATGTTGGAAGATATCAACACTGATGGAAAAGATTTAAGAATAATAAAGAATATTTACTGGAACCAAGTAGCAGCAATTAAAATGGGAAATAAAGAGGGTAGTTACGAACAGATAAAGCTAGGAGTACGACAAGGGTGTGTCTTGTCACCAGATCTTTTCTCCCTGTATAGCGAAGTAATAATGAGAGAGATCAAAGAGATGCCAGGAATACTAGTTGGAGGTTATAATATAAATAATATACTCTATGCAGATGACACAGTATTGGTGGCGGATAATTCAACAGACCTACAACAATTATTAGACGTTGTAGTAACAGAGAGTGCAAGGAAAGGACTCAACTTGAATATCAAGAAAACAGTAACAATGGTAATATCAAAGAAAATGGTGACACCAAAATGTGACATAGAAATAGAAGGGAAAATCCTTAACCAAGTTGATAATTTTAGATACCTAGAGGCATTTATAACATCAGATGGAAGATGTACAACAGAGATTAGGAGCAGAATAGGGCAGGCAAAAGCCGCATTTCAGAAAATGAAGAGTATCTTATGCAATAAGTCACTATCACTGAATGTAAGAAAGAGAGTGCTGAAATGCTATATAGAACCAGTTTTGCTGTATGGCAGTGAATCTTGGAAGGTAAATGAACAAATTAAGAAGAAATTAGAAGCAACAGAGATGTGGTTCCTGAGACGAATGTTGCGAATTCCTTGGACTGCCAGAGTAACTAACGACAACTGCCTGAAACAGGCTAATGAAACTAGAACGCCTACGCCAGCCGGCACGGCACTTGATGATGATGATTCACTGCCATACAGGAACACAGGTTCTATATAAACACCGCTGACTGACCTATGATTAGTGTGTAATTGCCAGGAAACCATTGCTCACATGGTCCCTGTGTCGGGTCACAGTTCGGATCTGGTTTTGCAGCAAGTTTCAAGTTTTGGCTGTAGTTGCCAGCATTCTGGGGCTCGTGCAAAAATGCACTTTCTGTAATAAACAAATAAAATACTGCTTAAGTAACATGTTTTATTACATTTCTTTTCAGCTCACTCACTTTGAACTCAAGCGTAGTCCATAAATACTACTTCTAATAGCACTGGACTGAATTTTGCATTATTATTAGCTTTCCCTGTTACCAGTATCCCTCGCTATTAGGCAAACCCACTCCGACTTCAGGGGTACTTGTAATTTACATCCCCAAGAACGAGAAGTCAACAATTTAGTCCAGCTGAATCATGTGGAGGTTGAACCCCCTACCTCAGCACACTGGATGTTTAAGAACAAGAGCTCATACATTTGCCATGCTGACCTCTGTGTCTTAAATGATATGTTGTTTTTGTGACAGCTTTAGCATTTTCTCTCAACTATTTACAATGTATTTGTTAGAACTAGTACCAACACTTCTGAATCAAGCTCATTTACTTAATGAAGGTTTACCCAGTTCTGAACTTATTTCATCTACCCACTGTGTGTCTAACCATTTCTGACCTTACTTCATCAACACATGAATGTCTAGCCAGTTCTACACCTAATTCATCCAATCAATGAATGTTTAGCCAGTTCCACATCTAGTTCATCCAACCAATGAATGTTTAGCCAGTTCCACACCTGGTTCATCCAATCAATGAATGTTTAGCCAATTCCACATCTAGTTCATCCAACCAATGAATGTTAAGCCAGTAGTTGTCACACCAAAAGTGTGTCTAACTGATCAAATATCTCAGTATACTCATTTTCTTCAGTAAAACAATGGCATCATAGTTACACAGCTCTGGTTATACCAGGTGCGCATTAGGTGGTGTTTTTACTGCTCATTTCTTGTTTTGCTTGGCAGGACAAATGGTTTTGCTTCAATTTCAAATTCATTTTGGTAAAAGATATTTCTCCGTGTTCACATACTCTGTGCAATATTCTTTCTGCAGAATGCATACTGATATGTGCAAGTGCACATGTTTGCACATGCTTCTTTATTAATCTGGTTTTTTTTTTTTTTATTGTTGAGCAGAATTTGTGTTTTGTTTGTTTACAGCAGAGCTGTTGTATTTGTGCCTTTTGGCTAACACATCCAACTTCTTCCTGGCATATGTTGACCTGGTTAGCTACTCTGCACATGAACAGATATCTACATATTTGGGAAGTCAGAAGATGCTGCCTCACCAAGTGGTATTCCATCAACAGTGCGGACAGCAACAACAATTTCACCAGTTCCTGTGCCATTTTTGGAAACATAGAAAAATGTGATTGCCCGTTCTCCTGGAAATAAATAATTGATATTTTTCAAGTGAAATAATTTCAAAAATATAATTCATGGAAAGTTATAACAAGACAAGAGTGTTTAATTAATAAAAACATCAATCAACTTGTACAGAACAGAAATTATTTTTGTAGCTTTTTTTTTTCACATCTACACCTGTCTAAGAACACACATGTAGCTTGTATGATGTTTTTTTAATGTTTTGATTTTTCTTTTTTAACTATATTAAATTTGCCAGCATTTTGTAAATGTAGTTTCTTGAAATAAAAAGAATTTTAAAAATAAGTTAAACCCAATCTATCCTATACATTCAAGATTATAGATCTACCTTTTAAGATTGTAAACATTGACAAATCAAATACAATCTACACCAGATGATCAAGCACCAAATACCCAATACACCTAATGTTGAAATGGGATCCTTACTTAACATAATGAAATAGTGCACATCCTTTACTTACTTAACATAATGAAATAGTGCACATCCTTTACTTATTTAACATAATGAAATAGTGCACATCCTTTACTTACTTAACATAATGAAATAGTGCACATCCTTTACTTATTTAACATAATGAAATAGTGCACATCCTTTAATTTCTTAACATAATGAAATGGTGCACATCATTTACTTACTTAACATAATGAAATAGTGCACATCCTTTACTTACTTAACATAATGAAATAGTGCACATCCTTTAATTTCTTAACATAATGAAATAGTGCACATCCTTTAATTTCTTAACATAATGAAATAGTGCACAACCTTTAATTACTTAACATAATGAAATATGATTGGCTGAGTCTGCACCGCTGGGTGGGGTATTGGTGCACAAAAGGTCGGTGTGGTCGGGGAACTTGTGGGATCATGTGAATAGTGCTGAAGAACAGATAAAATATCCTGGCCTGGAGAGAATGGTGCAGCAGCGAGTGACCAGAGGATCTCAGTACTCAGAGGGAAGGCCAGATAGACATATTCAGACTCAAACCAGTACATCAGTATTGGGACTCTTCGCTGATTGTTGAAGCTGAGGACGGAGCACATATAGGAACGCCCTAAGTGCTGTTATACAGGTTCAGCTCAGCTGATGACTCAACTTGCCAGATGATCATAATGAAAAATAAATGATTGTTTAAAATATTGTCAAGCACAAAATAATTAATAGGCCCTTTTCACAATCCCCGAGACATGGTACATGTGGTGCTAGACATGTTTTATCAAGACCAACCGACATTTGGGGGCTGATGTAGTCAATACCGTGATAGCTGCCTTTACCTCTCAATAAATGTGCAGGTACCTATTTCAGCTTGAAGGATTTGTCTAATGACTTGAGTTTATGTTGTGTGATTTCTGCAGTATGTACCTGACGAGATGCAGTGAAATATGCCAGGCAATAACTTGTACCATTTAGTTGGTCTGTGTCTGCATATAGTGTACTGTTTAGTTGGTCTGTCTTCATACAGTGTACTGTTTAGTTGGTCTTTGTCTCCATACAGTGTACTATTTAGTTGGTCTGTGTCTTCAAACAGTGTACTATTTAGTTGGTTTGTGTCTTCAAACAGTGTACTGTTTAGTTGGTTTGTGTCTTCAAACAGTGTACTGTTTAGTTGGTCTGTCTTCATACAGTGTACTATTTAGTTGATCTGTGTCTTCAAACAGTGTACTGTTTAGTTGGTCTGTCTTCATACAGTGTACTGTTTAGTTGGTCTGTCTTCATACAGTGTACTGTTTAGTTGGTCTGTCTTCATACAGTGTACTGTTTAGTTGGTCTGTCTTCATACAGTGTACTGTTTAGTTGGTCTGTCTTCATACAGTGTACTGTTTAGTTGGTCTGTGTCTGCATATAGTGTACTGTTTAGTTGGTCTATGGCTTCATACAGTGTACTGTTTAGTTGGTCTATGTCTTCATACAGTGTACTGTTTAGTTGGGCTATGTCTTCATACAATGTATTGGTATGGAAGGATTTAAGGGTAGTAGCTGTCTCCTTAGGTCAACCCAGTGCAGGGCACTTAAAAAGATGGTGATTAACTGTTTCCTCTTCCTGCCGATCTCAATGGTTGGAGCATGCTGAATGGTCTATAGTCATAGTGAGCATGTATTAAGGGGTGCATGTTGTCTTCTTAGCCTAAATGCTGTGCTCTGGTCCCTGGGGTGTTGGATTAGAGAAGGCTTGTGACTTGTTCGTCATCTACTGCCTTTAACAAATTAAACACCCACAGGGAAGTCTCTCTGGCACTGCAGCGACACATTCTGAACAAAAGGCAAGGAACTAAGAATATACAAGAACAGACTTTACAGCCATAACATGTGATCACCTTGAGGTCCAGCTTGTGGATTTACAATTATCTTAGTGATTGTTGCATCTCCCCCATCAAAAACAGTGCACACTTTCAGAAGTTCACAGAAGTAAATTGGGTCAAGGTCAGCCCTGTAAGAATAAATACACATTGTATATTCATAATGTTCATATGATTATCATTATTATCCTATAGGATAGAATATAACTTATAATACATTAAAGTAAATAAATAATACAGAAGAAAACAGAACATAACTAAGTGTTAAAAAAGAGTTTACAGATAAGTGACTGCTCAAAAACAAAACAAAATGATAAAATATTAGTATTAAAACATTGGTAATTTGAACTACAAGATTAAAAGTAAATTAATAATATAACTAAAAAAAATTACATTATAAGTTAAATAGGGATAGAACTGGTAAGCATCGTTCAAATGTGAGCAAGAAATAAAGTGAAAATGTAAGCCAATCAAAAATACATAATTACCATGAGTGACCAACTGTGAAAGAGTTGTTTTCACTTTCCCTGAAAGAGAATTTTATGCAGCTGGCTCAACTGAATGGCTATATTGGTCCAATAGGTAAATAACTTCCATTCATGTTAAATCTCCCATGTGTTACTGAAACCTAGGAAGTGGTAAATCGATAACACCCATATAGAATGGGATTTAGCTGGCAACTAAGGAAGGGTGGCATGGGGCAGGCTACTTCATCTCATAGAAAATGTTAGTGATAATATTCAGCCAATCGTGAACAACTCTACAGAAAGGCAAAGAAAAATAACCAGTCAAGTTTAAAGAGAAGTCATTCTCTTTCAGAATAATTACTAAAATAAACATAGGAAGAAGAGGATTAAAGACAGACATGAGTCACACTGGAAGACATGGAAGGAACTACAGCATTTAGCAAAGGACATGAGGGTCTGGGTAAGATAGTTGTCGGCCTGTGCTCATTTGAAGCATAAAAAGTTAGTTGCATATCTTTTACAGGACGTCACAGTTAACCCCATTATTTCTTAGCTGTTTGTGATTTCATGGCAAGTTTTATGTTCAGTAGTTTGCTTTCTGAACCATCAGCACTCATACCGTTGTATGAAATACCGGCACAAGGCTGTCTGTCTACTTCCAATTCTCCTGCAGCTGTGTTTTGAATGCAGGATCTTACCCCATCGCCACAGTGCTGTTTGTGATTGGATAAAAAGGCAGGAGAAAAAGTTGGGGTGGACAGAAGAAAGTCAGACAAAAATACAGATGTATCTTGTTATGTTGGACAAAAAATTAAAGTTAATATGAATAAACATTTCTCAATCCACTCACTGTTCAATAAGTTTAACAAACTCCTCGATACCCGCAATGTCACACAGAACATTGCAGACGACACCAATAACTTTGCTTCCAGTCTTCTCCTCTAAAGCATTACACAGCAACTCACAAGATCCCACTATGCCTGTATCTGTAAAGAAATGTCCTAGACAGTCTTCACATTGATACTTATTTTTCTTTATTTTATTGTTTTAAGTTCATTTTTTTAAATTCCATTTCTTTTGATTTGCTAAATTGTTAACTGCCTACTACTTTTAGCAAAGAATTTTGTTTCCTCAAGTACAACCTTTGCTAAAATGTACAATGTAACATACCACTACAGTGAATGCAGAAAAATAGAATAGTGTTTTGTATAAGTATAAGTGAATTTTCAGTCACAAGTCCTAGAAGACTTGAGAAACCAAATGCTGTAAAATATACCGTTGTGACTTTCATGTCTATTAATAATGCCAAAATAACAATAGCAATAACAAACAAATAAAAATAAGTATAGCATTCACATTATTTATATTTAAGTAAAGGGGTGAGAAGAGAAAAGACACTGACAGTCTGGAATACTGAAATACTGAAGAAAACTGGCACAAAAACAGAATCACATCTCAGAAACGAAAATATTTTGGTTACATCAAATATGATTTACAAAGAATGGTAATGGAAGGAAGCTGAGGAAAAGACTGACCACCATGACGGTGGACACAGGATTTTAAAGACATTATGGGCGTAAAATGACGGTAATGGAAGGTGTAATCTCTGGAAGCTGAGGAACAGACTGACCACCATGACGGTGGACACAGGATTTTAAAGACATTATGGGCGTAAAATGAACGAGGTAAAGGCAAGGGAACTGCCAAAGGAATAAGTCTTTTCAATGGACTATAATTTTTTTTTTTTGCGCTCGCTCGCTTTGAGCTCAAGCGTAGTCCAAACACATTACTTCTAGTAGCATTGGGCTGAATTTTGCATGTGGATTAGCTGTCCCTATTACCAGTGTCCCTCGCCATCTGGCAAACTCACTCTGATTCAGAGGGATTTGTAATTTATGTCCCCAAGTCAAGGATAAGAGGTCAACATTTTAGTCCAACTGACCGGTGTTGGGGTTGAACCTGCTTCTTCAGCATCAGCACACCGGATGTTTAAGAATGAGCAGTCTTCATTCGGCCATGCTGACCTAACAGTGGGCTATGATGAGACTGATATTCTGCAAAAGACTTGCTACTTGATGAAAAGATAAAGAGCCAAATGGTATATATCTGTCACACCTGTTCGTACTGCTATGACTCCCACTTCAAACAGGCAGGTTGCTTCGACAGCCCTATTCATGTTTCCAGCAATACCAAATCATTAGAGCATTGTGTTGCAAAATACTCACACAAACTTAAGAGATAATCAAGACAAGGTTCAGACAAAATGTCTTTCCTCTGTCCCTTCCTAACTACGAAGTTAGGTAAATTTCTCTCTTCCTCACCACTTCTCAGCTCAGAACATTATCTTATACCAATGGCCTCAGCTTCGGTTGGCTTGGAAGTGTATTGTTAGAGAGAGAAAAAACTGCCACTGCTGAGAACAATCTTAGACTACTGCGGTTCAGCCATCACCTGCACCAGGCAGGTACTTTGCAGATCTTAGGTCCTATCGTGGTGGTCCACTGAAAAGATTCCATATCTTTTGCTAGTTCAGCCACATACATTTTGATGCCCAAGAAGTCATCAATTGTCCATCTGCATGCTGGTTGACTCCTGCCTTTTATTTCAGAAGCACACTTCCATCGCTGTTCTGTCCAAACTACCATGGTATTTAATATGGCCAAAGTATTTCAGCTTCCAAATCACCATGCTGTTTACGAGCCAGTTTCCTTTGATGTTCAGATCATTTAGAATGTCAAAATATTTCTTCTTCCTCGATATTGTAGGAACTCTTCTGTAACATTTTGGTTCTTCTTCTTCTTCTTCTTCGTTCATCCGGAGTTTTTTTTCGGATGTGATTGCGTTGTGCCTGTTTACAGCAGAGCTGCATTCTTGCGCCGTTAGGCCGACACATCCGACTTCTGCGGGCATTTGTTGACCGGGTTAACTTTCCCGGGGACATTTTGGTTCAAAAGCACTGATTTTCATCTTTAGTGATTGCAAAACGATCCACAACTTACAACCATCTGTTGCCAATCAAACATTATTGTTCTCAACAAATTCACTTTTAGTCTGTTTGGTGGTTTTGTGCCATAAGTTCCTAATATTGCTTAAAAAAGTTACTTGCATATCCTTTACAGGACTAACAGTCAACTCGAGCATTTTTTAAGCTGTTTGTGATTGCTGGACAAGTTTACATTCAGTAGTTTACAAGTGCTTTCTGAACCAGCATTCGTACCATTGTATGGAATCCAACACAAGGCTTCCAAATCATCCGCAGCTGTGGTTGCGGGATTATAAATTGCATTTGTAACCCCTTCACCACACAGCCAGTACTGTTGCTTAACGTTTGCATTAATAAACTAGTGACATATTGACTATGCAGCTATGTTGAACACCTGCTAAGAGGAACATCAGACTACAGCTAGAGGCAATTTGCTTTATGGTGCATCAGTCCATAGTCAGATAAATATGTGAAATCAAGAATTAACTTTATTGTACTCAGGACATTCCCACACGTACCCCATCCCCTTCACCGGTAACAAATGAGGAGTTCCCATGTTGTTGGTACCAATGGCAGTCTGATTAAACATCTGCCTGAATGTTTCCTATGCCATGAGTGCCATCTGCTCACTCTCCAGTGAATCAGCCTCTCCAGGTGTGGATCCTCTTGTCTGTTTTGCTGCACTTTCCACTGGATTCCTGACAGCCTTCACTAATCAACCCTGTCCTGGCTCACTGCCTAAAGGAGAGGCAGCAGCAAGTCTATCAGCCTGTTCATTTCCTTGCACATCCACATGCCCTGAGTAGAAAATACATGATATGCTCTTCACCTTTATCTTACCCAGAGTAATATATAACTGAAGAAGGCAATCTGTTATACAAGCGCATCAATCCACCATCAAAAATTACTGAAGAAGGCCACACACAATAATCACTAGCATTTCAGATAGATATCTCACTTGTGCTTACTCAGGATAATATTCAAAAGAACATTCAAGGCTTCATCAGTAAACTGTAAACATAGTGGACACAGGTCAACACTGACTTTCTGTGATGTTACTGGCCTATAGCTTTGCTTTCCCTGAAATCTGAGCGACTTTTGTATGCCAGGAAGGCCACCACTGACCGTTAAGATGGAAAAGAAAACTGAAAAAACCTGCAGAAAGTAATACAATACATTTTAAAATTAAGACAGTACAACATCAATTATTGGCACTGTATAATTATAACAAGATAAATGTATCAGCAAATAAAGTAAATGTTCATAAACAATGCAGCCCATTATTGCTACTTATTTTCCTTATGGCTTTCAAGTAAATTCTACAATTTACTATTCACAATCTATTAATACAAACAAATGTTTCCTGAATCATCACCATCCAGATGTTTTCATTCTCAGCTGAATTTGGATTTTAATTGGTAAAGTCAGGCACAGCTGTTGAAGTGTGAACTGTTAGGCCTCCGCATGTTCTAGACCAAAGAATGAATCTTGAACAACTCTACACAAAGGGCTTGGCATGAGTTGGTTGTGAGCCGATGCTCCAATGATAGATTAAATGCATAAGAATAAGAAGAAATATATGCTCTTCAATTATTTTTAACTTTTATACTGTATAAACACTGAGGCAATAATATAAACAGAATTCTTACGTGACATACATTTAAATTTATGTGTAAGAAGATGATGGAGACAAAACAGTTGGAACATATGCAAGGTCCTGCAAAAGACATGCAGTATTAACAAGAAAACTATTAGTATAATCATCAAAGAGTGCAATAATTTAATAATCTATCAGGTGCTGTCCCACAATGAAGGTTGGCTGCAATTGATCAACAACATTGTCTGTCTCTTTCTTGATTGTACATAACATTCTGTCATACTGCTGTTCGTCCATCTATTAATGATTATTTCTCACTTGTATTATTGTGATAATATAATAGGGCACTCTTCCGAATAACGGTCCCAAATTATTTAGTGTAAAAAGTATCCCTTACAGGGCCTCATTAGGTGATGTCGATCACTTCCAGTTCAGCATGTCGCGGACTGCTAGACCGATCGATGAATGCAATAAATGTTTCCTGAGCCCTGAGGGCCCTCACTATCGTTGGAGTGTATATCTATATCTTGTACGTACGTATTTCCACATATAACTGATAGGTATACACTCCGAAGACAGTGAGGGCACTCCGGGCCCAAAAACATTTATTGCATCAATCGATCGGCCTAACAGCCCACCACACTCAATAACTGTATATTTCACCTCTGAACGAGCATAATCACCTAATGAGGCCCTGTAAGGGATTGTGGCTCAATTAATACAACTTTATACTTTATATTATAACCAATTAAATTATTCATTATTATTATTTTACACTATTAGTATTAGTTATTAGTGAATTATTTATTAGTATTTCTATTTTATTATTAACTTAATTACATGTCCAAGATAAGATAAACGTTTAGCTTCATTTCATAGTTGAAAGTTGGTCTTCTACTTTTACTTTTTTTATTATCTTCCTGTATTTAATGTATTAACTTTAACGTCTCTGCCTTTTTAGGTTCAGTCATCTGGACAAAGACAAATATTAGTAATTACTAATACTTATTTTATTATTATATTGCATCTTTCAACAACGTGAATTAATCATCAAACGTAAACAATAACAATAACAAATGGCACAGAGATGAACTCCATACCGACTTCCTGTTCATGATGTTTGTGTGTAGCCTACAACTAGTTTCATTTCACGGGTCATATGTTAGTTATATCATATGCTCTACTGCGTTATCTCTGATTTGGCTTCACTTCCTTTCTTCGTGCTTCCTATTTTTAATTTGTGGCTTGTACCTCAGCGGTTATAGACAGGTGTGATTCTAAAACTATACACCAAGACGCCCCATGGACAGACATATAAATTATATTGTGCGTGCGGGTGTGTGTGTGTGTGTATATATATATATATATTAATATATATAATCAAGTGCCCTGCCAGCTGGCGAAGGCGTTCATGGCTCTCCACAGATCTCGGTCTTTGGTTTTCTGGATCAACTCTGGCGATGTTTTCATATACAATCTATCTAATATTGTGGTGGCACATTGTGTGGTCATCACTACTTGAAACGAGAACCAGGTCTGCACGTGACCGTGGCTCAAGCCCCACTGATCTTGAAGGTGACTCCGCGTCTTTTCTCTGAGCGTCCCTAGCGCTTTTTACCCTTTGCACGGTCTCCTCGTACAGACCTCACTTTTTCCCAAACCCTACCATGATCTGTAACTCTATAAACTAGATCATGGCAATACACATGACGAGATGCAGAGAAATATGCCAGGCAATAAATCGTGCAATCTATTGTTTGTGTCTTTGTTACTGTAAATAACTATTCATGAATACCTTTTCGGTCGTATGCTTTAATTTAAAATCCCCCCCCCCCTTTTTTTTCAGCGACCCCCACCCCATTGCTTGACTGGCACTTTGCCATTTTGATAAATGACAGTTTATAATTTGAAGTTACTATATTACTATACACTATAGCTCTCCATAGCCTGTGCTGAATTTAGATGCAATGTGTTGCCCATACAGCATGATCCTTCTCTCGGTCTGCCTAGTTTACTCCAGGGGAAAGATAACACTAATAGTACTAATACATCTGGAATAAGCCAAACTGCAGAAGTTGTCGGATCAGTAAAGCAATGCTCTAACTGTCCGCCTATTTGAGCTTCCATCCTTGACCAGTTGCCGACCAATGCTTAGGGCCTAGTCTGCCCTGCCATGGCATTTGGTCTTTAGTACGCATTTCCTCGCACAACAATAAGGCTTGTACCCTCCCATTTGCGCCGTTGGCGAGATGCGGGGTGTCATGTTTGGTGAGCGCCTCCCAACATCCGCCGCTAACAGAAGCAGTTAGAACCATCTATTTCATAAGGTAGCTCAGCTATATCTGACTAAGACATGACTTTTCCCCATAACATAGGCTTCAAAGTAAATTAAGTCGTCACTTGATGGCAAAGTAATGTGCTTTTGTTTTTAACAGCCATTAACACAAGTTAGTTCATTTCTAGCATTATATGTAGTGGACAAAAAAAAACAACGCGCGCGCACGCACACACACAAAATATGACTAAGAAACTTGACGGATGCATTTTTTTAAACACAGAGAGAGAGAGAGAGAGAGAGAGAGAGAGAGAGAGAGAGAGAGAGAGAGAGAGAGAGAGAGAGAGAGAGAGAGAGAGAGAGAGAGAAAGCTGCGAACACACACACAGCTGCGAACGACATTTTTATCAACGGAACAACAAAAACAAAGCCATTTAAAAATATGTATGTGTCCAGCCAGAGTGTGACTGTCAGAGTCTCACCCGAGGATAGAACGCGTTGTCTGCACCAACGCCCGACAATGCAACGCCAAGATATTATAAGCCCTACAGTTATAATGCGGCGGCCTCACTAGCGCCAGGCAGCCAGCGCTCGATAGTGTAGCGCTGGGCTATTATAAGCACTACAGGCGATAAGCGCTGAACGATGCTAAGCAGGCAGCTAGCACACAGCGTGAACCGTGAGGGGTCACGCGTGCTAAACCAAGCGCTACTAGAGAGTGTGCTGTGTCCAGTCAAACTGAGCTGGACGGTCGTCAGAGACAGACGTGTGAAAGCGGCTGAGAGTTGTTGTATGTCGTGAAAGCTAGCCTGTTTGACAGCTTGAGATGGAGTGCGTGTCTGTGTGACTTGTAAGTTGGAGTGCATTGATATCTTCTATTGTATTGATGTATTGATTACTTGCACTGTTGTAATCCATTGTATATTGTAACTTGTGATTGCGCGAAGCGTGTATTGATTCACGATGTGTGCAGTGCGCGAATAAATAGCACGAAATATCTTATCGGCGGTTAGCCTTGTGTTGTTTAGCTAGTGTAATTAAGATCGTACTTTGTCAAGTGACGAGCCCTAATTCTTGCCCTAAGCAAGACTTTGACAAGTGCGAACGTGGTGGCCTTCGTCCGGTTTATGAATCAACTGTTTACAGAAATGTGCCGATAGTAGATAGCATTTTTTTTTTTTTTGGTAACAAATAGGAACATAGTGACTGCGGTCAAAACTTTGGATAAGTTAATTATAAGTATTAGTAGAGAAAGCGTGTGCGTTATAGTTTAGAACATAAATATCATTGTGTGAGTTAATTTAATCAAAGCAAAATTACGTTTTTGAACTTAGAAAATTTCAACCGAGGCATCAAAGTGACAAAAACAAAATGGCGGCCATGTCCTTGAATGTCATTGAGTAGTGATAGTGTAAGCGGAACGAGTGGAAAGTGTGAATAGAAAGTGGTTGAGTGTGGTGATACGACTAACAACAATAGTCAATACTTGACGACATACAAACCTACAAAAACTTAAGTGACATTGCATACACCACACACTTGCACATGTTCTAATTTTTCTTAGTCCAAAAAGAACAGGTTGTTTGGGGTCATCTACACCTGTCCCTCGGAAACTCCAAAATGTTTTGGCCGACATAAAGTAAAAACCAGTGCGGTTTCAGGCAGTAGTCAGCAGCCATTGCCCAACACATTATCTCAGGAGTACTTGAGTATAAAAAAATTTTTCCCTCTTTCTTATATTTTCGTTCTGCAGGCCTAAACACTAGCTATAATATTAAATACTGTAAACCTTTGAACTCAAATTACTAACAACTTTATTAATTTTGTGTCTATCGATTTCATCATACATTTTGTTCATCATGGCTAGTTTGAACGAGTACATTGAAATGGGTTTAAAAATGAACTATACTGGAGAAGAATTGAGAGCCTGGAGTGAGAAAAAGTTTGCAGAATACCTCCTACAACAGGAGAAGATTAATGAACGTGATGAAAGAGCTGCCGAAAGAGCTTTAAAACAAGCAGAATTAGATAATGCTTTAAAACTTAAGCAAGCAGAAGCAGACGCTGCTTTAAAACTTAAGCAAGCTGAAACAGATGCAGAAATAAGAAAAGCTGAAATTACATCCCAAACCAGGAAAGAAGAACTAGAAATGAATGCTCGAATTAAACGAGAAGAGCTCGAGGTACAGCTAAAAATTGAGCAGCTGAAAGCAGAAACTTCCAAAGAAAAGGAAGATAGAAAAGCTGACAAAGACCAGCCATATAAGAAATACCAAGGGCTGATTAAATGTTACTCCACAGGTGACTGCATAGCAGCTTTCACTCAAAATTTTGAATGTATTATGGATCATTATCAGATCCCAAAGTCAGAATGGAGTATAATATATATGAGAAGTCTTTCTGGAGAACCTCTGAAAGTAATAGAGGCCATTCCAAATGACCTGAAGAAAGATTATCAGCATATTAAGACAAAAATTATGGCTCATTTTCTGCTAGATGAAGCAGGCTACAGAGAACAGTTGGGTAAATTGTCTCCTAAACCAACACAAACGTTCTCTGATTACATCTCAGAAATACAAAATGTTTTCTCTAAGTGGCTATCTGCAGCCAAGGTAAATGGTAATTTTGATAAATTGGTGGATCTTATTTTGAGAGATAAAATCATTACATCTCTCCCACCACCATTTTCTAAATTTCTATTAGAATGTCAGTGTGAAAGTATACAACAGATTGAAAGTCGTGGAGCAGGTTATTTTTCAGCCAATAAACAATGTTTCAGTACTGGGTTGACGACCACAGACTTTGTAGCAGCCGCTACTTATGATAGATCTAAGTCAGTGCCTTACAACAAACAAAAGCCCTATAGGCAATCTGCTGATCAGAGTAACAAATGCAGATATTGTCATTTGCCACACATCGAAACTGATATGTGTGACCAACATCCTGGTTACATGTCTTACTTACAAAACTACATAGCAAAGCAAGACAAGGAAAGAAAAGTATACAGACGTGCCACCAAATGCTTCCTCTGTAAAGCTTTCGGCCACTGGCGTAAAGATTGTAAAGCCAAAGATATGTCTAGAAAGGCTAATGCAGCTATGATTGATAGTTCGTCATCAGATGATGAAAGTATAGAAGATCAAAATGTAAACGCAGCACATGCTATTGATGTGTTTCAACACGACAAATGTACTGTCTGTGATCAATTTCATGAAGATGGCATTTTGACATGTGGCCATTCAATTCCTGTTACAAATGAGGAAGCCAACTTAGTTGTGAACTCCCAAGGTAAACTAAATATCCACCAGGGGTATATTAACGGTAGAGCTGACACCGTTTTACGTGATAGCGGCAGTACCCTCATTGGCATTAAGAAAGACTATATTTTACCATCACAATATAGTGGTAAATATGTTACTTGCAGAACTTTCTCGGGTAACATCGAGAGATACCCTCTTGCATGGGCATATATAAATACACCATTCCTCTCCGGAAAGGTTAAATGCGCAGCATTGAACAATCCTTGTTGCGATGTTATCATCGGTAACCTTCCAGAGGTTAATGACATGCCACATGACAGTATTGTATCCTCTGCCACTTGTAACATCGATTATACCATCTCACCATCATCACAAATCATGTTTCATGATATTGATGTATTACCACCCATAAATGAATGTATGTATGCCAATTCGGCAATGTCATCACAGGAATGTAGTTGTGTGAAGGTGACACCAAGTTGTAATATACATGTTAACCGTGATAGACAAATGCAGTAACTAGATCTACTGCTCAAAGGCAAGATCGAATCGATCAGACAGAGGCTTTACAGCTAATAAGCCCAGTTGTAACATCTCCTGAAACAACTAGGGAGAAATTTATAACAGCTCAAAAAGCCGATCGATCATTGCAAAAGTATTTTAAACTAATAGGTCAAAAGCCACGAGTAGCAAAGAACGCTAAATGGTATTTTGCTCTGAAAAACGGAATTCTGACACGGTACTATACCAAAGGTTCTAGCACTACTGAACAAACGGTGCTACCTTCAGAAAACCGCAACCAAGCATTACAGCTGGCGCATGACATACCCTTTGCAGGGCATATGGCGTATGCTAAAACGCGAGCAAGGTTACTTACTCAATTCTATTGGCCTAAATTTTGCAGTGATACGAAAGTATATTGTAGATCTTGTGACATCTGCCAAAAGCTTGTTAAAAAGGGGAAACACCCGCAAGCAGAACTGCAAGTCACTGATTTGGCAAGTAGACCATTTGAAAAGATCTCGGTCGATATAGTTGGTCCCCTTAACCACATAACATCAACGGGAAACAAATATATTGTTACAATAATTGATTTATGTAGTCGGTGGCCAGAAGCCATTCCAATGAAGAATATAACTTCCAAAGATATCATGGAAGTATTTTTTCATATTTTTGCAAGGGTAGGATTCCCTGACACAATTCTTTCAGATCGGGGTAGCCAGTTTATTGCCGCAGCTACACAAGCATTTACTAAAATGTTGGGGGTGAAGCAATGCTTCAACAGCCCATACCACCCACACTCCACAGGTATCATAGAAAAGATCAACGGCGATCTTAAACATATGCTCGCAAAAGTAACCCAAGAGCATCCCGAAGACTGGGACACGTATCTGCCTGCTATTTTATTTGCATATAGAGAAGTGCCACATTCCAGCACTGGATTCTCACCATTCGAAATCGTGTATGGTGCCAAACCACGCGGCCCATTATCATTGTACCATTCTATGCTAACTGAAAGTAAAACCATCTGTACACCCATTTCATCATATGAACATGTAACATCATTGCGCAATAGAATTATGAGATCATGTATGTTAGCTAAAGAAGCACTACAAAAATCTGGTGCTATCTACCGACAATACGCTAACAGAGGAAATAGAACCATTACTCTGACGCCAGGACAGGACGTTCTTCTCTTATTGCCAAGTGACAGACATCTTCTGACAGACTCATGGCAAGGACCGTTTAAAGTACTACGACAAATTTCGACGGTAGATTACGAAATTGCAGTTAGGGACAAACACAAAATTTTCCATATTAACATGCTTAAACCATACTACCACAGGGACGACAAACAAGTGGAGACGACAGCAAGCACAACAATAGTGGACCAGACAGACGACAACGATACTGACGAGATACCAACACCAGTCCTTGACACGACAACCAACCTACAGGACATAAAGGTAAATCCCAAACTGACTCAGACACAGATTAACAGTTGCAGACAAGTATTACAAGACTACAGTACAATTTTTTCTAACAACCCAGGACAGACAGACTTAGTGCAGCATCATATTATTTTGACATCTGACATTCCAATAAAATGCAGACCATATTCCATCCCTATACACTACAAAGACAAATTGCATCAAGAAATTACTGACTTAGAAGCAAATCATATCATCCGACGTTCACAATCACATTTTTGTTCACCTATTGTCATTGTGAAGAAGAAGGACAACACGATAAGACTCTGTGTTGACTATAGGAAACTCAACGCCATTACACAGTTGGATTTAGAACCAATGAGCAACTGTGAAGACATACTGACGGAACTGACTGACTCACGGTACTTTACTAAACTTGACATGACAAAAGGTTACTGGCAAATACCTGTACATGCTGACAGTATACATTTGACAGCATTTGCCACACCCTGGGGACTATACGAATGGTGCAAGTTGCCATTCGGGCTAGTTAATGCTCCAGCAACATTTGTCAGAATGACAAGACGACTACTGACAGACATTCCCAACATCATTTGGTATATGGACGACATTTGCATACATACAAGCAACATGACAGACCATATAACAGCACTGCAGCAGACATTCGACAGGATTAGACAACATGGACTGACAATAAAACCATCCAAAGTTGATATAGCCTTTCAAGAAATTTTATTTTTGGGCTATAAGATCTCAAATGGCTTCATATCAACTGACGATAACATAATGTCCAGAATTTTAAAATTGTCGCTTCCGACAACCAAGAAACAGTTGCGAAGTGTGTTAGGTCTTTTGAATTATTATAGACAATTCATTCCTCATTTTGCTGAATTGACCAAATGTTTCACTGATTTACTAACAAACAAACATCCAAATGTCATTGTAAATAGCGAATGTTTAAGGCCTGCATTTGCGAAAGTACTATCTTATTTTTCCAAGGAACCCATTCTAAAATTACCAGATCTTAGCACTATTTTCAGGCTAAGATGCGATGCGAGCTCCGTAGCCATTGGAGGGGTACTACTTCAAGAACACGACCAAGTGTTGTACCCGGTATACTACGTCTCCCGGAAACTGAACACCAGCGAACGAAATTACAGCACGCCGGAACTCGAAGCCCTCGCTCTTGTGTTCTCGGTACGTAAATTGTCCAGATTTCTTTTAGGTAAACATTTCATCATTGAAACAGACAATAGTCCGTTGACATTTATCACCAGGGGAACCCCAACTAACCAAAGAGTGGCCAGATGGTCCCTTCTTTTACAGGACTATAGCTTTGAAATCAGACATATCAAAGGCTCACATAACTCTCTTGCCGATCTTCTATCGAGATGTCCTGACGACTCACCCAATAGCCAGGTAACACCCGAGCACATTGCAGATGGTGTATAAACTGCAACCTAGATAGTGCTCAACACCACAGCCAATTGTGACTTCATGTCAGTTACGCTGTGTAAAACTGTGTGATAGGGAAAATGTAATTTCCCAGTGTAAATATAGTATGTACATATTGTTATTATCATGTGAATGAACGGTTCGTATAATTATAAGAAAGTTGCAAGAATGTCATTAATAGTGTAAATATATATTATCATTATAATAACGACGCCATAAGTGTCACAGGACAGTACTACAGGACCCAAAAAGACTTACTGAGCTTGAACAAGTACCAAGTAATCCTGAGTACAACTATAAAGATGGTCCACGACGTTTTGACAAGTATGAATGGTGACAACCTAATCTGAGAATATGACGGAAGAAGCTATCCTACCACTGATAACAAGATCTGGGTACTCCGTATATATACAGTCTAACGCAACGAGAGACCTTAATGTGAGTGTGCGGCAACATCTTTACACTTCCGTTATATATTTATATTACTTTCATAATAATGTACCATAATAAAATATTTGT
Organism: Cepaea hortensis; assembly: GCA_963921405.1. Classification (NCBI taxonomy): domain Eukaryota; kingdom Metazoa; phylum Mollusca; class Gastropoda; order Stylommatophora; family Helicidae; genus Cepaea; species Cepaea hortensis. The sequence continues at coordinate 19,789,173 of OY992881.1, read as the reverse complement.
AAATTGATGACAATTGTATGTAAATTCGAGTATGAAACATTTCCATATACAAAATTGTATATGTCGATTTTTGTTAGATGTAATCTCAGCATCGTAACTTGATTGACTTTTTCACAAAAGTGACCTTTTTGTGCACTTTTGTCAGAGAGGATCAAATTATGACACTAAGAAAGAAAATGGTACCTGTAATTTATTTTGTTGAAAGCATGATGAAATTATTGTCCCTAAATTTTGTTACATAAACAAGGGACATAACTAAAAATTGTTGGTGATGCGTAAATATGTATTGAAACTACCATGTTTGCCTAATAGGTATCACGTCAAGAGGACGTCATGTGTACATGGGAAAACTTGCCAAAACTGAAGACCTTCATCGGGCATTCTATTACATAGGGATAGATGTTCAATGTCGGAGTTATCTTATAGGTAGATACTCACAGACTCACCTGTTTATTTGTAATTTTTCTTTTTGGTGGAGAGGTAGGGCAAGTTAGCCGTAACTACCGGACTGGCTGTGTCTCAGTGAGGTAAAAACCATGGAATTGATTGTACCTGACAATTATGCTGTATGGATAGGCATGGGGATCATATACATATTGCTTACTAATCACCTGTACATATTAGAACTAATCAGAGCTATGTCAGATAAAGTGCAAAGTTCGATTCTGACAAGATAAAGAACAGCGAAATAGAGTACATGAAAGGAAAACCTTTCATGAAATTAAAGGGGGGGAGGGGGTGTCAGAGTCTCACCCGAGGATAGAACGCGTTGTCTGCACCAACGCCCGACAATGCAACGCCAAGATATTATAAGCCCTACAGTTATAATGCGGCGGCCTCACTAGCGCCAGGCAGCCAGCGCTCGATAGTGTAGCGCTGGGCTATTATAAGCACTACAGGCGATAAGCGCTGAACGATGCTAAGCAGGCAGCTAGCACACAGCGTGAACCGTGAGGGGTCACGCGTGCTAAACCAAGCGCTACTAGAGAGTGTGCTGTGTCCAGTCAGACTGAGCTGGACGGTCGTCAGAGACAGACGTGTGAAAGCGGCTGAGAGTTGTTGCATGTCGTGAAAGCTAGCCTGTTTGACAGCTTGAGATGGAGTGCGTGTCTGTGTGACTTGTAAGTTGGAGTGCATTGATATCTTCTATTGTATTGATGTATTGATTACTTGCACTGTTGTAATCCATTGTATATTGTAACTTGTGATTGCGCGAAGCGTGTATTGATTCACGATGTGTGCAGTGCGCGAATAAATAGCACGAAATATCTTATCGGCGGTTAGCCTTGTGTTGTTTAGCTAGTGTAATTAAGATCGTACTTTGTCAAGTGACGAGCCCTAATTCTTGCCCTAAGCAAGACTTTGACAGTGACGATGCAGTTATCTACATGGGCTGCCATGTCTGCTGTGTGTGGAGTAGCATCATTGTAACCCCCCCCCCCCCCCCACACACACACACACACACACACACAGAGAGAGCTTCTTACGTGAACTGGTTTTGGTTGGAGCGTGCCGTAAAAAATAACATTATTCGGACAACTGCAATGTGAAGTGGGACAGTTTAAGAACCTGTGGTTACTCCTCTCTTTTATCTCAGTAAGCGTGCGCCCTATTGCTGTTTTGATTAGATTATATTATATAGTCTTATTAATCTATTTGAAATTAGATGGGCGCTGTGATCTGTGTTCTAATATACCCCGAGGTTGGAATTTGTGTGTGTTTTTTTTTAATTGACCTGTCAATCCAACTTACAATGTGTACCAGGAAATGTTCTGGAAAGTACAGGCGACCGGAGTGATATTAACCATATTACCAATCTGGTGCTGATTCACTATCATCATGTGCTCTGTCTCTCGGCAGACTTCAGTCTTTGTGCTCTGGATCAATTCTGATGGTATTTCTCCATGTCACATTTCAGTCCATCCAGGATATCTCTCGTTCTGTCTCTGCCTCTTCCCCCACTTACATTTCCGGTCGTCATGATGCTTTCCAGCGTCCCTCTTCTCATCACATGACCAAAGAATGATTGTTGCCTCTTTGTTATAGTTGTATTATATAACGTTCTAGTTTCATTACCCTCTTCCAGGAAATCACTGTTTTACTCTAGCAGTCAAAGGTATTCGCAACATTTGTCTCAGGAATCACATCGCCATTGCCTCCAAGTTTTTCTTAATGCATTCCTTCACGTTATATTATTCACAGCTACACACTATTACAATATAACACTGATACAATATTTCAGTACACTTTTTCTGGCATTCAGTGATAGGGGACGTATCGCATAATAAGACTACAAATATATGGGGTTGGGAGGATAGACCAATGCGCCTCGAGATGTGTACAAAGTTGTTTTGCTGCTTTTGCTATTGCACGAACAGTCTAATCAGTAAACAGTTCTGTGATTAAATACGCTGTATTCTAATCTATTATCTTTCGATCTTTCCACACATGGACTATGAGTTTTGGTCCACATTCTCCGTTAAGAAATGTTTCGTCTGTACTGTGTTGGGTTGTTTAGCAAACTCTTGATAGAATCTATCCCGCCTCTTTGTTGCCGGTTCACTCATTGGAAGCAAAGAGTGGTAGTAGTGCAACCTGCCACACATGTCGTAAGAGGCGACTAGGGAGGGTTGGTGTGTGATTGGTTATCCCGACCTGTAGAAAAATGTATTATTTGCTGTAAAATCCGGAGCACTGTATGTCGGCCAGATCCTCTGGTCACTGCCTGTCGCACCATTATCTCTAGGCCTTGATAATTTATCTGTTCTTCCATACTACACACATGATTCTAAAGAGTCCTGATCACACCTGCCATATCGTACATCAATACACTCATCCCAAGGTGCAGACCCTGTCAATCTGCCCATTTACTGTTGTCCACCACATTAGCATGTCCTAGGGAAACGATCCAATATATGCTCCCTATCTTTGATTTTTTTTTTTTTAGGGTTTAAATTGAAGCATGCCACGTTGCACGAAACATACTTATCTTCACCCATCTCGGCATGCTCTGTGAGTCTGTTACGTGTGTATGTGTGTGTGTGTGTGTGTTTGCGTGCGTGCGTGCCATCGGAACGCCGTAGTGACTTCCACCACCTCCATTCTCAGACTAGTTGCTGTTTTGCACTAAACACTGTCCGTTACCTTCACTACTGTCTTATTAAATTTTTAAGGGAGAAATGTTCTCGTGCTGTTAAAATACGTTTTTATTAAAGTGTATTGTTTTTTTTTTTTTTTTTTTGTTTTTTTTTTTAGAAAAATTCAGAATTGAAGATGTTTAATAAATTACAACAACAACAAACGCATGGTAGTTGGAGATCACAGATAGTATGTAGTAAGTCCACTGCCCTGGCAAAATTGTTAGCAAATAGAACCTACCCGTGGATAGATAGAGCTCGTTACCTTGAATTGAATGTATCTAGAGAAAGGTAGCCTTAAAGAAATGCGTACCGAAGTCGGACACATCGACCTTTGAAGTGCATAATTAGGTGTGACACGCTCCCCTCGAAAGAGAAACGAAGAAGTAGCGAACGAAAGAAGAAGAAGCAGAAGAAGAACAAGAACAAGAACAAGAACAAGAACAAGAACAAGAAACAAAGAAGTAGAATGAACTTTCACCATAAACACCGGAACACTTCTTTTGTCTATTAGCACAGCGCTATCGATATTAAAGATTACAGTATCTACGACTCTGGTGATCGAGTGAAATGGCGAATCATGACCGCCCACGCTTTCCGGCATGGCACATGATTGATTGATTGACAAGGCGTAAATTGCCGTGAATAAACCATTGCATCTCCGATTCTGTGAGCCTACTGGCCAGTCCATTCACCCCCGGTCCAGTGTGATTATAACCCTGCACTTGTCAGATTTTTCCTCTGGTATTCTGATCAATGGCTCTCTTTTCCCAATGTTTGGCCTCTGTTGCACGGAGCTTGCATTTTCTCCTTGTTAACCCTTTCCGCCTTCCCCAGTTCCCCTTTTTTGCATTTGGATGTCTGTCGCAATTTCTGTAATCGGTTAATTGCAGCTGTCTTTGACTTCTTTGAATTCGTAATCCAGCATACCGCGTTTGAAACACAGCTGCGAGCAATTTAGCAATAGACTGCCTTACGTTGATTTTCATACAGTGGTATGAGTGCGGCCGTTCAGAAAGCAATGGCCAACTACTGAACGTAAACTTGCCAAGAAATCACAAACAGCCAAATAATGCTGGGGTTGACTGCTACGTCCTGTAAAGAATATGCAATTAAATATTGAGCACAACCCACTACTGGCAACGCCGATCGCATCCCGGTATGAAACTAAGGCCTATCCACGTCAATATGGAAGCACTATACTCGAGTTTCGCCCTTGTTTGAGCTCGTCAGTAGTGCATATCCCTGACCGGATCCGGAAACAGTCCCGGATCCCGGAGCATAGCCTACGATGGGTAGCGTTGTGGTGTTCTGTTGTGATAATTTGGTGTGTCCAGTGTGTGCTGCGTGGTTACACACCCGCTTCACACGCGTGATCCGGGACTGTTTCCGGATCCGGTCAGGGATATGCACTACTGACGAGCTCAAACAAGGGCGAAACTCGAGTATAGTGCTTCCATATTGACGTGGATAGGCCTTAGTTTCATACCGGGATGCGATCGGCGTTGCCAGTAGTGGGCTGTGCTCAATATTTAAATTTCAAATCCCGAAACAACCACATAATCAATTTATTATTGCTCACTGGATTTAGGAGGCCTGGTGTTCCTTGCCAGTGAGAAGTCCTGATCGTTCGGGTCCCATCGATTGACGGACGTCGGTCGCGGCGATTGGGCAATCTTGAGCATAGCCTACGATGGGTAGCGTTGTGGTGTTCTGTTGTGATAATTTGGTGTGTCCAGTGTGTGCTGCGTGGTTACACACCCGCTTCACACGCGTGATCCGGGACTGTTTCCGGATCCGGTCAGGGATATGCACTATTGACGAGCTCAAACAAGGGCGAAACTCGAGTATAGTGCTTCCATATTGACGTGGATAGGCCTTAGTTTCATACCGGAATGCGATCGGCGTTGCCAGTAGTGGGTTGTGCTCAATATTTAAATTTCAAATCCCGAAACAACCACATAATCAATATGCAATTAATTTATTTGTTAACTTTGATTTCCACACCTGTTCTATCTCAGAGATGTACAATGACGGATGTACAAATGTGGAGAGCTGCTAGTTCTAGTGCATGTTTTCTGTCGGTGGCCTCCAATAAGGGCATTGGCCCGCTTATGCATTCGTGTATACATTCGGCTATGTGTTTACTTCAATGTTATGTGTATAGTGATCTATATGTCTTATGATTTTGGTTTTGGTCGTGTTTATCTAAGTGTTATATTTTTCAGACATTATAGTAAATAAGTAAGTAAATAATTCTTTTTCACGCCATAAAGCCTCTTTGGTATATCATGTTAGCCCTATATTTGTCATAGACCAGTCGACACTCGATCTGAGAGGAGAGGTCAATTTTTTTTTTAAATCCACCTTATAAAGTCCATCGTGAATTAAGCACAACAAGAGGTTTCTGACTGTCAGAAGTGGTTCCTTTTCCTTGAAGTTTATTTTCTGTAACTTTTATGTGAAACGTATTCTAGAACATATCTTAGGATTCATAGTTTGTTATCATAAAGAAGAGAATCACATTATATTACATTGAAAATTATTTGGTTTCATTTATTTCCATTAATTTCTTTACGAAATAAATATATTATTCCTCGGGATTTTGTTTACGTTCTCTCGCTTTTAACTGAAGCGAATCCATAAACGTTTGACTACTTCTGTTACCACTGGACTGATTTTTGCGTGCGGATAAGCTTTCTCTATTACCAGTGTCCTTCGCTACCAGACTCCGACTTCAGAGAAACTTGTCGTTTACTTCCCCTGAATCAAGGGACAAGAAGACAACATTTTAGTCCAAATGACCAGTTAGTTAGTTAGTTAGTTAGTTAGTTAGTCACGGTTCCAACTTCACGGCAACGGGTCGTACCCATATTGCTCCGTTCCTGTGCCAGTGAATATCACAAAATGCTCCTCACTGCCCCATGTGAACAATGGAATAGACAGGAGTGTCGGCAAGCCAACAGCCCGCACACTGTGCATAATGCCGCCACCAGAATGCCAACACAAATGTCCTCCAAGAAAAATACAGTTCATCGTCGATGAAAACGGCAGTCACCAGAAAGACTTCATTGACCAGTGTAGGGGTTGAATCATCTACTTTGGCATCAGAACACCGGATGCTTAAGTGCGAGCGCATTTAACCATTCGGCCATACTGACCTTCATTCCCCAGGATTATCTAAGCAAATAATCTGGTCGGGAAGATATGTTTTTACTTCTGACATGACATACTTTCTTAATTTCTTCAGAACGCCTAACAAACCTTTGCCTTTTTGAAGTCCTTGAAAGAACAAAGGCTAGGGCAAGAAAGTCCGATATAACATTGGGCAGGAGAGCCCACAAGCCCGGGAAGGCAATCTGCCTATGGCAGGAGGAATCCAGAAAAGAAAGCTCAACCGTCGAAGTCAGAATGTGCTGTGGCAAGAGAGTAGAAAGTGGACATCTACGCACTAGAATGGGTGCTATTGACTACGCAAAACAAACGTTGATCGCAGAAGAAATTTCTGTCCCACCCAGTTGTCACATTAACCCCTTAGATTAAAAATAATGTATGAACACGTTCCATCAATTGCATTATTATTATAATAACCATTTACATAAAACCGGTTTCCGTGGCGAATGCATTACGGACGCAATTTGTAATCCCGTATACCCGGGTTCGAAACACAGCAGTGCTAGTTTTTTTTCGAAAACGGTATAGGTGCTGGTCGTTCAGAAAGCAATGGCAAACTGCTGAACGTAAAACTTTCCCAGGAATCACGAACAGCAAAAATGCTGGGGTTGACTGCTACGTCCTGTGAAGGACAAGCAACTAAATTTACATAAAGGCCAGGTCCCCGCCATGGGTTGTTACCTTGTAGTTATTATGCCTTTTTTTTTTGAAGCACAATGTAAAAAAATCACGATCGTCTGTCAAGACGACAAAGGGCCAATAATACACAATCACAAAGACGTTTATTTGCAGCTGAAAAATGTGAAGTATAGAAAAGGTAAAAGTATCAACAACTTGGGACTGAGAGAGTTAATAAATAATCAAGACCAGTAACTCTCATCTTCTGCCCGCACAGAAACATGGCTGCACGAAAGGCTGTCGCACAAGTCGCCGAAAAGGTCAAAAGAAAAACATATTTATTAACGCAAATTCCAGCTGGCAAAGCTAGTCCAGCACCCCCACTAGGTCCAGAGCTGGGCCAGGTATGTATATTTTAATATAATTATAATAATATTCTGAAGACGTGACACGAATTAAGTTCCAAGTCACACACAAATAACTCAACTCTGTCACTACGGAACTCGGGAACTGGAAAATAAAGCGAATTTTAAAACAAAAGTAAATAAAGTTTTTAGTTGTAAATGGTCGCTTGCTCGACTCTTTTCATCAGGTTGTTTATTAAATTGTTCCATTTATTTAAAAAAAAAAAACAGTATGAGACAAACACTGGTGGATAGGGGAGCAGCAGTAGCTCCATACCCCACGACTAGCACACTTGCCAGCTGGCCCTGTGTTCCTGTGTGTTCATATCTCCACCCAGGCAGTTATCAGTTATGTTATATGTTTTTTGTTTACGTTCACTCGCTTTGAACTCAGGCGTGGACCGTACACATGCTACTGCTTCTAGTGCACTGGTTTGTTTTCCATGTGGAGTAGCTTTCCCTATTATTACTATTATTGTCCTTTCCAATCAGAGGAACCCAATCTGACATCTGGTGTACTTGTAATTTACTTTACGAAGTGATTATACACAAACGTTAATGAATAATGTAAAAGACATTATTCACAAATGGCTGGTCATGTGACATACGTTTGACTACATTATTAATGTTTGATGGAACTGTCATTGTGTCCTCGGTAGTGTAGTGGTTAGTATCTCTGCCTGTCACGCGGGAGACTGGGGTTCGACTTCCCACCAGGAATTTTTTTTTTTAATTTTTAGTTTAAAAAAATATTAAACATTATGAACTAAAATATAGAACTGAGAAACTCGAAGCTTGTGAATAATGTGTGCTCTATGGATCTGTGGAAACTGCCGGGGGACGCATCCCCCAGGCAGCGACGGAGTGATCGAGTGTCGGAATCGATGGATCCAATAGATGTCTTTGTTTAACGTTAATTTTATTTGCCAAATAAAAGATCACTGTACACAGAGCATGTCCTTGTCAACAAATATCGTCTGTGAGGTTTGAAGAAAAAGAGCTTGCAAACAAAAGACAGACAAAAAGAGAGAATAATAGAGTCTTCTGAAGCCAATCGACGGCGGTAGTAAACATCATGTGACCAGCAGTGAGAGTCAAACGTCCTACGAAACACCTGGCAACATTAAGCTAGTCAACAAATGCCTGAAGAAGTTGGTTTTCTCGGTTGAAAGGTGCAACTATTGCAGCTCTGCTATAAACAGGCACAATGCAATTATGTCCAAAACAACATTCAGGATGAATGCAGAAGTTCCTTAGCTCTTTCAGCAGTCATATCTAAATTTAGTATTAATGAGTCATAGTAATCATTTTTTTCACATTTCTCATGCGTTTATAATGCTTATATTTTGTTGTTCTTCTTCAGCGTTCCGAGCCATTGAGGTTCTTTGCTGCAAATACAATCCGTCTCCATTCGTCTCTCTGGTGGACCTTCTCTTGCCAGTCGTTGATTCCAAGTGCTTGTAGGTCTGTACATGTATTATCTCTCCACCGCCTTCTTGGTCTACCTCGGGGTCTACGGTCATTTATTTCCTGAGTGTAAGCGAGTTTTGTTTCCCTATTATCTTCCATTCTTTCTATATGCCCCAGCCATTGTAGTCTATTAGCCTTCATGATACCAGTGATTAGCGGGGACTTAAACAGATCATAAATGTCTTTGTTACTTCTTCTTTTCCACTCTCCACTTTGTGTATCCCTAATGGGTCCAAAGATGCGTCTTAAAATTTTGTTCTCAAAAGTTTGTAACAAGGCTTCGTCTCCTTTCGTTGTACTCCAGGTTTCAGAGCCATACAGCACAACTGGTCTGATCAGTGTTTTGTATATTGTGATTTTGGTGTTACGAGATAGCGCCTTTGATTTTAGTAGATGTTGTAGTGCATAGTATATCTTATTTCCAGAGTTGATTCTAGTTTGTATTTCTTCCCTTATGATGTTGGAGCAGTTGAAGATTGTACCCAGGTATTTGTATGTTTCCGTTCTTTTAACGGTCATATTATCTATTTGTATGTGGCCAGAGTTTCTAGCCATTCCGTCTCTTGAAATTACCATATATTCTGTCTTATCTTGGTTGATAACCAGCCCCATCTGTTGGGCTTTTCCCTTTAAGTGAGTCAATATTTCCAATGTCTTTTGTTCACTTTGCCCTATAATATCTATATCATCTGCATAACCAAGCAGCTTGGATGTTCCTCCAATATCACATTCCTCCTTTACCTTCCTTACAACTTTCTCTAGAGCCAGATTGAAGAGTAGCGGCGATAGTGCATCACCCTGTTTCAAGCCAGATGTTATTTGGAAGGGGTCTGATTTCCTGCCTTTATATGTTACTATATTATAAGTATCTTCCATGCATAGTCTGGTCATGTTGATTAACTTCCTTGGCATTCCAAATTCCTGCATAGCATTCCATAGACTATTCCTATGGACACTATCATAAGCCTTTTTAAAATCCACAAAAATGTTATGGAGATCTCTTTTATATTCCCAATGTTTCTCTGCTATTTGTCGTAAGATAAATATCTGATCTATTGTTGATCTGTTTTGTCTAAAACCCGCCTGGTAGTCACCTAATATGTCTTCTGAATATGGTTTTAGTCTATTTAGTAATACTGCGGATAGTATCTTATAGCCTCCCCCGATGTGTCTCCACCTTGCCGTGGTGGGGGAGCTTGCGTGTCCCATCGACCCCATGTGCTTGCCGATGGGTGAAAAACTACATATCGGACGGCATATGGGATAGGGACCAGACTAAGAGAGACACAACCTGCTGCTCTGCAGGTGAGACTGAGGATAGCAGTCCAAAATTTAAATCAGGCGCACGAAGGCAGAAGTCCTTGGTCCGGACAAATCACTAAAGGCTCCCTGTCGAGGGCTGTGGCTGAACGCCTCTAAGCCACAAACCCTCGGACCTGAGAGCCGGGCCGATAGCCACCTCTCGAAAAATAAAGGCGTGATACTGAGCAAGCTACATGCTCAGGTCTGATAGAAGTTCGAAGGCTCTCAGCTGGGGGATATGAGAGATTCCTGGATGAGAGGCCAGGCCGTTTCTCGTTCACCGCTGCACGAAGGTAAGGTGCTGATCCGGCAGCACAAGTAGCCTACCTCGTGAGCGAGTACAAAAAGTCAAAAAGTGCCCCAGTCGAAGAAAGTGGCTGCGAAAACTGTATCTAACTCATAGAGAGTGTAGACAAAAGTGGAAGGACGTCTCAATGCCGCAAAATGGAACGCACGGCGAGCGAACCTATTGCGTGGTCCGAAGTCAAAAGCGTGGGTGTCGCTTGCAGTCTGACCGTCCCTGGTGTGTGCTTGAGCGATCAGTGGCAAACGAGTTGCCCAACACATGGAAGTGAGGAACTAAAGCAGCCACGAGCAGGACGTGGCAACTCCTCGGGTGAGCCCAGTCACAGAGCAATATGTGCCGGCTCTGCAATTATGGAAGCCTCCTTGGATAGCGAGGGAATGCTCATGGTCTGCCCCTGCCTTCCCTTGAGGGCCGACCACGATGTCGTTCCTCGTTCTATCTTGACCAGCTGAGATGTTAGCGACATCACAACAGTCCAACGTGCCTCGAAACCAGAGGATGGTTAACCTCATTAAAAAATGCCCGCTGGAAGTCGGAAGTGTCGTCCTACGGGTGGCAAACTAAAAATTGACACTACACAATTACGTCCGAGTGAAATGTCTCGTCCGAATGTCTCTCGTGCTAGGAACAGCTCTGACTACCTAGTTTCCGAATGCCGCTCTTGTTCGGAACAGCTCTGACTGGGTAGTTTTCCGAATGTCTGTTGAGCCTGGAAAAGCTCTGATGGGCGCAACGACAAGCACAAACTCGCTGAGTGGATGCCGTCTGCAAACCTGTCTGGTTTGTGCGGGAATGACCCGGGGAAACGAAATGACCAATATATTGAAGTGAGGATTTAAAGCAGCCATGAGCAGGACGTGACGATCTCCCTCGGTGAGCCCAGATCCAGGGCGTTATGTGTCGGCCCTGCAACTATGGAAGCAACCTTGGATGGCGGAAAATGCTATGGACTGTCCCTGCCTTCCTTTGAGGGATGACCATTGTCTTCGACCGTTCCACCTTGGCCAGCATGGTTGCAGATGGTGCCACAAAAGTGAGAGTCTCCCAGGAATGCTACCTGGTCAAAAATGCACGCTAAAGTCGATGTGTTGGCCTACGGGTTTCGGCCCAAGGGCGCATAACAGACACACCGCAATCACATCTGAAAAAACACTCCGGATGAACGAAAAGAAGAAGAAGAAGTATCTTATAGCTTGTGGACAGTAGTGATATTCCTCTATAATTTCCACATTGGAACTTGTCTCCTTTCTTAAAGATAGGTATCAATAATGACTCTTTCCAGTCATGGGGTAATTCTTCTGTCCTCCAGATTTTTATTATTAGTTCGTATAGCTTTAGATGTAATGCATGGCCACCTGCCTTTATAAATTCAGCAGCAATTCCATCAGTCCCAGTTGCCTTATTGTTTTTAAGTCGTGTGATTACATATAGGATTTCTTCAAATGTAGGTTCTTCAATTTGTGGTTCGCATGTTAGAACCTCTTCCTGTGGGAAAATGTGACTTGGAGCTTCACAATTTAGTAATTCAATAAAATATTCTTTCCATGTGTTGCACATTTCCTCATTGGTATTTATCATATTCCCATTTTTGTCTTTTAAACCATATGTGTTTTGTTGGTGCCCTCGTTTCATTGACTTCAGTTCTTTAAAAAATTTTCTGGATTCATTTTTCTGGTGATTAGTTTCCATATCTTTGATTATATTACTCATATATTCTCGCTTCTGCTGTCTGACTATTTTTGTAGCCTCTTTACATTCATTTCTATAATGCTCTTCCTTTTGGATGTTATTGGTGTCATTTAACCATACATGTCTGGCATTCTTCTTCCTAATGACTGCTTCTTCACATTTTTGATTGAACCATCTGTTCTTTCTATGCGTGGTTAACACACCGAGACATTCTTCTGCGGTAGACTGAATTGTATTCTTGATGTTCTACCAAGTTTGGTCAACGCTTTCCTCCAAAGGGTTTTGCAGAGTTTCAAGTTTACATTTTATTTCATCTGTAAATTTCTCTTTGACTGTAATGTCTTGCAGTTTTTCTCTGTTATATGTTGGGTGTTTATATTTTGTTGTTGTCTAGATTAATATTATCAGTGATATACTAGTGAAGTAATGTTAAAAGAAAAGAGATAAGAATGCTAGATGGACCTCAGTGCCCAATTCTTAACCCTTGGGAAAAAAAATGTGTTTGTTCTTCATTCATTCATTATATAAATATATCCAGGCCATTTGTTTTACCATATAAATACCACTGTCACACATCTCCCATTCACAGATGCAGATCCAGATAGCAGCATTTTGTAAAGACTTCAATGAGAAAACTGCACACATTAAGCCTGGAATCCCAATGCGCACAGAAATTACTGTCAATGTATGTATCATTAATATTGGGGTTATGCTCGTTTGAGAATTCAGTTATGTTAATTAGTTTGCCCGTATTTATGTTGGGCAAGACCTCATGACCTTCTGCCATGGTTTTTTGAGGGTTTACCTAAGCACACACAATACAGAGATCCATAATTTAAGCATAAACATTTTTATATTGAGAATAGTGTTATTGCTGTGTCAGCTGCTGTCTAATTTGGTTACATTGTTCTCAGATTTAATTTGTTGTATTCTTTTGTTCACAGCCGAATCGTTCCTATAATATTAAACTACTGACACCTCCATCCACGTACTTCCTAATGCAGGCTGCAGGTTGCCAGAAAGGAGCTACCACATCAAGTATGAAAGCTCATTTGTTCATCGCAGTGATTATCATAAACTTGTCACAGATTTTTTTTTTTTATTTCTTCCATAGGATAAATTGATTGTCATTTGTGTGTTATTGTTGATGAAATTTGGTAGGTGTGTTGTCAGACACAGGGTGATCAATGTTCTTACCTACAGAATGCATTAGGGGTGGTCCTAGCTGTAAGGTTACGGTGTCTGCAGAAAGTACCAGTTTGATATCACTAGAAGGCTGGGATTCTCCCTAGAACCACTAATGTCTAGTGATATAACATGTCCTCCTGAACTCCTTGGGTATTGGGAGTGGGTACCTAGCCTTCTCAGGTAGAGGTGAAAAAGAGGAGGTCCCATGTGCTAGTTGTGCACATTGAAAATCCCATGGCAGTTAGAAGTCGCAAAGAATAGGCCACAAGGTCTCTGCGCTGGCCATATTTTTAGGAACGAAAACCTACTCAAGAACACATAGAGCCCATTACCTTGCATGGAATCTATCTAGTGGGAAATGTATACAGTTGCATGCTGAAGTTTGACACACTGACCTTTAAGATGCATACCTAGTTTGAGGCACTCTCCTCGAAATAAGAATGAAGAAGAAGAAGAATGCATTAAAGCCTTGAGTGTCTATGACTTATTGCAATGAGTGTTAAGGGTTACCTTTATGGGTTATGTGTCCCGCTGCCTTGTTCCTGAAAATTAAGACATATGTGCAGTTATGCTTATATTGTGTACAACTTTAGAGAAATATTCTAGTTTAGAACATGGGAATATAAAATAATCATATCTACTGCAAACATGTGAGAAAGAATACACCGTTATGTTGAGCTTAAAGTGATACTCTGTAATCTTGCAGTGGGAGCCTTGCTACTGATTCAGGGTTTTATGGAATCTTCTGCTTTACGTCCTCGTCTTAACCAGATAATTAATGGCTATTAATAAACCTTTACCAAACTAGCAGAGGATCTCAGAGTTAGTCTGCCAGAGATGCAGAAACCAGGATTACATTTGTGGGTTATGTGTCCTGCTTTAGAAATATTCTAGTTTCGAACATAGGAATATGGTATAATCATTTCTACTGCAGACATGTGAGAAAGGACAGACAGGTGTTCAGCTTAAAGTGATACTTTGTAATCTTGCGGGGGGGGGGGGGGGGGGGGGCTTGCTACTGATTCAGGGTTTTATGGAACCTCCTGTCTTACGTCATCGTCTTAACCAGATAATTAATGGCTATTAATAAACTTTAACCGAACTAGCAGAGGATCTCAGAATTAGTCTGCCAGAGATTCAGTGACCAGAAAACAGGGTTAAATTTGTGGGTTATGTGTCCCACTTTAGAAATATTCTAGTTTAGAACATAGAAATATGGTATAATCATATCTACTTCAGACATGTGAGAAAGGATAGACCGCTGTGTTGAGCTTAAAGTGATACTCTGTAATCTTGCAGTGAAGGGCCTTGCTACCGATTCAGGGTTTTATGCAACCTTCTGCCTTACGTCACTGTCTTAACCAGTTAATTAATGGCTATTAATAACCTTAACTGAACTAGCAGAGGATCTCAGAGTTGGACTCCTAGAGATGCGGTGACCAGAAACCACAAAGTGATAACAGTTTTAACAATCATCTGCCCACTTCCCGTGGAGTGTGAAAAGGCAGTCCTGCTGATGACAGTCTGTTGCTAAACTCCTTACAAATGACAAGTTGCTTAATGAAAATGTTTCCTACTAAAGGACACTGTACTTCTACGCGTTTAAATATCGCTATGACAAACTGTTGCATTTACAAATGTCCTAAACTTTGAGAAAAGACCCCCGCAGCACAGAATGTCTCATGACGTTTATTCGGCTAAAAAATGTCTCGTTGCTCATTCACTCAATGGAAAATTGCTGCTTTTGCAAATTTCTGTGGCGAGAATTCTACCATACCTGAAAGGGACCCTACTACAGTGATGATTAATTTGTCTAATAGAAACTTAGTACACTGATGAATGTAACTGCAGCTTGTGAAATGACAGCTAAACATACAGAACAGAAAACTATTTTAACCTACTTCTGCTGCATTTGAGGAAAAACTCTATGGAGATGACAACAAAGTTGAGTTGACTGCTGCTTCCTCTGCATTCGTCTATATTTATGTCTGAAGATGAACAGAGAAGAAGAAGAAACCTTTTGAAATAATCATGCCGTGACCTAGTAAATGGAAGTTTAACACTTCGCGCCTCTAACGCGATATTCCTTGTGGGTTTCCTTTGACCTTGTGCACTGATTACAGTAACAAATGTATCAATGTTGCTGTTAATACAAGGAACAACAGAAAAGTTCCTAGCAAATAGTCACCAAACAATAACACAGCCAATATTGCAGTGTCAGTGCTTTCATCAGTAGGAAAACAATTAATAACTTATACATCCTGAGCCGGCTCCATGGCGAAGGGGTTAGGAACGCGGTTTGTGATCCAGCATACCCGCGTTTGAAACACAGCTGCGTGCAATTTGGCAGCAGACTGCATTGCATTGGTTTTTTACAAAATGGTATAAGTGCCGGTCGTTCAGAAAGCAATGGCAAACTACTGAACGTAAACTTGTCAAAAGATCACAACAGCAAAAAATACTGATGTTGACTGCAACATCCTGTAAAGGATATGCAACTAACTATAATAAAAATACATCCTGAATGCCCACAGGTAGGCAATATGAGCAAATGACTCAGAAGATGAGTATGTGGTACTACAACTTTGACCAGACTGCTAGAATATCAGTTTAAGCAGGTTCAAGTTAGACTTGAGCGTCATGTGAGAAGCCAAAGAAGAATAGTCAACCAACACAGAGATTATGTCCTCCATCACTGTACGCTGAAGGAGATACTGAGGAGAGGATCTGAGCACGTATGGACTAATAGTTCCATTTACAGTGAGGATGATCTGTTTACTAACTAAATAAGCATGAATACAATACTAATATAGTCACATTAAAATATACAAGTTTAAACAGTGTAAGCAACCATACCCTTGCAAGTTTAAACAGTGAAAGTACCCATTCCCATTCAAGTTTAAACAGTGAAAGTACCCATTCCCATTCAAGTTTAAACAGTGAAAGTACCCATTCCCATTCAAGTTTAAACAGTGAAAGTACCCATTCCCATGCAAGTTTAAACAGTGAAAGCACCCATTCCCATTCAAGTTTAAACAGTGAAAGTACCCATTCCCATTAAGTTTAAACAGTGAAAGTACCCATTCCCATTCAAGTTTAAACAGTGAAAGTACCCATTCCCATTCAAGTTTAAACAGTGAAAGTACCCATTCCCATGCAAGTTTAAACAGTGAAAGTACCCATTCCCATTCAAGTTTAAACAGTGAAAGTACCCATTCCCATTCAAGTTTAAACAGTGAAAGTACCCATTCCCATGCAAGTTTAAACAGTGAAAGCACCCATTCCCATGCCATGTGTCATATTCGGGGCATGGTGCTGGACCCATATTTGTAAGTCAGTCTGGTCATTGGCTGGCATCTGCTAACAGTTAGTTAGTTAGTCTTTCCTCTTGAGCCTAAGGCGACGCACAGGGCAGAAGTCATGGCTCTCCATGTCTGGCGGTTCGCTGCTACCTTTTGTAGATCTTGGATGTTCACTTGGCTGTTGAATGAGCCTTCTCTGATGATGGTTCTGCTAACAGTGAAACACCTCAAACCTGTGGAGGACACATGACCAGCCCAGGGCTGATCCCAGCCTGTCCCTATGTGCTGTGCTGAATCATGACCTGGTTATACCCTATAATGCCTTTCCACAGTTTTGAAATTCCAGTACTAGTCTTGCATATCTGGCTAGTTTCTGTGCTTATACAGGGTGGGGCAGAATGATCTGACACATTTGTAACTTTAATAAAACTAAATTAGAATAAATGAACAAAAAAGTATTTTTATTTATCAAATCTACACATGATGCCATTTTGTTTTATGTTGTTTGAATAATGATTTGTGTGGGGAAATTCAACAACAGGTTCCCCGTACTGCTATTGTGATTTTCAGTGACGAGGCCCTTTTCATTTGTGTGGAAGCGTGAATAAGCAAAATTTCCGCTATTGGTCCCAAAACAATCCTCATGAGTTACACAAACGGCCCTTGCACAATCCTCATGTAACTGTATGGTGTGTGATAGCAGAATTTGGCATTTTGGGTCCGTACTTTTTTGAAGAAGATAATGTTACAGTGACCGTTAACTCTGAACGATATTGCGTGTTGCTGGACACTTTTCTGCGCCCCAAATTGGATGAACTTGACGTCAGAAATAATGTTTGGTTCCAACAAGATGGCGCAACAGCCCACACGTCTAGACGTTCAATGGAAATTTTGAGGGAGATGTTTCCCGGTCATTTAATTTCATTCCGAGGTGACCTCGGTTGGCCTGCCCGATCACCTGACTTGAACCCGTGTGATTTTTTTCTCTGGGGATGCCTAAAATCAAAGGTATACATTCATCGCCTCCGATCTATTGAACAATTGAAAAATGCAATTCATCTAGAAATTGAGTCTATTCCACATGAAATGATCCGCCAAGTTATGGACAACTTTTGCGAACGTCTTCAACAGTGTGTGGACAATAACGACGAACATTTGACTGATGTAATTTTTAAAAGAAAATGAAATAAAATGACATCATATGTACATTTAGGAAATAAAAATACTTTTTTTCATTATTCAAACATAAAACAAAATGGCATCATGTGTACATTTGATAAATAAAAATACTCTTTTGTTCATTTATTCTAATTTAGTTTTATTAAAGTTACAAATGTGTCATATCATTTTGCCCCACCCTGTAGAAAGAAAGATGAGCTATACAACACACTTCCTTAGAGATGGTGCTCTAGTTCCAAGTCAGGAGAAAGACCTTGACATCAACATGACTCTGATACATGCAAGCTCTTCTCAGAGCTCAGATGACCCAAACATTAATGTCTCTGACTTAGGCTACAACTCGCGGTCATCCAGAGGTTTCACAACCAACCACCCGATCTGCACAATGATGTGGTCAGTATCACTTAGGCCGACTTCTTCCCAGAAAATGTTTTAGGGCCACTTTTATGAGGCTGGGTCAATCCCAATGCTAAATTATCCATAAAATAATGCCTGTCACAAGGGGGTTTTGAATCCAGGACTGTTGAAACAGCAGGTACGCCTGCTTGCCGTACAGATCCCGTATAATCGCGTGTAAATGAGCAAGAAAGTAAACAAGCTAAGGACTCTATTTTACATGCCTTTGTGTGTATTGGACGTGTGGTGCTAGCCCCACATTTGTATAGACCAACCAGCAGTTTTTGTGTGGTCAATATCATCCCGGTTGCCTTCACGTTCCAAGAAATTTCCGAGTACCTATTTTAGGCATGGTCGACTTGGGGACACATGCCTTGGTGCAAACTCAAGTCTGCCAGCATGCGGGCATGATAGCCTCTATTGTAGATTCCGATTCCGATTCCAATTCAAAAACAAAAATTCCAAATTCGACCTCGTCTAACCTGCTTCATCAGCTGTGGTTATTGTTGAGGTACATGGTTTTTATGGTTTATTAGCCCTAATTCTTGTTTTGTGAGTCCTATCTCGGACTGGTTATGTAGCGTTTGTGTCTGTTACATCAGCAGTAGTCGGTGGCTATCCTTTGTGCTCGTCTGTTTTTGTGGTTTTGTTTAAGGACTTTTCGTTATCCCACTCCAGCTGGGGGATCGGTCGGCGGCTGTCCTTTGTGCATGTTTCCACTTGTTTTCTTTGTTGGTGCAGGCTCCTGGCTTGATTGGTTGCAGTCCTGAAAAGGACTTTTTATTTGGTCTTTTTGTCTCCTTTATTGTGTATTTTCTGTAGGAGCTTATCGACGTTTTCATTTTCCTCCTTGTGCCTGTTTTCACTGTTGCGTTTGCGATACTGCTGCCTAAAGTTTTCTTCCTCCGTGGTCAGCCATGGGACGATTTTACCGTCATCTATATAGTACTCGAAGTCGTTCTCCGGTCGTAGTGTAGTACTGGGTATACCATCGGTTTCCCCCGGAGTTTCTTAGGCTTCTTCTTTTCTTTTTCTTCCCAGCGCCTTCTGAATTCCTCGCACTTGAGTTCCTCCTTGTCGACTGGGTATTCTGTGCCTCCTTCAGAGATCTGACGGTATAGTAGTTCCCTCTTGGGCGTTGTGGTTGAGCTGCTGGCTTCAGCTTGCGGTTCAGGCTCAGTCTCTTGGTTTCCTTCTTGCGGTTTCTCTGTGAGTTCTTGTGTGGCTTCCGTTAATTTGTTTTGAAAGAGTCCCATTTCAGCTCTATGCAATTCTCTTTCGGTCTTGATCATTTGTAGGATTTCTTCGTTCTCCTTCTTCATCTCAACCATGCGCTGAATCTCTTGTTTGATGTCGAGCTGGATTTCTTTCATGTCGGCCAGCAGCTTCTCATTATCGCTGGTCAGAGTCGTCGTCAGCAGTGCCTTGACTTGCTTCTTCAACTCGTCTATCTGCTTTTGAAGTTGATCTCTTTCAGCTTGTGCTATACCCGTGGCTGTCTCGCCCCTCTGCATTGCTTCCTTGAATGGTGTCTTTGTGATGATGGCGATCTTTAAGACGTCTCTGTGTCTCTGCAGGTACGGACAGCCCAGGTATCTTGCTCCATGTTTGCCCAGACAGTTGGCGCACTTTCTTTTGTTGTTGGGTGCTTGGAAGTCCGTGTCCAGCTTGGCCAGCGGACACTCCTTGAAGGTGTGGTGATCGGCGCAGTATCGGCATATTTCCGTTTTACTGCGACACGTAGCTCTACTGTGGCCGGCCTTCTGACATCTGGAACATTGCGTGATTCTTGGGATGAATCTCTCTGGTTACTGCATTCTCTTGTTGAATGATACTGTGGTCGGCATCTCGCTGTCCTCCGATGTCACCACTGCCAAGGTTGTAGGTATCTTGGAGTAGGTGAGGAGCCGCTCCGCCTTCAAGAATCGGATGTGAAGATTCTCTTCACGTAGCTGCTTCAGGATTTCTTCATCTATCATCTCCACAGGAATCCACTTAACAACCCATCGGACTGTTTTTGAGTCGGTGTTTCCGACTCTGGTGTCTTTCTCCTCTTTCTTCTCTGCTGTCTTGGTTCTTGACTGTGTTGGGCTGTCAATCTTCTCCCTCGTAGTAGCTTCAGTAATAGCTGTAGTATCAGGCTCTTTGATGCAGCTAGCAGGTGGGCTCTCGACGTTCTTCTTCTTGTCGACTCCCACGCTGCACATCTTGGCGACAGCATGTTTCTTGTTGTTGGACTTTCCACGTGACATTTTCCCGTGTATCAGGCTTCTTGACAGGAT
Source organism: Cepaea hortensis (assembly GCA_963921405.1). Lineage (NCBI taxonomy): Eukaryota > Metazoa > Mollusca > Gastropoda > Stylommatophora > Helicidae > Cepaea > Cepaea hortensis. Next base: position 19,768,725 of record OY992881.1, on the reverse strand, counting down.
AATGCGACTTGACTTGTTAGCGCTCGCAGTGCGAATGTGATGTGAGCCTATTGTAGAGGGGCTTCCTGTGGATATATGTACTGCGACCAAAATATGTACCTGCAACTTGATTTAATTAGTTCATTTTGTTTCCAAATTATCCATAGACACACAGGTCGCCGGCATAATCACACTAAAGCATATCTATGAGATTGCCAAGGTCAGAGGTCAGGACCCTTTTTTTGCCTGCATGACATTCCAGCAAGTCTGCAAAAACATTATTGGAATTGCTCATACCATTGGCATCAAGGTCAGTCAGGTGCTTGTGGGATGTTGACAGGAGTGCTGAGAGTGATGTCGATGTCTGTTGAACATTTGATGAAACCCCTGCAAAATGTTTGTTGTTTCTACAGTAATGTTTGTTGTTTCTACAGTAATCTGCCAGCTTGAAGTGTGATGACATAGTTGCTTGTTCAAAACAGTGTTTGCCCCGTAGTGAATTTGAATAATGAAGACACAAACAATAGATTGCGCAATGTATTTTAAACTGACTATCATTACAGTGGTAGACAATTGAAATTACTGTGCGAATATGAGTATATTTCAGCTTGAAGGATTTAACTAATTACTTTAGTTTATGTTGTGTGATTTCTGCAGTATGTACGTGACGAGATGCAGCAAAATATGCCAGGCAATAAATAGTTGCTTGTTGTTGCAGAACTCCATAGAAAAACAACATATTTAAAGATGTTTTAATTTGGGTTTAAGTGTGTTTCCAGCATATGACAAGACAAACCTGATGTATTTATAACCAGTAAGTCAGTTTGCATCCAACTAGACAGAAAATGCAGACAAGAAAATCCAGCTGCTGTGGAGGCAGAAGTACAGGCTTTGATTTTCGAGAATTATTTGGAGGGTGATGCTGTCATTTACACAGATGGGTCGGTCATTCAACGAGTGAGAAGTTCATGGGCTTTTACAGGGCATGTGGGTTTATGAGGAAATGAGGGGGCTGACAAGCTTGCAGGTAAGGCTACTGTGGAAGGCAGACAAGCCATGGACTAGGCTGACATTCTGAATGCTCTACGAGAAGTAAGTTGTTCGCGAGAACCAAGTGATGACTGTGAATCTACAACCATGGAACAGCAAGTTAAAAGAGGGATGGCAAAACAAGATCTCTACACAGGAAGCCAAAGAAGATTAATAAACCAACACAGAACTGGTGTTGTCAGTCGCTACACGCTGCGGGATTTACAGAGGAGGGGATCCGAGCCCTTATGGACTGAATGGTTTGATGTGCAAACTAACTTAGTCGACAGATCATCCTCAGTGCACATTGAACCGTTCAGTCCGTACTAAGTGTTCGGATCCCCTTTTCAGTAAACCCCGCAGTGGGTAGCAGCTAACGACACCAGTTCTGTGTTACTGGAGCGATGGAGTATTTAGGGGTTTGCCCAGAGTGCTGTGATGTCACTTCCTAGAGACTAGTACCAGCTCTATTGGTTTGAATTGTTCGCTCTTGTACAACTTGAAGAAGTAGGGTCTGGAATCACTTAGTTCCATACCTGTAGACAAGAAACATGCTCTTTCTGAGAATGCATATGATCTCACCAGGTGCTAGATACAAAACTTGAGTGTTGATTATACAACAGCATTATGGGAAATTACTATGATTTTCTTGCAATCTCATAACATGCGGAATCTTAGTCCTCAGTAGGCTTCATCACAGCACACTATGGTCCATCATGCCTTGATTTACCCGGCATATAGATGGAAGCGAGGTATTGATTACTATGAGACCTTGACCCTGGCACACCAGCACCCACTACTTCATAGTCATGACATTTTTATGAAGGTAATGGCATAGTAGATAGTGTATTGACTGTCTAGCACAGCAGGCCTTCATCAGTTGTCTGTTGAGGAAGCATTTGTTTTTGTATAACCTAAAATTATTTGGATTGGTGAGGACCTATGCCCCCAATGGGCAAACAAGAAGGAAGGAAGAAAGAAGGAGAAAATTACTTGAAGGTAAACCTAGCCTTGTAAAGTGGGCATGAGAAAGTTGGGAAGGAAAAGTGACTAGCAAGGTATCTGGTCACCTCATCATATAATGTAACCTAGCACATATAATCATACATGTGATACTTGGGCTCATAGAGGAAGTGAAGAATTATGACACCGTAGTCTATTAAATGAGGGGAGGGGGGCATAACCTATGCTGTAGAACTCCCTTTTAGTTTTCAATGCTAACCGCATAAACTATAAATGTGAAGTATCACTTTTCTGTGATGCTAATCTCAAGATAATTCAATAACTGTGAATATCTTCCCATGTCTCCAGAAAAGAGGTCAAATACATCAGCCAGTGAGGTTGAAAGGGGACTCTTCCCTGAAAGAAAGGATAGAATGTGGAGACAAACAGAGACCGTAATGTGGGAACGACATGGGAGGAACTAAAGAAGATAGCAAAGGTTAGGAGGGGGTTCAATCAATCAATCAGGTACCGTCTCCACAATGAAGGTGGCTGCAATGGATCTCCAACACTGTCTGTCTCTCACCCTGCCTGTACAATCTGTCAGGCTGACGTTCGTCCATCACGTATCTTCCCACTTGTTTTGTTTTCTACCTCTTGCTCGCTTGCTCTCAAGCTTGCCCTCCAGTATGGTTTTTATTAGAGATCATGTCCTTTAACGTGGCCGAAATATTTTACTTGCCTCCTCTTTCTTTCATTCATCAACCCTCTCTTCATTCCCAGTTTTTCTAGAACCTCTGCATTTGATTGTTTTTGTTTCCATGAAATACGACATATTCGTCTGTATATCCACATCTCTAGGGCCTCTATGTGACTTTCTAGTAGTTTGATCAATGTCCAGGCTTCCGCACCATAAAGTAGCGTTGAATATACGTAGCACTTGACAGTTCTAATTTTTAATGCGTTATTAATCTCTCTAGATGTTAATACTGATTTCGTGCTGATGAAAGCATTTTTGGTGGGTGAGGGGGTCAGCTTAAGATGAATCAGAACCTTGCTGTATTGAGGGATGATGGGCCGACTTTAAAACCCTATGTCACTGCTCACATTTGAATGATTTTTTTCCTTTACAATCATAGCATAACAGTAGAGGTTAACATGGCGGATGGATAAGTGCGCTTGCTCTTAAACGTCCGGTGTGCTGTTCAACCCCTACACCAGTCAATTGGACTAAAATATTGACTTCTTGTCCTTGACTTGGGGACTAAATTACAAGTACCTCTGATGTCAGAGTGGTTTTGCCTGATAGCGAGGGACACTGGTAATAGGGAAAGTAATCCACAAACAAACACCATTCCAGTGACCAGAAGTAGTAGTATGTGATTGGACTACACTTGAGTTCAAAAGCAAGTAAATACCCAACATTAAAAATGTCTTTTAAGGCCCTCCAAAATATTTGACTTGTCTCTGTTTTATTCCTTCTTTAATCTCTCTTTTTATTTCCATAACTATTGTTTAGACAGAATAAGTAGAGTAAATCACATTGTTTGAATAAATCAATTCATTGTTTTTGAATAGCGAAGACACAAACAGTAGATTGCATAATTTATTGCCTGGCGTACAGAGGGACAGAATCTTTAACTGCTGGGGTGGGAATAGGTGTGGTTCTGTACTTAATAACGAGTTGCAGAGAACCACACCTATTCCCGCCCCAGCAGTTAAAGAATTTATCCCTCTGTATGCCAAATCCAAATGCATTTACCAGTTCACATGCAGGTGCCTGTCTACCTATATTGGCAGAACAGAGTGACAGTTGAACAACAGAGTGGTTGAACACATACCTAATTGGATTAAGAAGATACTACACACGGGCAGTGGGAGCCTAGGAAGGCAGACACACCACAAACGTCCCGTTTCGTTGATTCCACGGCATGTGTTGGAAACCGGCTATGTTATTTATAGAGGCAGTGCCTTTTGTGTGTTATTTTTTAATACACAAAATAGTAACCTGTTAAAGTTTGCAGAAGCCATAATGATTAATCTACATAGGCCAATTTTTGACATGATAGTTTAAAATTACTGTGGTAGACAATTGACATTACTGTGCGAACATGTGTATATTTCAGCTTGAAGGATTTATCTAGTTATTTTAATTTGTGTGAAATCTGCAGTATGTACCTGACGAGATGCAGCGAAATATGCCAGGTAATAACTCATGCAATCTAATGTTTGTGTCTCCGTTATTCAAATTCAATACTGGGAAAATATTGTTTTGATTTTCTTAAATTCTTTGTTTGTCTATTTCACAGGTGGTGAGAGATCCAATTACAGTATCAGAAATGGAAGAATTTCTGGCTAACAGGGCTGAGGAAATAGCAGAAGAAGAAAAGGCATTAGAAGAGTTAAGATTATCAAAAGTGTTACGATTATAACAGCATGCACATTATGTCCATGTGCCGTTTTGTTATATGGAATTCTTTTTTGAAGTTTGTCATTTTGTGGGTTTTTTAATAGTTAATTTACGAAAGTTCTGTAGAATTCAGATTGAGTCGTGCTGTATCCAAATAAATCATGTGTTTGTTACGTTGTATGATCTTTTCATATCTGGGACAGTTAATAATAAATTATGATAGGAAGTGAGGCAGAAACCAAAAACAAACAGAACAGAAATAGGTAAACATTGATCACTATGAAACAGCTCCAAGGATAAGTCAACATTTTAATCCCACTGACTGATGTAGGGGTTTAACATATTACCTCGGCATCAGCACACCAAAAGTTTAAAGAGTGAGTGCACTTGTCCATTCAGCCATGCTGACCTCCATGTTTGATAATCAGCTCGGTGTTGGCCATTATTTCCAGAATGGTTGTTGGGATTTTAAATGAGATGCGTGGATCTGAGGTCACTCTCTGGCTGGTTTTTTAAAGTTAAATCCCTTCATTTTGTATGGTTGAATTGGTGGACAATTTGTAACAATGATGCTGCCTGTATTGTTTAGCTAAGAGAAGGAAGAAATGACGGTGCTAAGGGTAGTAAATTATACAAGAACGTGATCACACATAATGCAATAGATTTTGTTCATCTACAATTCCAAAAGAACCTGCTTCTTTATCCCCTCTTTCTGATCTTCCTGCTACAGTGTGAGGGTATCTAATTGTGTGTTAGTGTATATTATTGTGGGTCTGTGTGTGTTTTTTGTGTGTATTTGTATGGGTGTGTGTCTTTGTTTATCTTACTTATGTGTATGCGTGTGTGTGTCTTTGTTTATCTTACTTATGTGTATTAGTAGGTAGATGAGTGGGTGCATGTATATCTCAATGTTTAGTCCATATTGTGTACTGCTTACAAGAATTTTACACAATCTGGAACTTATAATTGCTGTGTGAAAGATGAGTGATTGAAAGTTTTCAATGTAAAATGGGCCTCTGATAATTTGTGAATCTATGAAAATAAAGTTTGGCCATTCATTCTACTTGTTATGTCCTTCTTCAGGCATGAAATTTTTTTTATTTTTGCATTTTGATATCTCCATAGAGTTTGTCTTTAATTGATGTTGCAGAGAGACAGAACTAACCTTCTAACAGTATCTGGACTAAGCATGTAGCGTGCTTAGCATCTCACCTCCATATTGGAGTATGTGGGTATCAGCCCGGCTCTCACTTCCGAGGGCTTATAGCTTAGAGGCTTTCAGCTATATCCCTCAGCGGAGAGCCTTAGAGTATGTGTCCGGATCAAGAATTTCTGACTTCGTACACCTGATTTGAGCTTTTGACTGATATCCTTAATCTACCTGCAGAGCAGCAGAGAGTGGGCGCTTATCAAGACTTTGTCGAAAGGTCGTACAAATTTGCTCTTTTGCCCGCTCAAACCATGACTCTAGCTGCATGATGCGGTTACATTCTTGAAACGCCTGCCTCGCTAACTTGCGTTGGCTGGGAAGATCCCAATTTGGTGCACCTCACACAGCCATCCGAGACAACGTCTGTTCTCATTATGAATATGATTACAGGTTATAAATTCATGTCATAATTGGGGCGGAGTTGAAAATGAGCTCTTACTCATGGTCACATACTCCCAAGGTGTGTGCATTCATAACCTCTGGCAGTAAAAGTCCAGCTCCTGGCCTTCTCTAGTGGAACTGCTTAAACTAACAAAAGGGGTGCAGCGAATCTCTAGATCCAAAAAACCAGATTTCTCTGGATACGAACATAGTCATACATAGATATGTGTTTACATATGTGAGTATCTAAACTCAAGTAAGGTCACAATCTATCCCAGCAAAAAAGATGCTGGAGACGTATGTAACCAGCCAGGAGGTGCCCACAGTAATCATGATTCCATGCACAAACATAATTGACATACGTCTCAAAAGCAACATTTCAAGACATACCAGCCAGCCTAGAGAAACATTTTCGGTCCAGGGCATGCGGGTGTACAAGGATATGAGCAGGCTTGCGGGTAGGGCTACTGTGGAAGTCAAACGAGCCATGAACCAGGCTGATATACTGAATGCTCTACAAGAAGTAAGACTTGCGAGAACCAAGTGATGACTGAATCTACAACCATGGCCAAACTGCGAGAACAGCATGTTAAAAGAGGTATGGCCAGACAAGAACACTATACAGGATGCCAAATAAGATTAAAACACCAAGACAGAACTGGTGTCGTGAGCCGCTACATGCTGCGGGATTTCCAGAGGAGGGGATCCGAGCATTTATGGACTGAATGGTTCAATGTGCAATGAGGATAATCTGGCAGCTAACTAGAGAAACAACAGTGTAATATAAACTTTGTGGATCACTAAGTGAAATTAAAAAATACAATGAAGTTTATACAAGAGACAATATTGCAGATATGGATAATCAATTTCAAGTGAACAAAACTTTTCCCAAATGTTTCCGATTGTCATTCTGGATTAATGCAAGGTATTCTTTGATTCATATCTCAGTGTAGAATTGTTTTTTTTTAGCATTTTGGCTCCATCATAATTCATGTTGCAATCAAAGCCAAAGTATTCCCTTTGTGAATTTAAATAAAGAGGCCCTAAACAACACATTGCACATCATGTTGCCTGGTACATCTGATGAGATACAGCAGGATATGCCAGGTTGCACATCATGTTGCCTGGTACATCTGATGAGATACAACAGGATATGCCAGGTTGCACATCATGTTGACTGGTACATCTGATGAGATACCGCAGGATATGCCAGGTTGCACATCATGTTGACTGGTACATCTGATGAGATACCGCAGGATATGCCAGGTTGCACATCATGTTGACTGGTACATCTGATGAGATACCGCAGGATATGCCAGGTTGCACATCATGTTGACTGGTACATCTGATGAGATACCGCAGGATATGCCAGGTTGCACATCATGTTGACTGGTACATCTGATGAGATACCGCAGGATATGCCAGGTTGCACATCATGTTGACTGGTACATCTGATGAGATACCGCAGGATATGCCAGGTTGCACATCATGTTGACTGGTACATCTGATGAGATACCGCAGGATATGCCAGGTTGCACATTGTGTTGCCTGGTGCATCTGATGAGATACCGCAGGATATGCCAGGTTGTACATTGTGTTGCCTGGTGCATCTGATGAGATACAACAGGATATGCCAGGTTGCACATTATGTTGACTGGTACATCTGATGAGATACAACAGGATATGCCAGGTTGCACATTATGTTGACTGGTACATCTGATGAGATACAACAGGATATGCCAGGTTGCACATTGTGTTGCCTGGTGCATCTGATGAGATACAACAGGACATGTCAGGTTGCACATTGTGTTGCCAGGTGCATCTGATGAGATACAACAGGACATGTCAGGTTGCACATTGTGTTGCCAGGTGCATCTGATGAGATACAACAGGATATGCCAGGTTGCACATTGTGTTGCCTGGTGCATCTGATGAGATACAACAGGACATGTCAGGTTGCACATTGTGTTGCCAGGTGCATCTGATGAGATACAACAGGATATGCCAGGTTGCACATTGTGTTGCCAGGTGCACCTGATGAGATACAACAGGACATGTCAGGTTGCACATTGTGTTGCCAGGTTCATCTGATGAGATACAGCAGGATATGCCAGGTTGCACATTATGTTGCCAGGCGCATCTGATGAGATACAGCAGGATATGCCAGGTTGCACATTATGTTGCCAGGCGCATCTGATGAGATACAGCAGGATATGCCAGGTTGCACATTGTGTTGCCTGGTGCATCTGATGAGATACAGCAGGATATGCCAGGTTGCACATTATGTTGCCAGGCGCATCTGATGAGATACAGCAGGATATGCCAGGTTGCACATTATGTTGCCAGGCGCATCTGATGAGATACAGCAGGATATGCCAGGTTGTACATTGTGTTGCCTGGTGCATCTGATGAGATACAGCAGGATATGCCAGGTTGCACATTATGTTGCCAGGCGCATCTGATGAGATACAGCAGGATATGCCAGGTTGCACATTATGTTGCCAGGCGCATCTGATGAGATACAGCAGGATATGCCAGGTTGTACATTGTGTTGCCTGGTGCATCTGATGAGATACAGCAGGATATGCCAGGTTGCACATTATGTTGCCAGGCGCATCTGATGAGATACAGCAGGATATGCCAGGTTGCACATTATGTTGCCAGGCGCATCTGATGAGATACAGCAGGATATGCCAGGTTGCACATTGTGTTGTCTGGTGCCTGGCGCACCTGATGAGATACATCGGGATATGCATTGTGCAACCTTTTGTTCATAACTCCTTTGAAAGAATTGGAATTACTCTGCTTAATCTTAGAAGGAAGAAGCTCAGATTAAACTATGCCATCAGAGCTACCAAAGAAACTTCACCCAATAAATTAACCCTAATGATATTAACCTTAATGAGGCACGTATAGCAGGAGACAACTTGAATACAAATACTTATAAATCCACTACATTTAACAGCATGACAGATTTTAGAAATTCTGACTACCTGGAAAGTTTAGTTAACAGATTTGACATAATTACTTCTAGTGCTCCCCATGGGAATTTATCCCCCCAACAATTTTAATAGATACTCTTCTTAAGAATCAACCCAGTCTTGCCACATTGAAAGATGTGGTAGATGAATACACACAATACTTACCAAAGAACAGTCTCACTATTTACACAGATGGATCCAAAAGAAAAGACAATACATTTGGCATAGGACTATACATTCCATGATGAAAAATCAAAAGAAATTTCAAGTTACCCAACAATTTATCAATTTTTACCACAGAAATGACTGCCTTGCAAATAGCTATTGAAACAGTAAATGATAATCTTCTCCTAAAAAAAAGACCATCTTAACTGATTCACTTTTATTAGTCCTAGCTTTAAAAATATGAGATTCCACAAAAAATATGTTGCATGAATTATTGCCTGATATATTTTGCTGCATCTCTTCAGGTGCTTGCTGCAGAGTTATATAACAAAGATGCAGCAAAATTTGCCAGGCAATAAATTGTACAACATATTGTTTGTGTCTTCTGTGTTTAAATTCACTAAGATCAATTACAAGTACCTCTGAAGTCAGAGTGGGTTCGCCTGATGGCAAGGGAAAGCTTATCCACACGCAAAAATCAGTCTGGTGTACTAGAAGTAGTAGCACATATGTGGACTATGCTCGAGTTAAAAGCGAGCAGAGGCACACACACACAAACTATGGGATTGACAAAACTTCACTGTACATAAAGTGTAGATTAATATAACATACACTGAAACAGATGAATATAACATGCATTGAAACAGATTAATATAACATACATTGAAACAGATTAATATAACATACATTGAAACAGATTAATATAACTTACATTGAAACAGATTAATATAACATACATTGAAACAGATTAATATAACTTACATTGAAACAGATTAATATAACATACATTGAAACAGATTAATATAACTTACATTGAAACAGATTAATATAACATACATTGAAACAGATTAATATAACATACATTGAAACAGATTAATATAACATACATTGAAACAGATTAATATAACATACATTGAAACAGATTAATATAACTTACATTGAAACAGATTAATATAACATACATTGAAACAGATTAATATAACCTACATTGAAACAGATTAATATAACATACATTGAAACAGATTAATATAAGATACATTGAAACAGATTAATATAACCTACATTGAAACAGATTAATATAACATACATTGAAACAGATTAATATAAGATACATTGAAACAAGATTAATATAACATACATTGAAACAGATTAATATAACATACATTGAAACAGATTAATATAACATACATTGAAACAGATTAATGTAACTTGCATTGACAAAACGGCATCTGTTCGAAATAAGCTACACATGAATGCTAGACATATGATATATAGAATAAACATTCATAACTGCTATAGACAAAATCCCTTCATGCTTACATGACGTAGACAGTCACAATTTTTTGGACATGTTATGAGAAGAAATGGGTTGGAGAACTTAGTGACAACTGGCAAGATCGAGGGGAGGAAGACCGAGAGGAAAATACCTGGATGGCTTGGCCACATGGCATAGACGAGACAGGAACACTGAGCTGATCCACGACACTGGTGATCGAGTGAAATGGCAAGTCATGACCGCCCACGCTTTCCGGCATGGCACATGATTGATTGATTGATTGATTACATTCTAAGTAATATAAAATATGTATATTAAAAACGAAATCTATGTAATATTATACACAAAATGAATACTTAACGATATGTGTCAATCAGTATAAACATTTACAACTATGTGATAGGCAGAACTTCATTCAACATACAGGAAGAATCTCAAAACTGAGAGGGAAGACCAGGAGAACGTTTAATCAGATAGCGGGGGGAACGATTAGTAGTATGGTATGATTCTTCGCTGGCTGTTGAACGAGAGGACGGAGCACGTATGGGAATGTCCTGAGTGCAGTGATGTCGGTTCTTAACTCACCTCAACTCAACATACTTTATCAATTAACTAGCTGACCCGGCCCTGCTTCGCCCAGTCCCTGGAGGGGATCTATCTATCTATCTGTCTGTCTGTCTGTTTGTTTGTTTGGCTGTCTGTCTGGCTGACCCGCCCGGCTTCACCCAGTCCCTGGTGGGGAGCATATCATTTAATTCATATACGTAGTCATATAAGCTCTCGTTGTCGACTATCTGTCTGTCTGTCTGTCTGACCCGGCCCAGCTTCACCCAGTCCCTGGTGGGGAGCATCTCATTTAATTCATATACGTAGTCATATAAGCTCCCGTTCCCGACTGTCTGTCTATCTGTCTGTCTGTCTGACCCGGCCCGGCTTCACCCAGTCCCTGGTGGGGAGCATCTCATTTAATTCATATACGTAGTCATAAAAGCTCCCGTTCCCGACTATCTGTCTATCTGTCTGTCTGTCTGTCTGAGCCCGGCCCGGCTTCATCCAGTCCCTGGTGGGGAGCATCTCATTTAATTCATATAAGTATCATATAAGCTCCCGTTCCCGACTATCTGTCTGTCTGTCTGTCTATCTATCTGACCCGGTGCGGCTTCGCCCAGCTCCTGGCGCACAGTAACTTAAAAGAATGTCCTTCCACACACCATCCATTATTTTTAATGAAAACTGTTTTTAATCGCATACATGACTGTAGATAACTTCTTTAAGCATAAAAAGATGAGTTACAATGTTATGCATTATGCATTATTTTTATGAAAACTTTGAAAATGCCTTAAAGATTATATCATTATTTATTATAACTCATATGCCTGTAAATAACTATACACAAAGAGTTTATAAATCTTTGAAAATGATGCAACAATATGACTATAAAGTATATAGAAATGTTATTAAAAGTTATGCCCCTTGAAAAAACTTTTCTAGAGTTAAGTCCCCTTGCTATATAGAAATTATACTGAAATATTACATTTTAGTACGTAAGTAGCCGAAAAAAAACTATGACAGAAAGTTGCACAGGAATGAAAAGAAAACGTGTAGAAAATTTCATCTCAATCGGATGGACCGTTCGCGAACGCATAAAGAACGGACATACATACAATCTCTTTTAATACTTTTATATATATAGATATACCGTGTATTTTTTTTTTTTTTTTATTTTAAAAGATATCTGTGTAAAATTATACACAAAATGAATACGTAACAATGTATAATATATGAGAATCAGTATTCACAACAATATGACAAACATAATCTAATTATACATATATAATATACTCTGTTGATAATATTCTTCCATGCCGCCGTCTCAGTCCATCCAAAATCATTTCAATATGCCGACTCCTTGGTGAAAGGGTTACGGACGTAGTTTGTAATCCCACAAACTGCGTACAAAACATGGCTGTGGGCAATTTTGCAGCAGACCGTCTTTGGGTTTTTATCAAATGGTATGGGAGCCGGTCGTTCAGCAAGAGATCACAAACAGCCAAAAAATGCTGGGGTTGACTTTGACGTCCTGTAAAGGATATGCAACTAACTGTTTTTTTTATAGATCAACATCTAATATAGACAAGTGAAATATTTTGGCCACGTTAAAAGACATGATAGGCTACTCTTATATTTTATAAAAACCATACTGGAAGGCAAGGTTGAGGGCAAGAGGTAGACAACGATACAAGTGGGAGGATAACATCAAGAGATGGACGAACATCAGCCTGACAGAATGTACAATCAAGGCGAGAGACAGACAGTGTTGGAGATCCATTGTAGCCAACCTTCATTGCGGAGACGGCACCTGATTGATTGATTGATTGATCTAATATAAGAATGGAAGTTTAGGTTGTTGTAATGGAAGACCGTGTCGCGCTGGTCTTAATGTGTTGGTATGGGAGCCGGTCGTTCAGAATGTAATGGCAAACTACTGAACGTAAAATTTACCAAGACATCAACAACGGCAGTAAAATGCTGGTGTTGACTGCAACGTCCTGTAAAGGATATGCAACTTTTTTAAAAAAACGGCAGACTTCCGGTGGTTGTAGTTCAACATAGTTTAGTTTAGACGACGGATCAATATCACGGTACTCGGGTGTAACCCATAAGTGCTCCGTTCTACTCCTAACTCAAACCTGAGTCCGGAGAATCTCAGCTCAGTGCACGAACTCCGTCGGCGAGGATCCTGAAATACTTTGGGTAGATTTTTAACTCGAAATTTTGCCCGGGAAGCACCGTTAGGCTACTTTTTTTCGATTTCTAACTGCCAGGGGATTTTCACGTGCGCAACAATACACACGGCCGTCCGATCTCACTACCCAGAGACCAGGGGAAAGTTTGTTACTAGAAGTCTACGTGAAAACATCCCGGCCTTCACCGGGGCTTGAACCAGGGACCTCCATTACTCAACATAGCTTGCCACATCGTTAACTGATTATTTCTTCAGAAAGTGGAAACTAGCATGTTCCGGGTGGAGTGCCAGCATCACTCATCAGGACGGAGATTGGACCCGAAGACAGTGGTTGGTGTCCCTGGGGCGGTCACGGCTGGAAAAGATTAGTTTCATTTTCGTGCCAGGGCAAGCGGGTATACAAGGAAATTAGCAGGCTTGCGGATAAGGCTACTGTGGAGGGAGGACGAGCCACGGACCAGGCTGAAATACAGTTCTGAATGCTCAGAGGTGTAAGATTTTTGAGAGAATCAAATGACGACTGTGAAAATACAACTATGGTCAGACAGCGAAAACAGCAAGTTAAAAGAGGTATGGCCAGACAAGAGTACTATGCGGGAAGCCAAAGAAGATTAATAAACCAACACAGAACTGGTGTCGTGAACCGCTACGAGCTGCGGAATTTACTAAGGAGGGGTATCCAAGCACTTAAGGACTGAATGGTTCGATGTGCTATGAGGATGATCTGTCGACTAACTATATACTATATGTAGAGAACGAAGATTGCGAGCACATCGTCGATTTTCTGTCTATGTCGCGCAGACCTGGGGATCAATGAACAGTCTGATAGATATTCTACTTCTGCCCCTATCATTTATCAGCGAAGAGCTACTTATGATAAAGGTAAAATGGCGACAGCTCCCTGGGATAGCGTGGAAAGTGCAGCTGAACAATAAGAGTATTCTTATCTGGAAAGACTAGCTCATGTGGGGGTGGAGAAGAGTAGAGAGTCTGGACGATACTCAAAGCGAAGGAAAGACCGACATACTTTAATCAAATTGTTATTGGAATAATCAACTTGGGAACTCTTCGGTGACTTTTGAAGAGGAAAACGGGGCATGTGTGAGCAGTGACGTGGATTCTTAAATCCAGTATATCATCATTATGTGTTCCGCCCTTGGTGTTCTGGCTCAACTATGATGGTAATATTCCTCCATGCCACCGTCTCAGTCCGTCCAGCATAATTTCTTTTGGTCTGCTTCCTCCCCCACTGATTTTCTAATCGTCACAAAGTTTTCCAATGCCCTTTTCTCATTATTTGGCTCAGTAAGGATGTTTGTCTCTTTCTTATAGTTTATAGTGTGTATAATGTTCTAGTTTCATTAGAACCGTCCCATAAATTGTTGTTAGCTACTTCCTCAGTCTATCTAAGGTATTTAATACACGTTAAATTAATTTAATATACGTTTAATGATTCACTGCCATACAGCAAAACTGATCGAGGCGGTTTCTGTACGTAGACAATGGACTGAATCGCTGTGTAGGTCTGTTGTCAAATGGTTCGGTCGTCGCGTTAGGATGCTACACCATTCTATTACTAATGAATGGCATTAGTCATTTACTATATAGCACTGGTGCTATATATATCCACGACTCTGGTGATCGAGTGAGATGGCAGAACATGACCGAGCACGCTTACCGGCATGGCACATGATGGATGGATAGACTGGTGCTTACTACCGTGCTACGTCAAAGAAGATCTGATACGAGAGCAAGAGGACGCCCGAGAATAAAATGAATTGACAACATGAAAGACATTGTACAATCACACGGAATGACACTATATGGTGCCACCTATCAGCCACTGGAACGCCATTTATTCCTCCACAAGACACTTGACAACAAAAATTGAAGATGATGATGATGATGAACACAATTTTGTTTCGTTAATAATATTGCAACTTTTGTAAAATATTTTCGAAAACTGGATTCAATATGGCGTTGTCCTGTGTCTACAACGTATTTTGGACGATCAACTAAATATCATTGCGTATGTCACAGGTTTGCTCATTTGTTTAATGCATGCCAGATGTTAGCATTTTAATGTTATATTGTTAAAACGGGACATCGTATTAAAGCTACAGACTCTTCGTATGTCGAGAGAATAAGTAAAGAATAAAAAAGTGTGTCCCACCGCCAGCCATCATCTCGTCAGCGTCATGTGTTTATTTTAATTTTACTAAACAAAAATACTTTAAAAAATGAAATTGTCTTAGTTAATTGCATTGTTCTTTATCTCGCGCTCACGACAGGATTGATTATTTACTTTTTGTAGAATAATTATGGCCTACTGTGATAAATGACTACGAAATTGCACTGTGACTAATCTTATCAGGTCTAGTAACTTCGTTAACTTTACGATCCATGTTTTTGTTTATTTACACCACAACGATGGCAGTGGCGTTCCGTTTAACGGTTTATTGAAAATCAACTGGGTTTATAAGTTTATTATTCATTTGTTGGGACTGGATTAGTGTGTGTACGGTTGGAATTAGGTAACGACTTATAACAAGTCTAGCATTGTTACCTATTAATTATTAATAATGTGTAATTTCTGTGTTCCTTCAGTGTTTACTGTTGCTATTATTATTGATGGGAGAGTTTATACGGACTTGAGTCCGAATAGACAGAGTAGTTTATACGGACTTGAGTCCGTATAGACAGAGTAGTTTATACGGAGCGGAGTTTGTATAGACAGAGTAGTTTATACGGAGCTGGGTATAGCTGAAGCATGAAGCTGTTTACATTAAATATCAAGAATAATTTTCCAGATTGGTATCCCCAATGTGTCCCCATGCGAGTTAAAGAATTGTTAACTTGCGTTTCTGTACACTTACTGTTTACTACAGGCTTGCATCTTTGTTGACATTACTGCCCTACTATTTCCTGCTATTGATGTCCTCATAATTCCGGTCCAAGCTGACAGTAATATGCGTCGCCTCAGAAAGACATGATTAGGCAATTCAAACACCAGGCTCCCGACTTACTGGCCTGATGAATTAACAAATAAACAAGGAAATGCTATGCACATAAAGTGCAGGAAAACCTGGTATATGTGAAGCAGGTTGAAAAGAGAGAGGGGGGAGATAGATAACGAAGATAGTGTGAGAGACAGAGAAACGAGAAAGATGTGTTGTGTTGAAAGACATAACAAAGTGATAAAGACAAGAGAGAGAAAGAGGGAGGGATATATATATATATATATATATATATATATATATATATATAGAGAGAGAGAGAGAAAGAGAGAACTCGTGTTCGGTTGGCTAAGCGCCTTTCCCAAGACAAGAAAAGTAGAGGACAAATAAGAACAGAAAGACAAGTGTGCAGGTTCTTGTGCAGCAAGATAAAGACACATGTAACCAACACAAAACACAAAAACCCTAGGAAACACTGTTTGCTGCCAAAAGCGAGATCATCAGACCAGCACTGGTTAATACCAACTTATTTGTTCATTTACCAGGTATCTGTTATGTGGTTACTGTGACGAAACGGATAAAGATCGGCAGATCTCTGCATAATATCCCTTTGAAGGGAGTGCGATGCGTTGGTCTCCCTTGAATTAATATCAATTAATAGGGGATTCCCCATCAAAAAATAGTGCGGGGCGGAGCTATTCTAGTTATTTATAGAAAATCTAGAATGTTCCCTCAAGTGCGTACGTGGTAGAGATCTCTAAGTTCACGAGTGCTTCATGCAGCACGGGGTGGTGGAACTTATCGTGACTCTGGTTTTCTTCATGAATCATGAAAGTCACGCGGCCCGTGTAGGCGAGTGGAAGGCGCACTGACTTTGTCGTGAGCGGTCGCCCACCAAACCTCAGCGTAGACAGATCGCAGCCAACAGGCTGATGTAATTTTGATGTCAATATTTGCGGCCAGTGCGGACATCTACAGTCAAGGGTGTGATTCTTCAATCACAGGATCTGTTATTACTATACAGAAGAAGATTCAAGAGCTGCACCATGAGCTCTATGGGCCCACTTATTCCAGTGCCTATCCAGAAGTTGATTGAGGCCATACTGGGAGTGGTTGTCTGAGTCTGCGAGATCAATGTTGGAAGGAGCTGAGTGCTGAATAAGTCGGTAGGTCTAGGTTAGGACCTCCGTCAAGAGTCCGACGAGTGTCATCCGATCCTGAGAGGATCCAACACTGAAACGTCTGGTGATTCAAGCCAGTGAAGCACTGGTGACATTCAGTCTCTGTGTGAACCTTGGTAATTGCAAGGTAGTGACCTTTCAAGTTGAGCGAAGTGATCATTGTTACCGGTCACCATGACCTGTGTTATATGCTTCTGGCCCGGCTGGGTTATGGGACACCATGTATCAGTTGATGCTTAAATAGTGTTTTTACATTGGTTACCTTTGTGAAGCCAACATGTGGTCCAGTGAACTAGGACATTGATTACAACATTGGTGGAAACACCTGAGTGACATGTTTGTTAAGGTAGGGAGCTACCTCATGCCAACGTGATGAACTGTTGACAATGTTTGTGAAGGTAGGGAGCTACCTCATGTGATCGTGATGAACTGTTGACAGTGAATGCTAGGTTGTGATTACTACCCATTGATCAGGGTAGTTACATGATACTGTGTGAAGATCTATTGTCCAAGGACATGGAACTAAGGTGAAGTGTTTAGTCACCTGATAGACTTTACCAGTGACATTGTGTGTTCGTGTGGAGCAACCGCTTATTGTGTAAGTGACATATCAGTGTGTGGGTCACTGATGAGATAGAAGAGTGACCTGGCTCTTGTGTATTTTGAAACGGTGCTACATGTATTTTTTCTGCAAGTGGGAGACCGCTAATGTTCTAGGGTCGGCCCAGACTTCATCAGGAGTGTGACGAGGGAAATTTCGACAGCAAGGAAGGATCCTTGTTCATCAGTGCAGTGTCAGTCAGGCAGTGGTACTGCGCTTGATCAGCCCTTGCTTGGTTCTCTGGGTGAAGAGGGAACTTTTGAGAGGCAGCAGACCTTGGAGTTCCAGTCCACTGGAGGAGCCTGGGTGAGTCGCTACCACGACTGGACAACCGCACGAGCTATCGTCAGACTCCATGATGAATACTCATCTGAGTCTTTGATCTTGTACATAGTTCTTCTAGTCTGGCTTTCAGCCATCCTTCTCTGTGTTGTGGTTGACGTAGTTCAGAATTAAATTTTTGTTATCTTAGCTATGACTTTGTGCAGTGATATGACTGGTGTCTGGTCCGAGCCCCCTTGGGGTTAGGAACCCTAGGTGAGGGAGGGAAGGTTAAGCTGTCCCGGCTTGTGTGGGGCCTGGTAGATGTAGAGTGCTATTGAGGTGGTTGGAGCAAAGGCAGGGGATAGTATCTATCGTGGCAAACCAGTCCAAGCCCCGGCGGTCTTGTCACAGTTACTTCAATTAGCGAGTGGGACAGGTCGGGAGAGAACATACCGGGCACTGCTCTTGCTGAGGCCTCGCTTGATACGGATGTTGTCTGTCTAAATGATGGGACACCAACTAGGCAGGCAATGAGACTGGGGGACCCTGACACCACCATCGACCTGGCGCTTGTATCACAAGAGGCGGCATCCACAAAATGGAGTGTCCTTGGGGATTGTAGAAGCGACCACCTGCCCCGCTCTGTACTGGTACCTAAGCCCAGTACAGTCAGGGCTATAGACCAAGCCATGTGAGAAAACCCGGGTCAAGGAGGTCTTTCTGGTGACTGCCGAGTCCATCAACGATGAATGGTGGTATTTACTATTTGTGGATGCATTTGTAAAGAAAAGAACAAGAGTTGAATATTGAAGAAGGTTGGCTATTAAAGATGATAAAACAAAGAAAATTGAAATATTTTGGTCACTTGAAACGTCACGAAAGTCTGGAGAGAACAATAATGGAGGGGTATATGCCTGGGAAGAGAGGAAGAGGAAGGCCAAAGAGAAAATGGGTGCAGGATGTGGCGGATGATCTCCAGATGGGTGTATCGGACGCGGGGCATCTTGCTTGTGATCGAGAGGTTTTCCGGAGGGTTGTTATGGGAGCGAGGTTCTGCAAAGGACATGCTACTGAATGAATGGATGAATTTTGTGTTGACATTCTGACGGCGGCATTAGTGCACAGTGTACCTGTGCGGGCTGATTGCCGAGACTCCTGTCTGTTCCACTTTTCACATTGGACAGTGGGGAGCATTTTGTGTGATATTCGCTGACACCGGAACGGAGCAAAAATGGGGATGACGCGTTTCGAAATGGGGATGACGCGATGAAGTTGGAACCTAACTAACTACGGTAACTAACTAACAGTCAGGGCTATAGGAGCCCGCAAAGCATTCAGTTATGATTACTCTTCGCTCTTGGGGTGCCGTCGATCACAGAGACGGTCTAAACCAGCAGGAAAACCACACATTTCCTAGTGCCAAGACAGCACTTCTTGTTTGTTATATTCTGATTGTAATATCGCCACCCACCTCCCCACCTGTCTATGTTGATTCCTAAATGGATGTATGATTCCATGCTTGATTAAGTTGCATTATTTTGTTTCCAAACAAATTTTTATCCATGATTGTTGTGACTTAACAATTTCAATTCAATTATAATAACCCATGCTGCTCTGTGAAGAGTCCATGTTCCATGTCTAGCGTTAGCTGTTGGTTTCAGTCTACAGCAACAATAAAGATGACAAAGCATGTCTGCCCCACCCCTGTTATTTAAAACAAATGTTCTCCCTCACGGAGAACTCATTTCATTCCTTTATATGTGATGCCTTTATAAATTAACGATCGATGGATTCCCGTAATGACATCTATTTCCAAAGCGATTTTCTATCAATGTCATTAAAAAAAATTGTCTCGCTGGTGAGGAATCGAACCTCAGTCTCCCGCGTGACAGGCGGAAATGCTTACCACTAAGCTACTGAAATCACAATGAAAACTTTACAAAAATGTGTAATATAGTCAAACACATGTCCCGATGACGCAGTTCACGTGACCAGCCGGGGTTTCCGGAAAAAACGGACCGGGAAAAACGAAGTGGAGTCCGAATAGACAGAGTAGTTTATACGGACTTGAGTCCGAATAGACAGAGTAGTTTATACGGACTTGAGTCCGTATAGACACTTTCATTATTGATTGACATTGTTGTTTTAAAACATGAGCTGGGTAACAAATAAGTTAATAAGTCAGTCAAATTATTATTGAAATGGGAGAGTTTATACATAGCTGAAGTATGAATAAACAGATACTTTATACATAGCTGAAGTATGAGTAAAGGGATACTTTATAATACATAGCTGAAGTATGAGTAAAGGGATACTTTATACATAGTTGAAGTATGACTGTTTATATAAAATATCAAGAATAATTTTCCAGATTGGTATTCCCAATACAAATAATTGTGTCCCCAGGCGTGTTCAAGAATTGTTAACTTGCGTTTCTGTACACTTACACTGCTTACAACTTACTGTTTACAGGCATCCATCTTTGCTTACATTACCGACCTACTATATTTCCTACTATTTATGTCCTGATCATTTCGGTCCAAGCTGACAGTAATATGCGTCGCCTCAGAGAGACTTGATTAGGCAATTAAAACATCAGGCTTTTGACTGACTGGCCTAATAAATTAACAAATAAACAAGGACATGCTACTCATATAAAGTGCAGGAAAACCTGGTATATGTGAAGCAGGTTGAAAAGAGAGAGGAGAGAGATAGATAATGAAGCTAGTGTGAGAGACAGAGATATGAGAAAGATGTGTTGAAAGATATAAAAAGGTGATAAGTTTTGTATAATATAAATAAGATAATAAAAGTGACAAAAAAGAAATAACTTCGATAAACAAATATTTAAAACATCAGTTCATAATCATAGTTCCTAATATTTTGTTTATTAAAAAGTTGCTTTCACCCAACTAATTCCTGAAGAATTAAAAAAAAATAGTGTCCGGCAGGGAATCGAACCAACAGCTCCCGCTTATCAGGCAGAGGCACTTACCACTGTGCTACTGAGGATACGATTTTGAATCAACAAAAATATATAACATAGCCACGCTCATGTCCCGATGACGTCACATACGTTAAGTCACGTGACTTGGCAAATCACGTGACCAGCCGGGAAAGTTCCGCTATGAATAAAGGGATCATTTATTCATAGCCGGGGTATGAATAGACACTTCGTATTGAAATAACATTCTCAGAATAACTATTCACATCTTATATTCTATTACTTCCTTGGCGAAGGGGTTATGGACGCAGTTCATAACACGGCATACCACATTCAAAACACAGTTGTAGGGGATTTGGCAGCAGACCGCCTTACGTTGGTTTTTTATGAAATGGTATATGGGTGCCGATCTTTCAGAAATCAATGGCAAACTACTGAACGTAAATTTGCCTGGGAATCACGAGCAGCCAAAAAAATTCTGGGGTTGACTGCTACGCCCTATGAAGCATATGCAACTAACATTGTATTACTATTAGTATTGCTTGCTTGCTTGTGTTCGCTGGCTATGAACTCCAGCGCAAGGTCCTGTATGTCAGATGAAGACCTCCTGTTGTCCAACATCAGTGTGATGTCATACAGGACCTGAGATTTGCGTGGGTATCCGTTGTCCCATGTCTGTCTTATTGGTGTGCAGACTGGTGGTTCCTCCGTGTAGGCAGATACTCTCCGACTTCGGAAGAATCAGCGATCCTACCAAGTCAGCCAGGAATCCTAAGGGACCTGTTGCCCAGGACGCATGACTAGGACGTGTTAGTAGGTCTTGGCCAGTATAGAACCTGGCCCTGGTGCCTTGGAAACACCTTCGCGTCCCACTATTAGTATTAGATTCACTGGCTGTTTAATTTTAAATTAATTAACGAAGTGACTATTCGCAATAGAATTGCGAATAGAAACAAATTATATTCACAGTAAAAGTAGGTCACGTGATTATTCCTATGCGTATAGCTATATTATAAAGTTTTGTTGATATGTTAGCGTGTCCTCAGTAGTGTAGTGATAAGTGTCTCCACCTGTCAAGCGGGAGCTCGAGGTTCGATTCCTCGTTGCTGAAAAAAATTTTTTTTTTTTTCATTTTCAGCAAATACGTAAAAATATTAAACATTAGGAACTAAAATATAGAACTGAGAAACTTGAAGCATGTGAATAAAGCGTGATGATCAAAGCATATTACTGTCAACTTGGACCAGAATTATCAGGACATACAAAGTACTTTAGGACAGTAACGTAAACAAACATGGATGCCTGGTAACAGTAAGTGTACAGAAACTAAAGTTAACAATTCTTGAACTCGCCTGGGGACATAATTATTTGTAGGGATCATTATTTGTATTGGGGATACCAGTTCTGGAAAATTATTCTTGATATTTAAACAGGACTAATGTAATGTAAAAATAAAACAGGATGCCAGAAGAATGGACAGAAGTAAGAAGAAGAGTGATTCATTAAAAAATTACAGAGAATTTGGCAGAATTAAACTCGCAGCAGTGAACTTTCTGTTTAAATTAACCACCTTCTTAATTTCTTAATGGCTCAAACTAAAATTGACTAGTGAGCAGATGCTGTGACATGTTTGTTACTTCCCGCAATTCTATTGCGAATATAATTTTTCTCTATTCGCAATTCTATTGCGAATATAATTTTTCTCTTTTCGCAATACTATTGCAAATGGAGCCTCCCATTAATTAAACTAATTTTTTTTTATTCCATAAAGTCAAATATATATAATTTGTACCTGAAACAGAAGTGAACATTGTCATTAAAACATGTTAGTCTTATAGGATACAATATATAGATAAGAAGACAGAACGAGCTGCCATTAGTGAAAGTCTCCTACCTGGAATTAATCACCTATCCTATATTTACATTACCAAAGTTGCTGTTTGTTGTTCTACACTCCTAGTCATCTATAGTCATGCCAGTCCTGTTCATTTTAATCGTCTCCTGCACTTTGCTCAGGAGTTTCTTGAAATTAGTTGTTTCATATGCAGTCCTAAAAAAATTTTGTGTGATATTCACTGGCACAGGAATGGAGCATAATGGGGACAACCCGTTGCCGTGAAGTAAGTTGGAACCGCAGCTAACTAACTTACATTTGTAGAACCACACCATTGTACTTGTTGGTGCGTGGCATTGTGTTATGATTAAACTGAAGTAACAGTCCACAGTTAACCCTTTACAGGGCAGACGCTTGTCCATTTTGTAGCCCTGAACGGGCAAGATTTTTTCAGGTTTGGAAAAAGTTTGGGTCGCGTTAGTAAAAACATCACAAATAAGGTGTTAGTCAACCGATTTTAGTTAAATAAACAACACAATGAAGGGAAAAGCATGCAGAATATGTTACTCACATGATTGTTGCCGGTAATCCATACATGAACACAAATATTTACGAAATACGGCATGTTGTTTGTGATTTTCCGTCACCTATACGGCAATATACAAACACATTTTCAGAATCATAATCACTTTCTTTAAAGTCCGACTCACGACTGCTAATGCAAAATAACGCTTTGCACTGATATCTAGCTCCGATTAATAGTCAACTTCGTGCCCTTTAATGTCATTTAAAATTAACCTAGCGAAATCTCGGCTATCACTTGAAGAATCGCCGAAATCCATTTTGAAAAACAGCGTAAAAATCCCGAAAACTATCAAAAATTGTCCTTAAAAGTAGCCGTCGGAAGTATCGGAAAGCAGAGAGATTGCGATTTTACAATGCATAATAGTATCAGCCGGAATCGGACGCTACGATCATTTTCTCGCATCGGCCGGAATCAGACGCTATGCCTTGTAAAGGGTTAATAGTTACATGGCTGCTATTTAACAACCTTGTACATTTTAAACTATATTTTAACTTGGTACTAAGTACCAGTAACACATGCTCCCTATGATGACATTTCTGTCACTGACATTCATTGATGTTACAAATACAATGTCCTCTAAGAAGTTCTGATGGGAGTGTCTTGTGAACTCAATTTAAAGATAGAAGCCACAAACAAGGTTGTACAAGTTATATCTCTCCATAACACAAAGCCTGGGCTGAATTTAGAGATCATATGTTGCCCATGCAGCATGATCCCTCTCTCGGCCTGCCTAGTTTACTCCAGAGGAAACGTAACACCAATACATCTGGAAAAATAAAATTATCTGGGTTCACCACTCGGTGTGCCAGACCCAGTTGTGTACAGTCTGTATCAGAACTCGCACAGTTTTTAAATTTCCTACTCCACTCATACACTTGCTGAACTGAAGGCATACATCATGATACTGGACCTTCATGTGCTGATTAATTTCCATAGGTTTCACCCCTCCACTTATCAAAAAACGGATAACAGAATGCTGCTCCTCTTTGGTGCATGTCAAAAGTGGGGCAGTCATCTTTAAACTGTCCTTATGACATCGCCATGTTCGTTTTCACCAGGATGTCACATGCTTAACACTCTTAACATCCTTAACAACAATCTTGACAGGTTCCAAGACAGTGGCATGGTTATTGTCATTTCTATCATACTTTTAAGGTATTTGTTTGAAGCCCCCCTCATATTGTTGTGTTAATTGTGTTCCTGATGCATTAACTAATATGATACAGCAATACTGATTCAGTGTTAGAGTTAAATATTCTATGTTTCATTGTATTATACTGAAATAATAGCTTGCAGCGATCAACGTAACATGGCATTTCCTCCTCCAGTGCCTGAGTAGTATTCTTTAATCTCAGTTGGGGTTTTTTGTGTTCCTTGTTATTTTATTATTTATATTTATTACTTGTTCATGATTAATTGGATTCTGCATTTAAATTTTCAATGGGATAGGGTACCATTCTCAGGCCAACCTTTCTTAGTTGCCTTTTATGATGTGCATAGTAGGTCACAGTGTTACTATCTTTGCTTCTGTCATGGGTCTCAGAAACACAAAGGCTTACTAATAATACTGTAGGAACTTTCCTTGAAGCCAGTAAAATATTTGCAACTTATTCAATTTCAGAGAGACAGACACATTTTCTTCCAGTGTTCATATCCAAGTGTATTGTTTTTGACCTTACTGTTACAAGTCTGCTGAATGGAGGTAAGTACTCTGCAATGTTTCATTGAGAAAACATGTTTAAGTAAAACTAGTAAGACATTTCTCTGCATCCCATAGGGCAAAAGAATTAGAGGGTGACCTAAAACACACGAAGAAGATAATTAGAGACAATTATGAATATTATTGAGGGCCCTGCAGGAGAGGGCAAAAGATTGGAGGGCTTGGAGTGAGTTGATTGAGGACCAATCCTGTGTTGGGTGATAAAAGGCAGAAGAAGTAGTAGTATAGAGAATGACTATCAGACTTGTTTATCTTGACCTCTCAGAAGTTACTGTTTGTCATCAGAGTTCTGTCTTCTGTTCGTAATATTTTGATTGAATTATTGAAAAAGTTTACCACAAAAAAGTATACAATGTATTGAAAACAGTTCAATACCCAGCAGATGCAAGATGATTTTTTTTTCCACGACCAGTGCAGCTCTGGGGTTGCAGCTCATTAAATTGAGTACCATGCAATTTCCAGTACAGCTCTGCTGGGGTTGCAGCTCATTAAATTGATTACCATGCAATTTTATGAATGTTCTGCAAAGTGTCTGGAAAGGAAAGGTGGTGAGAAATGTATCTGGCCACTTCACATCTAAATCAATCAATCAATCATGTGCCATGCCGGAAAGCGTGGGCGGTCATGATTCACCATTTCACTCGATCACCAGAGTCGTGGATCAGCTCAGTGTTCCTGTCTCGTCCATGCCATGTGGCCAAGCCATCCAGGTATTTTCCTCTCGGTCTTCCTCTTATTCTGTTCCCTTCGATCTTGCCAGCTGTCACTAAGTTCTCCAGTCCATTTCTTCTCATAACATGTCCAAAAAATTTTGACTGTCTACGTCTAATTTCTCTAATCAATCTACGATTTTCATTTGTCTCTTGTAGTACTTGGTCATTGGTTTTTCTATCTGTCCATGGTATTCTTTGCATTTTCCTCAGAAACCACATTTCTGCAGCCATCAGATGTTTTTCAGCTTGACTGCACATTGTCCAAGTTTCACATCCATACAAAAGAACAGGCACTATGTATCCCCTCAACACTCTTTTTCTCGTTTCAATTGACATCATTTTATTGGTCAGAATGTTTTTCATCTTGCTAAAGGCTACTTTCGCAATGGCGATTCTTGTTCTAATCTCTTCAAGGCATCTGCCATCAGATGTTATGACTGTTCCGAGATAATTGAACCGATTCACTTGTTGAAGAATATTCCCATTTACTTGTATATTACATTGTGGTGCTTCGTGCTTCCTAGTGATGACCATAACCTGTGTCTTCCTACAATTTAATTCCAACCCCAGCTGCTCACTGTGTACAACCACAGCGTCTACTAATTGTTGCAGATCCTGTTCATTGTCTGCAATCAATACTGTATCATCTGCATATCTAATGTTATTTATGTTTCGTCCTCCAATGCTGATTCCATTTAGGTCTTTTACATTTCTGAAAATATTTTCACTGTATAGGGAAAAAAGATCTGGAGACATTACACATCCCTGCCTAACACCTCTCTTAATAGGTTGATATTGTCCTACTTCATTATCAATCCTTATGGCAGCTTGTTGTTTCCAATATATGTTTTTTATAAGTCTAATGTCTTTCCCATCAATTTGTAGATCTGCAAGCATATCCACAATGTTGACATGTCTAACTCTATCAAAAGCCTTTGTGTAGTCAATAAAGCAAAGATGTATATCCTTGTTTACTTCTAAAGCACGTTCAATAACTTTTCGCAGCATATACACAGCATTTACTGTACCCTTTCCTTCTACAAACCCACATTGTTCTTCCCCTATTTCAGGTTGTATTTTCTTCCTCACTCTTTGCATGATAATTCGTAACAAAATCTTTGTGATGTGACTCATTATACTAATTGTTCTATGTTGATCACATTCTAAGGTTCCTGATTTCTTTGGGATAGCAATAAATACAGAATTACATAATTCAGAAGGTATATCTCCAGTATCATATAATGTGTTCAGCAGTCTAGTGACTTGCTCTAGTCCAAATTCTTCTAAAGCTTTAATCATTTCTGTTGTGATGTTATCTGCACCGGGGGACTTGCCAGCTTTCATATGCTTAAGAACATTTTGAACCTCCATCTTTAAAATTTCTGGTCCTTCATTATTAAATCTAATAGCATACTGTTCCTCTCTGTTATCATTATACAGGTCTTTCACATAATCTGTCCATACATGTAGAATCTGATCTTTTTCTATTATGATTTTGCCATCTTTAGTTTTTAGACAGCCTGTTGATGTACTTGTTCTTTTATTAGTAAGTTCCTTAATTCTCTTGTGCACTAATTTGGTATTTTGACTGTTGTGTTGTTTTTCAATTTCTAAGCACTTTTCCTCAAGCCATGATTCTTTTGCCTTCCTACATAATACTCTGACTTGTCTGTGAATTTCTTCATATTTGGCAGGATTATTTTTGTTGAGTCTTCTTGTTTCCATTAAGTGTAAAATTTCCTCAGTCATCCATTTCTTACGACCCATCTTCTTTAATTTTGGAATAGTTGTTTCTGCAGCCACATTGATTGAATTCTTTAACATTTCCCATTGATCATCCACATCCTGGAATAGGATCTCTAGATCAGACAATATTTCAAATCTGTTCTGTACTTCTATGTTGAATTTGTTTTGTATTTCCTTGTCATTACTCAATGTACACAAGTCATATTTAGTGTTTCCTGTTATATACTTGACTTTCTTCAATTTTATCCTCAATGTTCCTGTGAGTAATCTGTGGTCACCATAACAATCAGCACTGGGAACTGTTTTTGCTACTTTTAGCGCGTTTCTAAATCTTCTGCTAATGAGAATGTAGTCAATTTGGTTTCTAATCCTGCTATCAGGACTCCTCCAGGTCCATAATCTTC
Organism: Cepaea hortensis; assembly: GCA_963921405.1. Classification (NCBI taxonomy): domain Eukaryota; kingdom Metazoa; phylum Mollusca; class Gastropoda; order Stylommatophora; family Helicidae; genus Cepaea; species Cepaea hortensis. The sequence continues at coordinate 19,740,656 of OY992881.1, read as the reverse complement.
TAGGGTGTTGCTTGAACCAGGTATTTCCTACAATCATTTCCTGTTCTTTTGCCCACTCTACTAGTCTGTATCCTCTTTCATTTCTCTCTCCTAAACCATAGTTTCCTACTGTGTATCTATCCCCTTGATTTCCTACTTTTGCATTGAAGTCCCCTATTATGATGTTTATTTCTGAATTTTTACATTTCTTTAAGGCAGACTCTATGTCATTATAAAATTCCTCTACACTATCTTCACTGGACTCTCCTGTTGGGGCATATACCTGAATAACATTTATGTTAAAAGGTCTGCCACTCAATTTAACTAGAAGAACTCTGTCCGACACGGCCCAATATCCCTGAACAGACGTTGATGTTTTCCGGTCCAAAATTATTGCCACTCCCCTATGTCGATCTTCACCTCCAGAATAAATAATCTTAAAATCTTTATGTATCTTGATGCCTGCTCCTGTCCATCTCGTTTCACACATACCTAATATATTAATTTTTTCTCTTTAAATTTCTTGTGTTATGTTCTCTAATGTTCCGTCGTTGTTTAACGTTCCATGTTCCTAATTTTAATGTCTCTGTCCTTGTCTTGCGATGATCAGTCTTTAAGCGAATCATAATAAACTAGGCAATTTCAAAGAGGTAGTTTGCCATTGCTTTCCTCTAAATAGCAGTATCTATTATTTGTTTTTGTTTTGTTACGAAGTAGCTTCCTGTATGTGTATGCATGCTGTCTGTCTGTCCCTCTCTTCTCCCATCTCCCTCCCACTCTACTCTTTCTCTCTTCTCCCCCCCCCCCCCCCCCAAAAAAAAAAACCTCTGTCTCTCTCTCTCTCTATCCTTCTTTCTTGTAAGTCTTCTTGTCAGCAACACAATTTTTGTTTCAGTTTAATAACATACTTCTTTTCTTTTTCTTTCATAACAGCAGCACAGCAGTGACCAGAAAGGTATGTTTGTGTGACAAGATGTCTGTTAATAACAGCTGTTGGAAATTTAATTTGATTGTTGTTAACTTTTTATTTCTCAGCAGTTAGGGAGTCTCCGTGGCGAAGTGGTCAGTCAAGCCTTCTGCCATCCGAAGATTGTGGGTTCAATTCTGGGCTACGTTTTTCGATTCACGAGTGCATTTTTCTCAGAGATTCATGGGGGTCGTTGCTGGAGCTACGGAGTTTGTGCTTTGTGCGCTGCTTTTGGCAGGCCATCCTGCCAAAAGAGACCGAGCGAGCCATATCGGATTAAACCCGGGGCAATGAAGTCGATCCTCTCGACTTATAAGACTTTTAAAGTCAGTTGTTACTTAAAGCAACTGCTGTGTGACTAAGAGAGAGTTAAATTAATAACTGTCTGGGGACAGAAACGGTTAAAGAAGCAACCGAGATTCAGGTGATAAAAAGAGCAACTGTTTAGAACCTAGGGCAAACACGAAATATAAATGAAGAATCATCATTGCACTCAGGACATTCCTACATGTGCTGTGTCCCCTTCTTCAGTAGCCAATGAAAAGTTGCCATGCTGGTGGTGCCAGTGGCCATCTGATTGAACTTCCTCCTGTGTTTTCCTCAATGCGTTGAGTATGGTCCAGTCCTTCTGCTCACCCCCTACTGAATCAACCTGTCCAGAGGTGGGTCCTTTGTTTTGCATCACTTAAAACTGAGTACTGGTTGTTGGCCAGATCCTCTGATCACTCACTGCCATTCTCTCCAGGCTATGATGATTTATCTGTTCACCCATGCTGTACACATGATCCCAAAGGACACTGACCTCATCTGCCTTATCATGCACCAATACACCACCCAACAGTGTGGATCCAGCCAGTCTGTCCACCTGTTCATTCCCACCACACCCTGTCCTGGGGAAAGGATCCAACCTATCTTTAATTTTTTACTTGAATCTTGCCATTCCGCACAAAGCATGCCTCTCCCTCACCTTTCTGGGCATGCTATGTGAGTCCGTTACAATCACATGTGTGAGCTGTTTGATCTCTACAGTGGACCGCCGTTTTGACTGCCTACAACTCCATTCTCAGACTAGATATTCCGGTTTCTTCTTCTTCTTCTTCTTCTTCTTCTTCTTCTTCTTCTTCTTCTTCTTCTTCTTCTTCTTCTTCTTCTTCTTCTTCTTCTTCTTCTTCTTCTTCTTCTGCGTTCATCCTGAGTTTTTTTTCCAGATGTGATTGAGTTGTGCCTGTTTACAGCGGAGCTGCGATACTGCGCCTTTAGGCCAACACATCTGATTTCTGCTGGCATTTGTTGATCGGGTTAACCTTCCCGGATTCTGGTATCATATGCCAGGTTCTCCTGCACTGAATGTTGTTAATTAACCTTCGCTATGACCTCTTCCCCAGACACTTCTTTTGCCTCCTAGTTCATATGAAAACTACAAAAGGTGATAATTAATGCTGTTTGAAAAAAAAGCCTGTATTAATTTATTTGTTTTGTCGTACTTTCAGATGGACCTGCGCAAAATCAGGGAGGCCTTCAAAAGATGGTGAGTTTTGTTGTACTCTTGTTTGTGATTAGTTGGGCATGAAAATCTGGTGTCTTTTTTGGTTTTGTTCTGTGTGTCATTATGTTTGGAAGCAGTTGGTTTAAAAGTGGCAATTAATTAAATGTATTCTGTTTGATGGATTGGCATTCTCAGAGAGCTAGGCCAGAGTTACTCCTTGGCAGCTGTAAGAGTGAAATGATAGAACTTCACATATACTAGGTTACTACATTATGCAGTGTGGCAACCAGCTCCCTTCTTTACCAACTCTTTATCTCATCCCATCAGGTTCCTCTTGTACCTTGCGGTGTCAAGGTGAAACATAAACAGCAGGAGAATGCCCATTTATGGGCTTCATTTATCGAGATTGTCATTGACTCTGTAATTCCCTCTGTCCATTATTTTTTGTGGGCCTGCCTCTTCCTCTGCTTCCATTTGGTCTGTACATCATTGCTTGTTGTGGTATACAGTTCCCTATCAACTTCTGTAGTGTGCCCGCTAGCATCTGCTATAGGACTGCCATTTCCATTTAGTGTTGTTAGAATTAGTTGTTTCTACATTTATTTACTGTTGTTAGAATTCTGTTTGTACATTTGTTTACCTTTGTTAGAATTAGTTGAATCTACATGTGTTTACTGTTGGTAGAATTAGGTCTCTTTCTACATTTGTTTACTGTTGGTAGAATTAGTTCTGTTTCTACATATGTTTACCATTCTTTACCTCTACATAAAACAGGATTTGCAGGTCTAATTGCGTCTTAAAAAGACACTGTATCTCTGTGTAGGAAACATCTTCCAGAAATGCAAGATGTACAGAATGTAAAACGTGGAGGGAAAAACTAAATAAAGTAATAGGTCCCTTTTTTAATCGCGATCTTGAAATAATCGGGGAATTTAACATAATGAGTATGCTTGCTCAGATCGGAGATACAAAAACAAGTAACCGAATGTCACCGCAAAAATTATTCCGGTTATATTCGGCGATTCTGACTTGTAGTGGTTATGTTTGCTGTTGCTAGAATTAGTTCTGTTTCTACATTTTTTTAACTGTTAGAATTAGGTTCTGTTTCTAAATGTTTTTACAGTGTTAGATTAGTTCTCTTTCTACATTAGTTTATTGTTGGTAGAATTAGTTCTATTTCTACATTAGTTTATTGTTGTCAGAATTAGTTCTGTTTGCACATTTGTTTACTGTTAGAATTAGTTCTATTTCCACATTTGTTTACTGTTGTTAGAATTAGTTTTGTTTCTACATTTGTTTACTGTTGTTAGAATTAGTTTTGTTTCTACATTTGTTTACTGTTGTTAAAATTAGTTCTCTTTCTACATTTGTTTACTGTTGTTAGAATTAGTTCTTTCTACATTTGTTTACTGTTGTTAGAATTAGTTTTGTTTCCACATGTGTTTACTGTTGTTAGAATTAGTTTTGTTTCCACATGTGTTTACTGTTGTTAGAATTAGTTTTGTTTCCACATGTGTTTACTGTTGTTAGAATTAGTTTTGTTTCCACATGTGTTTACTGTTGTTAGAATTAGTTTTGTTTCCACATGTTTTACTGTTGTTAGAATTAGTTCTCTTTCCACATGTGTTTACTGTTGTTAGAAGTGGGGCAGGTCTGTCAAACCGTTGGCATCTCACTTACATTAAAAGTCAAGGGCACCTTGAGGTGCAGTGGGTATATATGCCAGCCCCATATTTTGAGACACCAATAGGCACTCAGTGGGTAATGTGGTTGATATTATGCTAGCCACCTCTGCTTTCTAGAACATATCCTGGTACTTATTTTAATCTCACCTCCTTGGTTTTTAAAAAAAGTTAGCTGTGAAAGCGCAGTGCTAGCACACTTGTCTGATGGTTGTGTGTTTGAATCCCTCTTTCGGTGAGGATTTTAAAAATTGACCTGGGCTTCCAGAATGACACAACCTCAAGTGGGTACTGTGGTGTGTTCTGGGAAGTGAAAGAGGCTGGTGTTATATTGACCATGGTGTGTTCTGGGAAGTGAAAGGCTGGCGTTATATTGACATGGTGTGTTCTGGGAAGTGAAAGAGACTGGTGTTATATTGACCATGGTGTGTCCCTCGGACGTGAAAGAGGCTGGTGTTATATTGATCATGGTGTGTTCTGGGAAGTGAAAGAGGCTGGTGTTATATTGACCATGGTGTGTTCAGGGAAGTGAAAGAGGCTGGTGTTATATTGACCATGGTGTGTTCAGGGAAGTGAAAGAGGCTGGTGTTATATTGACCATGGTGTGTTCTGGGAAGTGAAAGAGGCCGGTGTTATATTGACCACACCACCCATAGAGCTCCAGTTGGTCAGTACAAATATCAAACTGGTGCCATATATACATAACATGCCTCAAGCCATGGGATGGGTCCTTATTTTCTTGATATGGTCACACTGTAGAGGTGATTAACGATGAACTTTCAGCTGTATTGGGTCTAGTATCATGAGTTGGTGTGACCATTTCCCTTTCTTGCCACCTGTCTTTCCCAGAGAAATGTGTTGTGGCCATGTTACTAGGCTGCATTGATCTCCAAGCTGGATGAGGCTGATAAATAGATCCTTCATTAACTGGGTATTCAGTTTATATCCTACACCATGTTTTCAGTTTTGTTTGCTGTTCCTAATGTCTTCTGTTTGTTTGTTTCAGCCTTCTGATGGAGCAGGTGCACAGGTAAAGTATTTACAAATATAGATGTTGGATGGAATAGTCCAATTTTCTTACCCCAAATTTTATATTTTAAAATGTGTGTTTCTTCTTTAATGGATCTGAACTATATTCCATCATGCATAGTATGGCATTTGTATGTAATGGGTTTTCTTGCTAACCTGGGAAATAGTTTTACACACTATGCTTAGAAATAATGTCAGTATATGTGATTGTCATTTTCTTTAAGTAGACGTTAATATAAATTTACATATATTTTGTTACCAAATAATCCAAGTAGTTAAAACCTTTTGACAGGTTCTGAAGATTTATCATGAACATTAAAATACTTCTATAGAAACCATATAAGTTAATTATAATTAAGTAATTCATATTTGCAGAAATAAATATAAAATGATACATAACCATGTTTTGGAAGTTGTAAAATTTACAGCAATATGGTGTATCTTTCAGCGAAAAGATGATCTGGCATGGAAATCTATGCAGCAGCAGATGTTGGAGCAGCAGGGACGGCAACAACACATGCATGGAGGGCCTGGGGTGCCACCCGGCCATCAGACTGACATAGAGAAACAGAGGGAAGCACAGCAGAAAGTGAGTAGTTTGCTCTCTGTGCGTGTGTCATCATTATGTAGCAGGCCCTTTGCAAATCTTCACTCTCATTATGGCACACCAAAAATTGACCAGGGTGTTTGCAGTTTCCTTTGTTCATCTTTGTGCTGGTTGACCTCTGCCTCTTTTTTCCATTTTTTTTTTTGGGGGGGGGGGGCATTTGTTAATTTTGAACTCAAGCTTAGTCCATACACATGCTAGTACTTCTAGTCCACCAAACTGATTTTTGAGTGTGGATTAGCTTTCCTTATTACCAGTTTCCCTCGCCATCAGGCGGACCCACTCTGACTTCAGAGGTACTTGTAATTTACGCCTCCAAGTCAAGGATGAGAAGTCAGCCTTTTAGTCCAACTGACCGGTGTAGGTGTTGAACCCGCCACCTTGGCATGAGCACACCGGATGTTTGAGAACAAGCGCTCTTATCCACTCTGCTATGCAGACCTCTTTCATAAACCACGCCTTTTATTGCTGTTCATTCCAAACCACTATGACCTATTTTGAGTTTCTTGGGTGCATATTGTAGTAGTTTCCCCTTGTTTTGTGTATGTGTGCTGGTAGAACATACAAATGTGATATGTTAACCTAATATAGCTATAATTGGCATGCTACCACTGTTGCTGAGTGTTCCCTAGGGAGCACAACATAACAGCTATGTTAGTCTCTCTGTCTCTCTCTCTCTGTCTCTCCCTCTCTCTCTCTCTCTGTCTCTCTCTCTCTCTCTCTCTCTCTCTCTCTCTCTCTCTCTCTCTCTCTCTCTCTCTCTCTCTCTCTCTCTCTCTGTCTATCTGTGTGTGTGAGAGAGAGATGTAGAAGACAAGAAGAGTCTTACATATTTAGTATAACAACTTTACAACAGAATAAGTCAACATCCACACCCTCTGAATTCTACTGAGGCTGAGCACATTTGTGCTTGTTGTGAGTACAGTGTTGACTCATCATGGTAAATCATAGCGTATAGCAAGGGTACAGTAAATGCTGTGTGTATACTGAGAACAGTAATTGGACGTTCTTTAGAAGTAAACAAAGATCTACACCTTTGCTTTATTGACTACACAAAGCTTTCGATAAAGTGAGACATGTCGACATGATAAGGATGCTTGAAGATCTACAAATTGATGGAAAAGACCTTAGACTTGTAAAAACCATATATTGGAAACAAAAAGCTGCCATCAGAATTGATAATGAAGAAACTCATTTGTTAATTTTGAACTCAAGCTTAGTCCATACACATGCTAGTACTTCTAGTCCACCAAACTGATTTTTGAGTGTGGATTAGCTTTCCTTATTACCAGTTTCCCTCGCCATCAGGCGGACCCACTCTGACTTCAGAGGTACTTGTAATTTACGCCTCCAAGTCAAGGATGAGAAGTCAGCCTTTTAGTCCAACTGACCGGTGTAGGTGTTGAACCCGCCACCTTGGCATGAGCACACCGGATGTTTGAGAACAAGCGCTCTTATCCACTCTGCTATGCAGACCTCTTTCATAAACCACGCCTTTTATTGCTGTTCATTCCAAACCACTATGACCTATTTTGAGTTTCTTGGGTGCATATTGTAGTAGTTTCCCCTTGTTTTGTGTATGTGTGCTGGTAGAACATACAAATGTGATATGTTAACCTAATATAGCTATAATTGGCATGCTACCACTGTTGCTGAGTGTTCCCTAGGGAGCACAACATAACAGCTATGTTAGTCTCTCTGTCTCTCTCTCTCTCTCTCTCTCTCTCTCTCTCTCTCTCTCTCTCTCTCTCTCTCTCTCTCTCTCTCTCTCTGTCTATCTGTGTGTGTGAGAGAGAGATGTAGAAGACAAGAAGAGTCTTACATATTTAGTATAACAACTTTACAACAGAATAAGTCAACATCCACACCCTCTGAATTCTACTGAGGCTGAGCACATTTGTGCTTGTTGTGAGTACAGTGTTGACTCATCATGGTAAATCATAGCGTATAGCAAGGGTACAGTAAATGCTGTGTGTATACTGAGAACAGTAATTGGACGTTCTTTAGAAGTAAACAAAGATCTACACCTTTGCTTTATTGACTACACAAAGCTTTCGATAAAGTGAGACATGTCGACATGATAAGGATGCTTGAAGATCTACAAATTGATGGAAAAGACCTTAGACTTGTAAAAACCATATATTGGAAACAAAAAGCTGCCATCAGAATTGATAATGAAGAAACTCAATATCAGCCTATTAAAAGAAGTGGATACAGGAATGTGTAATATCTCCAGATCTTTTTTTCCTGTACAGTGAAAATATTTTCAGAAATATAGAAGATATGGAAGCAATCAACATTGGGGGACGATACATTAATAACATTAGATACGCAGATGGTACAGTCTAGATTGCAGACAATGAACAGGACCTGCAACATTTAGTAGATGCGGTTGTTGCACACAGTGAACAACTAGGGTTAGAATTGAATAGTAAGAAGACACAGATTATGGTCGTCACTGGGAAGAAGGAAATTCCACAATGTGATATACGAGTAAAAGGGCATATTCTTAAACAAGTGAATCGGTACAGTTATCTCGGCACAGTCATAACATCTGATGGGAGATGCCTTGAAGAGATTAGAACAAGAATTGCCTTTGCGAAGGTAGTCTTTTGCAAGATGAAAAACATACTGACCAATAAAAAGATATCAATTGAAACAAGAAAAAGAGTGTTGAAGTGCTATATAGAACCTGTACTTTTGTATGGATGTGAAGTGTGGACAGTGAGCAGACAAGCTGAAAAACATCTGATGGCTGTGGAAATGTGGTTTCTGAGGAAAATGCAACGAATACCATTTACAGACAGAAAAACGAATGACCAAGTCCTGCAAGAAACACATGAAGACACGCTTGTCTTCCATGGCACCATCTCAATCTATCCCGCAATGTTTCTGTTTTAGTATAACCAAAGCATTTCAGTTTCCAAGACATAATGTTTTTTTTTTATGAGCCAATCTCTGATATTCAGGTCTTGTAGGATGTCAGTGCCGGTCTCCTTGGCTGAGAAGTTAAACAATTTTCTCCATAATCCCGTTTATCCACATAGGGTAATGCAGCGTGCGAGAATTGGAAGCGGTTCTCCCCACGTTGGTAACTTAGGGATAAGTGAGCCGGCCGCTCAGAAAGCACTGGTAAACTACTGAGCATAATCCCGCCTAATACATCAACAGCAGCTGAAAAATGCTGATGTTGACTGCAACATCCTGTAAGGGATTTGCAAAAAAAAAAAAAGAATGTCAGTAGTTTTCTTCATCTTGGTCCACCATTCAAATTATCTTTCAGTAGCATTTAAGTTCAAACACCCCAGTTTTTTTCTTTAGTGTTTGCAGATTGGTGATAGTTCACATCTGTATGTTGCTGCAGGAATGAAACATGTATCCAATAATGTTGCTTTAACGTGTTTCCTGTTGTTGTGCCATAGTCTCTAAACTGCAATCTTATTGTGTCATATGTTGAAGTTGATGGAGCAGCAGCAGCTGGCATTGCTGGAGGCCCAGAGAGGAGAGCAACATCAGAGAATGATGCCCCCAGGCCAGGGTAAGTTGGGAATAGTCTTGGTTGAAGTATTTAGTTGCGGACTTTCAGATTAGTGATCTGGAAATGTGGCAGTTGGAAGAGCCTCATATTGAAATTAAATTATTGACAAGGGCTACACGCTCATAATACTGTTAGACTAAAGTCCAGTTTTCCATGAGACATCTTGCTAGTCTTGGTTTGACATTTAAAGAATGTGTGTCAGGTACCTCTGCAAATTAACTGTTAGAAATATCTTAATTGTTGGTATATGGAATGTCAGAACACTTATTCAGAATGGAAAACTAGAAAATGTCAAGAATGAAATGATTAGAATGAAATTAAGTATGCTAGGTATTAGTGAAATGCGATGGCCAGGTGCTGGGGGGAAATATTTAGATATACGCAGAATTGTTTACTCAGGAGGAAAGGACTACAAAGGGAGAATTGGCATAATTTTTGGATCAGTAGATTGCTAGGACAGTTCAAGAATGTTTTAAATGAAACACTGTGTGTAAGACTGAAGTTTCTCAACACTTTAAGGCATTTGGTTTACTGTCAAATGTTTACATTAGACATCAAGGTGTTATGTATTCATGAAATGTTACTTAAGGTGAAATAATTCTATTCTGACAGGTCAGAATATGACCCCTGCAGGAGGACCGGCCGCTGGACCCATCAGAGGATCAGGGCCCATGCAACCCCCACCTGGTCAAGGCATGAGACCACCGGGCATGGGCAGACCTGGAAATATGAGTGGCCCACCTCCACAAATGATGGGAGGAGGTAAGTTTGGGGGCAAAAATTTGTTTATTTTAATGTTACTAAGTGTCAATAGCAGCCTGCATTTAAGATAATCTATCTGGTCAACTTGGATACCTTGTATTAGAAATGTTCAACAGTTGATTTTAATGGAAATATAAAGGTAAAGGTAGTCCCATAGAAATGTTCAACAGTTGATATTGATGGGAATATAAAGGTAAAGGTTGTCCCATAGAAATGTTCAACTGTTGATATTGATGGGAATATAAAGTTAAAGTTAGTCCCATAGAAATTTTCAATAGTTGATTTTGATGTAAAGGTAATGGTAGTCCCATAGAAATGTTAAACAGTTAAAATTGATGGAAATATAAAGGTAATGGTAGTCCCATAGAAATGTTCAACTGTTGAATATTGATGGGAATATAAAGTTAAAGAAACAAGTAAAGAGCTTCAAGTACTTAGGAAGCATAATATCATCAAATGGCAGATCAGAAGACAAGATCGAAAATAGGTGCAATAAGGCAAATCAACTCATTGGACAAATGGCACCAATACTAAAGAACAAACATGTATCAATAACTACTAAGAAAGCACTTTACAACACAATCTTCCTACCAACTCTGTGCTACCAATGCCAAACCTGGACAATGACAGAAAAAGAGAAAAGAAAAATTATAACAACAGAAATGAGGTTCCTGAGAAGAATACTCAACGTATCAAGAAGAGATAAGATCAGAAATGAAGAAATCAGGACTAAAGTGGGGGTTAAAGCTGCTCTAGATTTTATTAGAAAGCAGCAAGTCAAATGGTTTGGCCATGCAAGTAGGCTACCAGCCAACAGCTTGCCACAACAAGCAATGATGTACAGACCAGATTGAAACAGAGGAAGAGGCCGACCACGTAAACGTTGGACGGAGGGAATAACAGAATCCATGGGAATGTCGATATACGAAGCCCATAACCGGGCACTCTCACGAAGTTTATACTTCACCTCGACACCGCAAGGTACAAGAGGAACACGATGAGATGAGATGAGATAAAGTTAAAGGTATTCCCATAGAAATGTTCAACAGTTAATATTGATGGAAATATAAAAGTAACAGTAATCCCATAGCCGATACTGCTGGTGGAGTGTGAAGTGTTAGACCGTTACATATTCTAGATCTGGACCACGCCAGTTCCCTTGTGCAGTGCCTTCCCACAAAGTTAAGAAAATTGTCCCCATGTTTGTGAGGCTGTGTTGACCCGAGTCATGCCGTATATTGAGAAGAGAAGTGTTGGAAATGATCTGGACGGCTGGAAAGATCAATAGACTGAGAGAAATTATCCAGGTTGGACTCAATTGGTGCTCCATTTTTTAGATTCAAGAGAATGCCTGCATCCTGAGTGTTCCTTTTTCTCAATACTAGGAATATGTTTCTTTTATTCTCAGGCAAGCTGGAAGTTTCTGTTATTAATGGATTCAGCTGTTGATATGCTGAGTTTTGGATCCGTCCTTAAAAAAAAAGACTTAATTTCATGCAGGAGACAGCATTGCAGTTGTAGACAAATTTCACGTGAATGAAAGAAGAAGGATCTGTCCTAATGTTTCTTTTTGAAGATTTTACAAAGTTGGTCTTTCAAGACTATTGGTCTGGTGGTCTGTCAGTCTTTAACAATATTCTGCTTCTTGCTAGGCTGTGCTGTCTCTTCTCTCTTGCATAGGTTGTAGACATGAAATCTTTTCCAATGTATTAATAGGCATTGTTTTCATGCCTCCAGTTATGATCCGCATTCCTTAATTTTGAACTTTGATTATTGTGTTACGGTGTGACTTCAGTTGTTGCCCAAGTTGCAAAACCGTATTCAAGGACTGGTCTCACTCATCCAATGTATAGCTTCTTGAAAACTGTCTCATCTACTGTCCCCCTACTGTACCAACAAGGATTTTCATGATTATCATTCATTGCTTTGCTTTTGTTCCAATTTGTCCCAAACTATGTTTTCCATGCTAGGCTATTATCAAAGGCATTCAAAGGTATTTCCTAACCTTTGTGGTGAGAATCTAACATAGCCAGTAATGTTAATAAGCTTTTAAAATTTGTTTTATAGCAATGTGTGTTGTCACTATGGTTTTGAAAGAAACTATCCTAGCTTAGAAGACTTGAACTTTAACTCATCTGTCTGGTGTCTTCTCTACAATGCAGTTTATCTGCAATAGAATGTTCTGTTTCTGGCTCTGGTAGCCTACTCTGTTATACTGATGTTTATCCATCTCTTGTTGTAATCTTCCCACTTGCATCACTGCTTATTTCTGGCTCACCTGTCGTCTTCAACTTTGGCCTCCAGTGTGATTTTCATGAGTGTCATGTCTTTGAACACTTTCTGTCCCAAGCTTCACTGTGCATGGTCTGTTATATCGTTCATATTTGGTATGGTCATTCTTAAGAAAACTGGCTAATTATTTTAACTGTCAAAAAAAAAAAAAAAACTCATCTACTGCCTATAGTACCTTTCAGTGTTGGGGGGGGGGGGGAGACAGAGAGTCTTGAGCCTGATGAATTAATGCTGCCTGGCTAATCCAGTTGAAGCAGACTCTGCAGGCTAGGATTTTCTTTTTGACCCTGTCAAAAAAATTCACACCATACCGAGGATTCGAACTCTGGAACTGGAGAACCCAGAGTTCTTGGCCAGAATTATTTTAACAAGCAGCAAAATTATATTTTGTATCTTCTTATTCTTCTTTGTTTGTCCAAAATGTTTGTTTTGGTCATAAATGTGTTGTGCCTGTTTAGAGCAGAGCTTCGATATTTGTGCCTTTAGACGGACATATCCGACTTCTTCATACATTTCTTGACTGGCTTAATCTTCCTGGAATGTGTGGGTGGGTAGATAGGTACCTTCATACATATGTCAGATGTACATATATATGTAAATGGGCACTTCCTTACAATTATTAAGGTTAGAAAAAAAGAGCATGTTTGATTTTTACAAATATTTATATATAAAAATGGTTAAAAGGGTTTAAAATTGTATACTTCAGGACCCCAGGGTCAGATGCATGGACCGTCTTCAATGATGCAAGGTGGACCTCAGATGTCTCATGGTGGACCTTCACAGATGCAGCATGGTGGGCAGATGTCACAGGGAGGCCCTCCGCAGATGTCACAGGGAGGCCCTCCACAGATGCAACATGGTGGGCCACCGTCAATGTCGCATGGTGGTCCCCCACAGATGTCACAAGGTGGACCGCCACAGATGTCACAAGGTGGACCTCCACAGATGTCACAAGGTGGGCCCCCACAGATGTCACAGGGTGGACCCCCACAAATGTCACATGGTGGCCCTCCGCAAATGCCACACGGTGTTCCTCCGCCAATGTCACATGGAGGACCCCCATCAATGTCACACAGCGGCCCTCCACATATGTCGCATGGGGGACCCCCACCTATGTCACATGGGGGGCCTCCACATATGTCACATGGTGGACCCCCACATATGTCACATGGTGGGCCTCCACAGATGCAACATGGGGGACCCCCGCAGATGCAGCATGGTGGACCCCAGCAAATGCAACATGGGGGACCTCCACAGATGCAGCATGGTGGACCCCAGCAAATGCAGCACGGTGGACCCCCACGTATGATGATGCAGGGTGGTCCTCCAGGAAACATGAGTGACAGACCGTCTGGGCCACAATCGCAAATACCTACAGATACAGATGAAAGGTCTCCCATGCCTCCAGGTGGCCCAATGATGAATTCACAAGGGGGGCCGCCACCAAGGATGCCACCACCAGGGATGCCCCAGGGCATGCGTCCTAACCTACCAAACAAGGAGATGGGTCCTCGAGGACCTGGTGATGCCTTAGGACCCCCAGTTTCCACTGACGGGGGACCTCAAGGGACAGGTGATGGTGGGACAGGACCAAGAGTATCTAGGGCCCCATATAATGGTCCCAGCACACCAGTTGGGCCGAGGGATCTAAAACCCAGTGTAAGTATTTATGAATTGTTGATGCATGATTAATTCTTCATATTTCTATTTCATCCTGACGCAATACACATACTGTAACAACCAATAAGACTACACCGGTCAACAAATGCTAGGCAGATCAACTGATGCCGAGGTAAGCGGTTCAACCCCTACACTGGACAGCTGGACTAAAATGTTGACCCGTCGTCCTTGACTTGGGGACGTAAATTACAAGCACTTCTGAAGTTGGAGGGTTCGCCTGATGGTGAGGGACACTGTTAATATGGAAAGCTAATCCACACGCAAAATTCAGTCCATCGCTACTATAAATAAATAGTGTGTGTGGACTACGCTTGAGTTCCAAGCAAATGAGTGCAAAGAAATGAAAAACAAAACAAGTGCTAGGAAGAATGCGTCACAGCTTTGCTGTAAACAAAGTTTAAAAGAGGGTTAAAGACAAAAGGATCGACTTCACTACACCAGGTTCCATCCCATATAGCTTGGTCATTCTGCAGAGTGGCTGGTTTAAGTGTCATACAGAGCTCAAACTTCATAGTTCCAGTGACAACCCCCCGTGTTCTCCGGAAAAATTGCATATAAACCAAGTGATGGAGTCCAGACACAAATTCATAACCTTCATGGCGTGGAGCAGGTGGCTTGACTACCTCATCACTGTACACAAGCACAGCACAATGAAGTATAGAACAGAAAGATATCGGGTGAGCTAAAAAGAAACAGTTGCTGTTGGTCTGGTTTAATTTGTAAAGAAACACCATCATGGCACATGGATACCTCCACGAGAGGTCCTGCTTTCTTTCATAGATTCCACACAGTGCACAAACTCTGTAGCACCCAGCAGTATCCACCTTTTGTGTATACCTGAAACAAACGTGCAGTATTTTCTTTTTCTGGGTATGTTTTCTGGTTTTGACATTTTAGCTGGGCAGCAGCCCGATAGACATTCTCTTTTCCATTTCCAACTGCCATGTGCACCATGACCAGCGGACCTAGTTTATCTTCAAGAGTTCTGTCATCCCAAGCACTGTCCCAAGATAGGTGTATTATAATATCCTCGGGTTCCATGACCAGCGAACCTAGTTTTTCTTCAAGAGTTCTGGCATCCCGAGCACTGTCCCGAGATAGGTGGATTATAATATCCTTGGGTTCCATAACCAGCGGACCTAATTTTTCTTCAAGAGTTCTGTCATCCCGAGCACTGTCCTGAAATAGGTGTATTATAATATCCTTGGGTTCCATGACCAGCAGACCTAGTTTTTCTTCAAGAATTCTGTCATCCCGAGCGCTGTCCCAAGATAGGTGGATTATAATATCCTTGGGTTCCATGACCAGCAGACCTAGTTTTTCTTCAAGAGTTCTGTCATCCCGAGCACTGTCCTGAGATAGGTGGATTATAATAGCCTTGGGTTCCATGACCAGCAGACCTAGTTTTTCTTCAAGAATTCTGTCATCCCGAGCGCTGTCCCAAGATAGGTGGATTATAATATCCTTGGGTTCCATGACCAGCAGACCTAGTTTTTCTTCAAGAATTCTGTCATCCCGAGCGCTGTCCCAAGATAGGTGGATTATAATATCCTTGGGTTCCATGACCAGCAGACCTAGTTTTTCTTCAAGAGTTCTGTCATCCCGAGCACTGTCCTGAGATAGGTGGATTATAATATCCTTGGGTTCCATGACCAGCGGACCTAGTTTTTCTTCAAGAGTTCTGTCATCCCGAGCGCTGTCCTGAGATAGGTGGATTATAATATCCTTGGGTTCAAAACATTGTATTCCCTTAGTGAATTTCAACACAGAATCTACAAACAATATGCTGCACAGTTTATTGCCTGGCATGTCTCTGCGATTATTGTGGGGATAAGAAACGCTCCCTGGCGTAGGGGTTAACGTCTTTCTCCGTAATCCTATATACTCTCGTGAGTAACGCAGCTGCGCAAGATTTGGTAGTGGATCGTGCCGCGTTGGTTACTTATGGGGGTATTGAGCCGGTCGCTCAGAAAGCAATGGCAAACCACTGAGCGTAATCTTGACTAGTACATCAACAGCAGCTGAAAGATGCTGGTGTTGACTGCAACGTCCTGGAAGGGATTTGCAAAAAAAAAATGCTCCACATTCAAACTATATAAATGACTGTGTTCAGTATCTCAGCCACAATATGACTCATATATTTACTTCACGCGATATATAAAACTGCAGTATGCACCAGTATGAAGGATGCCGCGTAATATACAAGGCAAGCTATTGTTTGTGGCTTGTCTTCTTAAACTTTTGGGTTCTTAAGACAACCATAGCTGGATTCATACCCATTCTTGATTACAGGCAAATGCTCTAAAACTCTAAACAGTTTGTGTCTTACTCTCTTGAATAGACTTTCATTTTAAATGCCTGTTTTTTTTTTTTTATTTAACTGATCTATATTCTGTCTTTTGTGTATTTAAATATTTATATCTTGTTTGCTCTTCCACAGCTATTCTTTAACTTTAAGAAATGTATAAATTCTTGATAAATTAGCATTTAATTCAGTGTTACATACCTTTGTATGTCTCATTAAGGTTATTTCATATATGTTATGAGCATGTTTGGATGCCTGGGCTTGTCACCTGCTAAAGTGATGGATATATTGGCCACCTGTTCCTCCTTGCTCTCAGGCTTGTAAGATGTGATGACACTACCACATCACAGACCTATACTATCACATCACAGACCTATCACATCACAGACCTATCACATCACAGACCTATCACATCACAGACCTATCACATCACAGACCTAATCACATCACAGACCTAATCACATCACAGACCTATCACGTCACAGACCTATCATGTCACAGACCTATCACATCACAGACCTATTCTATCACATCACAGACCTATACTATCACATCACAGACCTATACTATCACATTGCAGACCTATACTATCACATCACAGACTTATCACATCACAGACCTATACTATCACATCACAGACTTATCACATCACAGACCTATACTATCACATCACAGACTTATCACATCACAGACCTATACTATCACATCACAGACTTATCACATCACAGACCTATACTATCACATCACAGACTTATCACATCACAGACCTTTCACATCACAGACCTGTAGCAGCAGTCTTGTTTCTCCTATTTGTTCTAAAGTAAGTAACAAAATGTTCAAGAATTCTCAACTCTGAAGTGAACATTGTCTGTTGTTTCAGACCCTCCCTCCTCCACCTCAGAATGTCGTCCAGGGGCCGAAAGAAATGAAATTGCCGATAGCCTTGGAGAAAATGTTGGAGTTTAAATCACAGAGAGCTCATGAGATTGGAATAGATCTTGATAACATGGAGAATAAGGACAGTAAGTTATTAACTCTTTCCATCTAATTTTTACTTTACCTTCTTGTGCACCACATATTTATTTCTTTTATTATTTAAATGAATTTCTTGGGACAGAAAGAGTTAATGGATCAATGTTGTCTTGTATATATATGCAGCTGTTTCTATTTGGATTTGGTTATGGATCACTTTCCTTACACATTGATATCACCATGAGAGCATCGATAGCACGAGTCTCAGCACAGTGTGCTAACTCTGTAGAGCCTTGGAGGTTCCAGATGTGTGTATACTATAATCTTCTTTCATAGAATAGCAACACTTAATTACCGTGTATGTCATAAGAGGCAGTTAAGGAGGGTTGGTGCAAGACCGGTTCCCTCATCCCGTAGGAAAATTTATCTGCAAAATCCAACAATTCATGAACAAGTGTACACAGGGCTTGGCATGAATTGGTTGAGAATCTGTACTCCAATGGGAGATTAAAGGCAGAAGTAGAAGTGAGGACATCAGTATACATATAGTGTAATATCTGATGGGGGAGGCTGGCCAATACAGGCATCTCTGAAGTAGAAGAGAAGAAGTCACAATTCTTCTTCTTCAGTGTTCCGAGCCATTGAGGTTCTTTGCTGCAGATACAATTCGTCTCTCTGGTTGACCTTCTCTTGCCAGTCGTTGATTCCAAGTGCTTGTAGGTCTGTATATATATTATCTCTCCACCGCCTTCTTGATCTACCTCGGGGTCTACGGTCATTTATTTCCCTAGTGTAAGCGAGTTTTGTTTCCCTATTATCTTCCATTCTTTCTATATGCCCCAGCCATTGTAGTCTATTAGTCTTCATGATACCAGTGATTAGCGGGGACTTAAACAGATCATAAATGTCTTTGTTACTTCTTCTTTTCCACTCTCCACTTTGTGTATCCCTAATGGGTCCAAAGATGCGTCTTAAAACTTTGTTCTCAAAGGTTTGTAGCAAGGCTTCGTCTCCTTTCGTTGTACTCCAGGTTTCAGAGCCATACAGCACAACTGGTCTGATCAGTGTTTTGTATATTGTGATCTTGGTGTTACGAGATAGCGCCTTTGATTTTAGTAGATGTTGAAGTGCATAGTGTATCTTATTTCCGGAATTGATTCTAGTTTGTATTTCTTCCCTTATGATGTTGGAGCAGTTGAAGATTGTACCCAGGTATTTGTATGTTTCCGTTCTTTTAATGGTCATATTATCTATTTGTATGTGGCCAGAGTTTTTAGCCATTCCTTCTCTTGAAATTATCATATATTCTGTCTTATCTTGGTTGATAACCAGCCCCATCTGTTAGGCTTTTTCCTTTAAGTGAGTCAATATTTCCAATGTCTTTTGTTCATTTTCCCCTATAAATCTATATCATCTGCATAACCAAGCAGCTTGGATGTTCCTCCAATATCACATTCCTCCTTTACCCTCCTTACAACTTTTTCTAGAGCCAGATTGAAGAGTAGCAGCGATAGTGCATCACCCTGTTTCAAGCCAGATGTTATTTGGAAAGGGTCTGATTTCCTGCCTTTATAGTCACAATTTACATAGTGTAATATCTGGTGGGGGAGGCTGACCAATACAGGCTTCTCAGAAGTGTGGTCAAACTGGTTCCTAGCAGTATTAATATTCATTGCTGTGTAGGCTGTTTGCATGTCAAGGTAAAGGTGATCCCATGGCAATTACAGCCATTCCTAGTTGGTCCTGAGATATTCTAGGCCAGTGGTTCTCAACCGGTGGAGAATTCCCCCCCCCCCCCCCCCCCTCGAGGGGAATTTTAGGGTTTCCAGGGGGGGAATGAAGACCATTTCAAGATCGCGTTAATACAAGAACCGATTACTTGATATTGTTTTTCCCTTAATACTTTACAGTTATGTATGTCGCATCCTTCTAAAATTCTAAAATTCATTTTATAAATGAAGTAGACCCACAAATCATGTTTTATGAGGATGTCTAGATTTGTTTTAGTATATGCTATTAAATTTACCTTCCATTTTTACATATACTGTGTAGGGGTGGGGGGATTTTTAGATAGGAAATATGAATGGGGGGGGGGGGGGAATGACGTTCTGAAAATATGGTGAAGGGGGGCACAGGCCAAAAAAGGTTGAGAACCACTGTTCTAGGCCATGACATAATGACATGAGGTGGTCAGTTACCTTCCTTACTGCATGCCCTTCCCAGACAATTTCCAGATTATTCTGAAAGTTATCTGGTACCCATTTTATGTGTGCGGCTGAGTCAAACCCCTGGGAATGTAAATGAGCAAATTAGGAAGAACTTGCAAGCAACAGAGATGTGGTTCCTGAAACAAATGTGGATTCCTTGGACTGCCAGTGTAACTAACAACAACTGCCTGAAAGAGGCTAAGGAAACTAGGACATTAATACAACAATAAGAAAGAGACAAACAGCTTTCTTTGGTCGTTTGATGAGAAGAGAGACATTGGAGAACAATCATGATGACTAGAAAGATCAAAGGGAAGAGATGCAGAGGCCGACTAAGAGAAATAATATTGGATGGATTGAGGTGTTGGCATGGAGGAATATCATCAGCAGAGTTGATTCAGAACACCAAAGACTGAGATCTGTGGAGAGACATGAACGCCTACACCAGCTGACAGAGCACTTAATGATGATAATGATTCAACATCAGGGCTGTACTGGACCCCAAACAAAAATCTAGAAGAGCTGGGGATTAAACCCAGACCACTGTCTTGGGAAACACATGCACTATCACTATGCCACCATGACTTGTGTATTAGACATTCATTTGTTATATTTTTTACTTTCATATTCAATTTGATAGTTTAAAATTACCGTGATAGACAATTCAAATTAATGTGTGAATATATGTGATGTTTGTGTCTTGATTATTCAAACAGTGTTTACTGTTTTTCCAGATGACAAGGAAAATGAAGATGACACACATGATACCAAGGGTGATGATGAGGACAGATACGACGAGAATGAAGATGATGAGGAAGAGGCAGATGTGAAATCTGACTCAAAACTTCAGTCAAAAGAGGTATGTTATGTTATATGTTGTGTTATGATTATCGACATCACTGAAGATTAGGCATTCTCAAAAGATTTGTTATGATGTGTTATATGTCCGGGAAGGTTAACAAATGCCCACAGAAGTCGGATAAGTCGGCCTAACTGCGCAAGAACGCAGCTCTGCTGTAAACAGGCACAGTGCAATCATGTCCACACAAAAAACTCCGGATGAATGCAGAAGAAGATATATAATATGTTATAATAATCAACATCACTGTATAAGCATTCTCAAAAGAGGTATGTTCATTTGGTATTGCTAGTAAATGTAGCCTTGTTTACAACCCAGTTATGTTTTGTAATTTATGAAATAACAGTTTAATTTGGAGACTTTCGAAGACTAAATTGATTTTCACATGTAATATTTTATTTTCAGACCAAAAACAAGCGCAGAAAGAAAAAGAAGAAGAAGGCTAAAAAGAACAGGTTTGAACAGCAGAAGAAAACAAAGAGAAGAGAGAAAGAGAAAGAAAAAAAGAGCAAGGAACCAGAAATTCAAGTTGAGTAAGTATTTTGTATAATACAGTTGTTTGAATTATACTTAGCCAATGTCTTTGAGAGCGATAAGCAAATGAAGCACAAGGATGGTTGATTGGTTAGTTAGATGGTTGGTTAGTTAGTTAGATTGTTTCTTTGTTGGGAAGTTAGATGGATTGGTGTTAGGTTGTTTGACCCTGTAAAGGACTTCTATAAAAATAGACACAGAGATAACTACCTAGATGGCTGGGAGGGGGGGGGGGGGATAATTGAACAGTTGAGCAAGAATACAGACCTGATTTAAGACTGATACCGGGTCAGGGTGTGGCGATGGAGTTACGGGTGGAGTTCATATCCTCCATACCCGCAGTCAAAACACAGCTGTGGACGATTTGGCAGCAGACTGCTTTATATTGGTTTTTTGTGAAATGGTATGGGTGCCGGTCATTCAGAAAGCAATGGCAAACTAATGAACATAAACTTGCACAGGAATCATGAACATCCAAAAGATGCTGGGGTTAACTGCTTCGTCCTGTAAAGGATATGCAACTAAGACTGATGACTGCGTGAAATGGCAAACTGTGATCACCTATGTTTATCAGAATGGCACATGATGAGGATTAACACAAAATAGATTCAATATGGCAGAGACAAACGCCGATGTTTTGACAGTCAAAGGTTGGACTGAGTTATCCAACTGTTGAAAGCACTTTTGGCCCACGCCACTTCTGTCAGTGGCGATGGCAACCGCAGGCTGATAGCTGCTTTCTCTAAGTATGTTGACCTTGGCATGCATAATGTGTAAGACTTGCTTCCTCTAGACAGATTCCATCCAAGTTACAGCCATGCGTGGTTTTCTTTCCTAACAATTTTGCCAAGGCATCCACTTCATAGCCTGTTATTTGCAATTTCCAATTGCAGAGGGATGTTTTTAATGTACACACAAGCCTTCCTGTTGTTGTTTTTTTTTGCCCTTCTCTTTAGAGGCTAGGTACCCAGTCTCACTAGCAAAGAGATCGGGGAGGTGTGTGATATTAGATGCCAGTAGTTCTTGGAATCACAGCCGTGTGCTGAGACTGGACCCTGTACTGTCTGATGAGCCAAGAGATCAGGGAGGAGTGTGATATTAGATGCCAGTAGTTCTTGGAATCACAGCCGTGTCTGAGACTGGACCCTGTACCTTCTGACGAGCCAAGAGATCAGGGAGGTGTGTGATATTAGATGCCAGTAGTTCTTGGAATCACAGCCGTGTCTGAGACTGGACCCTGTACTGTTTGATGAGCCAAGAGATCAGGGAGGTGTGTGATATTAGATGCCAGTAGTTCTTGGAATCACAGCCCTGAGCTGAGACTGGACCCTTTACCATCTGAGCTTGAGATGGACATCAACACCTCTCAGACACCTTTCCCACCTTGAAACCTTGTTTACTTTAGTATATGCTGTCTTTAAGCTTTTTTTGCTTTAGTTTTTGTCATCTTGAAGTTATTTTTATTCTCAGGTATGTCCAAGAACAGCTGGAACTAGACCCAAATGATGCACACTACCACACATTTACAAGAATATTTGAAGCATTTAAGGTATGTGCATTCAGTTGGTTTCATGATTTGTTTCAATGTTACATTGTACTTATAACTATCAGTTATTGTTGATTATAATAGCAGCCATCGCATGAGAGGGTATATATGTGAAATAATCTATAATAATGTAAAGATGAACGTTGCTAATACCTTGGACTGCCAGAGTAACTAACAACAATTGCCTGGAAGAAGTTAATAAAAGTAGAACATTATATACAACTATAAGAAATAAACAAAAAGCATTTTTTGGTCATTTAATGAAAAGAGGCGTAGGAAAACGTGATGTAGGAAAGATTATTGGGAAAAGAGGCCGAGGCACACCGAGAGAAATGATGCTTGGTGAACTGAGGCAGTGACAGAGGATCAGCAGAGTTGATCCCCCAAAAAATTGAGGATTGAAATATTGGGAGAGAAGCATACACAAGTTCACAGGACACTTGATGATGATGTTAAATGTAGAGGAAATGTCCCAGAGAATCATGTGAAAATGATAGAATAATAAGTCTGCTTAACTATCTCAGAAGTATAAATCTGAGCGACAGAGAGGCAATAGATATTAGATTAGTAACAAATAGTTGCAATAATTTCTTATATAGGTACATTTGAAAAATTACCTTCCTCAATGCATTCTTGTTTATTCCGTGGAATATTTCTTTCAACAGCAATTATAGATATCTGTGGAAGGATCCTTTGGTACTATTTACTTATTACTTTCTTTTAGCAAATCACATTGTGCTGATCTTGACAGTGGCATGAGCATTAGCTGTTCAGAAAGCTATGGCAAACTACATAAGCAGTCAAAACATAAAAATGTTGGTGTTGATTGCCACACCCTGTAAAGGACATACGGCTAGCTTTTAACTTTCACGTTTGTGTATATTGGTAAAGCTTCCCGTATACTTCATGTTTTATGATGATTCATTCATTGTGTTTGTATATATGTATTTTAGTTGAGTTTTTTTTTCACTGTTTTTCTTAATACGTATGATAAATCATTTTTAATTTGTTGCCATTATTTTCTATGTATTTCCTTTTACTTATTATCTTAGTGACAACTGCTCTTTCTAAAAAAAAAAGCTTCTTCATCCTCCATATTATTTATCTCTGTCTCTGATTTTCTTTTCCAGTTGTTCCAGATCTCTCTCTAGATTTTCTTAACGTGTCCTGTTTAGCATCAACATCTTTCCTTCACCTCTTGATTGTATGGAATCTGTCTAGTTCTCTGTCTGTTAATGATTTTATCCTACCATTTTAGTTCTTCTGTTCTGATCAGGCACCTATTAATGGATGTTTTGTAGTTTATATGTGATATTGTTTTAGCCATTCTTCTTCAAAGATTTTCTGCTTTTGATTATTTTAGGTTTAATTTCAGTCTTTGTTTCTCAGAACAGCTTACACAAACTTTGGCCTCAGCGTCCACTTTGTTACGTGTTTTCGTGTTCTAGTAAAGCTGACCAGTTCCACTTCTAGTTTTCTGGTGATTCTTTCTTTGTATGGGTTATGCACATCTTGTTTAGCTGGTAGCACTAAGACTAAAGGAAGCATAATTGTATAGTAATTAGTGCACTTGTTTACCAAGACAGTGTCCAGGTTCAATCCCCAACACTTGCAGGATTCCTTTTCTCAAGCAACACAGCTCTTGGGTTGACCCAGCTTAATAAAATGGGCACCAGGTGATTTTCAGAATCTTCTAGAAAATGCTGGGAAAGATAGGTGATGAGGATGGGAACTAGCCATTCTACCTCATTATCTTATGGCTTAGAATATGAAAAGATGGAATACTTTGCACCCCAGCTGCAGTACTGAATACTTTACACCCCAGCTGCAGTACTGAATACTTTACACCCCAGCTGCAGTACTGAATACTTTACACCCCAGCTGCAGTACTGAATACTTTACACCCCAGCTGCAGTACTGAATACTTTACACCCCAGCTGCAGTACTGAATACTTTACACCCCAGCTGCAGTACTGAATACTTTACACCCCAGCTGCAGTACTGAATACTTTACACCCCAGCTGCAGTACTGAATACTTTACACCCCAGCTGCAGTAACCGATAGAACTGGTTAGTTTGATTATTTAGTCAGACAAAATATATTCTTGTAGATTTGAGATTTTATTCAGCTTGTCATTTCATCATGCAGATTACAGAACCAGAGAAACCAAAGGAGGTAAAAGCAGAGCTTAAGGAAGAAGGGAAGAAAGAAGATGTTCCTATCAAAGCTAAAGGTCTCATTGATGATGATGATGATGATGATGACGTAAGAATTTTCAGATCTGGATATATATGTTATTTGTTGTCGTTGCTGTCATTTAACTGTTGGACTGGTTGATTATATGGACTGATGACCAGAAGTTACAAAGTGGTCAGGTGGATACTGTACTGTATAAATGCTACATATACAAATGTCAGGTTATTCAGTGTTTAAGTGGAGCACCAGTCACATTGGGGTTCATGATTTATGTGTGTGGGTTGGTGGTGGGTAGAGAGAAGAGGGAGGGAGAGAAAGAACAAACAAATGAACTTTATTATTATGTGATATGTATGGTACTTTCATGTTAGAAAAAAAAACATGATGTGAATGCTGTGCATATTAACAGTACATGTTAAAATGTTATGGCAGACAGACACACACGGAATCGCGCGCGCGCACACACACACACACACAGTTTGTTTTTAAGTTTTTAAGTGTGTGTTTAATATCCTGATTTGCAGAACTAAAACATACCAGAATGGTATGAAAGAGACAGCACACAATCTATCAGTAAAGATAAAAACACATTTAGTGACATTTGAGACATTGTGTGATTAAAAAATGACAAGAACAAGCTGGATTGAAAGACTGACAAATGAACAAGATTTAAGAAATATAATAGAACAAAGAAGACTTCTATAAAGCAAAGGGTCATGGCTTGGTCACACCCTAAGAACACTAGAGAGTGTTCTAGAAGGCAATGTATGCAATTTTGATTAACAACCTACATGGGAATCATTTTACCAACATAAACCAACAATATTCATACAAATGTGCTAATTAAAAGTAATGTCCCTATTCAGACATTCTGTAGCATTAAAATTGACAAAATTTAAATCTGAATAACGAAGACACAATAGATTCTACGATTTATTGCCTGGCTTATTCCTCTGCATCTCGTCAGAAATCACATAACCTAAAGTAATTAGATAAATCCTTCAAGCTAAAATATACAACACAAATATTCACACAGTAATTTGAATTTCTACCACAGTAATTTAAACTGACTATCATGCCTTTTTGTTTGCACAAAAATGGTTGTAGTGCTTGCTTGCTTGTGTTCGCTGGCTGTGAACTCCAGCGTGAAGTCCTGTATGTCGGATGAATACATCCTGTTGTCCAACATCAATGTGATGTCATACAGGACCTGAGGTTTGCGTGAGTATCCATTGTCCCATGTCTGGCTTATTGATGTGCAGACTGGTGGTTCCTCGCCATGCAGGCAGATACTCTCCGGCTTCGGAGGAATCATCGATCCTACTGATGTTAGCCAGGTCCCCGAAGGGACCTGTTGCCCAGGACGCACGGTGTGGATGTGTCAGCAGGTCTTGGTCAGTAGAGATCCCGGCCCTGGTGCCTTGGAAACACCTCTGCGTCCCATAGTTGTAGTAAATGCCAGCTTTAACGTGCGACCAACTTTTTTTTTACAAAATTAAATCAGCAATTTATGTAAAGTGCTTTAATTAAGTTATATGGATTTATGAGGAGATAGAAAAGTGTTTAATATGTTAGTATAGAAAGTTCAGTCTGTGGCTTACGTTGCTAAATTAGTTAATGGCACATTTGTGTATGTTGTTATTTGATCATTTTCTCTACATTTTCCAGATGGTAAAAGCAGAAGACGATGGGCCTAAAATATCAAAGAAAAAACTGAAAAAGCTGACACGGTTGACTGTTGCCCAGCTCAAACAGGTAAGATGTTTATCTTACACAGCAGTTTACTATAGTCATAGTAACCGTTGATAAAAGCAGATCAACTCAGTGTGGCAGAGCTCAGTCGATCTCTTACAGGCCTGAACAACCTGTCGGCATGATGAACTCTGTCCCCTGAGTCCCAGCCATCTTATACTGTGTTCTCTTGCTGTTTAGAGTGTACTGAAGAAATCTGGCTTCCCAATTGGATTCTATCATTCTGTACTCTCTCTCTCTCTTTCTCTCTCTCTCTCTCTCTCTCTCTCTCTCTCTCTCTCTCTCTCTCTCTCTCTATCTCTCTCTCTCTCTCTCTCTCTCTCTCTCTCTCTCTCTCTCTCTCTCTCTCTCTCTCTCTCTCTTCCCCTCCCCCCTAAAAAAAATTTTTTTAGATTGAAGCTGTTAAGTCAGTGATTTTCTAGGATTCAGTTCTCATTATGGGTGGTTGGCTGGGTTTCAAACCACCAGGACAGTCATTGTCTCTGGTTACTAATCTCTAGTGTTCAGAATGACTGGTTCTGGCATGAATTGGTATCACATCATAGAAAATTTGTCATTGCAGGGATCATATTATTGAATCTAATTGATCCCAGTGTTTTCAGAATGGTTATTTTCATTCAAATCCATTCATATCATGCTTCTCCTCTCTTATCTCTGGGTATTGTCTTTTGGCCTAGAGAAGCAACAATGTGTGACCAAAAACAAGACTGAAATTTATACAAGAGACAACATTGTAGATATAGACAATTTATTTCAAGTTTACAATAGAAGAAATATTAGATGTCTAGCCAACTTGGTTCAGGACAAAACATAGATGCCATGTGCATATTAAACATTCCCCTGCAGCTGGATATCACAATGTCTGGTTTGGAATCTTGAGAAAATGTGTGCCCAGAAGAAAACTCATGAGCAGTTTGTAAGGGATAAGTCAGTAATTGCTAATTGGATAGTTTTGTAGATATAATGTGAGCATAGAGTCAGTAGTTCATGAAATTGATAGAGTTGCAGATTTAGCAGCGGGAACATGGAGTCAGTCATTGCTAAATGTATAGATCTATAGAAGGATTAAGATGAATAAGTCAAGTATTTGATCATTACAAAATCTAGAGTTGTAGAGGATACTATAGCAGTTAGGTGACATAGTTGTTAGTACACTCGCTTGCTAACAATCTTTGTCTGGGCTACGGTACAGTTGTAGAATACTTTTGTTGTTAAGTATTCAGCAGTTTAAATGTGTGACAATGTGACCAGATCCAGGTCTCGTAATCACTTCAGAACACTCAAATGAAATGAGGAACTCATCTGGTTATGTTACCTTATAATGCCTTTCTCTGCTGTATAAACATGCCTTGGCATTGATACTATTTTTGCAATGTCTGTAATAAGAGTGCCATTACTATTCTACTTTGCTTTATGTATATTTAGATACACTTGCCTGTATAGTTTAGTGTTAACTGGTCTGTGATATAAGAGACACCTCTTATATATATGTATATGGTTTCAGCTGGTGACCAGACCAGATGTTGTTGAGATGCATGATGTGACAGCCAGAGATCCTAGGTTGTTGGTACATCTCAAGGTAGGTCTTGTGCTTATCTTACTCTGTGAATGAGTTTGTTCATGAAACTTCATTATCTTAAACCTTTGGATGTCTTGTGGGGAGAGAGAGAGAGTGTGGATGGGTGGGTGTGTGTGAGAGAGAGAGAGAGAGAGGACATAGTTTATATGAATGTTGCTGGTCACCTCACTTCATTATACTGTGGTCTAGGATGTGCGAAGGCATATCACTTCTCAATACTACAGTATTATCTGCCATGGAAATATCTTTACCTTCTTTGGGATCTTGAGAAATTGTGTGCCCTTAAGAAAACCCATGAGAAAAAGATATAGATGGAAAAAAAAAATTTTTTGTTTTGTTTGTTTTGTTTATCCCTTACAGGACATTGCAGTCAACATCAGCATTTTTCAGCTGCTGTTGATGTACTAGACAAGATTACGCTCAGTAGTTTGCCATTGCTTTCTGAGTGACTGGCTCACATACCCCGTAAGTTACCAACGCAGTGAGAACCGCTACCGATTCTCTCGCATGTTACGTTACTCACGAGAATATGCGGGATTACAGAGAAAGATGTTTAACTCTAGGCCAGGGAGACTGGCATAGATGGAATTACAAGTGATAAAATGGGATTGGCTAGAAGATATACATGGAAAAGACACAGATGTAATTACAATCATTCTAGACTAGAAATTATAGAGGAAGAGAATGGTGAGGAGACCAAACGGAATCAGGGAAGGACTCTGTAAGAAAATCAGGGAGATTTATATGACATAGTGACAGACAATGAGATTAGAAATTATGGGAAAACAATTGATGTGAACTTAGTTTCACAGCTTCTGTGGCAATGTATTTGACATGATGAGATTGAAAATTTCTTTTCATTTGTTAATGTCAGGGACATTAAGTGTAATGACACTGCAGCAGTTCATAAGATGTGATATGGAGTGGATGGCCAAAGAGTTACATACCATTCTCTTAAATCAGAGGACATCGTCTTAAAAGGCAAAGAAGCTTTATCTATTGGCTGGGACTCAGAAAATGTATCCTATACATTACATGGCTGACTATGTTAGCTAGAATTACACTGCAATCTAATATGTATGTCATAAGAAATGACTAGGGAGGGTTGGTGTGGGACCACCTCATCCTGTAGAAAACCAGTCATGAACAAGTCTAAAGGTAAAGAAACAAGAATATATTTAGAAGGTAGGACGCAGTGCAGAAAAAGTCGCAAAGCATCTGATTGGACACCCGAAATGTTAGAACTTTGCATGCATTTTTTGAAAAAATAGTACAGGTGTTAGAAGGAATTAAAGCAGTATGGGAACGACATGGAAGGAACTGTAAGGACTAGCAAAAGAAAGGATGGATTGGTATGAGTTGGTTGAGAGTACATTCTCAAATGGGGGATAAAGGCCAAAAGAAGATGTCTGTCCGTCTATAATGTCTTGAGTAGTCATGCCTTATATGATGGCCATTATATATACCCTATGGCTAAGGTAGCCTTTTGCAAATGGAAAACATACTGACCAATAAAAAGATGCAAATTGCAATGAAATAAGTGTGTTTACATAGAGCCTGTATTTTTGTGTGGATGTGAAACGTGGGCAATGAGCAGACAAGCTGAAAAACATCTAATGGCAGTGGAAATGTTCTGAGGAAAATGCAAAGAATACCATGGACAGACAGCAAACCAATGAGCAAGTCCTACAAGAGGTGAATGAAAATCGTAAACTGATTAGAGACATTAAACGTAGACAGTAAAAAAATTTTGGATGAGACAAAATAAACTAGAAAACGGATTCCCGGATGAGAGGGCCAGACCGTTTCCCGTTCACTGCTGCACGAAGGTAAGGTGCTGAGCCGGCAGCACATGTAGCCTACCTCGTGAGCGAGTACAAAAAAGAAAGAAAAGTGCCCCAGTCGAAGGGCATGGTTACGGAAACTCTGTATCTAACTCATAGAGAGTGTAGATATAAGTGGAAGAACGTCTCAACGCAAAATGGAACGCACGGCGAGCGTACCTATTGCGTGGGTTGAAGTCACAAGCAAAAGCTTACCGAGTGGATGTCGCCCGCAATCTGACCGCTCCTGGTGTGTGCTTGAGCGATCAGTGGCAAGCGGGATGCTCAACACATGGAAGTGAGGAACAAAAGCAGCCATGAGCAGGACGTGGAAACTCCTTGGGTGAGCCCAGTCTCAGAGCAATATGTGCCGGCTCTGCAATTATGGAAGCCTCCTCGGATAGTGAGATGATGCCGGATAGTGAGATGATGCCCATGGTCTGCCCCTGTCTTCCCTTGAGGGCCATCCGCGATATCGTTGATCGTTCTATCTTGACCAGCTGAGATGTGGGTGACATTACAACAGTCTAACGTGTCTCGAAACCAGAGGAAGGCTAACCTCACTAAAAAATGCCCGCCAGAAGTCGGAAGTGTCGGCCTACGGGTGGCAAACTAAAAATTGACACTACGCAATTACGTCCGAGTGAAATGTCTCGCCCGAATGTCTCTCGTGCTAGGAACAGCTCTGACTACCTAGTTTCCGAATGCCGCTCTTGTTCGGAACAGCTCTGACTGGGTAGTTTTCCGAATGTCTGTTGAGCCTGGAAAAGCTCTGATGGGCGCAACGACAAGCACATGTCCGAAAACTCGCTGAGTGGATGCCGTCTGCAAACCTGTCTGGTTTGTGCGGGAATGACCCGGGGAAACGAAATGACCAATATATTGAAGTGAGGATTTAAAGCAGCCATGAGCAGGACGTGACGATCTCCCTCGGTGAGCCCAGATCCAGGGCGTTATGTGTCGGCCCTGCAACTATGGAAGCAACCTTGGATGGCGGAAAATGCTATGGACTGTCCCTGCCTTCCTTTGAGGGATGACCGTTGTCTTCGACCGTTCCACCTTGGCCAGCATGGTTGCAGATGGCGCCACAAAAGTGAGAGTCTCCCAGGAATGCTACCTGGTCAAAAATGCACGCTAAAGTCGATGTGTTGGCCTACGGGTTTCGGCCCAAGGGCGCATAACAGACACACCGCAATCACATCTGAAAAAACACTCCGGATGAACGAAAAGAAGAAACTAGAAAACTTGGTGACAACAGATTGAGGGGTAAAGAACATAGGGAAGGTAGAGAAGTAAATAACTGGATGGCTTGACCATATTGCATGGTCAGAACAAGAACTCAGAGCTGATCCAGGACTCTGGTGATTGTGTAAGATGGGGAAACATGACCACCCATGCTTATTGGCATGGCACATGATGATGATGAATACTCTTTGAAAGTAATGCACTTGTGATTTTTCATATTAATTGTTGCCATCTCTTCTTTCTCTTCTCTTTTGTTTACTCATCCATGGTGTTCTCATGATTCTTCTAGATACTACATTATAGGACTAACTTTAATTTTTTACCTCTTATACAGGCTGCAAGGAACTCGGTTCCTGTTCCTAGGCACTGGTGTTACAAGCGGAAATACCTTCAAGGCAAAAGGGGTATTGAGAAGCCTCCTTTTGAATTACCTGACTTTATTAAAGCAACGGGTATAGAAGAAATGAGAGCCGCACTACAGGAGAAGGTAAGTAATAAGGCAGTCTGTTTACAGGACAAATCAACAGACCATATTTTGGTGACGCTTTTTATTTTTTAAGGCTGGAAGACTTTTGGGGAAGACCCTGTGTCATACAACTTGCTGAGCCCTGAAGTGGGTTGAATTATAATAAATACATTTACTAAAACAACAAAAATGGAAAGTGAAATTGACCAGTTTTACAAGAATGCGATCACAATTGACAGAAATAGAGGAAGACTGAAATACACACACAGAAGAGAATTATAAACAGAGATGAATAATATGAGGTAAGGACATGGAAGCAGCTACAGGGGATGGCAACTGATAAGACTTGACATTGTTTCTTGAGGGCCTACTCCAGTGAGGTATACAAGGCAGACAAAGAAGGTTATTCTGACTGACTGTGGGCTGGATTACATAGATAAGAATAACTACCACCAGAAATGGAGTCAATTGTACTCTGAGAGAGCAGCTTGATCTGGATGTTGCTGATTTTTGTTTACGTTCACTCGTTTTGGACTCAAGCATAGTCCATACACTTGTTACTACTTCTAGTGCACTGGACTGGTTTTTGCTTGGATTAGCTTTTCCTATTACCTGTGTCCCTCGACATCAGGTGAACCCACTCTGACTTCTTAAGTACTTGTAATTTACATCTCCCCAAGTCGAGGGTGAGAAGTCAACATTTTAGTCCAACTGACGTGATGCGGTTGAGCCCGCTACCTCGGCATTAGCACACTGGATGTTTAACAGCAAGCACTCTTATTAATTCGGCCATGCAGACCCCTCATTTTGCTGATGACTTTTGCCCTCTTGTCCACAGACAATATCTGATGCAAGATGCAAATAAACGTACATGAAGAGAGGTCATAGCAATTAGTTCTGAAAATACAAGTAATATACATCTCATTGGCTATGCTAGTTCTGTAATGTATCACTGAGGTTTTACTATGAAACATTCCCAGAAAATTGGCAATTTTATTAAATTTTTTTTAATTGACAGTAGTTTCAGGATGCAACTATAGAGGCTTATATTACTTGATCAAAGAGTAAAGGTTTATGAAATTGTATTGAACTTTGAACAGTCTGTGAACGAGTAGGTGGGATTGTTAGCGAAGTTGATAGGGAACTGCATTGATGTCATGAGCACAGTATGCTAAGGGTTCAGTGCTCGTCTCATCGCTTGCTAAGTGAGGAAAAGATTGGCCACCTCTGCCTTCGTGCATGTAGGCCTACAAAATGTGATGACCCTATCACATGACATACCCATAGCCGGAAACTGCTTCGGAGGACAAATTGTTTGTTAAATTGTGACCGAGAGGTTAGGTTACCACCTCCTCACGTGGTGAGATGTGGGGTCAGATCCCTGGCTGGGCAGCAGATTTGTACCTGTTGCAAGGGAAATACAAATCTGGAGCTCATACACTGCATTGCATCATCTTGTCAAATAGCCTGTATTCCTCAACCAGTAAAACCCTCCTAATTAGCATTGGCAATGTAATAAACTTGTATGTTGTGTGATGAATTTATAGGCCGTGCTTTGAAATGTGCCAGACTGTGTGTTGTAAAGCTTAAACATGTGTGTTGTGTATCTTGCTTTCTATCATTGACAGTTTCCATTTTTCTCTTCTTTCTTTTGTCTTTATTTCCGCACTGGGGCATATGCCCTCAATCAACTCCTCCGAGCTGCCTTATCCTTAACTGTCCTATTCAGTTCCGTCTTTGTCCTCCCCATATTATTCATTTCTGTCTATACTTCTCTTCTCTGTGTGTTTTAAGTCTTCCTCTATTTCTGGGGCCCTGTGGATTCCAGACAAAGGACTTTCTAGTCATACTATTCTCAGGTTTTCACAGTGCTATGTCCTATACCTGCGTTATTTCTTCACGTCTTGATTCACTGGTATTTGCCTGGTTCTCATCAGGAGCTCCACTTTGGTCATATTATCATACTAGTTTATTCCTTCTACTTTGCACAGGCACTTATAAATGAATATTTGCAGTTGTACTTTCAATAAAAACTAGAAACATGTTTACTGGGTTATTCTTTTAGTCAACAAACAAACTTTATTTTCAAAGGATCACAAATTGGGCATGCAGGCTTGTCTTACATTCAGCCTTTCCAACCACTCATCATTTGTTCATCATTGTGCATGTTGCATTTACATAGGAAAAAGGCATTGTCAAATGAATGCTGTAAACATAAACAATGCATATTACCATGTTATGAGGCAGGCAGGCAGACACACGTACACACACATTCTTAACACACGTAACTTACATCATTTACACAAACTCTCAATGCACCCACTCGATAACACACAAATACACACTCCATCGCATACACACATACTTTCTCATAATCACAAACTCACTAAGAAAAGTTAACACTCTCTCTCTCTCTCTCTCTCTCTCTCTCTCTCTCTCTCTCTCTCTCTCTCTCTCTCTCTCTCTCTCTCTCTCTCTCTCTCTCTCTCTCTCTCACTCACCTCTCTCTCTCTCTCTCTCTCGTTCGTTCGTTCGTTCGTTCGTGTATTAATGCAATACAATAAGGAAAATGTTAACTAAACCTGATAAAGCCGTGCAATAATTCTCATACTGTGCATGGTAAAATCAAACGGCATAAAAAACAAACACATGAAAGATGAAAATGCACAAAATATGGAATACCATTAAATAAATTAAAGCCTGTATTTCTGGTGTTGTAGAAACTCAAAAGTATGATCTTTGTTTCTCATTCTATTTTCTTTTTGTCAAAACAGGAAGACCAGAAAACACTCAAGTCCAAGATGAGAGAGAAAGTCCGTCCCAAGATGGGGAAGATTGACATCGACTACCAGAAACTTCACGATGCTTTCTTCCGATTCCAAACAAAACCCAAAATGACCATTCATGGGGACCTTTATTATGAAGCTAAAGAGTTTGAGACAAAACTGAGAGAGAAGAAACCTGGCAATTTGAGCGACGATCTGAAATTGGCCCTTGGAATGCCTGTTGGAGCTGTTAGTATTTGTTTGTTCATTTCTTCTGAATTGTTTTGTCCTTTGTTTTTTATTGAAGGGAGGAAAAAGTGTTACCATCATTATCATCCATGCTTTGCATTCCTCTTATAATGATATCCCAGCTCTTTTGTTGTTCTCTTGTGTTTATTTTTTACAAGTTTCCAAGGCCATTCCAGTAGCCTCATAAAAGGAATTAGTTGCATGTCCTTTACAGAACATCACAGTCAGTCACAGCATTTTTTGGCTATTTGTGATTTAATAGCCTCATTTTGTATTTTCTGTCATGCTTCTTCTTAAAGTTCATTGTCTTACTCTGCTTCCATGGATAGATAGAAAAACAACTGAAAGTCCTACAAGAAAAACCGTAAATTGATTAGAGAAATTAGACGCAGACAGTTGAGATTTATTGGGAGAAGATAAAGACTTGACAACTTGCAAAATTTATTGGAAAAGAGTGGGGGATGGGGAAAGAGATAAAAACCTGGATAGCTTGGTCACATGGCGTAACCGGAACAAGAACACAGACATGATGCAAGACTTTGAGGATCAAGTGAGATGGTGAGCCATGACTGTCCAACATTATCGGCATGTTGCATGATGATGATGACTCTTTTACATTTTTTAATACTCTTCTAGTTTTAGCTGTATAGCCCTGCTCCTCATGGTTGTCCAATCTCCTGACTTCCTTACTGCCAATCAATTCCAACATAGATGTTTTTTCATGTCACATCAAGCTGTCAAGTATCTTCTCTCTAGGTCACCCCTGTCTCTCTTCCTGACCAACTTTGCTGTTGTCACAAAAAGTTGAATGTGTACAATGAAGCTTTCTTCTTCTGGTTTCAGAGCTCGGAGAAGGTACCCCCGCCATGGTTGATTGCCATGCAGAGATATGGACCCCCTCCATCATATCCCAACCTAAAGATTGCCGGATTGAATGCACCGATTCCAGAGGTATGTAATTTATCTGTAAAGCTCTACAGTTGATTTTATTTATTTATGTGCAAAACTGATGTGATTTTACTTCAGGTAACCTGGAAGTTCAAAACTGTGTATTCACTTAGTGAATTTAAATACAGAAGTCACAAACAATATGTTGCATAATTTATTGTCTGGCATATTTCGATGCATCTCATCAAATAAATACTGCAGCGTTATATATCATATGCAGTGAATAAACAAATAATACTCCACAATTAAACAGTATCAGTGACTGTTTTAAGTATTTAGCCAAAGTATAATTCATGCATTCACTTCATATTATATATATATATATATATATATATATATATATATATATATATATATATATATATATATATATATATATATATATATATAACTGCAAGATGAAGCAAGCAATTAATATTGCAACCTAATGTTTGTGGCTTTATCACAGATTTATTTATCAAGCTGACTAGTTACTTTCCTCACCACCTAGGAGTTTGGTGTACTCCAGAGTTGTATTCTTTTTCTGCTCCCTTTATCTTCCACTGAAATATAGGCCACCAGCCCAACTCATGTCAAGCCATGCTAGCTTTTGATATCTCCTGTAGCTCCCTCATTGCTCTCCCCATATTATTCATCTCTGTCTCTGATTCTCTTCTCCATATGTATTGAGGTCGCTCTCTATTTATTTAGCCCTGTGGGTTTCAGGAAAAGGGCTTCCTACTATTATCCGGTTTTCTCAGTGTGTGCTAGCCAGAGCTAGCAATCTCACCTCTTGATGCACTTTAATCTGTATAGTTTTTGCAAATGGTAGGTTCACCTTTGTTGATATTGCACATTTTCTTCACATGAAGCTAACATACAACTTGACAAATCTTAACCCCATTTCATCACGAATCATCTGTCAGTAATTTTCTGACTTGAATACCCAGAAAGCACATAATACATATCATCTATATATTTCTACAAGTAAAGAGTTCTTTATATCCACACTAACTCACAGTGTGCAATCAGTAAGTCTTTGTGTATATCAAGTAACGTGTGATGTGTTACTAATCATTGTACATTTGGTTTAGAGTATTGTATTTGCATTCAAGTCATTTAAGCTGTGAAAATGCCAGTGTGTTACCTGAACCTCCAAAGGGGAAGTGAAGAACAATATCACTGTTGACCTGGTCATGGGGTGAGGTGACTAAATAGGGGATTGGAGGCTGGCTATCTCACACCATACATAACAAATCTACCAACATCTAACTGTTCATGAGCTGCCCTACAAAGGGCTTGGCAAGCATTGTTGTGGGCCTGTACTCCACCAGGAGTCTCAAGGACTGGAGAAGAGTAGGAAGAAGCAGCCCTGACATGGGCATCCATCTGTTGCGGCGGGGTTGGAGTAGAGACTTTACTCCCCACCAGGAACCCAAGTACCATCTTCCCTGGCACTGTGTTGCTGCACTTTCCTTTCCCCCCTTCAAGCCCGCTGGATGTGCAAGACTGGTACTGGAGCTTCACATAATAGGACATATCCATGACTCACAGCATAGCATGTACAGACGGCTGAGATGAGAGGCATAATAGGACATAACCAGGACTCAACCTAGCATGTACAGACGGCTGAGATGAGAGACATAATAGGACATAACCAGGACTCAGTATAGCATATACAGACGGCTGAGATGACAGACATAATAGGACATAACCAGGACAGACGGCTGAGATGAGAGATATAATAGGACATAACCAGGACTCAACCTAGCATGTACAGACGGCTGAGATGAGAGACACAATAGAACATAACCAGGACTCAGCCTAGCACCTACAGACGGCTGAGATGAGAGATATAATAGAACATAACCAGGACTCAGCCTAGCACCTACAGACGGCTGAGATGAGAGAATAATAGGACATAACCATGACTCAGCCTAGCACCTACAGACGGCTGAGATGAGAGATATAATAGAACATAACCAGGACTCAGCCTAGCACCTATAGACGGCTGAGATGAGAGAATAATAGGACATAACCATGACTCAGCCTAGCACCTACAGACGGCTGAGATGAGAGACATAATAGAACATAACCATGACTCAGCATAGCATGTACAGACGGCTGAGATGAGAGAATAATAGGACATAACCATGACTCAGCCTAGCACCTACAGACGGCTGAGATGAGAGATATAATAGAACATAACCAGGACTCAGCATAGCATGTACAGACGGCTGAGATGAGAGATATAATAGAGCATAACCATGACTCAGCCTAGCATGTACAGACGGCTGAGATGAGAGATATAATAGAACATAACCATGACTCAGCATAGCATGTACAGACGGCTGAGATGAGAGATATAATAGAACATAACCATGACTCAGCCTAGCATGTTCAGACGGCTGAGATGAGAGATATAATAGAACATAACCATGACTCAGCCTAGCATGTACAGTCGGCTGAGATGAGAGACATAATAGAACATAACCATGACTCAGCATAGCATGTACAGATGGCTGAGATGAGAGACATAATAGAACATAACCATGACTCATCATAGCATGTACAGACGGCTGAGATGAGAGACATAATAGAACATAACCATGACTCAGCCTAGCATGTACAGACGGCTGAGATGAGAGACATAATAGAACATAACCATGACTCGGCATAGCACCTACAGACGGCTGAGATGAGAGAATAATAGGGCATAGCCAAGACCCAGCCTAGCATGTACAGACGGCTGAGATGAGAGACACAATAGAACATAACCAGGACTCAGCCTAGCATGTACAGATGGCTGAGATGAGAGACATAATAGAACATAACCAGGACTCAACCTAGCATGTACAGATGGCTGAGATGAGAGACACAATAGAACATAACCAGGACTCAGCCTAGCATGTACAGATGGCTGAGATGAGAGACACAATAGAACATAACCACGACTCAGCCTAGCATGTACAGACTGGCTGAGATGAGGCCTCTGCAGGTAATGTTTCCAACTTGGGTTTCAGGTATTTTATTGTCGGAAGAATTCAATCCAATCCTCAGGATCAGTCATGATAGATATATTAAACTAGATAATGAAATTTTATATCTGCAGATGCCAGAAAGAACTAGTATAAAGAATGTACAGTGCAAACCACTTGAGGCGATCTCCGTTGTGGCAAATTTATATTGTGAAAAACAAATTGTTTATCCTCTGCAATTTTTCTTCTTTGTCTCTTTTCTACTTCTTTTTTCGTTCGCTTGAAATATGTCTATAACTACAATGTTGTCTCATGTATGAATCTAAGTCTTTTTTAGTTCACTCAGTGGTCCATAGAGTTTATCTTCCACTGTCGTCTCTCTAGGCCAGAAGGTTTGCCTAGATATGTTATATTTTGAGCAGTCTTGGAGTATGTGTTTCTTGTCTCTTATTAGAGGAATTTCTAATTAGAGGAACTATTTCTTGGAACCCTTGTGAGTTTGCCTTATCAGGTCTGCACTGTATACAGTGACAGATTAGGGACAGAGCTGTATACTCATAAGAAATAGGATTGTTGAAGTCATGACAAATGAACTGTTGTCTTCTCCTCAGGGCTGTATGTTTGGTTACC
Organism: Cepaea hortensis; assembly: GCA_963921405.1. Taxonomy (NCBI): domain Eukaryota; kingdom Metazoa; phylum Mollusca; class Gastropoda; order Stylommatophora; family Helicidae; genus Cepaea; species Cepaea hortensis. Next base: position 19,701,600 of record OY992881.1, on the reverse strand, counting down.
ATGCTGGAGGATGGGGGAAGCCTCCAGTAGATGAGCATGGAAAACCTTTGTATGGTGATGTCTTTGGTACCCAGGGATCAGATTTTAAGGTATGTATTTGTCATGATTTCTGTTGTTGTGCACACTAGAGTTTTTATTTGAAGGATCTTTCTTTAAAGTGGCTACTTTTATCTTTTCTTTGTGAAGTAAATTTGATGACACTAATAATTATTAACTTTAATATTTTAAAAGTTTAGCTGTAGTATATGACTCAACTCATACTGTTGTTTGTGACTTAATTTCTACTAAAGTTGTCACTCAATTCACTCACTAACAACCAAAAGCTGCCAAAAATTCCAAACATTGTGTGTTTGAAACAGTAAAATCAATTTTCATATATTTCAAAACCAAAGATATTCAGAAATGACTGCAGCTAAAATTCCAGACAAAATTATGACTGAAATATATAAATAAATGAAATGTTGCAACATCATATGTTGTTAATTCAGTAGCCAATGTACACAAACTGTTGCATGTTCTTGACAGGACATTGCATCAACCCCAGGTTGATTTGCTAGGCAATTTTATGTTCAATAGCTTGCCTTTACTTTCTAGACAAGAAGTCATCAACTTTTAAGCCCTAACAGACTGGTGTAGGGAATGAACTAGATACCCTGGCATCAGTGCACAGGAAGTTTAAAAGCAAGCTCTCTTTTACTTTAGGACATCATGGCATTTAGCTTCTATACAAGCAAGTTTATTTTAGTTGTTTTGCTTATTATTGTACTCTGTTGTTGTTTGAACAAGTAACATACTTCTGTGATGAAGGTGTCTAAATGTTTGAACAAGTGACATACTTCTGTGATGAAGATGACAGTAATTGTTTGAACAAGTGACATACTTCTGTGATAAAGATGTCCGTAATTGTTTGAACAAGTAATATACTTCTGTGATGAAGATGTCCGTAATTGTTTGAACAAGTAATATACTTCTGTGATGAAGATGTCTGTAATTGTTTGAACAAGTAACATACTTCTGTGATAAAGATGTCCGTAATTGTTTGAACAAGTAATATACTTCTGTGATGAAGATGTCTGTAATTGTTTGAACAAGTAACACACTTCTGTGATAAAGATGTCCGTAATTGTTTGAACAAGTAATATACTTCTGTGATGAAGATGTCTGTAATTGTTTGAACAAGTAACATACTTCTGTGATAAAGATGTCCGTAATTGTTTGAACAAGTAACACACTTGTGTGATGAAGATGTCTGTAATTGTTTGAACAAGTAACACACTTCTGTGATGAAGATGTCTGTAATTGTTTGAACAAGTAACATACTTGTGTGATGAAGATGTCTGTAATTGTTTGAACAAGTAATATACTTCTGTGATAAAGATGTCCGTAATTGTTTGAAAAGAAACATACTTCTGTGATAAAGATGTCTGTAATTGTTTGAACAAGTAACAGTTCTGTGATGAAGAAGTCTGTAACAATTTTTATTTTGTGGGTTTTAATTTGGAGACTGTCTCCTTGAACCGTGTCTTATCTCTTATCAGAATGAAGTTGAAGAGGAGGAAATTGACCAGAGCCAGTGGGGAGAGCTTGAATCTGAATCAGAGTCTGAAGATGAATCTGAGGAATCCGAGGAGGAAGAGAAAGACGAGACAGGCCTGATTACACCTGCAGAAGGGTATGTTTGCTGTTTGTTTTTTGCTTGGTCTTTGTTTAGTTTGTGTTCTTGCTTTCATCAAGGAGATATGGTGGTATAGTGACTAATGCACTGGAGGTAGCTTAATAGATAGGGCATTGGATAGAGCCATGGTAATAGTGGATAGTGCACTGGATAGAGGCATGATAATAGTGATATTGCATTGGATAGAACCAGTGTAACATTCTTGATGGTGCACTGGAGAGTGCCATTGTAATATACTGGCTGGTGCATTTGATAGAGCCATTGTAACCGTGGATAGTACACTAGATAGAGCCATTGTAACATTCTGGATAGTGCACTGGGTGGAGCCATTGTAACAGTGGATAATTGGCTGGATAGAACCTTGGTAACTGAATAGAGTCATAGGAATAGTGTATAGAGAAATTGATAGCACTATTGGAACAGTGGATAGATAGTGCTCTGGACAAAGTGGAGCATGCACTGGATATGGGTATTGTAGCATGGTGGATAGTGCACTGGATAAAGATATGGTAACTGGATAGTGCTGTGGACAGAGTCATAATAGTGGATAGTATACCGGATAGAGCCACAGTAACAGTGAATAGTGCACTGGATAGAGCCATGGTAACGGTGGATAATGCACTGGAGAGAACCATGGTTTCATAGTGAATAGTTGATTAATAGAGCTATTGTAACAATGGATGGTGCACTGAAAAGCCAGGGTGCCATAATGGATAGTATACTGAATAGAGTCAAGGTGGCATAGCTGATAGTGCACTGGAGTCATGGTAACATTGGTTTAAGTTATAGGACTTCACATATGTGAAATCACAGTATTACAAGGTGAAGTTATTACCTTTGACTTTTCCATTTACACTAGTACCCATTTTACTAATCACACCTAATTATGCATCACAAAGGTAAGTGTGTCTAATGGCATGCACTCGTAGAAGGTTGGCTTCCATTAGACAGATTTCACCCATGGTAACGGGCTCTACCTGCCCGTGGATATGTTTGTTTCCTAACAATTTTGCCAAGACAGCAGTCTTACAGCTTGCTCTGTTTCCTGCCCTTATCTGGGAAGGTTAGGTATTTGATCTCACTACCCAGGACATCATGGGTGTGCAGTATCATCAGATACCAATGAGGAATTCCCAGCCCTGTGCTGGGATTGAACCCGGTACATTCTGAACCTGTGCAGACAACATAATCTCTCACCAAGGCCTCCCATGACTCTTGTAAGAGACCTCTCAGGAGGGTTGGCATGAGGCTGGCGATTACATCACGGATACAACTTTTGCTGCGAAATCCAACCCATCATGAATAGGTCTAGAAAGGTCTGGACATGAGTTGGTTGAGGGCCAGTACTCCACTTGGAGATAGAAAGCAGCAGCAGCAGAAGAAACATTCACAGTGATTCTGTGGTGTGCGGTATTACTTTAAGCGTCCAAAATGTTTGTTTTGGACGTAGTTGCATTGTGCCTGTTTACAGCAGAGCTGCGATATTTGCACCTTTTGATCGACACCTCTGACTTCTTTGGGTGTTTGTTGACCAGGTTAGCCTTCCCGGGTTGCAACATACATGTTTTTCCAATAGTGAATGACTATACATTCTGGCATGAGCACATTTTTAAGACAGTATCTCTTGGATCATGTTGATTACAATATGTTCACCAGCTTAATGACTCCCGGAGGCATCACATCTGTTCCTGTTGGCATGGAGACTCCAGACCAGATTGAGCTAAGGAAGAGGAGGATTGAAGATGCCATGGATCAAGGAGGCGACACACCTGCACTTTACCAAGTATTACCTGAGAAGAAGGCAGCACCTGTGGGCGGAGCCATGATGGGATCAGCTCATGTTTATGACATTTCTGCTGTAAGTAATTCATTCAGAAGCCATATTTAATGCTTTCATTACCATAAGCCACTGGCTGTGTCAAACTTCATGTCTTTAACACTTTGCTGACCAGCAATCCGGAGCATTATTGTCTCCCATTACCAAGGGTGTTTGCGGATTTTTAAAAAAATTACTGGTTTTTTTAATTTAAAAACGAACGTAGGGTTTTGAAATTTTCAGAGCACCATTATGGATGGTTGTTACACATGAAAAAATATGTTTTATGCAAATTTATCACATGATCATGGAGGCCATCTTGAATTTGTTTGGCTATTTATAGAAAATTTAGAAGATGTTTTAAAACCATAATCTTTTATAGTTTTTAGTGAATTTGTTCAATATCAAAGCTATAAAATGTTAGGGACATGGTTGGCAATGACTAAAATAAGCTAAATAGGAGCACTTATTTAACGATTGACAAAATATTACGTTATAAACTAACCACAAAAAAATGAATAAAGCGAACAAAATTTTTTTAATTTCTACAGATTATTGTAGTTATTTCCTCAGTGTGTTGTGAAAGTGACTGTTAATATTTGTGAATGCTTACCTCTAGTTAAAGTCAGAGCTACTTCCTTCACTAACTGGGGTTGAAGTTGTAGCTGTAGACCTCTGCAAAAGTCTTTGTCTGGAACATTGATAATCCTCAACCGTGTGGTATAGCTTGAAACATGGTGTCAGGCATAGAGGTGTATTGCAATCTGGGTAGTACATGCAAGTCTGGCTTCTTTTACCTGCAGCCTTACACACTTTACAGTCTGGTTTGTACTTTGGCTTTTCATATTTTTCAATAAAATGGCGCTCAGTAAGTCGTGCTGTCGTGACTTGTGGTCTTGAAGGTGTTACGCTGCGCTGAAGAATAGCAGGTCCAATAAGAGCAAGACTGACATCCCGCCTGAACCTCTTTGCAGTGATCTTATTTGTGGAGTTGGCAGTGTTGTAGCTTATATGCCCATTGACTATAGCAGTTTCAGCTAAATAGTTATATAATGGCAGGTACCATTTATAGGATCTATGTGGGTAGGTGTAGCTTGCACTCAGTTGGCCGAAGTGACCGACAGCGCCCATACTTTTGTTGTATTTTTCTGCAAGCACTGGCTTGTTTATTATTCTGCCCTCAGGAATTCCTCTTTTCCTAACTGTCTTGTCCATAACTTCATTGGAATGAACAGTAGATATAAGGTTAACTCTCTTTCCTGTGTACTGAGAGAGGTGATTTTTACCATACCTGTTGACTTCACACATGATCAGATCTATGGCAGTGTCAAGGGAAAAAAATCTTGAAAAAATCGATGGGCATAAACCGTCTGATGTGACAGCCTGTTGTTCTTTGTATGGAGGAAGATTGTCAAGCTCAATAAGGTCGTTTTGAGCCTTTCTCAATTTCCAAACATAATTTTCAGCTGTAGAAATGTTCTGGTCTCTTGTGCCATGCCCACTTCTTTCTTCAGAAGTACCTTCATCACCTCAATCATCAACTTCAACATCGTTGTCTCTACTTTCAGTCACACTATCATTCACTTCTGCATCTCTACTTAGCGAGGAATCATCACTGTCAGCTCCAAATTTGCTGGCAGTCAGAATCCTCTATACTACAAGCCTGGTTTTCATCATCAGACATGATGAAAATGCTGAATATTCATGTGACAAAAATTAACGAAATTTCATTAAAAACATGCTCGTTACGGCTCTAGACAATTTCAACCATGGGTGCAGCCATATTGGAATAAGGGAAACAGCTGGGTAAAGCCTTATTTGGCGGTTATCGGTAAGGTCATCTGTTTGAAATCTGCATGTCGTTAATTCGGCGATCATCGAAGTTGGTCACCAAAGCCTATAGCCGGAAATTCGTCGATCGTCGAAGTTGGTCAGCAAAGTGTTAAGGACAGAATTAAAAATTCGTCTTGATTGACAAATGTCGTCATTATCATATGCCTTGCAAGCTAACATGGATGATCATGTTTCTCCAAGTCTAGCTATCTCCAACAGAATGTATCATTTTTGGTGCTGACACCTTTCTATGCTGTGATGAAAGACTTTTAAGAATCTTCTTTAACTTCTTCCTCTATCTCTCTTTCTCTGTAAATCTTTCAATTTGTTACATGTTCCAGTTTGTCTCTTCTTATAATGTAGCCAAAAATGACTAAAAACCTCTTTCTGGTGCTTGTGATAAGTTTTCTTAGCCTCTTTCCAACATATTTAGATGTTCATTTTGATTGTCCAAGGTGTTTTCATCAGACTCAAAGGGTTTTTGTGCTTGTTTACTAATTGTCCAGGTTTTACAGCCATGTTACAACTGGTTCTACAAATGTATATGAATTTTGCTGCATCATGTGTCTTAACCTGGTGTGAAAGTTTGAGGACTAAACATAAACAATTTGCATTAAGCTAATGATGATGGCAAGAAATGAAAATGAATTACAAGAATCAATAGACAGTGTAATCATAGAAACTGAAAAGAAAGGCCTACAACTAAAGAACACAAAACTTATGGTTACAACCAAGGAGAAAGGGCAGCCAGGGTGAAGAGTGACAGCAAATGGGATGATAACACTGTAATTACAGATAAAAATAAAGACCACTTTACACCTGAGACATATTTGGTATATGGTGGCAACATATGTATAGAGATGCAACTAATTTATGCCTTGCTCTGTGAACTTATTTTAGATCCAGAAGAATCATACACTTATTTGGGAAGCAACATGAATAAAATTTAGGTAACAGAGATATTATAAAAAGAATACCAAAGGCAAGAGGAGCTTACATAGCACTAGGAGATTTGTGGGAGTCAAAGGAGGTTAAACTTAGCACCAAACTGAGAATTGTTAACTCCAATGTTAAATCAGCGCTATTGTATGGATCAGAAACATGAAGAACAACAAGAAGAATGATAAATAAAATAAAAGCATTCACTAATTGGTGCCTGCACAGATTATTGGGAATAACATGGTATGACAGAAGTACCAAGGTAGAGCTCATGGAGACAGCTAAACAAACCCCAGTGAATCAAGGCATGGGGACATGACACTGGTGCTGGGTGTAACGGAGTGTTTCGGGTTCACCTTGGGTAGTGAGAGTGAACCACACCCGAGGTGTCTCTAGCACTCCCGTGTATTCTAGCCCCAGGGGTTGGACGAGCAGATACACTTTTTTTCTCTGTGGTTGATCTCAGGTTATTTAGTTACGTCTACACACCCCTCCAGATTCTAGACCCCCACTAACTACCTACACCTGTTGAACAATGAACACTTAGGCATCGTCCGAGACCACACTCAATCATTATACAAAGAGCAAGTCAACTTACATAAAGTTTATTCTACCCTTGAGAATATAGAACTGAAATGAACCTCCTGATAGAAGAATCTATTTACACAAATAGAAGATAGAGTAGAGACAGACTTAGAGATGTAGGTGTCTTCATCGAGTTGAGAAGTAGAGTGGATGCAGATGTCCCGTCCAGTCGGTCCGCCACTCACCCGGCTTCCTTCCAGTGAGATGACTAGAACCTTGGAGACCACTCCGTCTCCCGAACGTGGAACCACAACAATAGAGTCACTGCTGGACCACACTTCACTGGACCAACTGCATCTATAACACTCCCACGGAGTCACTGGTAATACAGTTCTCGAACACAACCGAGTTGGAGACAATCTTCCTGGACTTGGCTCCAAGTATTGGTTACTTCGATGAACTAAATAGTCACTGACCAACCGAATGGTCTGTCACTCATAGCACAGTCCCACTGCAGAACCGATATGGCATTGACCAATTCAATGGTCTCTTACAGTCACACTTTGTAGGATCAGATATGGCTACTGAAAAGTTACTGAGTCCTTCTAGAACACAGTTGATAATCTGGATACGGTAACAGTACATGAATAGAATCAGACATCTATTTTACGGAAACAATTCAGGTTGGACTATAATCCCTAGTCCCTTCCACCGGGTTACACTTGACACACGTCCATACTGGTGTAGTTCTTCTCAAGACCTGCCACTCGAGCTGTCCAAAGAACCATTCAAGTGTCTGAAGATTAGTTACTTCTGCGTTTAGGCAGAACCCCCGTCAAACCAGACGGACCGGTGTTCCCTGTCGAGCATGATTACTCAACATGCTGAAATGTTCCTGGCAAAAACAGAGTATCTTCTATTTTAAACGATCACAAACCATCACTTCCCACACGTGCACCTTCAGGGCAGTTGTATGTCTTGAAGCAACCTTCACGCATGGTGAATCACATTGGGTACCTGGTGTGATGGAGTCTGGCGTGATAAGTAAAGAACTGAACCCTTCGCTCTGTCACACGAAGTGGTTTCCTGCCAACAACAATTATAGTTGACTGGTTCCTCAACAGGCAAACTCCTGAAACGGAAGAGCGACCGGTGAGAGTACACTGGCCCAAACATTAGTTCACATGCATCCTACCAAAACTACTCAATTCTCAGTCATGCTAGTTAGTTATTCATATAACCAAAGCATTATCTCTATATGGAGAGTAGTCAAGCATGGGTTCACAAATGTCAGCTGGCCTCACAGAACAGCCCGTCAAACAGAGCTAAACATCAGAATGACGAGTCTGATCATTGGTCTCACCTATCCCTAATCATCTACCAGTCGTCGCTAACGTCAGTAATGATACAAGGCTGTTATTGTTCTAATTTAATCGAACTAAACAAATAGGTAAAGAGTCCCTAGACTCGTTCCTAACATCATCAATGTACATTAAGAAACATAATCTTGATCAATATACCATCCCTCGGGATATAGGAATAGTACATGATCACATCCAATATGTACACAAGCCTGTTTGCTGGTGGGACCACCTGCCCACGCCACAGCAAACTCTTCTTATCAGACTCTACCTTAGAGTCAAGAAGCCTTCTTGAAAATACATGTTCCCCCACATGTTCCAAGGGTACTGTTCCAGTTCTGTCCTCCCAAGTGGTTTAGCCTTGGCCTGGACTGAACTTCATCGTTGGTTTGGTCTACCAACACATACTTTCATAACTTGCTTTCACATCCCCATATTCTATATTTCCCCAGTCTCATACAGCCTCCTGCATCCTTCCATACTTCCAGCACCTTAGCATTCACTCGCACTAGCGCCAGTATGAAAGAAACAGGATAGCTTAGACAAGATTTCAGAACGCATATTTACATCGCGACGGCACGCAGTGTTATCACGCGTCCAGCTATTCGGTGTTCGGAATTACCCCAGGAAGTATCACATGCTATGACCTAATATATATACACAATGTCACATCATATATATATAGATATAGCACCAAAGCCACTTACCTTTCCACAGAAATCCGCTGGTCCACACAATGAATTCACTATTAAGTTACTACACAATAGTTACATCATTCCTGGTGGCACAGAACTAAGTTCTTCCTTTACTTAGTAACTAAGCACAATTATGTCTGAATCTCCACCTACCAACTTACCTGGTTTTCTAACCGTTCTTCTGGCTTCAGCAACTGACTGACATAATCTAAGTTTCCATCCGGCACAAGTAACTAGGTTTTATTCTAACACAGCAACCTAATAGATGCAACGATTGGCCATATATGGTACATATATTTGGAACCCAAATCGCCCACATCACATTACGGCGTTCCTAACAGCTGATTCGCGAGCACACGGTAAACAAACCCACGATTAATTGTCACCTGCGTTATCGATCGGTTTGCTAATTAGTATGCGAGGACATCCGCATAGGTAATGAGGTTAGAACAATGGCGTGTGGAACACACGTACAAAGTTAAATGATTTAACCAAATATCTACCTGGATGGTGAAACCAGCTCTCCAGTCAGCTTCCGAACTGTTCAAGGGCTTCTCAGCTTCCTTTTCATAACAGTCAGCCGAATCATGGTTGAGGTGAGACGCAACACAAAAATGGCTCACATTCAGGCCAGCGTCTGTTCTCTTCGAACAAAAGTAAGTGAATGGCTGGTTTAGCCAATTTCCCGCTTCGTGCCAACTCGATGCGCACAAGAAGCGAGTGCTTCTTGAGAAAAGATACTTTCTCGGGAAAACGTCATTCCCCGCCTAGAGTTTCTAGATCTCTCTGCACGGGAATTTAGAGCGATACCCAACATCACGGGTTACTCGAATTCCAGTGTTTCGAGACGATTCTAGATAATAAGTCCTCCATCGGCTTCCCTCAGTCTATTTTTAGCTGGGAAAGTCCCCGATGACGCGCCAAAATAGTGCGGGAACTTGACGACCCAAGACAGATAAACGCGTTTCGTCACATAGGCCCCCACTTTAAGAGGATCGACCCCGTCGTTCCACTTCTACGCAGAAGCTGTCTATGTCGTTCGTTCCTCTTTCTAAGAGACCGGATGGCGGGTGAGGAAGTCTAACCCGTCAATATTGTATAGAATACTTTTACCACATTCGGTGGGGTGGCAAGCTATTCAGTATCACGGGTGATCAACGCCTACTCCGCTACTGCGATCGGGCATCTCGCAGTATCTTGCGGACCAGAGCTCCCGTCTCGACCTGATTTAACGATCGTTCCTGCCAGAGTTTACTGGACTTCTGCAACTCCAGCTTCCCCTTTCGAGGACCCAGCTGGACTGCAGTCGGTCGGATTGAGGGACCAAGGGTATGTGTCCGTTCCGACACAACCCACCTCTTCCTACCTCGGTTCTCAGTGTAGCTAGCACTGCGGGTGTTCCTTTGGCCGGTCATGTTCCCCCGAGCACCGGGCTGAACCGAAGAAGGTACCTGCACATACATATAGGACTTCCTATGGTGTGACAGGCTTTCCGCTACCTGACCTGAACCCCGAACCGTTATTTCAGCGAATCTCTGCGCCCTTGGGCTGGTGGACTTATCATCGGGCTTCCCCTCATAGCGCATGAGGAGACTGGAATGGAAAGTAGTAGACTTTCCCAGGATCACCACTCCATAGTGCTTGTGGAGCCCCACTTTATCCACTAGGAATGGGCCCTGCCACCCGATTTCGAATTCGTTCCCCTCGATTGGGAGGAGTACTAGAACTCGGTCTCCAACCTCTAAGGATATCTTCGTCTTCGTCCGTTTCTCAGGTGTGCATTTACGGCACTCCGGACAAGACCTAATATACCTGCACACGTCGCCTGTCATTCCCGGCCACCAATAGTACCGGGATAGACATTTACTGGTTGTCCCTACAGTCAGAGGTCGGGTTGGGGACCTGACATGTACCGTTCGCAGCAGATTAGCTCTGAAGCTCTCAGGAACCAACTTACGTCCCCTCTGCCTTTTCTCTGTTCCAGTCTGAATTAACTCTGACTGGTTATCAGAGTTGAACTTACCCTGAGTTAACGGGTTTCCATTGTTGGGCAACCATTCCGAACAAGGACACTCCGTCGCATCCTTGCTCCGAGCATTACTCATTCTATCCGGGTGAGTATTTCGGAGACTTACCTTTTCAAGACCCTCTTCCTCTGTATCTCTGACCTGCCTAGACTTAGGGATGCTAGGGTGTTCTGGTTCGCCCAGAAACACGTACTTCCGGCCCAGAATTAGGGGATAGAGAGGATCCGGTACGACTGCCGCCTGAATGCGTCCAGTAACGTACTTGCTCCGAATCTCCACATTGGCAATCGGGCAACGTAACGCCACAGCACTCCTACTGGCTGGCTGTATCTCCGTCATCTCCCCGGTGAGTTGCTCTGGGCCTGTCAGGTGGGATGCAATTACAGCTGAAAATTGCAATCCCGTGTCGTAGAGGCACAACACCTGTCGCCCATTCACTTCTACTCTCTCAACCACTGGAGGTCGTCTAGTTTCTCCATTCCCATCAACCGACTTCACTTTCCTGCACGATCTATCCCTAACCTCTGCAAGACAAGCAAAGTGAAAGTCCTTGGGCTTACTCTTACACTCACTCGTATTGTGAGTGCTGGACTTGCAGAATTTGCACCATCGTTCACTCCACTTCCTCTTTGGAGAACTAGGTGGGCTATTCTTACCTTGGTTGACGTTAGAGATCTTCTCTAAAGAACCTACCTGTTTCTTTGGTTCATCAGAACCTGTGGTCTTCTTTGACTTCTTCTTTGACTTACCTTGATCCGGATCTTTTGATCTCGGATCGGTTGGACTGGTGTCCCCAGTCTCGCCATAGACTTCAACGTATCTTTCGGCTAACTTGGTGACTATATCCAATCTCTCAGCCCCATTCTCACCTAAGAAGTTTTGCAAGGGTTTAGACATTTGCATTCGCATCTGATCTACAACCATCAACTCACGCAAACTTTCATACTCCTCCTTAAATCCGGCCAAGGCCATCCATTTAAGAAGGTATGAGTTCAATCTCACACTGTATGCTGAAAACAGTTCACCAGGTTCTCGCTTCGCCGTTCGAAACTTCCTTCGGTATGAGTGCGCGGTGATCTCGAATCTCTTCAAGAGAGCCGCTTTCAATGCCGGGTAATCATTCTGTAAACCCGGTGGCAAGCGTGCATACACCTCATAACCTTCGGCACGGAGTCCCTGGGAGAGTTTCAAACACCATTTCTGTTTGTCTAGACCCATTGCAATAGACATGGCTTCATACTTCTCTAAGTATTGGTCTATCCGTTCCTTCTCGGGTTCGAACGGCTGTAAAGGCCATTTCATAGCCTGGTAGTCACGTCTACTGGTTGACTCTGAGCCAGGAGGTACACCTCCTCCCATAGCTCCATCAGTTACACCTGTAGCAGGCATTTGTGCCTCAAGTAGCTTCATTCGATACTCATGGTCACGTTTTTCTTTCTCGGCTTCCAACTCAAGCCGTTTCATTTCAGTATCAGCCGCTATCCTCTTTTCCTCAAGAGCCACTTTACTGGCTTCCAGTTCTCTTTCTGCTCTCCTCCTCTCTCTTTCCTCTTGGCGAAAATTTCTTTCCACCTCTTGGACATAGGATTTCAAAGCATCTCCTTCAAGACCAGACTTACGTCCAGTTTCCTGAACTTTGTCCAAGTCTAACTCTTGGGTAGACATGTTGACTATGATAGGTGGGTACTCAAGTATGTGTGGGTGAAGCAATACAATGAATCAATAATCAATAGTACTAACTAATCACCACAACACAAATGTCCGTCAGACAGTTAGGAAATAGGTAGAAGTAGTAGAATCTTATGTAGACTGTAGTAGAGGATAAAGACAAAGTCCCTATCCCTAAGTGAGAGGTCTACAACACACAAAGATCTTGGAATAATCCCGGACGGGCCCCCACTCTGTAACGGAGTGTTTCGGGTTCACCTTGGGTAGTGAGAGTGAACCACACCCGAGGTGTCTCTAGCACTCCCGTGTATTCTAGCCCCAGGGGTTGGACGAGCAGATACACTTTTTTTCTCTGTGGTTGATCTCAGGTTATTTAGTTACGTCTACACACCCCTCCAGATTCTAGACCCCCACTAACTACCTACACCTGTTGAACAATGAACACTTAGGCATCGTCCGAGACCACACTCAATCATTATACAAAGAGCAAGTCAACTTACATAAAGTTTATTCTACCCTTGAGAATATAGAACTGAAATGAACCTCCTGATAGAAGAATCTATTTACACAAATAGAAGATAGAGTAGAGACAGACTTAGAGATGTAGGTGTCTTCATCGAGTTGAGAAGTAGAGTGGATGCAGATGTCCCGTCCAGTCGGTCCGCCACTCACCCGGCTTCCTTCCAGTGAGATGACTAGAACCTTGGAGACCACTCCGTCTCCCGAACGTGGAACCACAACAATAGAGTCACTGCTGGACCACACTTCACTGGACCAACTGCATCTATAACACTCCCACGGAGTCACTGGTAATACAGTTCTCGAACACAACCGAGTTGGAGACAATCTTCCTGGACTTGGCTCCAAGTATTGGTTACTTCGATGAACTAAATAGTCACTGACCAACCGAATGGTCTGTCACTCATAGCACAGTCCCACTGCAGAACCGATATGGCATTGACCAATTCAATGGTCTCTTACAGTCACACTTTGTAGGATCAGATATGGCTACTGAAAAGTTACTGAGTCCTTCTAGAACACAGTTGATAATCTGGATACGGTAACAGTACATGAATAGAATCAGACATCTATTTTACGGAAACAATTCAGGTTGGACTATAATCCCTAGTCCCTTCCACCGGGTTACACTTGACACACGTCCATACTGGTGTAGTTCTTCTCAAGACCTGCCACTCGAGCTGTCCAAAGAACCATTCAAGTGTCTGAAGATTAGTTACTTCTGCGTTTAGGCAGAACCCCCGTCAAACCAGACGGACCGGTGTTCCCTGTCGAGCATGATTACTCAACATGCTGAAATGTTCCTGGCAAAAACAGAGTATCTTCTATTTTAAACGATCACAAACCATCACTTCCCACACGTGCACCTTCAGGGCAGTTGTATGTCTTGAAGCAACCTTCACGCATGGTGAATCACATTGGGTACCTGGTGTGATGGAGTCTGGCGTGATAAGTAAAGAACTGAACCCTTCGCTCTGTCACACGAAGTGGTTTCCTGCCAACAACAATTATAGTTGACTGGTTCCTCAACAGGCAAACTCCTGAAACGGAAGAGCGACCGGTGAGAGTACACTGGCCCAAACATTAGTTCACATGCATCCTACCAAAACTACTCAATTCTCAGTCATGCTAGTTAGTTATTCATATAACCAAAGCATTATCTCTATATGGAGAGTAGTCAAGCATGGGTTCACAAATGTCAGCTGGCCTCACAGAACAGCCCGTCAAACAGAGCTAAACATCAGAATGACGAGTCTGATCATTGGTCTCACCTATCCCTAATCATCTACCAGTCGTCGCTAACGTCAGTAATGATACAAGGCTGTTATTGTTCTAATTTAATCGAACTAAACAAATAGGTAAAGAGTCCCTAGACTCGTTCCTAACATCATCAATGTACATTAAGAAACATAATCTTGATCAATATACCATCCCTCGGGATATAGGAATAGTACATGATCACATCCAATATGTACACAAGCCTGTTTGCTGGTGGGACCACCTGCCCACGCCACAGCAAACTCTTCTTATCAGACTCTACCTTAGAGTCAAGAAGCCTTCTTGAAAATACATGTTCCCCCACATGTTCCAAGGGTACTGTTCCAGTTCTGTCCTCCCAAGTGGTTTAGCCTTGGCCTGGACTGAACTTCATCGTTGGTTTGGTCTACCAACACATACTTTCATAACTTGCTTTCACATCCCCATATTCTATATTTCCCCAGTCTCATACAGCCTCCTGCATCCTTCCATACTTCCAGCACCTTAGCATTCACTCGCACTAGCGCCAGTATGAAAGAAACAGGATAGCTTAGACAAGATTTCAGAACGCATATTTACATCGCGACGGCACGCAGTGTTATCACGCGTCCAGCTATTCGGTGTTCGGAATTACCCCAGGAAGTATCACATGCTATGACCTAATATATATACACAATGTCACATCATATATATATAGATATAGCACCAAAGCCACTTACCTTTCCACAGAAATCCGCTGGTCCACACAATGAATTCACTATTAAGTTACTACACAATAGTTACATCATTCCTGGTGGCACAGAACTAAGTTCTTCCTTTACTTAGTAACTAAGCACAATTATGTCTGAATCTCCACCTACCAACTTACCTGGTTTTCTAACCGTTCTTCTGGCTTCAGCAACTGACTGACATAATCTAAGTTTCCATCCGGCACAAGTAACTAGGTTTTATTCTAACACAGCAACCTAATAGATGCAACGATTGGCCATATATGGTACATATATTTGGAACCCAAATCGCCCACATCACATTACGGCGTTCCTAACAGCTGATTCGCGAGCACACGGTAAACAAACCCACGATTAATTGTCACCTGCGTTATCGATCGGTTTGCTAATTAGTATGCGAGGACATCCGCATAGGTAATGAGGTTAGAACAATGGCGTGTGGAACACACGTACAAAGTTAAATGATTTAACCAAATATCTACCTGGATGGTGAAACCAGCTCTCCAGTCAGCTTCCGAACTGTTCAAGGGCTTCTCAGCTTCCTTTTCATAACAGTCAGCCGAATCATGGTTGAGGTGAGACGCAACACAAAAATGGCTCACATTCAGGCCAGCGTCTGTTCTCTTCGAACAAAAGTAAGTGAATGGCTGGTTTAGCCAATTTCCCGCTTCGTGCCAACTCGATGCGCACAAGAAGCGAGTGCTTCTTGAGAAAAGATACTTTCTCGGGAAAACGTCATTCCCCGCCTAGAGTTTCTAGATCTCTCTGCACGGGAATTTAGAGCGATACCCAACATCACGGGTTACTCGAATTCCAGTGTTTCGAGACGATTCTAGATAATAAGTCCTCCATCGGCTTCCCTCAGTCTATTTTTAGCTGGGAAAGTCCCCGATGACGCGCCAAAATAGTGCGGGAACTTGACGACCCAAGACAGATAAACGCGTTTCGTCACATAGGCCCCCACTTTAAGAGGATCGACCCCGTCGTTCCACTTCTACGCAGAAGCTGTCTATGTCGTTCGTTCCTCTTTCTAAGAGACCGGATGGCGGGTGAGGAAGTCTAACCCGTCAATATTGTATAGAATACTTTTACCACATTCGGTGGGGTGGCAAGCTATTCAGTATCACGGGTGATCAACGCCTACTCCGCTACTGCGATCGGGCATCTCGCAGTATCTTGCGGACCAGAGCTCCCGTCTCGACCTGATTTAACGATCGTTCCTGCCAGAGTTTACTGGACTTCTGCAACTCCAGCTTCCCCTTTCGAGGACCCAGCTGGACTGCAGTCGGTCGGATTGAGGGACCAAGGGTATGTGTCCGTTCCGACACAACCCACCTCTTCCTACCTCGGTTCTCAGTGTAGCTAGCACTGCGGGTGTTCCTTTGGCCGGTCATGTTCCCCCGAGCACCGGGCTGAACCGAAGAAGGTACCTGCACATACATATAGGACTTCCTATGGTGTGACAGGCTTTCCGCTACCTGACCTGAACCCCGAACCGTTATTTCAGCGAATCTCTGCGCCCTTGGGCTGGTGGACTTATCATCGGGCTTCCCCTCATAGCGCATGAGGAGACTGGAATGGAAAGTAGTAGACTTTCCCAGGATCACCACTCCATAGTGCTTGTGGAGCCCCACTTTATCCACTAGGAATGGGCCCTGCCACCCGATTTCGAATTCGTTCCCCTCGATTGGGAGGAGTACTAGAACTCGGTCTCCAACCTCTAAGGATATCTTCGTCTTCGTCCGTTTCTCAGGTGTGCATTTACGGCACTCCGGACAAGACCTAATATACCTGCACACGTCGCCTGTCATTCCCGGCCACCAATAGTACCGGGATAGACATTTACTGGTTGTCCCTACAGTCAGAGGTCGGGTTGGGGACCTGACATGTACCGTTCGCAGCAGATTAGCTCTGAAGCTCTCAGGAACCAACTTACGTCCCCTCTGCCTTTTCTCTGTTCCAGTCTGAATTAACTCTGACTGGTTATCAGAGTTGAACTTACCCTGAGTTAACGGGTTTCCATTGTTGGGCAACCATTCCGAACAAGGACACTCCGTCGCATCCTTGCTCCGAGCATTACTCATTCTATCCGGGTGAGTATTTCGGAGACTTACCTTTTCAAGACCCTCTTCCTCTGTATCTCTGACCTGCCTAGACTTAGGGATGCTAGGGTGTTCTGGTTCGCCCAGAAACACGTACTTCCGGCCCAGAATTAGGGGATAGAGAGGATCCGGTACGACTGCCGCCTGAATGCGTCCAGTAACGTACTTGCTCCGAATCTCCACATTGGCAATCGGGCAACGTAACGCCACAGCACTCCTACTGGCTGGCTGTATCTCCGTCATCTCCCCGGTGAGTTGCTCTGGGCCTGTCAGGTGGGATGCAATTACAGCTGAAAATTGCAATCCCGTGTCGTAGAGGCACAACACCTGTCGCCCATTCACTTCTACTCTCTCAACCACTGGAGGTCGTCTAGTTTCTCCATTCCCATCAACCGACTTCACTTTCCTGCACGATCTATCCCTAACCTCTGCAAGACAAGCAAAGTGAAAGTCCTTGGGCTTACTCTTACACTCACTCGTATTGTGAGTGCTGGACTTGCAGAATTTGCACCATCGTTCACTCCACTTCCTCTTTGGAGAACTAGGTGGGCTATTCTTACCTTGGTTGACGTTAGAGATCTTCTCTAAAGAACCTACCTGTTTCTTTGGTTCATCAGAACCTGTGGTCTTCTTTGACTTCTTCTTTGACTTACCTTGATCCGGATCTTTTGATCTCGGATCGGTTGGACTGGTGTCCCCAGTCTCGCCATAGACTTCAACGTATCTTTCGGCTAACTTGGTGACTATATCCAATCTCTCAGCCCCATTCTCACCTAAGAAGTTTTGCAAGGGTTTAGACATTTGCATTCGCATCTGATCTACAACCATCAACTCACGCAAACTTTCATACTCCTCCTTAAATCCGGCCAAGGCCATCCATTTAAGAAGGTATGAGTTCAATCTCACACTGTATGCTGAAAACAGTTCACCAGGTTCTCGCTTCGCCGTTCGAAACTTCCTTCGGTATGAGTGCGCGGTGATCTCGAATCTCTTCAAGAGAGCCGCTTTCAATGCCGGGTAATCATTCTGTAAACCCGGTGGCAAGCGTGCATACACCTCATAACCTTCGGCACGGAGTCCCTGGGAGAGTTTCAAACACCATTTCTGTTTGTCTAGACCCATTGCAATAGACATGGCTTCATACTTCTCTAAGTATTGGTCTATCCGTTCCTTCTCGGGTTCGAACGGCTGTAAAGGCCATTTCATAGCCTGGTAGTCACGTCTACTGGTTGACTCTGAGCCAGGAGGTACACCTCCTCCCATAGCTCCATCAGTTACACCTGTAGCAGGCATTTGTGCCTCAAGTAGCTTCATTCGATACTCATGGTCACGTTTTTCTTTCTCGGCTTCCAACTCAAGCCGTTTCATTTCAGTATCAGCCGCTATCCTCTTTTCCTCAAGAGCCACTTTACTGGCTTCCAGTTCTCTTTCTGCTCTCCTCCTCTCTCTTTCCTCTTGGCGAAAATTTCTTTCCACCTCTTGGACATAGGATTTCAAAGCATCTCCTTCAAGACCAGACTTACGTCCAGTTTCCTGAACTTTGTCCAAGTCTAACTCTTGGGTAGACATGTTGACTATGATAGGTGGGTACTCAAGTATGTGTGGGTGAAGCAATACAATGAATCAATAATCAATAGTACTAACTAATCACCACAACACAAATGTCCGTCAGACAGTTAGGAAATAGGTAGAAGTAGTAGAATCTTATGTAGACTGTAGTAGAGGATAAAGACAAAGTCCCTATCCCTAAGTGAGAGGTCTACAACACACAAAGATCTTGGAATAATCCCGGACGGGCCCCCACTCTGTAACGGAGTGTTTCGGGTTCACCTTGGGTAGTGAGAGTGAACCACACCCGAGGTGTCTCTAGCACTCCCGTGTATTCTAGCCCCAGGGGTTGGACGAGCAGATACACTTTTTTTCTCTGTGGTTGATCTCAGGTTATTTAGTTACGTCTACACACCCCTCCAGATTCTAGACCCCCACTAACTACCTACACCTGTTGAACAATGAACACTTAGGCATCGTCCGAGACCACACTCAATCATTATACAAAGAGCAAGTCAACTTACATAAAGTTTATTCTACCCTTGAGAATATAGAACTGAAATGAACCTCCTGATAGAAGAATCTATTTACACAAATAGAAGATAGAGTAGAGACAGACTTAGAGATGTAGGTGTCTTCATCGAGTTGAGAAGTAGAGTGGATGCAGATGTCCCGTCCAGTCGGTCCGCCACTCACCCGGCTTCCTTCCAGTGAGATGACTAGAACCTTGGAGACCACTCCGTCTCCCGAACGTGGAACCACAACAATAGAGTCACTGCTGGACCACACTTCACTGGACCAACTGCATCTATAACACTCCCACGGAGTCACTGGTAATACAGTTCTCGAACACAACCGAGTTGGAGACAATCTTCCTGGACTTGGCTCCAAGTATTGGTTACTTCGATGAACTAAATAGTCACTGACCAACCGAATGGTCTGTCACTCATAGCACAGTCCCACTGCAGAACCGATATGGCATTGACCAATTCAATGGTCTCTTACAGTCACACTTTGTAGGATCAGATATGGCTACTGAAAAGTTACTGAGTCCTTCTAGAACACAGTTGATAATCTGGATACGGTAACAGTACATGAATAGAATCAGACATCTATTTTACGGAAACAATTCAGGTTGGACTATAATCCCTAGTCCCTTCCACCGGGTTACACTTGACACACGTCCATACTGGTGTAGTTCTTCTCAAGACCTGCCACTCGAGCTGTCCAAAGAACCATTCAAGTGTCTGAAGATTAGTTACTTCTGCGTTTAGGCAGAACCCCCGTCAAACCAGACGGACCGGTGTTCCCTGTCGAGCATGATTACTCAACATGCTGAAATGTTCCTGGCAAAAACAGAGTATCTTCTATTTTAAACGATCACAAACCATCACTTCCCACACGTGCACCTTCAGGGCAGTTGTATGTCTTGAAGCAACCTTCACGCATGGTGAATCACATTGGGTACCTGGTGTGATGGAGTCTGGCGTGATAAGTAAAGAACTGAACCCTTCGCTCTGTCACACGAAGTGGTTTCCTGCCAACAACAATTATAGTTGACTGGTTCCTCAACAGGCAAACTCCTGAAACGGAAGAGCGACCGGTGAGAGTACACTGGCCCAAACATTAGTTCACATGCATCCTACCAAAACTACTCAATTCTCAGTCATGCTAGTTAGTTATTCATATAACCAAAGCATTATCTCTATATGGAGAGTAGTCAAGCATGGGTTCACAAATGTCAGCTGGCCTCACAGAACAGCCCGTCAAACAGAGCTAAACATCAGAATGACGAGTCTGATCATTGGTCTCACCTATCCCTAATCATCTACCAGTCGTCGCTAACGTCAGTAATGATACAAGGCTGTTATTGTTCTAATTTAATCGAACTAAACAAATAGGTAAAGAGTCCCTAGACTCGTTCCTAACATCATCAATGTACATTAAGAAACATAATCTTGATCAATATACCATCCCTCGGGATATAGGAATAGTACATGATCACATCCAATATGTACACAAGCCTGTTTGCTGGTGGGACCACCTGCCCACGCCACAGCAAACTCTTCTTATCAGACTCTACCTTAGAGTCAAGAAGCCTTCTTGAAAATACATGTTCCCCCACATGTTCCAAGGGTACTGTTCCAGTTCTGTCCTCCCAAGTGGTTTAGCCTTGGCCTGGACTGAACTTCATCGTTGGTTTGGTCTACCAACACATACTTTCATAACTTGCTTTCACATCCCCATATTCTATATTTCCCCAGTCTCATACAGCCTCCTGCATCCTTCCATACTTCCAGCACCTTAGCATTCACTCGCACTAGCGCCAGTATGAAAGAAACAGGATAGCTTAGACAAGATTTCAGAACGCATATTTACATCGCGACGGCACGCAGTGTTATCACGCGTCCAGCTATTCGGTGTTCGGAATTACCCCAGGAAGTATCACATGCTATGACCTAATATATATACACAATGTCACATCATATATATATAGATATAGCACCAAAGCCACTTACCTTTCCACAGAAATCCGCTGGTCCACACAATGAATTCACTATTAAGTTACTACACAATAGTTACATCATTCCTGGTGGCACAGAACTAAGTTCTTCCTTTACTTAGTAACTAAGCACAATTATGTCTGAATCTCCACCTACCAACTTACCTGGTTTTCTAACCGTTCTTCTGGCTTCAGCAACTGACTGACATAATCTAAGTTTCCATCCGGCACAAGTAACTAGGTTTTATTCTAACACAGCAACCTAATAGATGCAACGATTGGCCATATATGGTACATATATTTGGAACCCAAATCGCCCACATCACATTACGGCGTTCCTAACAGCTGATTCGCGAGCACACGGTAAACAAACCCACGATTAATTGTCACCTGCGTTATCGATCGGTTTGCTAATTAGTATGCGAGGACATCCGCATAGGTAATGAGGTTAGAACAATGGCGTGTGGAACACACGTACAAAGTTAAATGATTTAACCAAATATCTACCTGGATGGTGAAACCAGCTCTCCAGTCAGCTTCCGAACTGTTCAAGGGCTTCTCAGCTTCCTTTTCATAACAGTCAGCCGAATCATGGTTGAGGTGAGACGCAACACAAAAATGGCTCACATTCAGGCCAGCGTCTGTTCTCTTCGAACAAAAGTAAGTGAATGGCTGGTTTAGCCAATTTCCCGCTTCGTGCCAACTCGATGCGCACAAGAAGCGAGTGCTTCTTGAGAAAAGATACTTTCTCGGGAAAACGTCATTCCCCGCCTAGAGTTTCTAGATCTCTCTGCACGGGAATTTAGAGCGATACCCAACATCACGGGTTACTCGAATTCCAGTGTTTCGAGACGATTCTAGATAATAAGTCCTCCATCGGCTTCCCTCAGTCTATTTTTAGCTGGGAAAGTCCCCGATGACGCGCCAAAATAGTGCGGGAACTTGACGACCCAAGACAGATAAACGCGTTTCGTCACATAGGCCCCCACTTTAAGAGGATCGACCCCGTCGTTCCACTTCTACGCAGAAGCTGTCTATGTCGTTCGTTCCTCTTTCTAAGAGACCGGATGGCGGGTGAGGAAGTCTAACCCGTCAATATTGTATAGAATACTTTTACCACATTCGGTGGGGTGGCAAGCTATTCAGTATCACGGGTGATCAACGCCTACTCCGCTACTGCGATCGGGCATCTCGCAGTATCTTGCGGACCAGAGCTCCCGTCTCGACCTGATTTAACGATCGTTCCTGCCAGAGTTTACTGGACTTCTGCAACTCCAGCTTCCCCTTTCGAGGACCCAGCTGGACTGCAGTCGGTCGGATTGAGGGACCAAGGGTATGTGTCCGTTCCGACACAACCCACCTCTTCCTACCTCGGTTCTCAGTGTAGCTAGCACTGCGGGTGTTCCTTTGGCCGGTCATGTTCCCCCGAGCACCGGGCTGAACCGAAGAAGGTACCTGCACATACATATAGGACTTCCTATGGTGTGACAGGCTTTCCGCTACCTGACCTGAACCCCGAACCGTTATTTCAGCGAATCTCTGCGCCCTTGGGCTGGTGGACTTATCATCGGGCTTCCCCTCATAGCGCATGAGGAGACTGGAATGGAAAGTAGTAGACTTTCCCAGGATCACCACTCCATAGTGCTTGTGGAGCCCCACTTTATCCACTAGGAATGGGCCCTGCCACCCGATTTCGAATTCGTTCCCCTCGATTGGGAGGAGTACTAGAACTCGGTCTCCAACCTCTAAGGATATCTTCGTCTTCGTCCGTTTCTCAGGTGTGCATTTACGGCACTCCGGACAAGACCTAATATACCTGCACACGTCGCCTGTCATTCCCGGCCACCAATAGTACCGGGATAGACATTTACTGGTTGTCCCTACAGTCAGAGGTCGGGTTGGGGACCTGACATGTACCGTTCGCAGCAGATTAGCTCTGAAGCTCTCAGGAACCAACTTACGTCCCCTCTGCCTTTTCTCTGTTCCAGTCTGAATTAACTCTGACTGGTTATCAGAGTTGAACTTACCCTGAGTTAACGGGTTTCCATTGTTGGGCAACCATTCCGAACAAGGACACTCCGTCGCATCCTTGCTCCGAGCATTACTCATTCTATCCGGGTGAGTATTTCGGAGACTTACCTTTTCAAGACCCTCTTCCTCTGTATCTCTGACCTGCCTAGACTTAGGGATGCTAGGGTGTTCTGGTTCGCCCAGAAACACGTACTTCCGGCCCAGAATTAGGGGATAGAGAGGATCCGGTACGACTGCCGCCTGAATGCGTCCAGTAACGTACTTGCTCCGAATCTCCACATTGGCAATCGGGCAACGTAACGCCACAGCACTCCTACTGGCTGGCTGTATCTCCGTCATCTCCCCGGTGAGTTGCTCTGGGCCTGTCAGGTGGGATGCAATTACAGCTGAAAATTGCAATCCCGTGTCGTAGAGGCACAACACCTGTCGCCCATTCACTTCTACTCTCTCAACCACTGGAGGTCGTCTAGTTTCTCCATTCCCATCAACCGACTTCACTTTCCTGCACGATCTATCCCTAACCTCTGCAAGACAAGCAAAGTGAAAGTCCTTGGGCTTACTCTTACACTCACTCGTATTGTGAGTGCTGGACTTGCAGAATTTGCACCATCGTTCACTCCACTTCCTCTTTGGAGAACTAGGTGGGCTATTCTTACCTTGGTTGACGTTAGAGATCTTCTCTAAAGAACCTACCTGTTTCTTTGGTTCATCAGAACCTGTGGTCTTCTTTGACTTCTTCTTTGACTTACCTTGATCCGGATCTTTTGATCTCGGATCGGTTGGACTGGTGTCCCCAGTCTCGCCATAGACTTCAACGTATCTTTCGGCTAACTTGGTGACTATATCCAATCTCTCAGCCCCATTCTCACCTAAGAAGTTTTGCAAGGGTTTAGACATTTGCATTCGCATCTGATCTACAACCATCAACTCACGCAAACTTTCATACTCCTCCTTAAATCCGGCCAAGGCCATCCATTTAAGAAGGTATGAGTTCAATCTCACACTGTATGCTGAAAACAGTTCACCAGGTTCTCGCTTCGCCGTTCGAAACTTCCTTCGGTATGAGTGCGCGGTGATCTCGAATCTCTTCAAGAGAGCCGCTTTCAATGCCGGGTAATCATTCTGTAAACCCGGTGGCAAGCGTGCATACACCTCATAACCTTCGGCACGGAGTCCCTGGGAGAGTTTCAAACACCATTTCTGTTTGTCTAGACCCATTGCAATAGACATGGCTTCATACTTCTCTAAGTATTGGTCTATCCGTTCCTTCTCGGGTTCGAACGGCTGTAAAGGCCATTTCATAGCCTGGTAGTCACGTCTACTGGTTGACTCTGAGCCAGGAGGTACACCTCCTCCCATAGCTCCATCAGTTACACCTGTAGCAGGCATTTGTGCCTCAAGTAGCTTCATTCGATACTCATGGTCACGTTTTTCTTTCTCGGCTTCCAACTCAAGCCGTTTCATTTCAGTATCAGCCGCTATCCTCTTTTCCTCAAGAGCCACTTTACTGGCTTCCAGTTCTCTTTCTGCTCTCCTCCTCTCTCTTTCCTCTTGGCGAAAATTTCTTTCCACCTCTTGGACATAGGATTTCAAAGCATCTCCTTCAAGACCAGACTTACGTCCAGTTTCCTGAACTTTGTCCAAGTCTAACTCTTGGGTAGACATGTTGACTATGATAGGTGGGTACTCAAGTATGTGTGGGTGAAGCAATACAATGAATCAATAATCAATAGTACTAACTAATCACCACAACACAAATGTCCGTCAGACAGTTAGGAAATAGGTAGAAGTAGTAGAATCTTATGTAGACTGTAGTAGAGGATAAAGACAAAGTCCCTATCCCTAAGTGAGAGGTCTACAACACACAAAGATCTTGGAATAATCCCGGACGGGCCCCCACTCTGTAACGGAGTGTTTCGGGTTCACCTTGGGTAGTGAGAGTGAACCACACCCGAGGTGTCTCTAGCACTCCCGTGTATTCTAGCCCCAGGGGTTGGACGAGCAGATACACTTTTTTTCTCTGTGGTTGATCTCAGGTTATTTAGTTACGTCTACACACCCCTCCAGATTCTAGACCCCCACTAACTACCTACACCTGTTGAACAATGAACACTTAGGCATCGTCCGAGACCACACTCAATCATTATACAAAGAGCAAGTCAACTTACATAAAGTTTATTCTACCCTTGAGAATATAGAACTGAAATGAACCTCCTGATAGAAGAATCTATTTACACAAATAGAAGATAGAGTAGAGACAGACTTAGAGATGTAGGTGTCTTCATCGAGTTGAGAAGTAGAGTGGATGCAGATGTCCCGTCCAGTCGGTCCGCCACTCACCCGGCTTCCTTCCAGTGAGATGACTAGAACCTTGGAGACCACTCCGTCTCCCGAACGTGGAACCACAACAATAGAGTCACTGCTGGACCACACTTCACTGGACCAACTGCATCTATAACACTCCCACGGAGTCACTGGTAATACAGTTCTCGAACACAACCGAGTTGGAGACAATCTTCCTGGACTTGGCTCCAAGTATTGGTTACTTCGATGAACTAAATAGTCACTGACCAACCGAATGGTCTGTCACTCATAGCACAGTCCCACTGCAGAACCGATATGGCATTGACCAATTCAATGGTCTCTTACAGTCACACTTTGTAGGATCAGATATGGCTACTGAAAAGTTACTGAGTCCTTCTAGAACACAGTTGATAATCTGGATACGGTAACAGTACATGAATAGAATCAGACATCTATTTTACGGAAACAATTCAGGTTGGACTATAATCCCTAGTCCCTTCCACCGGGTTACACTTGACACACGTCCATACTGGTGTAGTTCTTCTCAAGACCTGCCACTCGAGCTGTCCAAAGAACCATTCAAGTGTCTGAAGATTAGTTACTTCTGCGTTTAGGCAGAACCCCCGTCAAACCAGACGGACCGGTGTTCCCTGTCGAGCATGATTACTCAACATGCTGAAATGTTCCTGGCAAAAACAGAGTATCTTCTATTTTAAACGATCACAAACCATCACTTCCCACACGTGCACCTTCAGGGCAGTTGTATGTCTTGAAGCAACCTTCACGCATGGTGAATCACATTGGGTACCTGGTGTGATGGAGTCTGGCGTGATAAGTAAAGAACTGAACCCTTCGCTCTGTCACACGAAGTGGTTTCCTGCCAACAACAATTATAGTTGACTGGTTCCTCAACAGGCAAACTCCTGAAACGGAAGAGCGACCGGTGAGAGTACACTGGCCCAAACATTAGTTCACATGCATCCTACCAAAACTACTCAATTCTCAGTCATGCTAGTTAGTTATTCATATAACCAAAGCATTATCTCTATATGGAGAGTAGTCAAGCATGGGTTCACAAATGTCAGCTGGCCTCACAGAACAGCCCGTCAAACAGAGCTAAACATCAGAATGACGAGTCTGATCATTGGTCTCACCTATCCCTAATCATCTACCAGTCGTCGCTAACGTCAGTAATGATACAAGGCTGTTATTGTTCTAATTTAATCGAACTAAACAAATAGGTAAAGAGTCCCTAGACTCGTTCCTAACATCATCAATGTACATTAAGAAACATAATCTTGATCAATATACCATCCCTCGGGATATAGGAATAGTACATGATCACATCCAATATGTACACAAGCCTGTTTGCTGGTGGGACCACCTGCCCACGCCACAGCAAACTCTTCTTATCAGACTCTACCTTAGAGTCAAGAAGCCTTCTTGAAAATACATGTTCCCCCACATGTTCCAAGGGTACTGTTCCAGTTCTGTCCTCCCAAGTGGTTTAGCCTTGGCCTGGACTGAACTTCATCGTTGGTTTGGTCTACCAACACATACTTTCATAACTTGCTTTCACATCCCCATATTCTATATTTCCCCAGTCTCATACAGCCTCCTGCATCCTTCCATACTTCCAGCACCTTAGCATTCACTCGCACTAGCGCCAGTATGAAAGAAACAGGATAGCTTAGACAAGATTTCAGAACGCATATTTACATCGCGACGGCACGCAGTGTTATCACGCGTCCAGCTATTCGGTGTTCGGAATTACCCCAGGAAGTATCACATGCTATGACCTAATATATATACACAATGTCACATCATATATATATAGATATAGCACCAAAGCCACTTACCTTTCCACAGAAATCCGCTGGTCCACACAATGAATTCACTATTAAGTTACTACACAATAGTTACATCATTCCTGGTGGCACAGAACTAAGTTCTTCCTTTACTTAGTAACTAAGCACAATTATGTCTGAATCTCCACCTACCAACTTACCTGGTTTTCTAACCGTTCTTCTGGCTTCAGCAACTGACTGACATAATCTAAGTTTCCATCCGGCACAAGTAACTAGGTTTTATTCTAACACAGCAACCTAATAGATGCAACGATTGGCCATATATGGTACATATATTTGGAACCCAAATCGCCCACATCACATTACGGCGTTCCTAACAGCTGATTCGCGAGCACACGGTAAACAAACCCACGATTAATTGTCACCTGCGTTATCGATCGGTTTGCTAATTAGTATGCGAGGACATCCGCATAGGTAATGAGGTTAGAACAATGGCGTGTGGAACACACGTACAAAGTTAAATGATTTAACCAAATATCTACCTGGATGGTGAAACCAGCTCTCCAGTCAGCTTCCGAACTGTTCAAGGGCTTCTCAGCTTCCTTTTCATAACAGTCAGCCGAATCATGGTTGAGGTGAGACGCAACACAAAAATGGCTCACATTCAGGCCAGCGTCTGTTCTCTTCGAACAAAAGTAAGTGAATGGCTGGTTTAGCCAATTTCCCGCTTCGTGCCAACTCGATGCGCACAAGAAGCGAGTGCTTCTTGAGAAAAGATACTTTCTCGGGAAAACGTCATTCCCCGCCTAGAGTTTCTAGATCTCTCTGCACGGGAATTTAGAGCGATACCCAACATCACGGGTTACTCGAATTCCAGTGTTTCGAGACGATTCTAGATAATAAGTCCTCCATCGGCTTCCCTCAGTCTATTTTTAGCTGGGAAAGTCCCCGATGACGCGCCAAAATAGTGCGGGAACTTGACGACCCAAGACAGATAAACGCGTTTCGTCACACTGGGTAGTTTACGCACTGAGAAAACTGAGGATAATATAACTAGACACTCTCTTGCCTGGAATTACAAGACAAATCAAGTACATCAGAAGTCGAAGTGGGTTCACCTGATGGCAAGGGACACTGGTAATAAGGAAAGCTAATCCACACGCAAAAATCTGTCCAGTGTACTTGAAGCAGTAGCACATGTGTGGACTACGCTTGGGTTCAAAGCAAGTGAATACAAAAAAGAAAGAACGACTTGGCATGGATTGGTTGAGGGCCTACGCCCTAATTGTGGATGAAGGACAGGAGAGTGAAGAGTGACAGCAGATGGGATAATACTAAAACAAGTACAGGTAATATTAAAGACTCCTTGACACTCTGAGATATGTTTGGTATAGCGTGGTACCACTCCCCATGTTTTTTGACCAATTTGACGTATGTATAGAGATGTTACTAATTCATGCCTTGTTCTGTGAACTTTTTTAGATTCAGAAGAAACCAGGTGAGAAGCTGACAACAGAAACCGTAGAAGTGTCCTTGAACCCCGAGGAGCTGGATCTTGACACGGCAGCAATGCAGGCCAAGTATGAGCAGACAGTGCGAGAACAGCAGTCTCAGCTGGAGAAGGAGGACCTCAGTGACATGGTGGCAGCACATGCAGCCAAACAACGGGTAAGCTCAAAGATAGCCGCCTTATATCTCCATAATATTTGATTTCCCTCATATGTCTTTAAAAAGTCTTTCCCCCCCCCCCCCCTCATTTGTGTTTGCCTTAATAATCAATCTTTTTTCAGTACTGAGTTCTTGAGTAGTAGTTGTACATGTCAAAAATCCTGCAGCAGATGGAAATAAAAAAGAGCAGGCTGTATTGTGACAACACAGGCAAAATTTCCAAATGATTAAAGCTATTTTAGCATGCATGATTCTAATGTTGTTGTTTGTCCATCAAGAATGATGGTGACCATTCATTTCATCCAGTGGGGTTGAAGGTATGGAGCCGTGGGTTCTAAGATGGCTTATAAGGCCTATTTTGGCTCGAAATGTTCTTTGACAATGTGGGCAAAGAATGCTTGACGTTTCTGGAGGAGGATTTCCTGCAGTGGTTTTTCTGTCCTGCCTTTTCTTTACAGCTCTTGCAGTCCTGGTTGCCTCACACATGACTGCACCCTTGTGTAATGATGCACGCCACGAATTTCGGTCTCTGGCTGCAGTCTCCCAGGTGTCATGATGAATTCCAAAAGCATTCAGTGAGATTTTCAGAGTGTCTTTAAAGCGTTTCCTCTGGCCACCTTGGGAGCGTTTACCACAACGCAGTTCGCTGTAAAAAATTCGTTTAGGGAGCCTGTGATCTGGCATGCGAGTCAAGTGACCAGCCCAGCGAATCGGATTCTTCATCAGTAGAGTGTGGATACTGGGCATGGACACTCTTTCTAGGACTTCAGTGTCTGGAATCTTGTCTTGCCATTTAATCTTCAGTACCTTCCTTAGGCAGACTGTGTGGAAGTGGTTTAATTTCCTAGCGTGTCGCTGATAAACAGTCCAGGTTTCACAAGCATATAGCAGTGTGAATAATACAACTGCTTTGTAGACTTTTAGCTTTGTTTGCAGGCTTATTCCAGTTATGTCCCATACATTCTTGTACAGTCTGCCAAAGGCTGCACTGGCCTTGGAGATTCTTGCATTCACTTCGTCATCAATTGTGGCAGCTTGTGACACAGTGCTGCCAAGATAGGTGAATTTGTCCACAACACTTAGTCTATGATTATTCACTTTGATATTCGGCACAGTGTGATTATTCCCTGGAGCTGGCTGGTACATAACTACAGTCTTCTCCAAGTTGATATTGAGCCCAAAGTTGGCACAGGCATGTGAGAAAGCTGAAACATTATGTCGCATGTCCGCCTCTGAGTTGGCGTATAGAGCGCAATCATCAGCAAACAGGAGCTCTCTGACGGTGTCGCTGTTAATTTTGGTTTTAGGTTTCAGCCTTCTGAGATTGAATAACTTTCCATCCATACGGTAGTTGATGTCTATTCCTATATCTTCGTTCTCGAAGGCATTCATCAACATGGCTGAAAACATGAGGCTGAACAGTGTTGGTGCCAGGACACATCCTTGCTTCACTCCATTGGTGACAGGAAAGGGCTCAGACAGTTCACCATTTTCCTGTACTCTTGCCTGCATACCATCATGAAATAGCCGCACTATTTGGACAAACTTTCGTGGACAGCCATATTTTGCCATAATCTTCCACATTTCTTCTCTGCTGACTGTATCAAAAGCCTTGGTAAGGTCAATGAAAGTGGAGAACATTTCGCAGTTCTGTTCCTGACATTTCTCTTGCAGCGAAAATCATGTCAACAGTTCCACGTTCTTTTCTGAAGCCACATTGACTCTCAGGAAGAAGACCTTGATCGAGATGGGCTGAGAGGCGATTGAGAAGAATTCTGGCGAGTATCTTCCCTGCAATTGAAAGCAAGGAGATGCCTCGGTGGTTGTCACAGGATTGGCGGTTTCCTTTACGTTTGTAAAGGTGGACTATTGACGCGTCCTTGAAATCTTGTGGCATGGTCTCGTTCACCCATATGTTTGTAAAGACTTGGTGAAGCTGCTCTATTAGGACCGGCCCACCTGTCTTGTATATCTCTGCTGGGATGGAGTCAGGACCAGGTGCCTTGCCGCTGGAGAGTTGCTGGATGGTTTTGTTTACTTCCACTATGGTTGGCAGGACATCAAGTGTCTCTCTGGTGGGAACTTGAGGAAGGCAGTTGATGGTTTCATCATCGAAGAAGGAAGTTGCATTTAAGATGTTGCTGAAATGCTCTGCCCAGCGTTGAAGGATTTCTTTCTTATCGGTGACCAATGTTCCCCCATCTGCACTGAGGAGGGGAACTATGCCTGGTGGTATAGGACCATAGACCGCTTTCAGTGAGTCGTAGAAGTTTTTCATATCATTATCATGTCTGTCAGCAAAGCCCTGAATTTCATCCGCTTTGCTGCTCAGCCAGGAGTCCCGCATGTGCCGAAGTTTCTGCTGCAGTACTCTCTGAATGTTCTTGAAGGCATCTTTTTTTGATGTTGATTTTGGGTCATTCAAATGTGCCTTGAGGAGAATATGTTTCTCGGCCAGCAATTGGTTGATGGCTTCGGAATTTTCGTCAAACCAGTCTTTATGCTTTCGGGGGGCTGGACCCAGGATTTCCATAGCAGTGTTGTAAATTATGTATGTCCTTTAGGGCTCTCCATTCTGTTTCTATATCCTGTTTAGCTGTAGCATTGGGCTTGAGGCGGTCTTCCAGCATATTTTCAAACGACTGCTGCATTTTCTTGCTGTTTAGGCGGGTGACATTTAGCTTTTTTTGCATTTTCACCTCTTGAGGACGCCGTGGTGGCCTGATGTGAATGTTTATTTTCGAGACAATGAGACGATGGTCTGTCCAACATTCGGCACCACACATGGATTTTGTCACTCGAACGTCTTGTCTGTCACTCCTCCTGACGATGACATAGCCAATGAGGTGCCAGTGTTTCGAGCGAGGGTGCATCCACGATGTCCTATTTCTCATGGGGAGACGGAAAATTGTGTTCGTAATCAGGCATACATTCCAAGTTCCAATTGTTAAGGGAATATGGTTTACTCTTTTAGCTTTGCTTGTTTTATCTTTGTTTGTATGTCGACCGCAGTTAAGGGTACCCACCAACCGCGGTTAGCTGGTTAGATAGTGATGGAGCAGACAATGTTTAGGGCACCTTTTCTAGCCCCTTCCTCATGCTATGGAGGTGAGCAGTGTGTTCCTATAGAGGGCTGCTCAGTCGCTCAGGGGGCTGCCGAATCCCACTGCTGCTCCGGTCAGTAGAAGACGACCATATGGCCTGAGCCGCCTGTGTGCAGGTCTGCGACTACGGCTGCCAGCGTACCCACGCCTGCCGCTCGCCCATCGCCACAGGGCTTGAAGGTGATATATGACGTTGGATGAAGAATGACTTGCGCGATGACTTGGATTAAAGTGAGGAAGAGTTGCGCAATTCGTCGACCTCACTCTCTCGCCTGAGTCCATCTGAGTCCAGTGGCAAGACAAGTCGAGACGACTGGAGACGAATACAGGTGCAGTGGATGACCAGGGTGCTCTACGGTCCTT
Organism: Cepaea hortensis; assembly: GCA_963921405.1. Lineage (NCBI taxonomy): Eukaryota > Metazoa > Mollusca > Gastropoda > Stylommatophora > Helicidae > Cepaea > Cepaea hortensis. The sequence continues at coordinate 19,669,126 of OY992881.1, read as the reverse complement.
GCCGTGCTCATTACGTTCCACAACACTTTGCAGGTAAACGCCATCTTGCCCGTTGAATCAGGAATGATTTCTTCCGCGCAGTCTGCCGAATCCTGTCTTCACATGCTGGGTAGGCATACCCTAGTTTACCGGTTGGTTTGACACCAAATCGGCTACCCATGCCTGGTTTAGGCAGCCTCTCACAGCTGTTGCCCGGGGGTTGGCCGCTGTCGCATGCTGACAGCTACTAGGAGCCACAGGCACGAGCTGGGTGTCAGGCTTAGACCAGTGGGGGATGGGTCCTGAAAAGGACATGAGAGTCATCCTTACCAAAGGTGCTACCAATGCCTGACACCCCGTACCCCCTGTGATTCTAATATACATACATTGAATCTTCACCATTGCTACAGAGTTTGTTCACTGTACTGAGATTCTCCTTGTGTGGTCTGTAGGAGGTGATTATAGCACTTATGGAGATATCCATTTGCATTCAAGGCGATCTTTTATAAAACAGCAAAGCCAAAAAATTGCGTCACTCATCATTTTTCTGCTACATTTTCATGAAGCATGATTTTTTGCCACAGTAAATTTGCTTTCTTTGTCATTAAGGGATGTTTCATGACAAGTGTTACAGTACATCAGAGCGAGGTGCTTATTGTCTTGTTTCTACAGATAATCTCTGTAGCTGCTCCTTTAATATATTTTCTTCATCTTTTATTTCAGAAACGAAAGAAAGCTCAGCAAGACACAGGAAAGGGCTCCAAAAAGTACAAGGACTTCAAGTTCTAGTTTTGTTTGTTGTTTATGTTTATGCTATTCATTGATATAATGTCTTCATTGCTGCATATGAATTACTATTCTATCATCACTAGGCTTTAAAGAAATGTATTTATAAATTTCATAAATAATATTCACTGTTAGCGGAACTTGCTCAAGCAGTGACAAAAATATATCAGACCTGAGACGTGTTTATTTGCTGAAATGATTGACATCAGAAGGTGTGAAGTACATTGTATAGTAACAACACTCTCCAGCTTAAAAGATTAGGATAATTCCATGGAAGATACGGCCATGGGTTTTTTTTTATGCGTTAGCTTGTTTTGAACTCAAGCGTAGTCCATACACGTGCTACTATTTCTAGTGTGCACTGAATGATATTTGTGTATGGATTAGCTTTCCTTATTACCAGTACCCACACGATCAGGTGAACCCACTCTGACTCCTGAGGTACTTATAATTTACATCCCAAGTCAAGGACAGCCGGTGTCTGTGGCTAAGGGCTTGCGGATGCGATTCGTGAGCCCGCCTTCCTGCGTTCGAAACAGCTGCGACCGATTTGACAACAGACCACGTCACGCTGGGTCTTGATGTGTTGGTATGGGATCCGGTTGTTCAGAAAGCAATGGCAAACTACTGAACGTAAACTTGCCATGTCATCGATAACAGCAGTAAAATGCTGGTGTTGATAGCAATGTCCTGTAAATAGGATATGCAACACACACAAAAAAAGTCAAGGACAAGAAGTCAACATTTTAGTCTAGCTGGCCTGTGCAGGGGATTGAACCCGCTACCTCGGCATCAGCAGACCAGAGTTGTAAGAGTGAGTGCTCTTATCCATTCAGTCATGCTGGCCTCTGCCATAGAGATTTGAAGTGTTTAGCCTCTACATATACTTCATGGCATGTATGAGGTGGGGGTGGCTTGTTCCCTTTCTCATCACCTCTTCTTCCCTGATAATTTCCCCCAAATCCTTCAGATTTTCCAGTACAGGTGTTGAAATGATTATAGAAAATTCTGCCACAGCTGTAGATTGGGGCGCTGTCTGGGTTATCAAGCACACAAACCACCATGTCACTGCGGCTCCCCTCCTAGCCATACATGAGGTATAGAAGGGAAATGGCTTAACCACTTGGAGTGTGACCTATGAATGTGACTTGGGTGACATAGATGTGTGACTTCTGTGACTAAGATGTCCAGTGAGGAAACGGTCACAGCATGGTTTTCACAGCAAATTATAAAATAGGCATCTGTCTTCTTCTTTTGTTCCATTGAAATTTATTGTCTATATCTGCAACGTTGCCTCTTATATAAACTTCACTGTCTTTTTTGGTTCACCCAGTGGTCCATCTTCCACTGTTCTTTCTCTAGACTAGAAGGTTTGCCTAGATGTATCGTATTTGGGGCAGGATTGTAGTATGTTGTCTGTTATCTGCTGCACCAATTCACATGTGCCATGGCTGAATTTAGGCATGTGACATTCCTGACAGTTGGTGAAAGAAAAGGCACGTTTACTCCACCTCATATATTTATGAACATGACAAAGTATTTCATTTCTCTTAAGATGGCCATGGTAACAACCATTTTATCTCATCCGTGTGTGTTAGACTGTGTGATATTCAATGCTAAGTTTCTAATAAGGGAATGTTCAGTATCATTGTTTTTATAGTGAAATGAAAAGGAAGAATAGATCATTATGTAAAGAATGAAAACATGGATTCATAGATGTTATATATAAGTTTACATTGAATAAAAAGTTGCTGTCACTATATCGCTTGGATTCCTGTTACTGTGTTGTGTGACAGGTATCTTTCATTTTGAGGCCATCAGGTTACAAGTACATCGCAGCATGAGCAAACAAAAAATATACTTGCCTGTAATAGCAACAAATCTGCACTTGTTACCTATAAAATACTAACTCAAAAGATCAAGCCGAATGGTGTTGTGTTGATATCCAAAACTGTCAGATGTAACTAAGCAGCTCAACAAATGACAGACACATGATGATAGTAACACTCCATCTTGATGCAAACCTATGCAGGGCTTACAACATGTAGGACTTTTGCAATTCCATAATCGTTGAGGATGGATGTAAACCAGTCTCAACATCTGGTGCAGGATCCTTTGCTTAGAACAAGAGTTGCTGTGTCACAAGCAGCCATATGCAGAATGGAAAACTAACTTTAAAAGTTAGTTGCACGCCCTTTACGGTACATCACAGTCAACCACAGAATGTTTTGGCTGTTTGTGATTTCTTGGCAAGTTTACGTTCAGTAGTTTGCCAGAGCTTTCTGAACGATTGTATGAAAGCCAGCGCAATGCAGTCTACTTCCAAATCACCTGTGGCTTTGATTGGACCGTGGTATGCGGGATTAAGAATTACGTGTGTAACCTCTTCTCCACATGAAAAAGAAACTGTCAATTTTTATATAGAGTGGTACATAGAGACTATACTGCTGTGTGCACGTGAAACGGACAATAAGCAGAAAAGTCGAGGAACATCTGATAGCAGTGGAATTATGTAGTGTCTGGGGAAAATGCGCAGAATACCATGAACAGTCAGATAAACAAATGAGACAGCCCTTCGGGAGACCAATGATAACCGTAAATTGATTCGAGAAATTAGACATAGACAGTTGGGAATTACAGGGTACATTAGGGGGAGAAATAAACATTACAATTTAGTGATAAATGGCAAACTTAAAGGAAAACAAAGAGACAAATTCCTGGATTAAAAGTTGGTTGCACATCCTTTACAGGACGTAGCATTCAACCCCAGCATTTTTTGGCTGTTTGTGATTTCTGGGCAAGTTTACGTTCAGTAGTTTGCCATTGCTTTCCAAACGGCCGACACCCATACCATTTAATAAAACACCAACACAAGGCGGTCTGCTGCCAAATCGTCTGCAGTTGTGTTTCAAACGTGGTATGTGGGATTGCAAACTGCGACCTTAACCACTTCGCAACGGAGCCGGCAAATAGCTGGATAACTTGGCCAAATGGCATAGTGGAGACAAGATCACTGACCTGACTGGTGATCCTGTAAGATGACTGTCCATGCTTATTGTATAGCATCTGATGATGGCACACCTCTGTGGTACACTAGGCCTCATAAAATGGCTTCCAGAAAATTGTCTGTGAGGTAAAGAGGCTAAAGCAGATATGACCACATCAGCCTTTATGTGCTGTTTAGTCAAGAAAATCATCATCAAGTATATGCCGACTGGCATGGGCAATCATGCTTGCTCCACATCTTGCAATATCCAGTGGAACATATCAATTCATATGTTGACTCCCATGCCATGACACAAGGCTGTCAAGAATTTTCTCTCATTTTGTTCTCTTTCCATAAATCTTTCCAGTTGTCACCTTTTCTTGTCTTTTTTTTTTTTTTGTCTTCTCATAATTTGTTTTCTCTGCGTTAAGAAAATATTGGCATGGAACCAGATCCTCTACATGGCACGACACATATAAATGGGAATTTTTACCATTTGTAAACTATTTTGTCTTTGAAGTCACGACCCAGCAACTAGTGTAAGCATGAGACTGTCTTGTCTGGAAGAACACTGGACTCTGTACAGAGCAGTGTAGCTTTGTGCTACAAACATGCTGCATGAGCATGCCACGGTATTTTTTCCTAGGGAGACTAAGTATCAACAAAGGAGTTGAGTTAAGTACCGACATTACAGCATTCGCGACATTCCAACATGTGCTCTGTCCTCAGCTGCAACAGTCAGCGGAGAGACCTAATACCAATGATACCAGGAGCAGTCTGATTATATGTCCGTCTGGCCTTTCCTCGGAGTTTTGAGTATCGGCACAATCATCTGCTTACTCATAGTACAATTCTCTCCAAGCCGTTTTTCTGCACTATAGGTGGGAGCGCAAGCGCAATTGAAATACCACTACATTTATCGTTTCTTTACTTATTCAGTCAGTGGAGATTTGCCCACAACAGACTAGCAATATCTCCGGCGGGCCTATTCTCGCTGGTCGCGAGATCCGCACAGTGGAAGGATGGGAGATTTGCTCGCAACAGACGAGCAATATCTCCGGCGGGCCTATTCCCGGTGGTCGCGGGATCCGCACAAGTCCGGCGGGGAGTCTGACGGTAGTACTCGCTTTATTGACGGATGTACGCGTCCTATGGTCCAAGCGCGTACGAGACCCTCACCTGTGGCTCAAGGCAAGGCCAAGAGAGGGAACATGTCGTTTGGGCACCACATGTTTCTCTGAAGCTCTGCCCAGGCATTGTGATGGAATTTTGGCCACATTCCAACTCACATACTTTGGTTTGTCAAGACTGTAAGGTGCCACTCACACACAATTTAAAAAGGCCCCAATATCATCTGCCTTATCATGCACCAATAACTCACCACAAGGTGCAGGCTCAACCCGTCTGTTCGTTTCCCAGCACAGTAACATGTCCTGAGGAAACAAATCAAACAGATGCTCTTTTGTTTTGAATGTTGAATAGAAGCCTGTCACTCTGCCGGAATCATGGCGGTCTTCAGCTTTCTCGTCATACTTTGTGAGTCCGTTACAATTACATTTTGCGTGTACTGTTTGTCTTCCAGCCAGCGGAAGCCTCCGTGACTGTTTCCACCTCTATTCTCAGACTAGATGTCGTGATATCATATGTCAGGCTCTCCTACACTAAATACCATCCAAAAACCTTCGCCAAAAACCCCCAGGCACTTCTTTTACCTTTAAACAGTTATTATGACCCTGCACAGGTCTGACCTTTTCACTGGCATTCTGACCCACTCCTCTCCTCTCCCAATGTTCTCAAGCATGCATACTTCTCTGATTGTGTCCTCTGTCTGCGCCACCCATGATTAACTCTTATGGGTTAACAGCCGGTGGTCCATAACTGGCTTCTTGCAGGGAGTGTTCTGTGTCTGCAGCTACTCGGAGATATGATTTATCTTGCAAAACGCAGGTCCGCATGGCCGAATGGGTAAGAACGCGTGTTCTTAAACATCCGTTGTGCTGATGCCGAGATTAGCGGTTCAACACCTAAACCTACACCCGACAGTTGGACTAAAATGTTGACCTGTCGTCCTTGACTTGGGGACGTAAATTACAAGTACCTCTGAAGTCGGAGTGGGTTCACCTGAAGGCCAGGGACACTTGATAGGGAAAGCTAATCCACACGCAAAATTCAGTCCATTACTACTGTAAATAGTGTGTATAGACTACGCTTGAGTTCAAAGCGAGCGAGCACACCAAAAAAAAAACACACACACTTGCAAAACATTGAACCTATCTGTAATCGTGTATAAGGCAAGGATGTATCGCATACACACTACTGGCGTGTCCCTTATGCATAGCTTCAGTCTCTGTATACTCTCTAGTTTCACCTTTTAATTCATTGACACCGTGAGCAGTCCCAAACCATACTCAATTACTGAGATAACATTCTTTGCTCCATGTCCATTGCTGCCATGATTATCATCGCACCGAGTCCCTTCTTAGATCTCATAAGAACGGCTTTTACACGATCCCTGAATGGCAAGCTTCTGTCGCCTGAATGGCAACTGCTGTCGAAGGTGACTCCCAGGTACCTCAGTTTACTCTCTCTCTCTCTCTCTCTCTCTCTCTCTCTCTCTCTCTCTCTCTCTCTCTCTCTCTCTCTCTCTCTCTCTCTCTCTCTCTCTGCTAACATTTCTGCAATTTATTGTAATACTTGGGATGTCCACCTTAACAATCCTATTGTGTAAAGACCACCATAACACAGACGCTTTCTCTGGGTTTAATGATTCTACCCATCGCCCCAGATGATCACTTTGTTTACTGTCTCCTGCAACTCTTGCGCTATTTGCATCTTGTCTTTCCCCTCCCTATAAACAGGACATCTTCTGCAAATGTCTGTATCCTTCAAATCCCGGGTGCTTCAATGTTTACATGCCATCTTGCTTGTGTATACACTAAAAGTACGGACATTATTGAAAGATCCTTGTGGTAATCCAGGGTAATAATGCACGCCCCCGAGGTCCATGAACCTAGGAATAAAGCAACCCTACGAGAGTGCAAGTATCTGCTTTCCAATTCACCACCCTAACACCTATTTCCACAAGAGTGTGCATTAAGAGATCATATCTGATTCTGTTATATCCATCCTCAAGATACAGTGCTGCTACCATTATTTCCTGTCTATTCTGGAACCTTTCATAAACATCGAACGCAAATGTAGCTGCACTTGACTATATTTCTTTCCTTGACCGGTAACTCTACAGCCCTCTTTGGGTTAGCTTTTTCCTTTTCCAAGAATTTCTGCAGCTTAGCAAGTTAACACTCAGAAACAATCTTTTCCAATACCTTGCCAAATGTATTCTGCAAGGTGATAATCTTATAGTCTTGAATGGCCCTTGCCTAGCTTGGGTAGTGGAATTAAATAGCAGTGCACCCACTCTTGGGACACCGATGCTGTGCTGTTGCTCTGATTAAAACAAGCAGCAATCTCCTCCAAATCTCCATCGCTCACATCTTTCAAATGGGAGTACCTGACTCCGTGTGGTCCTGCAGTACTTGTGCGACACCCTCATAATCGTCTTCCTTGATTAAAACTGTTAGTTGCTGTATAACAGCCTTTCTGTTGTGTAATGAGAGAGAGAGAGAGAGGAGAGAGAGAGAGAGAGAGAGAGAGAGAGAGAGAGAGAGAGAGAGAGAGTACTTATCCCAATCACTTTCTTCACAAGTTTTCCTTTTTACTTTAATGTCTATGCCGTGTGGCTTTGGTGATCATGTCTGTCTCCAACTTTCAGTCTCGTGTACTGCCAGCATTCCTGTTACAAATGTTCCTTAATACCAAGCTGCCAAACTGTCTCATACCATCACTTTTGGTTTCCATTGTGCTTCTTTCCCCACCCAACCTTCCGTTGTCACTACACTTTTCCCCCTTTCATGGAGTGCTTTCGGTTAAGCTGTCCTACGCGTAACTTCTTTAATACATCTTCCAACTGCTGTTATAATACAAATCCACGAAAACATTTACTTGCTTCAGAACAATTAACACGTTTTCAGTTAATCGTATTTTATCTGTTTGCCCCATGTCCCAACTAACATAAAATACTAAATAGTTAATCAGTCGTCACGTTGTCCTCACCGCTCATCGAACCAATCAGGCCACAATTGCTCGGATCCCATTCTCGGTATCTCTCTTAACGTGTAACCGTTAACGACACCAATTCTGTGTTGGTTGACTATTCTTCTTTGTGCCCCTGCTGATCGCTTGCTTGCGTTCGCTGGCTGTGAACTCCAGCGCAAAGTCCTGTATGTCGGATGAAGACATCCTGTTGTCCAACATCAGTGTGATGTCATACTGGACTGAGGTTTGCGTGAGCATCCGTTGTCCCATGTCTGGCTTATTGGTGTGCAGACCGGTGGTTCCTCGCCGTGCAGGCAAATACTCTCCGACTTCGGAAGAATCAGCGATCCTACTACGTTAGCCAAGGACCCAGAAGGGACCTGTTGCCCAGGACGCACGACTAGGACGTGTTAGTAGGTCTTGGCCAGTATAGAATAAAACCTGGCCCTGGTGCCTTGGAAACACCTCTGCGTCCCAGCTTATCGCTCTTTTCTGGCTTCACACTCTTTGACTTGATTTTCTTGCAGGCTGGTCAAGGTTGCAGATTCATTGGCACCTTGCCGTCTTGACAGACGATAGTTTGTTACATTGTGCTTCAAAAACGGCATGATAGCTACAACCCATACGGTAGCGAATGTGGCTGATCAGACCCATTCGCGCTGTAAATGTTCGCCCACAATGGATGCATGGGAACACATGGTCATTTCCACCATCATGCACCATCTTACCTCTCACACGCTCAGTGTGTACATATCTGCAATAAAATTATTTGTCTTTATTCCATTTCTGATATTTGCCCACCTTGCAACACGTTCAGTGGCGACTTGCTCCCAAATATGCAATATCAGTGCATGTATCAATTAGAATCATATTCGCAGATATACATAAAATATGACTAGAAAGCTCGAAGAAAGGACAAGCACACACACACACACACACACACACACACACACACACACACACACACACACACACACGCACGCACGCACGCACGCACGCACGCACGCACGCACGCACACAGGCGAATGTTTCGACCAAAATGTTTTAATACAAATCAAGACAGAAATAAAAACAAGAATAGTAGTTAATAAGTTATCGAGGAAGCTGAAGAATAATCAGATGAAACACCAAAACTAGTAACTAAGCGAACACTCAAGTTCAGTTGCATTTTTTCTTCATATGTATTATTTATTTCTGAAGGTGTAAGAAGAAGAAGAAGAAGAAGAAGAAGAAGAAGAAGAAGAAGAAGAAGAAGAAGAAGAAGAAGAATATTATGAGGCCCAAGACTAAATGATTGATACATTTTAAATTTTAAGCAGTCGTCATTCCCATCACCCGCAAATATATTTCTTTAGCATCTATTTGCAACACGTACAAGGCAAGTTTCGATTTCTGTGTTATGTAACGACGGACATTAGAAGTTAGATGGGAACCAAGTTTATCAACTCCCGACCGCCGTCAATATCTGTTTGTGTGAATACAAAATAAAGATTTTAACACAGAAAAAAGAACTGTGGTCGTAGCATTTTGTATTGAAACCAGACGCTTTAAACATTTGTATAAGTCAAGTAGTTCATTGTGAAATGAAAGTTCCCAAATTGACCAGAAGAAAGCCGTGCAGTCGTGTCGTCTGCTGACCACAACCAACAACAAATAGTGGCTGCCGTGCTAAAACTTCGTATACCGGTTGTTTCAAATGTTATTTGTCGAAGCAGAATGACATCGTCTAATGTAGGGACAGTGAAAGTCGCTATTTGCCTATTTAGAAACGATCTTAGAATCCACGATAATGAGGTATTTAAATAATTTATAAAAATGTATACTAAAAACGAATGTTCTCTTACTCTTATGTATGACAAGATGACGTCTGACATATGATATATCACGTACATCAAACCGGTGACACTTTAACACGTGATCAAATGACAAGGATTTTTCTTTTGAATGATCATAGGAACTTGCTGCAATTTAACTGTTTATGATGTGTTGTGTGTGTGAAATATTGAGATATACACTACACATCTACAACACACATTCCATTATTTGGCTGCTAAGTCAATATTTCCTATTTCTTTCTTCTTTATTATTTTTCATTAATATCCTTGTGGGTTGTAATTAGGATAAAATAATCTTATATATATTTTTAAAGTATACATTTTTCTATATATATTTTTTGTAGATAACATTTTTCAATATATGTTATATTATTGTATAATGTACGCATAATGAACTTATTCTTATGTCATATAATGGGACGCAGCGGTGTTTCCAAGGCACCAGGGCCGGGTTATAAACTGGCCAAGACCTATTGCTGGGCAACAGGTCCCTTCGGGGTCCTGGCTAAAGTCAGTAGGATCGCCGATTCCTCCGAAGTCGGAGAGTGTCTGCCTGTACGGCGAGGAACCACCAGTCTGCACACCAATAAGCCAGACATGGGACAACGGATACTCACGCAAAACTCAGGTCCTGTATGACATCACACTGATGTTGGACAACAGGATGCCTTCATCCGACATATAGGACTTCGCGTTGGAGCTCAAGCCAACGAACACAAGCAAGCAAGCAAGCATGTCATATAATTGGGAATGTTTACACTGACTATCACCTAAAAATTGAAATTTATTGACCCCCCAGTGTTTGAACCCGTTCCCCCTAAAAGACAAATACAAGTGTTTCTATAGCTTTCAATTGGTATATTATCTTATGTATCCTCTGGTCTTTACTACTTTCCTTTACTTCTGTGAGGTCCAATCACTACCCGTCAATTAATTTTTTTTTACGATTTCAATGGCCTGAGAGTTATCCAGAAATTATATTTCATTGCTCTTTCTTAGAAACTACCGGCTCCGTTGCATAGTAGTTACGGATGCAGTTTGTGATCCCGCAAACCCGCATTCGAAACACAGCTGCATGCGATTTGGCAGCAGACCGTGTTGCATTGGCTTTTATGAAATGGTATGGGTGCCAGTCATTCAGAAAGCAATGGCAAATTACTGAATGTAAAACTTGCTAAGTGATCATAACAGCAAAAAATGCTGGTGTTGACTGCAACGTCCTGCAAAGGATACGCAGCTAATTTTTTTCTTAGAAACGAAAAATTTTTGTACACTAGTTTTTGACAGTTTTAGCTTCTGAACCTTTTCTGTTTTGAACAATGCATCATGTGAGATCAGCTATAGCTTGCTATTTGTTCTACGTTTGATTTTAACATCATAAAGAAATATGACTAGATATTTTAACATGCAGCACAGTGTATGTTGCCAGATTGGAAGTCATATGGGAGACTGTGGCTGAGAAGGTGACAGTGTCTGCCTCATGTTCAGAATGTACCAGGTTCGATTTTAGCATAGGGCAGGGCATTTTTGCAAGAACCCTTGGTATCTAATGAAGTCACATGTTCCCATGATCTCTTGGGTAGTGGGATCAGACACCTAGCCTTCTTGGATAAGGGCAAAAAACAGGAGGTCCGGTGTGCCAGTTGTGCACGTTAGCAACCCAGCAGTAGATGAAAATCACAAAGAGTAGGCCATAATATTGCTGCCCTGGCAACATTGTGAGGAAAGGAAACCTACCCACAGGTGGATAGAGTCTGTTGCCTGGGATGGAATCTGTCTGGAGGAAGCAAGCCGGAACAGATACAGTGCCAGACAATAAGTAGGCCTGGACCAAGCAAAAATAGATGGCACAATATGGGAAGTAAGAGTGTGTTACAGTTATGACTTAAAAGTTGTTAATATGGTAGCAGACATATTGTATTACAACACAATGACATTTCAGTTATATATAAGCCCATGACAGATATTTTAATTAAAAAATTTTAAATTTTAAATTTACTTTTAATTTTAAAATTAATTTTAATTTTAAAATTTTAATTGTGAAGTTTTAATTTTAAAATTTTTTAATTTTAATTTTAAAAAACAAATTTTAATAAGCCCATGACAGATATGAGAAGTCGCTCAAGACGTTTAATTATCCCATGGCACTTAATCAGTTAAACATGCTGAAGTCAGAAACACCAATCTTTGAGGTGGATAACTAGGTGTGACAGACTCCCCTCGAAAGAAGAATAAAGAAGGAGAAAAAGAAGAAAGTCATCCACTCTTGTTTAATTCAGTGTGGTTACTGTCCTTCTGGAACAACTGCTGTGAAATCTTTTGGGACTGAATTTGTTAATCAGAAGAGGTGAGAGACTTCATTGCACTGGGTTTTACCCTATCTGGCCCGGTCTCTCTCTGCAGAATGGCAAGCTGTTGCCGAGGACATCGGACAATGCATGAACTCCATAACTCTAGCGATAACCCCTGGGGTCTCAGGAATAATTGTACTCGCAGCCTGAACAAGGCAATTCATAAATTGACCCACAACCTTCAGAGTACAAAGCCGTTGGTGTGACTATTTCACCACAGATAGAAGTATTTTTTCATTGATGTTAATAAATATGTGAATTGTTATTTTATGTTCCTTGAAAATTAAAGAACCATGACTGTATGTCTTCCTGACAGGAAGTGGTACAGCGTCCATATTTTACACACACACAGACACAAAGAAGAAGTCAGTGGGTGATATGGTCAGGATCTTCCTGGCTACCTTACCTACCAGAAAATGTTCTGGTGCCCATTTTGTGAAGCCTGATTGACCCGAGGTCTAATAATCCCACCTCCAGGAGGATTTGAATATAGGACCACCAGATGTACCAGGGAGTGCACTATCAACTAGACAGTTACAGTTACTACACTTACACCCTGAAGTTTGCTTTTACAGCAATGCTTATTATGTTTTATTAGAAAGCACAAAGAAGGGTTTTAGCTTCCAATAGAAGACATAAGTTACAGTAATGTCAAATAAATGTGCCCCATCTAAATGTACAATTTAAGTCAATGGTACACATTTAGGGAAAATCAAGAACTTCAGTTATATTGGGAACATGGATGATATCAGATGGGAAATGCTCTATAGAACAAACAAAAACTATATTTTATAAAATGAAGAAAATAATGTACAATAATTCCAAAATGTTAGAAGTCAGTAAAAAGAATATGTTCATACTAAATTTGAAAAAACTTCATTATATGATTGTGAACTCTTGACACATCTCTTGAAGCCACAGACATATATTTCTATAGAGGAACACAAAAAGTGGCCATGGACAGCCAAAATGAGTAATCAAAATGTTTTGAAAGAGGTGAGGATGCAGTGGAAACGTGTCATGGGCATTAGAATAGGAAATCGGAAATATAGATTAATGGGAAAAGATTACCCATGTGTTACAAGGTCTGATAAAGGAAGCAAAGAATTGTTACACTTTAATCTACATATCCACATGACACATTTGTTAAACTGTAACGTACAATGCATGTTGTAAGAGTGGTAAAGAAAGGTTGGCGTGACGCTGTCCCATTCTGTAGAAAACTTGAGTTGCAAAATCTAATAAATCATAAACATGCCTACATAAATCAGGACCTGGCATGAGTTAGATGTAGGTCTGTGCTTCACTGGGAGATACAAGACAGCAGTAGAAGAAGAATGGGTAAAGATAATGTAGACAACAGGCAAAGACAATACTGGACAGTTTTATATTATGTCACGAAAATGTGTTTATAAATAGCTGTAGAGGAGAGGTTTCTATGGAGATGCAGGATCATCCATTCACACCAGTTGGCTAGATACTTGACGTTGATGAACAACACACAGTTGTGGTGAGATGTTATTTTGTATTTCTCACCTGACATGGAGCATCTGTTGTAGGCTTACCTTCACCTATGTTGTCCTCACTGAACATTTTAATAATAAACAGTCAAGGCCCCTTTTACACGCATGAAGACCCATTGGGCGAATGATGCTGGACCCATATTTGTATGGACCAATCAGCACTCAGTAAGTCATGTGGTCATTGTCAGGCTGGCTGCCTTTACTGCCCAGGATATTTCCTGGTGCAGATTTTATGCTGGGTTGACCTGGGAGCCCTGGGCAATTAAAAATTCTGCTCTGATGTGGATTCAAACCCATGAGCTCAGCACTGACAAGCAAGCATGTAGCCACTATCCCATCATGTCACCAATTGAACATTTTGTTCATGATTTATTTCTCTCCATTCCCAGGCCTTGCTAGTGGCAAACCAGAAGGGGGAACATCTAATTCCCCTGTACTGTTTCGATCCTCGACATTATGAAGGGACATACCACTACAAGTTCCCAAAGACAGGCAGTCATCGCCTCGGCTTTCTGTTAAATTCAGTTGCTGATTTAAAAAAAAGATTAGTGTCTCATGGCAGGTAGGTATGGGCATTAGGCTTATTTAAAGTGATAAAAATATCTAATGGGCTGAGATCATAGGTAAACTCAACTAGCACCTTGGCATCTTGACAGACGATAGTTTACTTTGTGCTTCAAAAAGTCATATTACGAGGGGGCTTCAAATGAAAACCTTAAAAGTGTGATAGAAATTACAATAACCATGCCATTGTATTATAACCTTGCAATATTGTTGTTAAAGATGTCAGGAGTGTTAAGCATGTGACATTACAGTACAGATAAACATGGTGATGTCATAAAGATAGTTTAAAGATGGCCACCCCACTTTTGACATGCACCAAAGAGAAGCAGTGTTCTGTTATCCATTTGTTTTATCAGTGAAGGGGTGAAACCTATAGAAATTCATCAGCGAAAGAAGGTCCACTATGACGATGCATGGCTGACAGTCCATCAAGTGTATGGGTGGAGTAAGAAGTTTCAAAACAGCGAGACTTCTGTGGCAGACTGTTCACATCTAGGTCAGGCACACCAAGTCATTACATACGCAACCAAGAGAATTTGTTTCTACAGGAATCTAAGCACTTTATCGGCGCTGGAGGACTTGCATTGAATGCAGTGGTGACTACATCGAAAAATTATAAATTATTTATTTACTTCTTTAGAATATATTCATTCCCCCCCCCCCCCCCCCCCCCCTCATAACTACAACCCATGGTGATAGCAAATGTGAGTCATCAGACCAATTCGTGCAGTAAATGTTCATCCATACTGAGTACATGTGAACACATGGTTATTTCCACCATCATGCACAATCTGACGTCTCACTCTCAGTGTGTGACCTATCTGCAGTCATTTTCTCCCCTGTCTTTATTCCATTTCTGATCTTTTCCCTCTATGCAACACGATCAGCGACACTTGCTCCCAAGGTGCAACATAAGTAAATAGGAAGCTTGGTCCCGGGAAGGCTAACCCGGCCAACAAACGGCTGCAGAAGTCGGATGTGTCGGCCTAACGGCGAAAGAATGCAGCTCTGCTGTAAACAGGCACAACGCAATCACGTCCAGAAAAACTCCCCGGATGAACGAAGAAGAAGAAGAAGGAAGCCTGGTAATGACTAGCTTGTCGGTAATGATCCAAGGGTGTTTGGACTCACCTCTTTAGCCAATTATCAGATAGCGGTGCGTGCATGTATTGACAAACTGTGTTTCATAATGACAACATTTTGAGAATGAAAGCAGAGAAACAGTTGCTAATAAACAACAAACATTCATCATTTGGTGCCTGCACAAAATAGAAGAACTTGACTTCAATGGTATGACAGAATCAACAATGTGGAGTTTATGGATAGAAGTAAACAAATACCAGTGAATCAAGACATGCAGAAAAGATGCAAGTGTTGGATGGGACATAAATTGACATCTCATCTCATCTCATCTCATCTCATCTCATTATGTTGCTCTTGTACCTTGCGGTGTCGAGGTGAAGTATAAACATCATGAGAGTGCCAGATTATGGGATTCATATATCGATATTCCCATGGACTCTGCTATTCCCTCCGTCCAACGTTTACGTGGTCGGCCTCTTCCTCTGTTTCCATCTGATCTGTACATCATTGCTTGTTGCGGTATGCTGTTGACTGGTAACCTACTTGCATGGCCAAACTATTTGACTTGCTGCTTTCTAATAAAATCTAGTGCTGCTATAACCCCCCACTTTAGTCCTGATTTCTTCATTTCTGATCTTATCTCTTCTTGATACGTTGATAAATTGACAAAAACCTGAAAATAGTATGCTGTCTGCAATTGACAAGATGAAATATATATTTTTTTCCCACATATCCTATTACAGGACATAGCTGTCAACACCAGCATTTCACCGCTGTTGTTCATTTCTTGGCAAGATTACACTCATTAGTTTGTCATTGCTTTCTGAGTGGCCGGCTCACATATCTCATAAGTAACAGGCGTGGTGAGAACCACTACCGATTCTCGCGCAGCTGCGTTTGCTCACGTGGGTAAACGGGATTACAGAGAAAGTCGCTAACTCCCTAGGCCAGGGAGACCGGCAAATTAAATATAAGAAGAGCTAAAAATTCATGGATAAGAGATTTGAGACAGAAGTTACTTTTATGGGGAGGACATGGATGGATAGTTAAAGATAGGACGGCTTGGAATGAGGTGGTTGAGGGCTTAAGCCCTAATGGAGGAATAAAGGGCAGAAGAAGATTGTGTGAGAGGGATTAGACGTGTTGTTAGTATCATTCTTCAGATGTGGCAACTATGGTATTATTGTGTGAGAGGGATCAGACATTTTGTTAGTATCATTCTTCAGATGTGGCAACCATGTATTATTGTGTGAGAGGGATTAGACGTGTTGTTAGTATCATTCTTCAGATGTGGCAACTATGGTATTATTCTTCATCAGTCAACAGCTATCATCTTCCTGACATTCTAAAGTTAGCATGGGCAATGGCTCTTGAATGTCCCGTATGATGTCGTCGGTGCTGTTTTTGTATGTTCCGATTCAACTGATCGGCTGTTGTCTGCTTGTGTCTAAGTTACCTTTCATCATACTAATTGTTATTCAGCTACAGAAGTGTTGTAAAGGCTGAAGTCTGTGTTCACTGTGATCCATGAGAGAGCACCAGCCATCCAACATGTGTAAATTGTACATGTCACCTGCATTACTGAGAGAGTGCAATGGCAGAATGTTGTGGGCTAGGATCTGCTAAACACTGCATCTCATATGGGTGTTTTATGGTGTCACACATATAAATCTGTGTGTATAATTTTGTTGCAGTGACTTAATTGTGAGACTGGGCAAGCCAGAACTGGTGATTGCAGACTTGATGAAAACACTCAGTCTTGGATCAGATACAGTAGTGGTTTTACAGAAAGAGGTAAGCATTTTGCCTTTTTTCCTGGCTTGTTCATAATCACAGCTATACTCTGGTATTATAAAACGTTAGGTTCTCTTCCATTGCTATAGAGAAAAAGCCATTGGGAGGTGAAGCAATGCCTGTAAAAATAAACTTATCATGCCATTACTGCACTGCCATCATGCTGGGCAGGTGTTGAATTGGGGACTCATCATCATAATTTGCCTTGCCAAAGGCATAGGTGTTCATGTTTCTCCACAGATCATGTTCTTTGGTGTCTCAGCTTAGTTCTGTGGATAATATTCCTCTTTGCCACCATCTTAGACCATCTGGCATAATCTGTCCAGTCATTGCGATGTTCTCCAATGTCTCTCTTCTCCTGATATGACCAAAGAGCACTGATGGTCTCTAATGTATCATGGTCTTTCATTAGCTCTTCCAGTCATCATCACCATCATTATTCAACAGGTACTTTGCAGAAATCATCATCATTATTTAACAGGTCCTTTGCAGGAATTTGCTTCCCATATGGTCTGCTGAAAAGTGTCTCGATCTCTTCTTACTTCTGTGCCCAACATCGTGCTGGTCGACCTCTGGTACGTCTTCCAGGAAGCATGCCTTCCTTCTGTTATTTCCAAGCCATTGTCATATTTCAAATGGCCAAAGCCCCTCTGTGTGTATGCACCTTGACAGGGCTTGTGTGGTCTAATGACCCCAAGAACTACGAACGAACAAACAAACTTTATTTTCAAAGGGTCACAAATGGGACATGCAGGCCCGCCTTACATTCACCCCTCCAATCACTCATCTTTCATTTATCAGTTGTGCATGTTTAATTCACATAGGAAAAAAACAACATTGTCAAATGAATTTTGTAAACATAAACAATGCATATTACCATGTTATGAGACAGGCAGACAGACACATGCACATTCATAAACACACACACACATACATATGTGCATACATACTTACATCATTTGCACAAACTCTCACAGTTATGAACTGTTAAGAGCTATGACGGCAGTAGCACAGCTGCTGGTAGAGTCTCCCATGTTGAGGGATGGGAACCAGATGAAGAGATACCCAAGCCTGCTGTCTTGTAGCTAGACTGGGTACAGCCAAAGGCTAGGGAAAGTAAACACGACAAAAAAGTTCATCTATGGCATGCAAGGAGGCAGAATCTTGCCTGCAGCTCTGTAAAACTAGCATAGAGCCTTCATCAGTACATAGTACTTCATCAGTGGATTTGCAGCTTTTTTCCACTGTAATTAAGAAATTTCCTTATTTAATTATTATTAATTTGTTACTGGGACCTTCATTAGAGTGTTGAGGTGAGGTACAAGGTATCAATTTATGTTACACATAACACCGGAGCCTTAATTTTTTCCCCTTGCATATGGCTCAAATCATCAGTCCACAAATTTGATTAAATTGTTACTTTAGTTTCATTTATGTTGAGGTGCCATTCACATTTCATGTTTCACAGGGTTTATTGTGATTTTATGATTAATTTTATAAAATACAAAGTCAGTATGTATTTAAACCTGAAAATAACTTGTGTTTATTTGTGTGTGTGTGGTAAGGTCACAGATGAAGAAATTAAAGTTGAAAATGATATCCAGACAAATTGCAGAGTGCATCTGGTCACCACATGGGGTCATACTCTATATCATATTGAAGATTTACCATTTCCAGCCAAAAAGTGAGTGGTTTGTTAATGTTGCCAGAAAGGGCTGTCAGCTATGTAGCTGTTTTAGCAAGTGTCATGTAATTAGCAGAATGAGTAATGATCAGAGATAGAAACTCTGGAATCTGCTGCAGCAACTGCTAAGACTAATGAATGACTAAGATAGTTATCCGAGTTTTATTCCTCAATGATGGTAAGATTTGATGTTTTTTCTCAGCAGTTTGGTTCTTCCTATACATGATACAATGCTGTTTCTAAACCTACCCACACTGTTTGTATGTGTTTTTTCTTTTGGAAGGCATCCTCTGTTTCTTGAGATGTATAGGTTATTTTATCGTCGGTGGATCTTTGCTTTCTGAATCTTGCTTATTGTGGAGTTAATCTGTGTTTGTCTTCCAGATGCCACATTAGATTACTGTTGATACTGCATTTCATCAATTTTCCAATGTAACTAAGTAGACTGACAGGCTGATAATCATTTGTTTCTGCCAGTTATATTCCTTTCTTTGGACTGGTATTACTATAGCTTCCTTTCATGTCTGTGGGGCTATTCCTCTCTTCCGGCTGCAGTTTAGGACTGCTAGTAGTTTCTTTTTTGCCTTAGTACCTAGCGCTGTTAGCAAGCATTTCATTTGTAATTCCAACCTCACCTGATGATTTAATTTTTAGGGTACTCATTGCCTGTTCTGTCTTTTCCATTTTAAAATTTGTCATCACATGTTCAGCAGCTACGAGGACGATTCAAATGAAAGCCTTAAAAGTGTGATAGAAATTACAATAACCATGTCATTGTCTTGTAACTGTCACTATTGTTGTGACACTTTTAACCCTTTACAGGGCAGACGTTTGTCTGTTTTGTAGTCCTGAACGGGCAAGAAGAATTTTCAGGTTTGGTAAAATTTTGGGTTACGTTAGTAAAAACATCACATATAAGTTGTTAGTCAACAGATTTTAGTCAAATAAACAGCAAAATGACGGGAAAAGCATGCAGAATATTTTACTCATGTGAAGGTTGCAGCTAATCCACAAATGAATGCAAATATTTACAAAATATGACATATTGTTTGTGATCACCAGTCATCTATATGGCAATTTACAAACACATTTTCAGAATCATAATCACTTTCTTTAAAGTCTGACTTACGACTGCTAACGCAAAGTAACGCTGATCACTGATATTAGCCTTTCTGATCATGATTTTCAAATTGATCATTTACTATTGGGAGAACCACAGATAGATAGGCCTTGAAAAACCAAATCTAACGGTACCTCAATGAGTTGTCTATCTCAATTCTAAGCTGAGTTATGTAAATTTGAGTGTCGTGACCTTTGGACTAAAATTTTCACAAAAGAGTGCTCACTGAAGGATTTTTTTGCGTCCTGGTCAAAATCTGGCCCAGATTATCAAAATTTTGGTGTTTTTTGAGACTATCTGTTTTGTTTATAAACGAACATCTTAGCAACCATACATCACTGCGATCGGGGTTGCAAGGCCTAACTGGTCATGTTATTTATTTTTTGATATGATGTCTGGTGACCTAATTAGGAAGTAAAAATGGCCGCTAATTATTTTGCTAATTAATTACTATTTCACAAATTAGCGTACGTTTTCTTAATTTTAGCTTTAAAAATTACAAGATGAATTTGGTAATATGCGGAATGATGCTACAGAACTTATGGTCTCTTTGCTGTGTCAGTATGATGTGTGGTGACCTAATTAGCAATTAAAAATGGCCGCTAATTAATTACTATTTCACAAATTAGCGTACGTTTTCTTAATTTTAGCTTTAAAAATTTCAAGATGAATTTGGTAATATGCGGAATGATGCTACAGACCTTATGGTCTCTTTGCTGTGTCAGTATGATGTGTGGTGACCTAATTAGCAATTAAAAATGGCCGCTAATTAATTACTATTTCACAAATTAGTGTACGTTTTCTTAATTTTAGCTTTAAAAATTTCAAGATGAATTTGGTAATATGCGGAATGATGCTACAGACCTTATGGTGTCTTTGCTGTGTCAGTATGATGTGTGGTGACCTAATTAGCAATTAAAAATGGCCGCTAATTAATTACTATTTCACAAATTAGCGTACGTTTTCTTAATTTTAGCTTCAAAAATTACAAGATGAATTTGGTAATATGCGGAATGATGCTACAGACCTTGTGGTCTCTTTGCTGTGTCAGTATGATGTGTGGTGACCTAATTAGCAATTAAAAATGGCCGCTAATTAATTACTATTTCACAAATTAGCGTATGTTTTCTTAATTTTAGCTTTAAAAATTACAAGATGAATTTGGTAATATGCGGAATGATGCTACAGACCTTATGGTCTCTTTGCTGTGTCAGTATGATGTGTGGTGACCTAATTAGCAATTAAAAATGGCCACCGATAATTATTGCAGTGATGAATAGTTGTTATGAGGTTCGTTTAAAATAAAATTACTAAATTTGCATAAGTGTCAACAGATGAAAATCTACTAAACTAAAAGAGTTTTCTTTTTAGTTAGTAATCTTTATTAATATTATATAACATATATAATACATATGCATAATGTGGTAGAGTTTCTGGAATCAACAGGTGAATCAACAATCTTCTGTCTTCCAGAACCTGAAAAGAGAAAATAAAAAGATTACTAAATCTGAAAAAATAAAACAAAATGCTGTAAAATAACATGAAGAATTTATACATTATTAATTGTGAACTGTAAATATGAGGAGAAAAGAAAAAGAAATTAAAGGTATATTTATTTTTAAAATGTTTTACATTATAATAAATTGATCTTAAAATTATAAAGATAGATAACATGAAGAAGTTATAAATTATTAATTATTAAATTTAAATCTGACAAGAAAAGAAACTGTCTCTGTGGCTAAGGGCTTGCGAACGCGGTTTGTGAGCCGTATACCCAGGTTCGAAACACAGTGGTGTGGTTTTTTCGAAAAAGGTATAGGGGCCGGTCGTTCAGAAAGCAATGGCAAACTACTGAACGTAACACTTGCCTAGTACATCAACAGCAGCTGAAAATGCAACGTCCCGTAAGGGGTACGCAACAAATTTTTAATTTTAATATGTATTAAAAAACCTTTGTTTTACAGTATAATAAATAGATATTAAAACTATAAAGGTATAAATTCAACTCACCATAGAAAAATGTCCTTAATTAGAGAAATACTACCTCTGTTGGCGACTGACCTGTCTTGGCATTCAATATCTCTTCTGTCTTCCAGAACCTGAAAAGAGAAAATAAAAAGATTACTAAATCTGAAAAAATAACAAAAATGCTGTAAAATAACATGAAGAATTTATACATTATTAATTGTGAACTGTAAATATGAGGAGAAAAGAAAAAGAAATTAAAGGTATATTTATTTTTAAAATGTTTTACATTATAATAAATTGATCTTAAAATTATAAAGATAGATAACATGAAGAAGTTATAAATTATTAAATTTAAATCTGTGGCTAAGGGCTTGCGAACGCGGTTTGTGAGCCGTATACCTGGGTTCGAAACATAGTGGTGCTGGTTTTTTCGAAAAAAGGTATAGAACTATAGAGGCCGGTCGTTCAGAAAGCAATGGCAAACTACTGAACGTAACACTTGCCTAGTACATCAACAGCAGCTGAAAATGCAACGTCCCGTAAGGGGTACGCAACAAATTTTTAATTTTAATATGTATTAAAAAACCTTTGTTTTACAGTATAATAAATAGATATTAAAACTATAAAGGTATAAATTCAACTCACCATAGAAAAATGTCCATCCACCATCAACAGCCGAGCAATGTAGCCCTTTTTTATGGGATATTCAGCTTCGAACACTGACAGATGTGCTCTCAGATGATCAAGATTTATTTTTGATTTTGCCATGATAAATCTAAGGAGAAATTAAAATAATGAAATTATTATATATTGCTACTCTGTTTAACTGTATGTTTTGATTCTAAATCTAAATCTCCAGTGTTTACATAGAAACAGACACTGGTCCTACTATCTGAGCTGCCGAAGGAATTTTTGCCAATCTTAAGTATGTAACCACCTTGGTCTCACAAAAAAATTTAGTTCCACACACCAGTATAACGTAATGTGTTGAAACTCCATAGTTGTGTGTAAAATTGGACAAAGAATCCATAAATGCATGTTAAAGTATTGTTAAATAGATAATTAATAGACAAATGCAACTGAAAGCCAGTCAAAGTCAGTCAAAAAAATGCCAGTCATTGACCCAGGATGGGTTTGAATTTCAAAAATTTTAAACCATACTGCATGATGAACAATAATTAAAGCAACCAAATTAATTATTAAAAGCATTTAAAAGTAAACTGTTATTCTGTTTAATTTTATCATTCAAAATTGCCTGTGTTCTATTAATTTAAAAAACACACAGGTTAAATATGCTGTGATTTCCGCCATTGTGCATTTTCTTATCAAAAAATAGCCAGACCGAGCACACACACATTAAAAAAAATTTTCCCACCATGGCCAGCAATGTAAATCTTGTTGAAAGTTGACACTTCTATGTAAAAATGGGCTCGGAATTCAAAAATGCACTCTAAATGCATGTAATATCGATAATAGACACACTATTAATATAAACTCTCTTACCTTTTGGAGAAAATTAGAATTCTGCTTCGTGGAGGACCACTAAAATTCTTCTGACAATGCAGAATCAAGGATTAACCATGTGACAACTCGTTAAAGTTGTCATTCGCGATTTTCGTCCCGTAGTTTCGAATTAATCCAATTTGAAATAAGACAGGGCTAGTTTCGTATACAGCTGTTTACAGCCACAGGAAGTTGTCTGTGAACCAAACGACCTTGAACTTTCTGAAAACAGCGTCCTTCCCTAGCAACGAAATACCTACTGATATCTTGCTCCGATTAGTAGTCAATTTCGTGCCTTTTAATGTCACTTAAATTGAATCCAGCGAAATCTCCACTAGCACTTGAAGAATCGTCAAAATCCATTTTGAAATACAAAATGTAAAACCCACAAAAAACTATATAAATAATCCGTTCAGATTCAAAGTACATGCTTGCAAATGGCGGCCACGTTGTCAAGCTTTCGGCGAAACCGAAACTAGACAATCGGAAATCTCAGAAAGCTGAGAGATCACATTTTTACAATGCATAAAATAGTGACGGGCGGTTTCAGACGGTCTGCCGTTTGGAGGTAAGGATGCAATCAGACAATTTGCCCACTAAAGGGTTAAGGTTTTCACTTGAAGCCCCCTCGTTTGTCTGTGTTATTTTGACATTCTGTTCATCTTTGATTGCTTTTTTCTGTTCTGTTGTGACATCACTGTAATTTGCATAGTATTTCTTCAGTGGATTTGCAGGTTTTTTCCACTGTAATTAACCCTTTACAGGGCAGACGCCTGTCCATTTTGTAGCCCTGAACGGGCAAGATTTTTTCAGGTTTGGAAAAAGTTCGGGTCGCGTTAGTAAAAACATCACAAATAAGGTGTTAGTCAACTGATTTTAGTTAAATAAACAACACAATGAAGGGAAAAGCATGCAGAATATGTTACTCACGTGATTGTTGCCGGTAATCCATACATGAACACAAATATTTACGAAATACGGCATGTTGTTTGTGATTTTCCGTCACCTATACGGCAATATACAAACACATTTTCAGAATCATAATCACTTTCTTTAAAGTCCGACTCACGACTGCTAATGCAAAGTAACGCTTTGCACTGATATCTAGCTCCGATTAATAGTCATCTCGGCTATCACTTAAAGAATCGCCGAAATCCATTTTGAAAAACAGCGTAAAAATCCCGAAAACTATCAAAAATTGTCCTTAAAAGTCCGTTCAAATTGATACTAACGCGTTTACAAATGGCGGCCACGTTGTCAAGCTGTAGGCGAAAGCGAAAGTAGCCGTCGGAAGTGTCAGAAAGCCGAGAGATCGCGATTTTACAATGCATAATAGTATCGGCCGGAATCGGACGCTACGATCGTTTTATCGCATCGGCCGGAATCGGACGCTATGCCTTGTAAAGGGTTAAGAAATTTCCTTGTTTAATTATTATTAATTTGTTACTGGGACCTTCATTAATTATGGATTTTGCTACTTCCCATAGTTTTTTTTTTTTATCCTTTTCTAAGTTTATTTTGTTATGTTGCTTTGTAGTTTGCTGGGATGGTTTTGAGTGGGATCCAATTGTTTGTTCTCTCTCTGCTGTCTTCTTGGTAACTTAGACTTTGCCCTACTTTGTTTGTAATTTTTTTCTTTTTTCCTCTTGAGATGGATTCAGTAGTTTGCCTGCAATATTACTTTGTTTAAACTTTTCACCATTATTTTAATTTTGCCAAGTCATTATTTTATATTTTCACAGTATGTATCTGTAAGCATGCTATACCTATACCAGTCAGCTAATTTGTCATTCCAATGAGGCAGTGGCTTTTGCTGCTATGGAATCTAATCCATATTCATTACACTTTTTACTGGTCTGTGGTCACTGCCTGCTAATTAGTCTAGCACATGGCAGACAGTTTTCTGGAGGGTGTCTCCTAGCAGAAGGCCAAGTCTGGAGTGGATGTGGATCACCATCTTCATCTTTATCTTTATCTTTCTTTATTTTCAAAGGGTTAAGAATTGGGCACGCAGGCCCATCTGACATTCTGCCCTTCTTCTCTATTTCCTCTGATAAATTCTTTCATTCAACATCACTTATGAAGCAAATCTTTGACAATAAAAGAACAATAAGCATTAAAACGCATGAAAAATAATCAATAATACACGACTCACTGAGGCAATGTTTAACATGGGCATTATAAACACCTAAGGAAGGTGTAACGTGCCATACATATGGGAATGTTTTTTTGGCTAGTTATTGTTTGAGGCTAGGTTAGTCATATTTGTTGATTAGATGATATTAGAATCTATTTCCTGGTCCTCCACTTTATCTTCTTTGTTGTCAGTATCTGTGTATCCACATCCCTCTGAGCAGCCAATAAAGTCTCCGACTATTGTGCAATTTGTGTCATTTATGTCCATGCTTGAAAGTGTTAGTTATTTATTTGACGGGGTGTATAGATGATAAATTCTGAGTTTCACTTCTTATACATGTCACAGTGACTTGGAAAGAGCAGTGATGGATTGTTCCTGGAAGAGGTATCAAGGGTCAGCCGGCACACAGATGGGCACAGGACATTCAGACATGTTGAGTATGAGGCAGGAGACATGGCAAGAGATCAAGAAACTTGGGTCAGCATGGCCGAATGGATAAGAATGTGTGTTCTTAAACATTTGGTGTGCTGATGCCGAAGTAAGAGGTTCAGCCCCTACCCTGGACAGTTGGACTAAAATTGTGATCTATCGTCCTTGACTTGGAAACATAAATTACAAATACCTCTGAAGTCTGAGTGGGTTCTCCCAATGGCGAGGGACACTGTTAATAGGGAAAGCTAATCTACATGCAAAATTCAGTCCAGCACTTAAAAAAAAAGATCAAGAAACTTCTTGGGGCATCGTAATGATGAGAGCAACATTCTACTTAACCTCTGTAATTTCATTTTAGTTGTTAGAGTTTATAGATACATTATTAATTGGTATTGAGTTTTGTGTAAATATTAGAACTCCTTACCTAGTTCTTCATGATTTAAATGTATAGCCTAATATCCTCTAAATGAAAATATGTGATGGGCATTGAGATGTGTCTCTTTGATGCATTCCAAGTACATTTTGTTTTCATAAAGGATTAATGTACATGCACCTACTGAAGAGAAAGAAGATGATATTAAAGAAGACTTTTATAATGATCTGGAAGATGTCATAGAAGAAACCCCCAAACAGGACATCCTGATTGTGCTGGGAGACTTCAATGCAAAAATAGGTAGAGAGCAAACTAATAAAAAAGTGGCCGGTATGGAAAGCCTACATACAACTTCAAATGATAATGGATGGAGAGTCATCAACCTGGCAGAAGCCAAAGGACTGCAGATTAGCAGTACCAGACTACAAAGAAAGGATATACACAAACAAACTTGGAAATCATGTGACAAGAGAACCTATAATCAAATAGATCACATTTTAATTAACAACAGAAATGCATCAAACATACAGCAAGTCAGAAGTTATAGAGGAGCCGAGTGCCACAGTGATCACTTCCTCGTTGGAGCAAAATTTAAAATAAAACTTAAGAGAGCTTTCTATACTAAATTACAAAGATTACACCCAACATATAACAGAGAAAAACTGCAAGACATTACAGTCAAAGAGAAATTTACAGATGAAATAAAATGTAAACTTGAAACTCTGCAAAACCCTTTGGAGGAAAGCGTTGACCAAACTTGGTTGAACATCAAGAATACAATTCAGTCTACCGCAGAAGAATGTCTCGGTGTGTTAACCACGCATAGAAAGAACAGATGGTTCAATCAAAAATGTGAAGAAGCAGTCATTAGGAAGAAGAATGCCAGACATGTATGGTTAAATGACATCAATAACATCCAAAAGGAAGAGCATTATAGAAATGAATGTAAAGAGGCTACAAAATTAGTCAGACAGCAGAAGCGAGAATATATGAGTAATATAATCAAAGATATGGAAACTAATCACCAGAAAAATGAATCCAGAAAATTTTTTAAAGAACTGAAGTCAATGAAACGAGGGCACCAACAAAACACATATGGTTTAAAAGACAAAAATGGGAATATGATAAATACCAATGAGGAAATGTGCAACACATGGAAAGAATATTTTATTGAATTACTAAATTGTGAAGCTCCAAGTCACATTTTCCCACAGGAAGAGGTTCTAACATGCGAACCACAAATTGAAGAACCTACATTTGAAGAAATCCTATATGTAATCACACGACTTAAAAACAATAAGGCAACTGGGACTGATGGAATTGCTGCTGAATTTATAAAGGCAGGTGGCCATGCATTACATCTAAAGCTATACGAACTAATAATAAAAATCTGGAGGACAGAAGAATTACCCCATGACTGGAAAGAGTCATTATTGATACCTATCTTTAAGAAAGGAGACAAGTTCCAATGTGGAAATTATAGAGGAATATCACTACTGTCCACAAGCTATAAGGTACTATCCGCAGTATTACTAAATAGACTAAAACCATATTCAGAAGACATATTAGGTGACTACCAGGCGGGTTTTAGACAAAACAGATCAACAATAGATCAGATATTTATCTTACGACAAATAGCCGAGAAACATTGGGAATATAAAAGAGATCTCCATAACATTTTTGTGGATTTTAAAAAGGTTTATGATAGTGTCCATAGGAATAGTCTATGGAATGCTATGCAGGAATTTGGAATACCAAGGAAGTTAATCAACATGACCAGACTATGCATGGAAGATACTTATAATATAGTAACATATAAAGGCAGGAAATCAGACCCCTTCCAAATAACATCTGGCTTGAAACAGGGTGATGCACTATCGCCGCTACTCTTCAATCTGGCTCTAGAGAAAGTTGTAAGGAAGGTAAAGGAGGAATGTGATATTGGAGGAACATCCAAGCTGCTTGGTTATGCAGATGATATAGATATTATAGGGCAAAGTGAACAAAAGACATTGGAAATATTGACTCACTTAAAGGGAAAAGCCCAACAGATGGGGCTGGTTATCAACCAAGATAAGACAGAATATATGGTAATTTCAAGAGACGGAATGGCTAGAAACTCTGGCCACATACAAATAGATAATATGACCATTAAAAGAACGGAAACATACAAATACCTGGGTACAATCTTCAACTGCTCCAACATCATAAGGGAAGAAATACAAACTAGAATCAACTATGGAAATAAGATATACTATGCACTACAACATCTACTAAAATCAAAGGCGCTATCTCGTAACACCAAAATCACAATATACAAAACACTGATCAGACCAGTTGTGCTGTATGGCTCTGAAACCTGGAGTACAACGAAAGGAGACGAAGCCTTGTTACAAACCTTTGAGAACAAAATTTTAAGACGCATCTTTGGACCCATTAGGGATACACAAAGTGGAGAGTGGAAAAGAAGAAGTAGCAAAGACATTTATGATCTGTTTAAGTCCCCGCTAATCACTGGTATCATGAAGGCTAATAGACTACAATGGCTGGGGCATATAGAAAGAATGGAAGATAATAGGGAAACAAAACTCGCTTACACTCAGGAAATAAATGACCGTAGACCCCGAGGTAGACCAAGAAGGCGGTGGAGAGATAATACATGTACAGACCTACAAGCACTTGGAATCAACGACTGGCAAGAGAAGGTCCACCAGAGAGACGAATGGAGACGGATTGTATTTGCAGCAAAGAACCTCAATGGCTCGGAACGCTGAAGAAGAAGAAGAAGAAGAAGAAAGGCAATTTGTTAGAAGGATTTATTTTTTTAGGAATCCCTCGGCATTCCACTGTAGTATTTTGAGTGTGCAGGGTGTTTGGTCGATAGCTCTTACTGTATCTCTCTGTGCTTTGACTCCATAAAACAGGGGGAGGTGACCGCCAATAACATTGTGTGGATCCCTTCGAGGCACGGTGACCACTCTGATATTTTTGTAATTAGAAACATTATCATAAAGCAAGTTATGTTGCATCAGCCACTGTATCACAATGAAGTCGACCCTATCGACTTTTAAGCGACTTTTTTTTTTATCATCAAGCTGTGACTCAGTACATCTGCAATCAATTTTGCTTTCCCAAGTCTTTGACTGTTCTCAGTCTACCTACAAGGCAGCAGGTTTGTGTCTCACTTCATCTGGTCCCTATCCCTTGACCTGTCCAATATAGGAGAACCTATCAACAGCTGTGTTACGCTCAGTATAAATCTTGTGGTCATCGGAACATGCAAGCCCTTACACCACTTCAGGGTGGAGACACAACAAAGGGAAACTTCATTTTATTCTCTTTTCCCTCAGTGTGCCAGATGTTTATACACAATTCAGGACAAAAGTGGAAGGCAAAGTTCCTGTTCGTAAATGTATAAGCTTTCCTGACAGACTGAAGCCATTGCCTGTTGGGATCTCTTCAGGAGTTTTACCAACTTTTGAGAACTTTGGTGTTCCAGGTGAGTTGTTTGGTTGTGTTTTTTTGTTTTACCAACTGTTGAGAACTTTGGTGTTCCAGGTGAGTTGTTTGGTTGTGTTTTTTTGTTTTACCAACTGTTGAGAACTTTGGTGTTCCAGGTGAGTTGTTTGGTTGTGTTTTTTTGTTTTACCAACTGTTGAGAACTTTGGTGTTCCAGGTGAGTTGTTTGGTTGTGTTTTTTTGTTTTACCAACTGTTGAGAACTTTGGTGTTCCAGGTGAGTTGTTTGGTTGTGTTTTTTTGTTTTACCAACTTTTGAGAACTTTGGTGTTCCAGGTGAGTTTGGTTGTGTTTTTGTGTGTGTTTTCTCACTTTAAACATACATGTGCTACTGCTTCTAGTGCACTGGACTAATTTTTGCATGTGGATTAGCTTTCCCTATAACCAGTATCCTCGCCATTAGGCAACCCACTCTGACTTCATATTGAGAGGTACTTGTAATTTATGTTCCCAAGTTACGGACGAGAAGTCAGAATTTTAGTCCAACTGACTGATATAGCGGTTGGACACACTACGAACGAATGAACGGACAAACTTTATTTTCAAAGGGTTAAGAATTGGGCACGCAGGCCATCTAACATTCTGCCCTTCTATCACTCTCTTTCATACATTATTTCATTCACACATCATTCAAGGCTATCAGAGAACAGCAACAATATAACTACTACCTCGGCATCAGCACACTGGAGGTTTAAGAACGAGTTCTCTTATCCATTTAGTCATGCTGCCCTCCATTTGGTTGTATTACTCTATGTTTCACATTACTTTCATTTTGTGCAGACATTTTGATTATTAGTTATTAAGTGTTGTGATTATTAGTTATTAAGTGGGTTGCATATAGACAACATATGTAAAGAAACCAGCCAAACAGAGACCGCAAGAATACAGCATGATGAGAACGCAGAAGAAGAACCATCTGCAAATCTAACCATTAGAGAACTCCTGTTTGCGGATGACCAAGCACTAATAGCAAAATCAGAAGCTAAATTACAAGACCACATGAATAGTCTAAATTAAATGTGTAGGGAACATAACATGAAAATTAGCACAAGTAAAACAGATGTATTGATTATAACTAAAGAAGAAAAAGCAACAATGATTCACCTAAACGAAAATCCCTTGAAACAAGTGAAGAGTTTCAAGTACCTAGGAAGTATAATATCATCAAATGGCAAATCAGAAGACGAGATTGAAAATAGATGCAGTAAGGCAAACCAACTCAATGGACAAATGGCACCAATACTAAAGAACAAACATGTATCAATAACTACTAAGAAAGCACTTTACAGCACAATTTTCCTACCAACTCTATGTTACCAATGCCAAACCTGGACAATGACAGAAAGAGAGAAGGAAAATCACAACAACAGAAATGAGATTCCTGAAAGAATACTCAATGTATCAAGAAGAGATAAGATCAGAAATGAAGAAATCAGGACTAAAGTGGGGGTTATAGCTGCACTAGATCTTATTAGAAGGCAGCAATTCAAATGGTTTGGCCATGCAAGTAGGTTACTAACTAACAGTATACCATAACAAGCAATGATGTAGAGACTAGAGGGAAGCAGAGGAAGAGGCCGACCACGTAAACGATGGACGCAGGGAATAACAGAGTCCTTGGGAATATCGATACATGAAGCCCATAAGCAGGCATTCTCCCGCTGTTTATACTTCACCTCGACACCGCAAGGTACAAGAGGAACATGATGAGATGAGATGAGATGAGAATTGTTGTGAGATGTTCACATTTGTAACTATCAAGCACTGTGCTGGAAACATATTCAGGTACCAATATATCCTTTTTTTTAATGTTGCATATCCCTTACAGGATGTTGCAGTCAACACCAGCATTTTTCCGCTGCTGTTGATGTACTAGGCAAGATTACGCTCAGTAGTTTGCCATTGCTTTCTGAGCGGCCGGCTCACATACCCCGTAAGTCACCAATGCGGCGGGCGAGAACTGCTACAGATTCTCGTGCAAGTTACGTCCATAACGTGGATATACGGTATTGCGGAGAAAGTCGCTAACCCCTAGGCCAGGAAGACAGGCAATATATCCCTAGAGTTCCATAACAGCACATTCCACAGTTCCTTTATAATTTGTCACAACTTCCTTGCACATTCTCTTCAGAATTGCCTGTACATGTTTCCACAATGCTTTTTTAAAGAAAAAGTCAAGATCCCTTCTTCATGCCTTGAGATATGTTGGGTTTATGGTGTTAGCCCCATATTTTTAGACTAACCAGTACTCAATGGGTGATGTTGTCACTGTCGCACCAGCTGCCTTTACTTCCCAGGACTTTTCCTGGTTCTCATTGTACAATGGTTTGACTTGGGAGTTCAGGGCAATTGTTTAAAAACTGTGCATCCTCCTGGTGTGCATGAGAGACGTTGCTGCCATACTAAGGGATCAAATTGCTCATTGCATGGGGTCCATCAAAGTGATTAGTCTACAGTCTGCATTTGACTGGTGTCTAAAGATGTAGCCTGTGATGAATGGGAAGCTCAGTATATGGAAGTGAGATTAAGCAGCCATTTGCAGGATGTGATGATTCCTTGGGTGAGTCTGGTACCAGAGTCCTGTATCATGTGTCGGCTCATCATTTATGGAAGCCTCCTTGGATGGTGGAAAATGCCCATTTGCTGCCTTGCCTTCACATGTTGGTCACACGGCATGCATGCTGCTGTTCTAGATGGGACTGTTGGGATACATCACTTTAAGATGGTATGGACCTTATGGAGAGACCAGAACAAGTCATTATTCTGCACCTCAGAACAGGACACAATAGATTACACAACCACATGTATACAGAATTCAAGATTGGTGAATCAGCCATGTGCACATGTGGATTGACGCCGCAGACAGCAAATCACATACTCCAAGACTCCCCAAAATACACACATCTAGGCAAACCTTCTGGCCTAGAGAAACAACAGTGGAAGATAAACTCTATGGACCTCTAAGTGAACTAAAAAAAGGACAGTTAAATTCTTACACTAGAAAACATTGCAGTTATAGACAAATTTCAAGTGAACAAAAGAAGAAGAAGATGGAATGGACAAAGATGGTGTCACCACTTTGAGGATGTGGAATGTCCTATGAAACTATACAGAAAAGCTAACATGGTTTTAAAAAATGCCAGAAAAACAAACCTGATTAATAAACGCCTGAAAGAAATTGGATGCACCAGCCAAAAAGGATAAACATCACAGCTCTGCTATAAGCAGGCACAAAGCAGATACGTCCAACACACAGACAAATATCAGACAAATACTGAATAAAAAGAAGAAGTATTACATTGTTTTCGAGATAAGACTACCTTGTAAATAATGAATCTCTTCCACAGTTCCAGTGAAAGATTCCCGTTCAGTGTTTCCATTTCCTGGAGGAGAAAGCTCAGCTTTAGAACGTCTAAAGAGCTATTTCTGGGACACAGACAACATCAGCAGATATAAAGAGACACGGAATGGCATGATTGGATCCGACTACTCCACCAAATTCTCACCATGGTTTGTTCTTGTTGTTATCCCAGTTCTACTGTGTTTTGGCACCCCTGTGTTGTTCTTATGAAGTTGCTGTTTTACTGTAGAAATACATTGACAGGTATCAATCAGCACTCACAGAAGATCTGTGCTTGGTTAATAGACATTTCAGAAACTAATAGTGCTATAAACACAACAGAGTACTGTTGTCTAATCTGTGGAGGAGGAGCAGTGAATGGGTTTCTCAATCTCGCATACTGGATTCGACATCAGGTGGAGGCAATTTGGAAGAAGACCACCTTGCATTTATTTTTAACAGTGGTATGAGCATCTGCCGTTCAGAAAGCAATGGCAAACTAACAGTTAGTTGCATATCCTCTACAGGACGTCGCAGTCAACCCCAGCATTTTTGCTGTTTGTGATCTCTTGGCAAGTTTATGTTCATTAGTTTGCCATAGTTTTCTGGATGACCGACACCCATACAATTTCATAAAAAACCATGCAAGGTGGTCTGCTGCCAAACTGCCCACAGCTGTGTTTCGAACGCTGTATGCGGTATTACGAACTGCGTCCGTAAGCCCTTTGCCACGAAAATGTCAAACTACTAAACGTAAAATTGCCTATTAAATAACAAAACAGCCCAAAAATACTGGGGTTGATTGTGACGTCCTGTAATGGGCATGGAAATAACTTTAACTGTTGTCTAATGTGTTCTCTGATTTATACTTCTTGCCTATGTCTTCTGTGAATACTAATCAAACTACCTAAGAATGTATTTTTCATGTTATTTGAATGGCTGCTAGAATGCAACTTGCGTGAAATAAACAATATTAACAAACAATGCTCAAAGGTCCAGGCTGCAGCAATCCAGCAGAAATACAGAACTAAGAATTCCAACATTGATGAATGACTCAAAGGCCGGCGTTTAACATTCTAAGGCACTTTTTTATTCGCCTGAGTTGAGCTAGTTGCATATTCAATAAACATCAGTGACAATTTACAATTCGTTGATACCGTGCCTGTTAAGGCCAGGTGGGACGGCATAAAAAATATTAATGATGAACAATATATAGTTGAATATACTTGCAACGACTCTATCACAGTCCTTCTGTCCTTCAGCAAGTTGCCTATGAGTCACCTTGCTCTGACATTCCAAGTCTCATCCTGATTTGGGTACATCTGTCCATGATTTTC
Source organism: Cepaea hortensis (assembly GCA_963921405.1). Classification (NCBI taxonomy): domain Eukaryota; kingdom Metazoa; phylum Mollusca; class Gastropoda; order Stylommatophora; family Helicidae; genus Cepaea; species Cepaea hortensis. The sequence continues at coordinate 19,634,718 of OY992881.1, read as the reverse complement.
GGGCTGATATCCATCATATATTAATATTGTCGTGCTCCTTTCCAATAATTGTTGGCCATCATAATAGTGTCCTTCCAGTATATAATATATCTCGTTCTAGAGCATCGAATCATGCTACCTCGCTCGTCAAGCTCCAAGATCTGACTGTTTGTTGTTGTTGACAATTTCTCTGACGTCTTCTCCTTTTTACGTCAGCCTCCTAGTTTCTCACAAGATTTGGTTCGCGATTTTCTCACTAATTTTGTTTTGCATCATTTCATCTGCGCTGCTGCTTGGCAATGGCCTTGAGGATTCACCATCAGTGATTGATATTTTAGTGATATATATTGTAGCTGAATCACGGATCCACAGAGTGAACACCAGGCTGTTGAAAGCAAATGTAGTAGTTTGTTTCCTAGCATTTTAAAGTGTAGCACATTTGATGAGAACGTGGTTGGTTGTTACATTTGGATGAGAGCAGAACCCTAGACAATAAGTCTCATCTCATCTAATCTTATTCCTCTTGTAGCCATGGGTATCGAGGTGAAGCATAACCAGTGGGAGAGTGCCCATTTACATATTGAGATTCCCATGGGCTCTGTTATCCCCTCTGTCCATTGTTTACATGGTCGGCCTCTTGGACATGGACTATTAGTAAACAAGTAAAAAAATCCCTTGAAGCCTCGGAGATGTGGTTTTATAGAAGAATGCTGAAGATTCTTTGGATAGCCAAAAAGAGTAATCTGGACACTTTGAGGGAGGCTAGATTGCCGGCTCTGCGGCGAGGGGTTACGAACACAGTTTGTAATCCCACATACCTCGTTCGAAACACAACTGGGCTATTTGGCAGCAGACCGCCTTACTCTGAGTTTTTTTATAAAATGGTATGGGTGTCGGCCGTTCAGAAAGCAATGGCAAACTACTGAACGTTAATTTACCAAGAAGTCACACGCAGCCCAAAAGTGCTGGGGTTAACTGCGATGTCCAGTAAAGGATAAGCAACTACCTGTTTGTTAAGTCACAAAGACAACTTACCACAAACATCAGAAAGAAGCAGTCATCATTTTTTGGCCACATTGTGAGGCGACAAAAACTGGAACATGTGACAACCAGAAAGATTTGTGGGAAGAGTGATAGAGAAAGACAGCGAGACAAAATTCTGGACAGTCTTGTAGCATGGCACGGAAGGGAGTCAGCACATGAATTGATTCGTACCATCGGAGGTCAACATTTGTGGAGAAGCATGATCGCCCACACCAGTCAGCAAGGCACTTGATGATGATGATGATGATGATGATGATGATGATGATGATGATGATGATGATGATGATGATGATGATGATGATGATGATGAGAGCAGTGTCGGCAGAGTGGTGCATATAGTGCTGTGGTAAATATTAGAGACCTTGCTTATATAGAGAAGGGTCAAGCATGCATGGGGATATAACATTATGTCACTTCTAACCCACTCTTAACTGAACCATGAATGAAAGCTGCCTGAACAGCATGTAGCCCATGTGACCGGTGGGCAACTCCAGAGGTCAAGTACCTAGAGCACTGGTTCTCAACCTTTTTTGGCCCGTGCCCCCCTTCACCATATTTTCAGAACGTCATTCCCCCCTTTCGTATTTCCTACCTAAATATCCCCCCTCCCTACACAGTATATGTAATCATGGGAGCTAAATTTAATAGCACATACTAAAACAAGTCTAGACGTCCACATAAAACATGATTTGTGGGTCTACTTACTTTATAAATTGAATTTTAGAAGGGTGAGACGCACAGAACCATACAGTATGAAGGGAAAAACAATATCAAGTAATCGGTTCTTGTATTAATGCGATCTTGAAATAATTTTAATTCCCCTCTGGAAACCCTAAAATTTCCCCCTGGGGATGGGGGGGGGGGGAATTCCCCACAGGTTGAGAACCACTGACCTAGAGGATCCTTTTACAACACCTTGGCATGCATTGGGTATGTGATGCCAGTCCTATGTTTGTATAGACCAATCAGCAATCACTGGGTGATGTGGTTAATATCTCAATATCCAACTTTACTTCCCACAACATTTCATGGGTCCCACTTTAGACTGGGTTACCTTGGTCTGATTTTTTAAAACATCTGCCTCAGTGGAGATTCACATGCATGACCACAGGGCAAGCATGCTGATGCTAGCCACTGCACCACCATGACAGCCAATTAGAGGGGGTTATTCAGTTACAGGCCAGGGACAAATCTGGACTTTTCCTCATTGTTTGGGCCTGTTTAGGTAGCATAAACATGTGATTCTCTGTGGACACATCACATTGAAACGTTTGCCATCTGGCATATTATATTGAATGCTATTGTGATGGTGTGCTACTAATGTATTGTATTTCAACATTCTGTGTATTGAAAATGTGTACTGCATTTGTTGTAGTGATTATGAATGTGAGAAATCAGATCTTTACTACTAATGTACCAATAAACTTCAAGAGAACAAACCAACAATACATTAATATTATAATAATGTATAAATAATAATATACAAATAATAATATAATATAATAATAAAATAATAATATAATATAATAATAAAAAATAAATAATAATGTGTAAATAGTTGTAAATAAATGTAACTTTTTGTTTAAGTAAATGTAATTGAATTTCACTGCAGTAGCTGTTATAACTGTACATGTTGCCTTCTGGTGAATGCAGGCTTGCTCATGGCTGCATTTCTCCAAGGAAAATATACTGGGAAGTTAAAAAGTATGAACAGGAACGGACCTGCAACCAGTCCACCTACTGGGTGATATTTGAGTTGTTGTGGAGAGATTATTTCCGATTTGTCGCACTGAAATATGGAAACTCCATTTTCTTTCCTTCAGGTAAGTATGTAAGACAGGTTGTGACAGTGTTAGTTTTTTATATCTAATTGTGAATCATAGCTAATTTTGCAATAACTAAAGAAGAAAGTAGGGGCATTTGAGCATAAATGTTATAGAAATGTTCTTAGAATATTGTAAACCAAGAAGAAGAAAAAAAAATACTGAAAATTTTGACATTCTGCAAGATCTGAGCATCAAATAAAACTGGCTCATAGTAAGGCATCATGTCACAGAAAATGAAATACTATGGCCATATTACATGTTATAGTGGCTTGGAAAGAACAGTGATGGGTCAACAGGCACAAAGATGGACACTGGACATTACAGGCATGTTGAGTATGAAGCAGGAGACATGAATCAAGAAACTTCCTGGAGCATTGTGATGAGAGCGACATTCTGCAAAGGACCTTCTACATGAATATGATCTGCAGAATTGAATATAGATATAGCATCATCTTTAGAGTCTCTACAATGATGGCCTTGTTCTTTGTCTATGTTCTTTGCCATGAAGTGTTGAGAAAGGGATTAGTCCTCTGTGACTGGCGTTGTTGGAAAGCATGTCCTATGCTAAGTGCACACTTGTCTGCCAAGGCAGTGTGCTATGAGACACTTGAACTCAACATTACCAAGGCTGCTTGAGGACTACTATTTTATTGGACACAGTCAAGGACTAGTTACTGATGTGGATGTCAGATAGCCAGGCTAAGATTGTGGTTTTTATGCTATAGTATATTTCCATGTCATTATATGTTCACCAGCCACCATCATCATGTGAGTGAATACAGTTATTTAATCATTTTATCACCTGTGTTTGTCTCGACAGTGATGTCCTTGTAATAATGTGATGTCCAATATAAAGTATTGCATCTGCAGTAGTGGAGTGGCTAGACATTTAATCATCTTATCACCTGTGTTTGAGTCTCGACAGTGATGTCTTTGTAATTTGATGTCCAATATAAAGTATCGGATATGCAGTAGCGGAGTGGCTAGACTCTTGACTGCTGGCTCGGCGGTCATGGACTCAAATTTACATCAAGGTGGATTCTTAAAACTGACCTGGTATTTCAGGTTGACCCAGCCTAAAAAATGGGTACCAGGAAATTGCTTGGGAAGTGTCATATTGACCACATGACACTTGGAGTGCTGATTGGTTTATAAAAATAGTGTCTAGCACCATGGGCCCATTACACCTTAAGGCATGTGAAAGAATCCATTAATTACAATATAAAGCAAGGAGTAACCCCTGGACTACAACAATACAACATTGCCTCTTGGCAGTGGTGGTATGCAATCACTGCATGATAATGCTATTCTGAGATGTCTACTTAAAATGTGCCAATGAAAATAGCAGTTCTTGTTAAGTCCTTCAAGCTTCATTGACATATTTGCTTCAACTGATGCTTGTGATGATCAAACTACATTTTTTTTACATGTGAGCATGATATGTTTGGATTATATGAGGAATTTAATAGTCAGTCATTAGCCATGAAGAGATAACAGTATGAAGATAACCAAAAGCAGAACAGGTTAGGAGATGCAATACAAAAATAACCAAAAACATAACAGGTTAGGAGAAAATTAACTCTTAAAGGATTTGAGACCTCTTTCATTTTGCTACAGGATTTATTGCTGTTCTTTGAGCTGGCCTTTACTGTTAAAGTGTACGCGTCAGTTATTTCTAAATGTTTCCACAACAATATTGATGTTATACCTGCAATGTTTACTGGACTTAGAAAGGGGAAGGAGAGCTCTACAACACAAATCCCCATGGAGAGTTCTTTGGTACCAGGACAAGAGTAAAATATCTACATCAACCTCACTCCAGGTATATGCAAATCCTTTTTGAGGGTCAAACGAATTAACACCAATGCATTGGGCTCAAGAGTTGAAATGTAGTTTTCCAGAGGATTCACAAACAACAAAAACCTGAATTCTGTAATGTTTGCAGTTGATGTCAGTAACATAAAGGACCTCTTTGAGGTTGTGTATTTGGTGCTAGACACATATTTTGTTATACCAATCAGCACTTTATGGTCTGTAGCAGGCTGGCTGCCCTTACTTCCCAGGAAATTGTAGACTGGATGGACCTTTGAGCCTAAGCCAATGGAAAACATGGTCTCCTCATAGAGGATTTAAATTGATGACCACAAGGCAAGCAGACAAGTGTACTTCCACTGTGCTACCTGGGTTCCCATAACTGATATTAATTATAGTAAATTACAACTATAATGTATGTTTTACAGGCATAAAAGGAGACAGTGTACATTGGAAAACTAACAGAGAGCAGTTCAAGGCATGGCAGGGTATGACAAGTAGACGTGTTGATTGTTATTGTGTGATAACTAGGTATGCTGTTAATTGCTATTGTGTGACTGTTTTCTTTTGATTGTTATTGTAACAAGTGGTGATTTGATTTTAGTCTCTGGGAAAGTTAATGCTGGGGTGTTACAATTGCTGCCCTTTACCATCACTGCCTGTACCAGCTAGCTATAAGGTGCAAAAAGGAGTCTTGTATATATTCTTGTTGGTTTTTGTCAGAACTTCATTCAAGATTTCTGTCACATGCTCATGTCATTTCTCCTTCTCCTTCTCCTTCCTTTCCCAAATGGAAGAAAGGCTCTCAACCAACTTATGCCGAGCTCTTTGTAGACTTGTTCATAATTGGTTGGATTCTGGAGCTGAAGTTTTCTACAGGATGAGGTAGGAACCCTCCTGAGTTGCTCTGTACGACATGCATGGCAGGTTACAGTGTTGCTAGTCTTTGTTTACCATGTGGACCCTGGTAACACACAGGCGTCCATGTCATATACCACAGATGAATGTCCAGTCAGAAAGTCTTCATCTAGACGGCAGAGGATCTCATAGTAAATTAATCCCCAGAGATGCAGTGAGCCTTGGTAGCATAGTGGCTAGACACTTGCCTACTGACCTGGAGGTCTTGGGTAGGCAGCTGGGCAAATTCAGATTTTTCATAACTGATTTGGTCGACCCAACCTGAAATGGATAACAAGAATGTCTAGGGAAGTAAAGGCAGCCGGCATAATATTGACCTCATCAGCCGAGTGCCTCCTGTTCTTTTACAAATATGGGTCTATCACCTTTAGCCCGATGAGCCTTAAAGCATGAAAAGGATCCTTGACTTACTTACAGAGATGCAGTACCCAGGAACTACCAGCTGGTAACATCTCTGACTTTTAGCATCCCATGTCAGTATCATTGTTAAAAAGATTATCCTGCTTGTGTTTGTCTGTTGCTTAACTGTCTTATAAATGACATTTTGCTGCTATTGCCAGAGTAAATATAACTCCAGCCTACTAAATGATGTGCTGCTATCCATGCAAATTTTCCAGAGTTGGTAATGTTAGACTGCTGTCCATGTCTTTCGATCAATAGCTTTGGCTAGGCATCAAAGAATATTGTCGTCAATACATATTTTCTAGTATTAAAATTGTACTGGTCGGAAGCAAAAACAGAATATCCCACCAATGATTGGGTTTGACACTCTTCAACCTAAAATATGTGGAAAGTTAACATGTCACACCCCAATGACAGTAACTTCCTTAGGACTATTTCTACAAAATTCATGTGTGCATAAAAAGCATGATAAAATATGTGAAAAGTTAACATGTCACAGCCCAGTGACAGTAACTTCCATGGGACTATTGTCTACAACATTTCATGTGGGCAGAAACAGCATTATAAATAAATTAACAGGTATTGATCGCCACTTATAATGATGAAAAGAATACAAACAGAGATAATAAATAATAGAGATTTATAGCTTTAGGTATTTATATTGCCTAGTTATATATGTCTCAAGCTATTTCCATGGATTCAGAGAATTCCCAGCAGTTTATATGTCGGTATTTTGGATGTTTAAAACATAGTTATTATTTATTTTATTCATTCTTCCAGAGGGAAAAACAGGTGTGCCCTACATTGATGCAAATATGAGGGAGTTGTCAGCTACTGGATTCATGTCCAACAGAGGGCGCCAGGTGACAGTAGTTTCAAATTGTGGAATATAATCTTGATTTTTTCAACTTAACATCATTGTTTAACACAACCTTTCTACCAACATTATGGTACCAGTACTAGCAAGAGATTAAAGTAGAATTACAACAACAGAAATGAAATGTCTGTGAAGAATACTTAATGTGACAAGAAATGACAAAATAGAAAATGCTGGCAACATCAGCAGTAGATTTTATCAAAAGACGGTGAGTCAAATGGTTCATTTATGTAACAAGGCTGTTTCCAAACAGCAAGCCACAAACAGTATTGACATTTAGATACAGTGGCGCAGGTCCGAAGGGTCGAATGGATAAATACGTGTACTTAAACATCCGGTGTGCTGATGCCGAGGTTAACGGTTCAAGCCCTACACCGGACAGCTGGACTAAAATGTTGACCTATCGTCCTTGACTTCTTCTTCTTCTTCAGCGTTCCGAGCCATTGAGGTTCTTTGCTGCAAATACAATCCGTCTCCATTCGTCTCTCTGGTGGACGTTCTCTTGCCAGTCGTTGATTCCAAGTGCTTGTAGGTCTGTACATGTATTATCTCTCCACCGCCTTCTTGGTCTACCTCGGGGTCTACGGTCATTTATTTCCTGAGTGTAAGCGAGTTTTGTTTCCCTATTATCTTTCATTCTTTCTATATGCCCCAGCCATTGTAGTCTATTAGCCTTCATGATACCAGTGATTAGCGGGGACTTAAACAGATCATAAATGTCTTTGTTACTTCTTCTTTTCCACTCTCCACTTTGTGTATCCCTAATGGGTCCAAAGATGCGTCTTAAAATTTTGTTCTCAAAGGTTTGTAACAAGGCTTCGTCTCCTTTCGTTGTACTCCAGGTTTCAGAGCCATACAGCACAACTGGTCTGATCAGTGTTTTGTATATTGTGATTTTGGTGTTACGAGATAGCGCCTTTGATTTTAGTAGATGTTGTAGTGCATAGTATATCTTATTTCCAGAGTTGATTCTAGTTTGTATTTCTTCCCTTATGATGTTGGAGCAGTTGAAGATCGTACCCAGGTATTTGTATGTTTCCGTTCTTTTAATGGTCATATTATCTATTTGTATGTGGCCAGAGTTTCTAGCCATTCCGTCTCTTGAAATTACCATATATTCTGTCTTATCTTGGTTGATGTTGGGCTTTTTCCTTTAAGTGAGTCAATATTTCCAATGTCTTTTGTTCACTTTGCCCTATAATATCTATATCATCTGCATAACCAAGCAGCTTGGATGTTCCTCCAATATCACATTCCTCCTTTACCTTCCTTACAACTTTCTCTAGAGCCAGATTGAAGAGTAGCGGCGATAGTGCATCACCCTGTTTCAAGCCAGATGTTATTTGGAAGGGGTCTGATTTCCTGCCTTTATATGTTACTATATTATAAGTATCTTCCATGCATAGTCTGGTCATGTTGATTAACTTCCTTGGTATTCCAAATTCCTGCATAGCATTCCATAGACTATTCCTATGGACACTATCATAAGCCTTTTTAAAATCCACAAAAATGTTATGGAGATCTCTTTTATATTCCCAATGTTTCTCGGCTATTTGTCGTAAGATAAATATCTGATCTATTGTTGATCTGTTTTGTCTAAAACCCGCCTGGTAGTCACCTAATATGTCTTCTGAATATGGTTTTAGTCTATTTAGTAATACTGCGGATAGTATCTTATAGCTTGTGGACAGTAGTGATATTCCTCTATAATTTCCACATTGGAACTTGTCTCCTTTCTTAAAGATAGGTATCAATAATGACTCTTTCCAGTCATGGGGTAATTCTTCTGTCCTCCAGATTTTTATTATTAGTTCGTATAGCTTTAGATGTAATGCATGGCCACCTGCCTTTATAAATTCAGCAGCAATTCCATCAGTCCCAGTTGCCTTATTGTTTTTAAGTCGTGTGATTACATATAGGATTTCTTCAAATGTAGGTTCTTCAATTTGTGGTTCGCATGTTAGAACCTCTTCCTGTGAGAAAATGTTACTTGGAGCTTCACAATTTAGTAATTCAATAAAATATTCTTTCCATGTGTTGCACATTTCCTCATTGGTATTTATCATATTCCCATTTTTGTCTTTTAAACCATATGTGTTTTGTTGGTGCCCTCGTTTCATTGACTTCAGTTCTTTAAAAAATTTTCTGGATTCATTTTTCTGGTGATTAGTTTCCATATCTTTGATTATATTACTCATATATTCTCGCTTCTGCTGTCTGACTATTTTTGTAGCCTCTTTACATTCATTTCTATAATGCTCTTCCTTTTGGATGTTATTGATGTCATTTAACCATACATGTCTGGCATTCTTCTTCCTAATGACTGCTTCTTCACATTTTTGATTGAACCATCTGTTCTTTCTATGCGTGGTTAACACACCGAGACATTCTTCTGCGGTAGACTGAATTGTATTCTTGATGTTCAACCAAGTTTGGTCAATGCTTTCCTCCAAAGGGTTTTGCAGAGTTTCAAGTTTACATTTTATTTCATCTGTAAATTTCTCTTTGACTGTAATGTCTTGCAGTTTTTCTCTGTTATATGTTGGGTGTAATCTTTGTAATTTAGTATAGAAAGCTCTCTTAAGTTTTATTTTAAATTTTGCTCCAACGAGGAAGTGGTCACTGTGGCACTCAGCCCCTCTATAACTTCTGACTTGCTGTATGTTTGATGCATTTCTGTTGTTAATTAAAATGTGATCTATTTGATTATAGGTTCTCTTGTCACACGATTTCCAAGTTTGTTTGTGTATATCCTTTCTTTCTAGTCTGGTACTGCTAACCTGCAGTCCTTTGGCTTCTGCCAGGTTGATGACTCTCCATCCATTATCATTTGAAGTTATCGAGGCTCATGTATTTGTTTCGTAACAAAGAAAGGTTTTTACAAAGGTGGGGATGTTAACCCCACGCTTCAACCCCCAACCTGGAGGACCAGGGTGTTTCTCTTTGTCTGTTCTCTACCCTTTGACCTGTCCGGCTTGGGAGGCCCTGCTGGTAGCTATGCTACTGCCGGCATAGCTCTCAGGGTCATTGAGAAACTCAAGCTCCCCCACCACGACTTGGGGACGTTAATTACAAGTACCTCTGAAGTCGGAGTGGGTTCGCCTAATGGCGAGGGACACTGTTAATAGGGAAAGCTAACCCACATGCAAAATTCAGTCCATCGCTACTATAAATAGTGTGTATGGACTACGCTTGAGTTCAAAGTGAGAGAGTGAAAAAAAAAAAAAGATACAGTAGAACCAGAGCAAACCTGACAGGTGATTCATCTTCTTCTGCCTTTTATGTCCGCATGGAGCATGGGGGCCTCCTATCTTGGCCGTCTGCTGCAGCTTCTTCTATGTATGCCCCCGGTTATTCAACTTCAAGTCTCTCCTCTGTTGTTAGGCTGCCCTTTTTCAATGCATTATTAGTAATAGATTAGTTGAATTGCAAGGCCAGTGAACACATTAGTAATAAATTAGTTGAATTGCAAAGCCAGTGAACACTCTCTTGTATGTGGCTCACAAGAGCCTTGTTCTGAAAACTCCTAACATGCCACTGAAAGGCATTCAAGGCAGAATGAAATGAACATGAAGAAAAACTGCTATTTATTACTTTTTACATAGAAATATTGAGTAATGGATAAGAATCTAGGTACTAACCCTTAACAATAAATGTGAGTCTTCAGTTTTCGCAGGTGCTGGGATAAAATGATAAGTTCCTTTCTCCTGGTAATGTTTGCATCATTTTATCAAACATGTTTTGGAGTTTGCTCATTTATGAAAATATCAATTTCTGTGGTCATGAGTTCATTGAATTAACATGAGAAACACATGAACAGGTATTCAGTGGAGCTTATTAAAAATAAAATTAATGTTTATTATTGTTTTGAATGTTTGACTGCCATTAAAAGAATAATTCCAGAATATGTGTGTGTGTGTGTGTGCGCGTCATCACCTTTTATCTGACCCACATCACCCACTCAGTGATGTAAAGAATTACTTCAAGATGAGGTGGGTTTTGAAGACTAGAACAAGATCAGAGTGGGCAGGGACAAACGAATAATTATCATTCTCACAGTATAGTATTTTCTAGAATCCTAGGGCTTGGGAAGTAGAAGAAAATAACACTTTCTATACCAGTGATAATGTTTGGTTTCTAATATTTTCCTGTCTCAGAATGTTGCCAGTTTTCTAACCAAAGACCTTCACTTGGACTGGCGACTTGGTGCTGAATGGTTTGAGTCATTGCTGGTGAGTGCAGTTTTTGAAAAACACTGAAACAGACAGTTTATAATTTTCATAGAATTAATGTACTTTTCTAAAAAAAATAGTGAATACTTGATATTTAATAAAACTACACAATATTTTAGATGTAAATGCTATTATTTCTACTAATTTTCTAGTTAAGCTTAAATAGTTTATTTTCAAACAAGTCATGGTTGCTAGAGCAAGTTGAATGAAAAGAAAAGGCAGTGAGGTAAAAGACCATGTGCTTTGAAAACAGGTCAGCATGGCCGAATAGTGTTCTTAAACATCCGGTGTGCTGATGCCGAGGTAAGGGTTCAACCCCTACACCAGACATTTGGACTAAAATCTCATCCTTGACTGGGGATGTAAATTACAAGTACCTCTGAAATCGGAGTGGGTTCACCTGATGGTGAGGGACACTGAATATGGAAAGTTAATCCACATGCAAAATTCATTCCATCACTACTATAAATAAATAATGTGTATGGACTACGCTTGAGTTCAAAGCGAGTGTGTGCAAAAAAAAAATGCTTTGAAAATTTTAGGTTAAAGATTGATCACTAATTCTCTTATCCATGTGTTTTTAGGTCTCTCTATTTCTGTTGCTCACCTGCTAGCCAAAGGTCATGGGCTTGAATCTGCATCTGGGCAGATATGTAAAATTGACAGGGTCTCCCAGTTTGACTCAACCCAGGATAGAAATGTCTGGGAAATACAGGCAACACTGAGCACATCACCCACCAAGTGCCACTTGCTCTATACAAATATGGATCCAGCACATGTTCAATGCGTTCAATTATTTTCTATTTCTTTTCTGTTACGCTGTTGGTTGCATAAATAGGGTTTCTTGTTACACTGTTAACTGATGTTCTTAGTGTGTTCCTATCCTATGCCAGCATTTGTTCATTTCCTCTTGATTCACTGGAATGTCAAAACAATGTACTCTCTCCATTCTGTTGGTATTTCTTCAGTTTTCCAGACTCAGCTAAATAATTTCTGCAGTCAATCAGCTAAAGTGTTTATATGGGTTTTAATAGCTTCTGCTAGGATGCCATCTAGACCAGAAGCTTTCCCATCTTTCAGGAGTTTGATAGCGTTTCTTAGTTCTTCTTTAGATAGTTTCTCACACTTGATATCCAGCTCCACTTCCACAGGCTGGATATCTTGGGCATCTTTTTGGACTGGTCTGTTCAGAAGTTTCTCACAAGTATTCAGCCCATCTGTTCATTTGATGTTTAATGTTGGTGAGAACTTTCCCATTGCTGTTTTTAATCAGTCCACTTGATTGGTGATCATTTCCTATTTTTCTTTTGGTTTAGTAAAGGTATCTTAGGTTTCCTTTCAGTGCTGCTAATTCTGCCTCTCCTACTAGGCCATCTAAGTATTATCTTTGATCTGTCCATATCCACTTTCAAACTTCTTTATTAACTTCTGTGTATTTTTAATAGGCCCTGACTTTAGTAGCTCTGGTTTTGTTATCGTTTAAATCTTCTTTTTTGCTTTATCCTATGAATTAAGGAGTTGCATAACTGTGTGAAACACTTCCCTCAAAAGAGGAATGAAGACTGAAGATGAAACATTGAAACAAGGTCACCAAAGAAATAAACTAATGGAAGCAGATCATGCAAGGAAATGCCTTGCAAGTTTACTTGTTGAGAGAGAAGAAGAACTACCCTGTTCTCTGTCACATAATATAGAAGTAGACCTAGGATGCAGTAGTTCAGGACTTTAGGCATGTGGCTTTTAAAAGGACAACCTCCTCCACACATTTCCTCTCACAGAATATACAAGGACAGTCACACAGTGCAAACTCCATAACACCAGAATCCATGCATACTATAAATATTATGTCGTGGGTAGGCTAATGTTGGCAGAGCAGTAACATACACAGCCTACTGCTTACAATTTTCACTGGCTGAGAAATGTATGTCTCATTCCTCTATTTGTTTTAATCTTGTTAATAAGGTTAGATATGATCTAAGAGAAGTATAACATCCTTAAGTTTATAATTTTTGTTGAATTATTGGTTCTTGTTGAATTATATACCTGTAGCTGGATCATGATGTGTGCAGCAACTATGGGAACTGGCTCTACAGTGCAGGTATAGGAAATGATCCTCGTGAGAATAGAAAGTTCAATGTTCTCAAACAAGGTCTGGACTATGATGAAGAGGTATGTCCACATTTACCGAGTGTATTATTGATTTAACCTGGGGTACAATTAATCAAGGCAAGCTCGTTAGCTGAATGTTGTGAATTCCTTGGACTGCCTAAGTAACTAACGACTGCTTGAAAAAGGCTAATAAAACTAGAACATTATATACAACAATAAGAAAGAGACAAACAGCTTTCTTTGGTCATGTGATGAGAAGAGAGGCATTGAAGAACATCGTAACAACTGGAAAGATCGAGGGGAAGAGAGGGAGAGACATACCAAGAGAAATGATGCTGGATGGATTGAAACGGTGGCATGAAGGAATATCATCAGCAGAGTTGATCCAGAAACCCAAAGACCGAGATCTGTGGTAAGTCATGAACACCTATGCCAGCCGGCATGGCACTTGTTGATGATGATGAAGATGACAATGATGAAGCTCGTTAGCGTAGTTGACAGGCAATTGTGCTGATAATGTCACGAGTCTGGTCAGACAAGGATTCAGCACTTGTGTTCATCATCTCGCTAAGTGAGGGAAACTGGCCATCTATTCCTCCGTGCATCCAGGCCTACAGAATGTGATGTCCCTATCACATCACAGCCCCATAGCAGGCTGCTGCTTTGGGAGTTCAGAAAGTTAATCAGAGACATTTGAATACCCACACCAGGGCCAGACAATAACAGTTTCTTGGTAATGTTATGAGAGCCCCAAAGACATAGTGCACTTGCATGTCAACTCACTGGTCTATAAGGCAGATGTGGTTGCGGCCTTGTGAGAGCACGTGTACACCTCAGAGGAGCAAATGGATCACCATGGTCTGGCAAGAATGTGACAGCGAGGGGTGACGAGGGGATCTGGCCGACGATCGATGCTCAGAGGAAAGGCGAGATGAACATATAATCAGATTGTTACTGGTACTATTAGTGTTGGAACTCTTCGCTGGCTGCTGAGGATGGGGATGGAGCGCTTATGGGAATGCCCCGAATGCTGTGATGTTGGTTCCTAAATAAATCAATCAATCAATCAATCAATCAATCTCACTGGTCTGGGACCAATCCCCAGCAGAGGCAGAACTATTTTTGCTGACCACCACGGCTCTGAGGTCAATGAGCCTCACAAAAATGGGTTCCACAGAATTTTCTGTGAAGGAAAGGTGATGAGGAAGCAAACTGGTCACTCCATCTCATAGGTCACAGCCTAGAATGTGTGAAGATCTAACACATCACACTCCATCAGCAGGATCTGTTGTAGGACTGGCTTGACCTAATGTTGAGATGGGATGGTCTGGAGAATGTTGTGACAGCTGGGAAGAGGAAGAGTGATAGAGACAGAAGTTGACAGAAGGGGAAGCTACTGACAGGGTTGGCAGAGTGGCACAGAAGACGATCAGTTGTCGAACTTATCAGCAACACAGAGGACAAATGTTTGAGGAGGAACATGGCCGCCTGTGTCGCTTGGCACATCATGATGATGAAAGTTAATACGTGAAAAATAAAAGACATTGATGAGCACTCATAAAAAACAGTAAAGTAGAAATCAGAGGACATGCTAGACAGCAGAAAAATGAAAATAACAATTACTGGCAAATTCTTCAGACCATTGAAATAAAATTATTAAAATTGCTTAAAAGTCGACAGGGTCGACTTCATTCCACCGGGTTTTTATCCCATATAGCTCAGTCTCTTTCCACAGTGTGGAAAGCATCGCACAGAGCATGAACTCTGTAGCTCCAGTGATGACCCTCAGGAGTCTTTGAACAAATGCACTCGTGAACCGAAGGACACAGCCTGGAATCGAACCCACAACCTTCGGAGCCTGAGTCAGACACCTTGACCACTTCGCCACGAAGACTCCCGTGAAATAAAATATGTAAAGTAGTCATTTGAAAGTGACAGGTTGATATCTTCATGTGCTTATAGCTTTGAACTGTTCTGATGTCTAGTTTGTCCCCTGATTTCTACTTCTTAGTATGAGTGCTAATCAATATCGGTGCTTTTCCAATAGCCTGAAGAGTTTCCCCTAGATTGCATTTATGTGAAAAATCATAATTTCTCCCACTTTCTCAAAGGTGAACTTACTAGATATGACCACAAAAACAGGACTCTCTTGCGGATGCATATATACAAACACATACACAAGCAACAAATACACATATTTTTTATTCAAGAGGTAATGATTATGCTATATATGTTTCCCCAGGGCAATTATGTGAGATTGTGGGTGCCAGAACTGGCTGGCATTAAGACAGGCAAAGTCCACTGTGTATGGACTCTCAGCAAGTCAGTTCTTGAAGCAGCTGACACAGTCTTAGGGCAGACATATCCTCATCCAATCGTGCTAGCTCCTGAGTGGAGCAAGCAAGTGAACAGGCCGGTGGGTGTGTCTTTAAATATTAGCTGTTAATCATTTTATCTACCATGAGCTCAGATGTAGACAACAATAGTGAACTTTCTTCATTCACATTGGTTCAAGTACTTTTTTTAGAGGGGGGGGGGGGGGGGGCCCTCGCTCGCTTTGAACTCAAGCGTAGTCCATACACACTATTTATAGTAGTGATGGACTGAATTTTGCGTGTGGATTAGCTTTCCCTATTAACAGTGGCCCTCGCCATCAGGAAAACCCACTCTGATTTCAGAGGTACTTGTAATTTACGTCCCCAAGTCAAGGATGACAGGTCAACATTTTAGTCCAGCTGTCCGGTGTAGGGGTTGAACCGCTTACCTCGGCATCAGCATAACGGATGTTTAAGAACACGCGTTCTTACCCATTTGGCCTTGTGGACCTGCATTCAAGTACTTATTATTAATCTTCATCTGCACTAGTCCAAGTACTTATTATTAATCTTCATCTGCACTGGTCCAAGTACTTAATATTAATCTTCATCTGCACTAGTCCAAGTACTTATTATTAATCTTCATCTGCACTGGTATAAGTACTTAATATTAATCTTCATCTGCACTGGTCCAAGTACTTATTATTAATCTTCATCTGCACTGGTCCAAGTACTTATTATTAATCTTCATCTGCACTGGTCCAAGTACTTATTATTAATCTTCATCTGCACTGGTCCAAGTACTTAATATTAATCTTCATCTGCACTGGTCCAAGTACTTATTATTAATCTTCATTTGCACTGACATAGACAATGATAGTAAATGTTCTTCATGGGCATTGGTTTAAGTACTTATTATTAATCTTATTTGTGCCATTTGCACAACACCAGAAAACAAGGTAAAGTAAAATTGAAAGAACATATATTTTTCCTGTGGCAACATATGGATTTGAGACATGGACCATTTCACAATCACTAGAGAAACAAATTGGGGCTTTTGAGCTTAAATGTTTTAGAAAAGTTCTGAGAATATTGTAGACCCAGAAGAAGGAAACCACTGACATTCTACAAGACCTGAACAGGGAAGAAACCTGGCTCATCAACAGCAGCATGTCTCACACACTGAAATACTGTGGCCATATATTTAAATATTACAGTGGCTTGGAGGGAGCTGTGATGGAAGGCATGGTTCCTGGAAGGAGAGGCTGGGGTCGAGCAGCACGAAGATGGTCACAGGACATCGCAAGCAACTTGAGCATGGGTGTGTGGGAGGCAGGAGAAATGGCCAGAGGTCAAGAAACTTCTGGCAGGCTGTGATGAAAGTGATGTTCTACAAAGTATCTGTTATATGATGATAATTTGTACCATGTGCAATAATGGTGAAATTTCTTTCCGTGCGCTTAGTCTAGGTCAGTGGTTCTCAATCTGTGGGGAATTTCTCCCCCGTCCCCCCTCAGGGGGGGGGGGGGGGATTTTAGGGTTTCCATGGGGGGAATTAAGATTATTTCAAGATCGCGTTAATACAAGAACCGATTACTTGATATTGTTTTTCCCTTAATACTTTACAGTTCTGTACGTCTCACCCTTCTAAACTTCATTTTATAAAGTAAGTAGACCCACAAATCACGTTTTATGTGGACGTCTAGACTTGTTTTAGTATGTGCTATTAAATTTAGCTTCCATTATTATGTATACTGTGTAAAAGGGGGGGGGGGATTTTTAGGTATGAAATATGAAAGGGGGAGAGGGGAAATGACATTCTGAAAATATGGTGAAGGGGGGCACGGGCCAAATTTTTAGGTAGGATATACCACTGGTCTAGGCAATGGCTGTTATTATTTTTTCTTGCGCTGTGTGTGCTAGCCTTACCAGAGATGAATAATCGTTAATCGTCTTCTTAAGCTGTGTGTACTGACATCAGTAATGATGCTTCTTGCCAGCCCTTCTCTTTAGTGCTCTGTTCAGCATGATCATTTTCACTTCATAAGTTTATTGAGTATTTCATATAATGTTTCTTTCTAAATATATGTTTTGCAATTTAATTAATTATGAAGTTAACCTTTTACCATGTGAAAAGTTAAGTAACAGATCCTTTTCCATGCTTTCAGTCATATTCTATATTTACGAGAGGCGTTCAGAAAGTAATGCATCACATTGTTTTTCTCAGGATTTGTTTGTTCAAAAAGCATGAAATTGATACACAATATACATAGATATGTCAAGTAAACATCGGTATTATTCAACACAGTCCCCATCAACTTGTACGGCTTTATGCCAGCGCAAAAAAGTGAATGTATTCTTTTCCCGTACCAGGTTTTGTCTTGATCATTTAGCCATTTCTTCGCTGCATGAATCACTCCTTCATCATCTTCAAACCTTATCCCACAGAGTGCATCTTCAAATGGACCAAATAGATGAAAATCAGAATATGCTAATTTGGGACTTTAGGGTGGATGGGATAGTACAGTCCAACCTAATTTAAAGATTGCTTCCCGTGTTGCCAGACTTTTGTGAGGACGCACATTGTCGTGTAAGAGACTTCAAGGAACCCATCTTGTGCAAACCTTAGAAAATCCAAGAGTTGTTATAACTGCATTTGTACTACCATATCTGACTGACAGCTGTAAGGCCAATTGTTGAGTAATGATTCATCTATCAGTAAAAATAATGCCCTCCGTGCATTTTAACATTTCTGCATTGGTGGCTGTGGCAGGACGTTCACAGCCTGGCCGATCAAGCAGCTCTATATCTCCCTTTTCTGATTCTTTGATTCTCTGAACCCAACGACTGACTGTACTCCTATCAACTGCAAAACTTCCACACACAAAACATAGGCTCTTGTGAATGTTCAGAATAGTTTCCTTCTCTGCAATGATAAATTCTGTCACAATTAGCTACTTATAGCTCAAGTTGCTAACACGCTCCATTTCAACAGTTTAGGGCAGCCATATTATTTGGCCGGTTGGCACACAATGCACACAATCAGCACAGGCCATATGTGAAGTGTGAAAAACTTCATGCTTCTATCTTCTTTATTAGCTGAGAAAAACGATGTGGTGCATTACTTTCTGAACGACTCTCTATAATAGTCCACTGGTTGTTGAACGAGGGGACTGAGCACATATGGGAATGTCCTGATTGCAGTGATGTCGGTTCTTAACTCAACTCAACTCAACTCTCTATAATGCTAGCTGTATACTTTTAACATGAGGTTCAAGTTAATTTTTAAGACTTGTTTTCATTGTTACAAGTGCATGCTGAATACTGTCTCCTTCGTCCCATGTGAGTTGCTGGTATTATATTCTCTTTTGAGATTTGTTATTTGTACTCGTATTATCAGGAAACATCATATTTTCATGTTATTATTTAATAATTACAGGTATAGGCTAGTTAAGATTTCTTATCTCATCAATAGTCTTATGTGTCATTCATAATTGTATGAAATCTATCACCATTTGTTAATTTCCTTTCTAGGGAATAGGTTCTAGTGGTGGTGGTGGTGGTGGTGGTGGTGGTGGTGGGGGTCGAGGACATGCATCAGCATCATCTGCAGGTAGTAGAGGACAGCGTCCAAGGCAAGGGGATCGGCAAGGACAGTATGTGGGACAGAAACGAGGACTAGATTTCTACTTTCATCACACAACGTCACGTTGATTGACTCATAAATAAGGGTAGGCCAGTATTTAGGGCTGATATTTCCATATTTTGGTGATGGGTATGTGGAAGGAATAATTTTTACTGAATTTTACTGAGTTTTACTGAACAACATACGACAAAACTGAGCCACATGTTAAAACAATACTGAACAGTGTATGACAAGCTGAGCCACATCCATGTTGTAAGAAAAACGAAAAACAACAAAACTGAGCAGCAGATGTATGGTTATAATAAAACTGAACAGCATATAACAAAACTGAACAACATATAACAAATCTGAGCCACATTTTATGGTTGAGTTGAAAAGTTTCATATTCTTTTCATTTTGTGTGTGCATGACAAGCATCTCTATGGTGTAGTGGTTGGACACTCTCCTACCACCCTGGAGGGCTGGGATTTGCTTTCCCATGAGGCATTGCACTGGCGTTAGTTCAACAAAGTATGAAGTGGAGTGAACTGTGGTGAAACTGTACAACAGCAATGCATTAGGGAGGAAAAAGGCAGATTTACAAATACACAATCAATAGTGGCAATGTAGACACTGCAGAACAAAACCTTCATCAGCAAATAAAAACACATGACCAGTGGACAATAATACACATAAATAAACATCTTCATAGAACAAATCCATGGTATTGGTTCAACAAATTTGGGTATTGTTTGTGCATGTATAACATACAAAAAAAAAACCAAAAATACAGTGGGGACCTCTACTGCATAAGGTATTAAAGGAAAGACTATGTTAAAGAACAATCTCATTGAGAAGTGAAACAATACATTGGCAATGCCAAGGTATTCAAAGCTACAGGTGTAACTGGATGATTCATCAAAACCATAAACATCAACTGAAATTTATGGACAAATCGACAGTAGGAGTGGAGTAGAGGAATACAGAGAAAGATGTTTTTGGAAAGCTTAAACAGTTGGGCAACTAATAATAATATAACCAACACCAACTTCACCAAAATAACAAATGAGAGAGGGTAATGGAGAGTCCTGATTGCCGACGTCTGCTCCAAACCTGACATCTGAAGAAAAAAGCAGAAAGAAATGTCAAATATCTGGTACTCATTCCATCACCCATGACCTGACCTTGTCTAGCGGCTCAGTGGTCAAGCTGTGCCCACATCCAGATATAGCTTTAAATGTTGCACCAATGCCCAGTTTCGTAGGTTTGCTTGCCCCAGTTAAAGTCAATAATTTGATCTTCGTCCCCATGACATATCAAATATGGAGATCGCTGTAAAGATTTATCAATCTCCAGTGTATATAATATCAGAAACAAAGAGAAATTCATGTTAGTACTTGCCACAGGTATAAGACATGTGATTAAAACAAAGGTCAAGGGCTCTTTTTATACACTTTAACACACATTGGGCATATGGTGCTAAACCTAGATGTTTATAGAGAAATGGTCACTCCTTGGGTGATGTGGTCAGTATCACGCTGGCTGCCATCACTTGGCATGACATTTCCTGGTAGCCACTTGAGGCTGCGTTGACTGGGAGCCCATGATGCTGGGATGGCAGGCTGGTGTCTAGCCACTGTGTTACTACAGCCCCCTACACATGTATGATTTACAACATGTAACAGTAAATGAAGCAGTGCTAGTGAAACATATCTGAGGTATAGTGTTCAGTTCATATTTTCTCATTCTTCTTCGATCAGTATCTTCTTATGTTCTGCTGTCTAAACAAACATATTTGATAACTGAATGACACATGAAGAAGGTAGAAAGCACAATATAAGTATCATAACTGCTCGAAACATCCATGAGTTACTGGGTCTTTATGGGAAGCAAAGAATAGTAACATTGTAATCCACCTTCTGGAGGTCAGCATGGCCGAATTGATATGAACTTGTTCTTAAATGTCAGGTGTGCTGGTGCCGAGGTAAGGGGTTCAACCCCTACACTGGACAGTTGGACTAAAATGTTGACCTCTTGTCCTTGACTTGGGGACGTAAATTACACATACTTCTGAAGTTGGAGTGGGTTCGCCTGATGGCGAGGGACACTGTTAATAGGGAAAGCTAATCCACACGCAAAATTCAGTCCAGCACTACTGAAAGTAGTGTGTATAGACCACGCTTGAGTTCAAAGCGGGCGAGCACGGGGAAAAAATCCACCTTCCATGTAAAATGAATTGACTAGGGGGAGTTGGTGTGGGGCCGGCTACTCTATCCCATAGAACACTTTAGCAGGAAAATCCAACCAATCATGAACAAGTCTAAGGATAAGGAGAACAAGTCTAAGGATAAGGAGAACAAGTCTAAGGATAAGGAGAACAAGTCTAAGGATAAGGAGAACAAGTCTAAGGATAAGGAGAACAAGTCTAAGGATAAGGAGAACAAGTCTAAGGATAAGGAGAACAAGTCTAAGGATAAGGAGAACAAGTCTAAGGATAAGGAGAACAAGTCTAAGGATAAGGAGAACAAGTCTAAGGATAAGGAGAACAAGTCTAAGGATAAGGAGAACAAGTCTAAGGATAAGGAGAACAAGTCTAAGGATAAGGAGAACAAGTCTAAGGATAAGGAGAACAAGTCTAAGGATAAGGAGAACAAGTCTAAGGATAAGGAGAACAAGTCTAAGGATAAGGAGAACAAGTCTAAGGATAAGGAGAACAAGTCTAAGGATAAGGAGAACAAGTCTAAGGATAAGGAGAACAAGAATAACCCAGCCAACCAAGAAGAAAGGAGTCTCTTCCAGAAGAGGTATGATGTGATACTGAGGAAGTCATAAGGACTCTAGATCGCTGACTTACTGTCTTTCATCGTGGACAATCTGGAATGTTAGAACTATGTATGAATTTGGAAAGACAGCCCAAGGGGTAGAAGAAATGAAATATAAAATAAGCATTGTGGGATTATTATAACATGGGGAGGTTGTGGAACAAGCTGCAGGAGATGGGATGATTTGGTGTGTTCACTGAGGACCTGTGCTTCGATAGAGGATAAAGGGCAGAATAAGAGAAATTGCTCAAAAGGCATGAAAGGATAAACAGAAACATCCATGATTTGAAAGAACTGTAGACAGTGTAAATCAGAATTATAAAACAGAAGGGTTGAAAAGGATATTTCTGTTAAAGACAAAAAGGTAAGTGTTATATTGGCCACCTATATTTTCCCAAGACACGTTTGATAACTATTTGATGAGGCTGGGTCAATCCCAGAACCATACTGCTAGGAAAAATACAACTCTGCTACTACTGGGGATGGGACTCGAGAACACTGTGCTGGTAATGAGTGCACTAGCTACTCCACCACCACATATAAACTACATGGTTCAAGAAAAACAAATGATATTACAAATGTGTGATGTATGTGTGTGTATATATCTCATCTCATCTCATCATGTTCCTCTTGTACCATGCAATGTCGAGGTGAAGTATAAACAGCGGGAGAGTGCCCGATTTTGGGCTTCAAGTATCGATATTCCCATAGACTCTGTTATTCCTCTGTCCATCGTTTACATGGTCGGCCTCTTCCTCTGCTTCCATCTGGTCTGTACTTCATTGCTGATATAATTTTGGCGCGTGCTCGTTTTAACCTCGAGCGTAGTCCATACATGCTACTTATTGTAGCACTGGACTTAATTTTGCATGTGGATTAGCTTTCCCTATTACCAGTGACCCTCGCCATTAGGCGAACACACTCTGACTTTTGAGGTGTAGGTATATTTAATACAGGACCTCCTTTTCAAGTCTTGAGGTGTTTTGGTATATCGTTAAAACAAAGAGGGACTCTTTTAACATGATTTGAGGGGTTTGGATATATAGTTAAAGAATATAGGTATGCAGTTTTTATACACCTTGATCCTGGGAGCTTAAGTCGTTATTTTTTTAACAAATCTCCATGAATATTTAATATACTGCTGTATAATGATCAATAATGATCTGAGAAATAATTTTTCTGCACTACAAATATTGAAATGTGCAAGGTAGTGGCAGAAACCTAAACTGTTTTGTTGTTTTAACTGTCATTCTGTTCATGGCATGAAACCAGCATTTTACTGTCATTCTGATCAGAGGATAGCTAGATGTTTTGGTGGTTTCTTTGTCATTCTGCTATTGTTTGTAAATTTTTCTCAATTCTAGTTCTTGCTTGTATTGCAGTTTTAGCAATACAGACACATAGCACACAGTGTTCATTTGCATCAGTTCTTGCTTGATCATCATCTATAGTTCTGTATTTGTAAAGTATACTCATTTATTACACATTTGTCGATATACTTAATAAAGATTTTGTAAATTGAGAGAATTGTTTGTCGAGTTATGTTCTATTAAAGAGAAAGGGATGACACAGAACACATAAGCATACTGCTATTTTTCTTCATATTATTCTATTTTTTCTCAGATGTCTCATCTAGATTCATATATAAACGTTACAGTTAGCCTAAGACTGTTAGATCGTACAGTTCTTGTAATGGCACATGATATATGAGGCAGGCTCGCCAGAACACTCACAAGTTGTCATTACACTAGGGAGATACTGCAGAGGTCAGTTACCTATGCTGGTCACCAGTGAGATAAGGAAGCTGGTCAACCAGCATTCACATCCAGAAGACATTTACACAGATGGGTTCATCAGCGTGGGTGTACAAAACAAAAAGAAAAGATGGAAATAAAGAGGATAGATAACTACATCAAGCCTGACTGTGGAGATCTCCACTGCCTTCAGAGCACTTGCACAGGCTGCAGAACGGGCAGCCACACGTGTGATAATTATTTCAGACTCCATGAACATTATACAGAAAATCACAACCGGCAATCTCCACTCTGAATGGATAGACTGCATTTGAAAGTTATGCTTCAAATCACTCACTTGAATGTACGCACCTTGACATGCCAGAGTACAAGGTAATGAATGCATAGACCAACTGGCAAATGTTGCATTAATACAAATGGGAAGAAGCACAAACAGGGCTGATATAATTAATGCATTACATGCTCATCTAGCGAATAATCATGAGACAGACGCTAGCCCAACTACAGCATTTGGAAGTGCAGCCTGGTCAAACATGGCAATGCCATCTTTGAGGTCAAGAGAGGAGAAATAACCAACTCCTCATGTGAACAGTCAGCAGAATTACTTTTGGATGGCTGATGTACTAACTGAGCACAAATAGGAATGCCCAATGTCAAGTGTTGTTGTTTGACATAACATAACATATTTTGGATCTCAAATTGTACATAACACATTCTCTAAGGATATGTTCCACCATAATTTCAGACTGAAGATATTTGCAGAGCGGGTACATTCCAATCTCAAGTGTATAAAACATGTGACATGCAAATCAAGCCTACAATGGCAATTGAAATTGTACTTGTTCAATCTCATTGTTCGTTCGTTTGTTCACTAATGCCGGTCTCCCTGGCAAAGGGGTTAAGGACGCTGTTCGTAATCCCGTATTCCCACATAAGAAACACAGCTGCATGAAATTCTGCAGCGGATCACGTCGCGCTAGTTACGGAGGTATGTGAGCCGGTTGTTCAGAAAGCAATGGCAAATTAATGAACATAAAACTTGCCAAGACATCAACAGCAGCTGAAAAATGCTGGTGTTGACTGCAATGTCCTGTGACGGATGTGTAAAAATAAAAATCTCACTAAGCAATGGAAAATATCTGTTCTCATGGATTTTGGATGTTCTTTCTGTGTATACTAATATATCTCAAAGCACTGGAAACTTTTACCACGGATTTTTCATGTTCTTTTTGTTCATACATATCCCCAGTGTTATGTGGGCACTTTTTCATAAATGAGACATACTATTTTAGAAGTTCCATCTTCATTGTATGACGTTGGGATCAACATCAACCCCAGATATATTTACTAGGCAAGTTTACCTTCAGTAGTTTGCCATTGTTTCTGAATGAGAAGCTAACACTCAAGTCCAACTAACCAGAGAGGGAAAAAATCCCATAACCCCGCCATCAGCACACGAGGGAAACAATCCCATAACCCCGCCATCAGCACACGAGGGAAACAATCCCATAACCCCGCCACCAGCACGCGAGGGAAACAATCCCATAACCCCGCCATCAGCGTACGATGGAAACAATCCCATAACCCCGCCATCAGCACACGAGGGAAACAATCCCATAACCCCGCCACCAGCACACGAGGGAAACAATCCCATAACCCCGCCATCAGCACACGAGGGAAACAATCCCATAACCCCGCCATCAGCACACGAGGGAAACAATCCCATAACCCCGCCACCAGCACACGAGGGAAACAATCCCATAACCCCGCCATCAGCGCACGAGGGAAACAATCCCATAACCCCGCCATCAGCGCACGAGGGAAACAATCCCATAACCCCACCATCAGCGCACGAGAAGTTTAGGAGTGAGCGCCCTTATCCATTTGTCCCCGTCATGTGGAGTTATGTGAGTTGAAGGTCAGACACCCCTTCACTACACATTCTAGATGTATTAAAACATTGTGGTAAAATTAACAATAAATGTAAGTCTCTATCATTTTAATTCACTTTGTAAGTTCTAAATTGCAGCCATGATTGGTATATTAGTATCTTAAAGTACATTTGATAATTAGGTCCCTTTGTTGAATATGACCCAAGACAAATGACTGATATAAATAGACTTTATTTCTGCATATAACCAACTTACTTTGTAGACTTCACTGTCATTGTACAGAAATGGACTTATGGCAACAATGCCAGCCACGTTTGGGACAAATCTCAGTCCCAGATGCAATACCATACAAGCACCCCTGGAGTAGCCACCTACAGATACACATTCACATAAGAACTCTGTCGTTTGTAAGTGTAAAATAAATAAATTCTACATTTGCCCACACACAACAAAATTGGGTATTTCATTCTACAAGTGTGCACACACAACAAAAGTGGGTATTTCATTCTACATGTCTGCGCACAAATCAAAACTGGGTATTTCATTCTATCTTATGCAATAAGTCGCTATCAATGAATGTAAGAAAGAGAGTGTTAAAATCCTATATAGAACCAGTTTTGCTGTATGGCAGCATATCTTGGAATGTAAATTAACAAATTAGGAAGAACTTAGAAGCAACAGAGATGTGGTTTTTAAGACGAATGTTGCGAATTCCTTGGACTGCCAGAGTAACTAACAACGATTGCCTGAAAGAGGCTAATGAAACTAGAACACTATATGCAACAATAAGAAAGAGACAAACAGCTTTCTTTAGTCATGTGATGAGAAGAGAGGCATTGGAGAACATCGTGACAACTGGAAAGATCGAGGGGAAGAGAGGCAGAGGCAGACCAAGAGAAATGATGCTGGACGGATTGAGACGGTGGCATGGAGGAATATCATCAGCAGAGTTGATCCAGAACTCCAAAGACCGAGATCTGTGGAGAGCCATGAACGCCTACGCCAGCCAGCACGGCACTTGATGATGATGATGATTTGTGTACACAACAAAGCTGGGCATTCTACATGTGTGCACACACAACAAAACTGTGTATTTCATTTTACATGTGTGTGCACAAATAATAACTAGGTATTTCATTACATGTGTGCACACACAACAAAACTGGATATTTACTTCTACAAGCGTGCACCCACAATAAAACTGGATATTTACTTCTACATGTGTGCACACACAACAAAACTGGCTATTCCATTCTATATGTGTGCACACACAACAAAACTGGGTGTTTACTTCTATAAGTGTCCACACACAACAAAACTCGGTATTTCATTATACATGTGTGCACACACAACAAAACTGGGTATTTCATTTTACATGTGTGCACACACAACAAAACTGGGTATTTCATTTTACATGTGTGCACACAAATAATAACTGGGTATTTCATTCTACATGTGTGAGCACACAACAAAACTGGGTATTGACTTCTACATGTGTGCACACACAACAAAACTGGGTATTTACTTCAACAAGCATGCACACACAATAAAACTGGGTATTTACTTCTACAAGCATGCACACACAACAAAACTGGGTATTGACTTCTACATGTGTGCACACACAACAAAACTGGGTATTTCATTCTACAAGCGTGCACACACAACAAAACTGGGTATTTACTTCTACATGTGTGCACACACAACAAAACGGTATTCCATTCTACATGTGTGCACACACAACAAAAATAGGTATTTACTTCTACATATGTGCACACACAACAAAACTGGGTATTCCATTCTACATGTGCGTGCACACAACAAAACTGGGTATTTACTTCTATATTTGTGCACACACAACAAAACTGGGTATTTACTTCTAAAAGTGTGCACACACAACAAAACTGGGTATTTCATTTTACATGTGTGCACAAATAATAATTGGGTATTTCATTCTACATGTGTGCACACACACAACAAAACTGGGTAGTTACTTCTACATGTGTGCACACACACAACAAAACTATGTATTCCATTCTTCATGTGTGCACACACACACAAACTGGGTATTTACTTCTACATATGCACACACACACAACAAAACTGGGTATTCTATTCTACATGTGTGCACACACAACAAAACTGGGTATTTACTTCTACATGCGTGCACACACAACAAAACTGGGTATTTCATTCTACATGTGTGATCACACAACAAAACTGGGTATTTCATTCTACATGTGTGCACATGACAGGAGGTTGAGTATTTCGTGCAGAAATTTCTAAGAGTTCAAGACAGCAGGCCAGTATTCATAGTTGATTACTGCTACCAAACTTGCTGTTTTGTGTTCTTATAATTTGTTCTCAGGGTGATTTGGCAGCAAACTGCCTTGCGTTTTTTTTTTTTTTTTTACGAAATGGTATGGGTGCCGGTCGTTCAGAAAGTAATGGCAACCTACTGAATGTAAACTTGCCAAGAGATCACAAACAGCAACCAAAAATATTACTTGGGGTGACTGCGACGCACTGTAAAAGGGTATACTACTAGCTCTATTTTCTTAAAAATAATTTGTTAGTACTAAGATACTAATGTGGACGATCAATGGGAAATGTTGAAGAATTCAATCAGTTGTGCTGCAGAAACAATTTAAACTATTCCAAAATTAAAGAAAGTGGGTCGTAAGAAGGATTACTGAAGAAATTTTACAACTAATGGAAACAAGAAGACAGAACAAAAATAATCCTGCCAAATATGAAGAAATTCACAGAAAAGTCAGAATATTATGTAAGGATGCAAAAGAAGCATGGCTTGAGATAAAGTGCATAGAAATTGAAAAACAACAACACAACAGTAAAAATACCAGACTAATGCACAAAAGAATTCAGGAGCTTACTAATCAAAGAACACATACATCAGCGGGCTGCTTAAAGACAAAAGATGGAAAAATCATAATAGAAAAAGATAAGATTTTACATTTATGGTCAGATTATGTGAAAACCCTTTATTATGATAACAGAGAAGAACAGTATAATATTCAAAATATTAATAATGAAGGACCATCAGTTTTGAAGATGGAGGTTCAGAATGCTCTTAACCATATGAAATCTGGCAAAAAGATCTACACCTTTGCTTTATTGACTACACAAAGGCTTTCGATAAAGTGAGACATATCGACATGATAAGGATGCTTGAAGATCTACAAATTGATGGAAAAGACCTTAGACTTGTAAGAAACATACATTAGAAACAACAAGCTGCCATAAGAATTGAAAATGAAGTAGGTCAATATCAGCCTATTAAGAGAGGTGTGAGACAGGGATGTGTAATGTCTCCAGATCTTTTTTTCTCCGTACAGCAAAAATATTTTCAGAAATATAGAGGATATAGAAGGAATCAACATTGGGGGTCGTTGCATCAATAACATTAGATGTGCAGATACAGTATTGATTGCAGACAATGAGCAGGATCTGCAACATTTAGTAGATGCGACTGTTGCACAGTGAACAACTAGGGTTAGAATTGCATTTTAAGAAGACACAGATTATGGTCGTCACTGGGAAGAAGGAAATACACAATATATAGACAAGTATATATGGGCGTATTTTAAACAATTGAATCGGTACAATTATCTCGGGACAGTCACAACATCTGATGGGAGATGCCTCAAAGATATTAGAACAAGTATCGCCATGGCAATGGTAGCCTTTTGCAAAATGGAAAACATACTGACCAATAAAAAGATGTCATTTGCAACAACAAAAAGGGTGTTGAGGTACTATATAGAACGTATGCTTCTGTATGGATGTGAAGCGTGGACAATAAGCAAACAGGCTGAAGAACATCTGATGGCTGTGGAAATGTGGTTTCTGAGGGAAATGCAAAAAATACCACGGACAGACAGAAAAACCAATGGCCAAGTCCTACGGAAAACAAATGAAAATCGTAAACTGATTAGAGAAATTAGTATTAGACGTATGAAGAAAGGAAAAACAGCTGGGCCAGATGAAATCACAATAGAAGAATTAGAAGTATTGGGAGAATTTGGAGTAGATATATTAACCAAAATGTTGAATGATATTTACAGCAGTGGATATTTACCCAGTGATATGCTGAAATCTGTATTTATAGCTATACCAAAAAGACCAGGAGCAATTGATTGTGAAGATTTTCGTACAATTAACCTTATAAACCATATCACTAAGCTTCTACTCAGAATCATAATGAGAAGAACCAAAAAGAAAATAAAAATGGAAATTAGTGAAGAACAGTATGGATTTATGGAAGGAAAGGGCACAAACAATGCAATTTATACATTACGGACACTAATAGAAAGATCAATAGAGAAACAGAGAGACATATATTTGTGCTTCATAGATTATACTAAGGCATTTGATAAAGTAAAACATGATGAACTGATTAAAATGTTGGAAGATATCAACACTGATGGAAAAGATTTAAGAATAATAAAGAATGTTTACTGGAACCAAGTAGCAGCAATTAAAATGGGAAATAAAGAGGGTAGTTATGAACAGATAAAGCTAGGAGTATGACAAGGGTGTGTCTTGTCACCAGATCTTTTCTCCCTGTATAGCGAAGTAATAATGAGAGAGATCAAAGAGATGCCAGGAATACTAGTTGGAGGTTATAATATAAATAATATACGCTATTCAGATGACACAGTATTGGTGGCGGATAATTCAACAGACCTACAACAATTATTAGACGTTGTAGTAACAGAGAGTGCAAGGAAAGGACTCTCCTTGAATATCAAGAAAACAGTAACAATGGTAATATCAAAGAAAATGATGACACCAAAATGTGACATAGAAATAGAAGGGAAAATCCTTAACCAAGTTGATAATTTTAGATTCCTAGGGGCACTTATAACATCAGATGGAAGATGTACAACAGAGATTAGGAGCAGAATAGGGCAGGCAAAAGCCGCGTTTCAGAAAATGAAGAGTATCTTATGCAATAAGTCACTATCAATGAATGTAAGAAAGAGAGTGCTGAAATGCTATGTAGAACCAGTTTTGCTGTATGGCAGTGAATCTTTGAATGTAAATGAACACATTAAGAAGAAATTAGAAGCAACAGAGATGTGGTTCCTGAGACGAATGTTGCGAATTCCTTGGACTGCCAGAGTAACTAACGACGACTGCCTGAAACAGGCTAATGAAACTAGAACATTATATACAACAATAAGACAGAGACAAACATCTTTCTTCGGTCATGTGATGAGAAGAGAGGCATTGGAGAACATCGTAACAACTGGAAAGATCGAGGGGAAGAGAGGCAGAGGTAGACCAAGAGAAGTGATGCTGGATGGATTGAGACGGTGGCACGGAGGAATATCAGCAGCAATATCGGTCATGTGAAGAGAAGAGAGGCATTGGAGAACATCGTAACAACTGGAAAGATCGAGGGGAAGAGAGGCAGAGGTAGACCAAGAGAAGTGATGCTGGATGGATTGAGACGGTGGCACGGAGGAATATCAGCAGCAGAGTTGATCCAGAAAACCAAAGACCGAGATCTGTGGAGAGCCATGAACGCCTACGCCAGCCGGCACGGCACTTGATGATGATGAGTATTAGACGTAGACAGTCAAAATTTGTTGGTCGTGTTATGAGAAGAAATAAATTGGAGAACTTGGTTACAACAGGCAAGATCGAGGGGAAGAGAACAAGAAGATAGAAAAGTAAATACTTGAATGGCTTGGCCACGTGGCATGGTCGAGACAAGAGCACAGCGCTGATCCACGACTTTGGTGATCGAGTGAGATGGCGAAATATGACCACCCACGCTTATCAGCACGATGATGATAAGGACGTGATTGGTCAGTCTAGCATCCCCCATATAGTTTGGAGAGAACAATAATGGAGGGGTATATGCCTGGGAAGAGAGGAAGAGGAAGGCCAAAGAGGAAATGGATGCAGGATGTGGCGGATGATCTCCAGATGGGTGTATCGGTCGCGGGACATCTTGCTTTTGACCGAGACGTTTTTCCGGAAGGCTGTTATGGGAAGAGAGGTTCTGCAAAGGAAATGCTACTGAATGAATGAATGGATGAGCTGCCCCCACAACAACTACGTAAACATGACAGTTAACTTGCTGTTGCACAGTGTTATAAGTTGTCACAAGCACGCCTGCCTGCTGCCCCAGGGGTAATATGTTCGAATCATAATCGATGCAGGGATTTTTAAAATACTGACCCGGGCTTCCAAGTCGAAAATATGTAACAGGAAATGTTCTGGGAAGTAAAGACGATTCATTCAGTTAGCATGTCCTTTACAGAACCTCGCTCCCATAACAACCTTCCGGAAAACCTAACAACCTTCCGGAAAACCTCTTGATCATAAGCAATATGTCCCGCGTCCCATACACTCATCTGGAGATGTTCCACCACATCCTGCACCCATCTTCTCTTTGGCCGTCCTCTTCCTCTCTTCCCAGGCATATACCCCTCCATTATTGTATGCATTGTTTACGTTTACAACATTCATTTGACAATGTTTTTTCCCTATGTGAATGTATTATGCACTATTGATGAACGAAAGATGAGTGATTGGAATGGCTGAATGTAAGACAGGCCTGCGTGCCCAATTTGTTACCCTTTGAAAATAAAGTCCGTTCGTTTGTTCTCTCCAAACTTTTGTGACGTTTCAAGACTGGCGCGATAATATTGATAATTGAAGACATACATCACCCGCTCCATCACTCACAATCATCCATTGAACGACGTCACTGCATTTTGGCCATTCCGACGCGCGTGCCCAGTCCACAACGTATTTCTGCTCACATGAGTAGTTGGTTTTAAATTTTGATATCTTATTTTCACTTCTGACCTCAAAGACGACATCGGCGTGCCTGAATTGACCAGACTGCACTATCAAATTGTGTAGTTTGGTCGTGCTAGCGCTATAGTCTCGTCAGTATCCGCCAGTTGAGTCCAGGCTACATTGATTCTATTTAAACCAGTCCTGTCCATGCTTCTCCCCGGTTGAACTGGTGCATTATTTGCCAGATGATCTGCTCATTCATTATCCTTTGCTTCGACATGACAAGATGCGTACATCCATATACACCGGAATGCTGTCTGTCTATTCGGAGTGGAGGCTACTGGCTGCAATATTTTGTAGCTTGAACAAAGAGTCATAAGTGCCTCATTTGCCTGGGGGTAGCAGTGACCTCCAAAGCCATGTAATATTGTAGTTGTCCGGAAAACACTACTATTCTTTCCTTATTGTTTTCCATATCCTGTGTGCCGTGTACTCTCACGTTGACCCTGAACTGTGCTTTACTGATCCATTTATGTTAGTGATGAGGTCTTCTGGGTATGACTGATGTTCTGTCAATTTCCTTATCTCTCTGTCAACCAATACAGGCAATTGACTTCTGCAGTATCTTCCTAGTGTAATGACAGCCTGAGAGTGTTTTTGCATGTCTATGAGTATATCAGTTCATTCTTCTTCGCGTTGGAGATAGAAAATAGACCAAGTCACTATCGATTGTCCATAAAAAATATGGGAGAGCACCATACACACATTACGCCTTAGGGTGTAGAAGAGGATCCTTTACTCTTTGTGTACGCGCAACTTGATCACCACAAATCCACAGGCAAGATGCAGAGGTGACAATCGCTAGGGAATATCAGTATTAGTAGCCTAGTAAAACTCAGCAATGACTTAAACATGTTGGACAGCCTAAAAGTAAAATTATTTGCAGGCTGCTATTTACTAAGCTCAAACTCAACCAGTATGCACAAAACTCCTCTTGCTAATTTATTTTTAATTAGACAAAGATACCAACCTAATCAGTGTATGAACAAAAATGCACCTGTCCTTCATTCAGATACTTTTTCTCATTAACGCTTTTGGATGTTTTCTGCAATTTTAAAAGGTAGCCCCATAGCAGATATTGCTGTTGGGGTGTGAAGCGTTAGGCCTTCACATATTCTAGGCTTTCACATATAGAGTAGCTCCTAGACTTTCCTTTCCAGACAATTCTGAAAATTGTATTTCCTTAGTGAATATAAACAGTTAAGTCACAGACAATATGTCCCATTCTTAAAATTGCCCAATATCTATCTTTATGAGGTTGGGTCAAAGTCAGCGCCATACTGCTGGGGAAGAGAGAGAGAGAGAGAGAGAGAGGGGGGGGGGGGGGGGGGGGGGAAGGAGAAAGAAGAAATCATGTCTTTGTTGTGAATGCTAGGGATCGAAGCAGGACTACTGTCCAGGCAGGCAAACACACTAACCACTATGCCACTGCAACTAGGGTTGCCAGATGCTTTCGTTCGTCCTGCTTGTTTTCTCTGTCAAATGACAGGTTTGATTAAATCTAACTTTTTTTCTTTTTCTATATTTTGGTAGAACTTTTATTTTGAAAACTTCAAATGTCAGTGATTACGAACGAACAAACTTTATTTTCAAGGGGTAACACATTCAGCCCCTTACTAGCATCAGGAGCAACAACCAGAGTAATGGACAAGAGCAAAATCATCGTATAATTGAAGCAAGTTTCAAATCGATTTCGTCGTTGCTGTGGTTAGTTATGATTAGTTGGTTTATGTCTGTATGATACAGTATTCACATTCCCACCATTCTTCTGGAAGCGACTAACAGTGTTCCTGAGAATCCCAAAACAGTGCAAGCATAACATTCCCTGCTGATGACAACACCTTAATTTTTTGGTTGAAAGTGAAGGATGTTTCTATTGCACTGTAGTAAGCTATGAATCAGAATTGTAGTGAGGCACCAGAGATTCATCTCCAGTAACATCCTTGCTCAGCATGTTCTTTCCTTCAACCTGTGTACCAAAAGAAATGCTCAAAGGACAGACCTGCTTATTTCATTTTGTGTTCTTTAATTGTTGTCTGGGCACTGACAGCAAGCACACTTTAGGGAATTTCAAACTGTAATGTACCATGGTTTAGCCATGATGTCATACCATTGATGCTGCTACATTGTCTATAGTTCCTCTCTGTAAGCTCAGATTAACTTCTCCACAAATACTTTCCTGCTGTAATCTCAATGGGACATTGAGGTTGGTGTTCATCAACAATTTTTGAGCATACCGTAGAAAATTTATCGACACACTTATTATGATAAACACGTCTCACTTTGAACAATAATTCCTTATGAATATCCTTTGCAGAAAGTTCTTTTACCATTTCTCGAAAAATATGTACATTACGCAATATTCCACAGCCCAAAACCAGTTGCCATTTGTATCTTTTCTGTATGTGTACAATCTTACAGTCTGTGACCTAGGCTAATTATACAACTGGAAGGGGGGGGGGGGGGGGGGGGGGGTTGAGTGGTCTCAAGGTATGGTGTCCACCTCGAGTGCTAGAGGTCCCGGGTTCAACCCCCAGTGAGGACCGGGATTTTTTCATGTGGACTTCTAGTAATAAAATTTCCCCTGGTCTCTGGGTAGTGAGATCAGATGCCCGTGTGTATTGTTGGGCACATAAAAAACATCCCTTGGCAGTTGGAAATCGAAAAATAGTAGCCTAACGCCGCTGCCCGGGCAAAATTTCTAGTTAAAAATCTACCCAAAGTATTTCAGGATCCTCACCGGTGCTAAGGAATTCGTGCACTGAGCTGAGTTTCTCCGGACTCAGGCTTGAGTAAGGAAAAGAACAGAGCACTTATGGGTTACACCCATGTGCTGTGATGTTGATCCGTCGAATAAACTAAATTATACAACTGGATGATGATGCCACCAAATAATACCTTTAGAGACTACCAACTAACATTTTCAACTCTCTCATATCAGCTTATAACTTACTTATTGACTGTCCCCTCATAGCTTTACAAGTTTCATTTGTTCTACTAGAGCAGTGGTTCTCAACCGGTGGGGAATTCCCCCCAGGGGAAATTTTAGGATTTCGGGGGGAGGGGGAATTTAAGATTATTTTAAGATAGCGTTAATACAAGAACTGATTACTTGATATTATTTTTCCCTTCATACTTTACAGTTCTGTACTTCTCGCCCTTCTGAAATTTGTTTTATAACGTAACTAGAGCCGCAAATCACGTTTTATATAGACATCTAGACTTGTTCTAGAATGGGTTAATAAATTTAGCTTCCATTTTTAAGTATACTGCGTAGGGGGGAGGGGGGGGGGAGATTTATAGGGAGGAAATACGAAAGGGGGGAATGATGTTCTGAATATGGTGAAGGGGTGCATGGGCCAAAAAAGGTTGAGAACCACTGTGCTAGAGGTTTAGACAAATACATTAAGGCAGTGATGAAAATAATAAACCCAGGAGAATATGGTAACCATCATTGTATTCAACAAATACAATAAATAAGAACGATGCATATTCACTTAAGACATGCATATACTCACTGATTCATGCTGAAAATATAATCTCTCATCTCTATGACAACATCATCACCTCAGTCATACTCAAACCAGAAACATCATACTTCACTTTGCCTCAAGTAGATAGTATCAGAAACACCCGTCTCTCACTTACCACATTAAACAAAGGTAAAGGGTAACATCAGAAGTAGTCTCCAATATCAAAGTTATACTTCCTTAAATACTGTACACTTTCCCACAAGAGCCACATTCAAAACAATGTATTCCTTTAGTGAATTAAAACACAGAAGCCAAACAATATAACAATATATTGCACAATTTGTTGCCTGACATATTTCGCTGCATCTTGTCAGACTGTATTTATTAATTTCAGTGTGAGTGCCAAACAACTTACATAGGTAGAATGGAAAGACAACTAGCACATCATGTCGCTGAACATATACCAGTGTGGGGGGAAAAGAGAGTTAATTACTCTTCAGGAATACCAGTGCAATTAAAAGGCTATAAAACGCACCCCTCATAGATTTCTCATCACCTCATAAACAATGGCCATAATGTTAACAAAGAAAAAGCCTGTAATATACTATATTCGATGAACAATAAATGATTGCTCAAATAAAGTGAGGCGCTAGCAATTAGGTGGCTTCAGTCAGTTTTATGCAAACAGAAAGAGTTCATGTTAAATGTGAAATTACCGTGGGGATAATAAATGCTCCACATTTCAACAATACCTGTGACTATGTGTTTTAAGTGTTTCAGCTAAAGTATTATTCATTTATTCACTTCATGTGATATATAACTCTGTAGTATGCACCTGACAAGTTGCAGAGAATTATGCCAGACCATAAATCGTGCATCATATTTTGTTTTGCGCTCACCTGCTTTGAAGTCAAGCATAGTCCATACGCACTATTTCAAATATTGCTGAGCTGAATTTTGCATGTGGATTAGCTTTTATAAATTAAGTGTCCTTCACCATCAGGCGAACCCACTCTGACTTCAGAGGTACTTGTAATTAATGTCCCCAATTCAAGGACGATATGTCAATTTTAGTCTAACTGTCCGGTGTAGAGGTTGAACCCCTTACCTCGGCATCAACATACCGGATGTTTAAGAACATACATCCTTATCCATTTGGCCATGCCGACCTACGTGCAACATATTATTTATGGCTTTGTATTTAATGACTCACATTTGTAGTGAAATTACTCTGGGTCATATTTACACTAACCCGTGTGAAATCTGGAAATATTTTTCACTGTATCAGGTGTTAACTTCCATCTTTGAGCCACTGAAACTGTGGGATCCGGTCCTACACTAGCCAAGACCAGGAGCACATCTTGGTGGTGTGGTCCACCCACAGACTACATTTCCAGTCTGGCTAATGCCTAGAGGTTTGCTCTTGTGGAGATGAAGTTGCAGTCTTGCACACCTCGTTGATTTCTGAGCTTGGAAAATGGCAGAAAAGCTGTGCAACAATCTTGTGGAGATGGTACTTTGGTTCCTGGCTGGGAGGGAAGTCTCTGCCCCAACCTCTCTCTGATGGATACAAGCTCTTACCAGGACTCAAGACCACCCACACATCAATGCATGGCAGATGAGAGTTAAACTCAGTCTTCCAGAGGACTACAACCTTACTCTTCACTTTATACAATTGTGACCTTATTCTTCACTTGACATGATTTTAACCTTCTTCACTTTATGCTTTTTTAAAAACCTTATTCTGCACTTTATAAAGTTGTAACCTTATTATGAAGATTCTCTTGGCTTGGTATACCCTAAGTCACAAAAAAACACCAAAGAGAGTGCTAGAGCACAAAATACTAAGCAAAAGAGGAAAAGGTAGATGAAGACATACATTTATAAAACAAAACCTGGCATGCAGATATACATGGAATCAAAAAAGAGGCACAAGACAGACAACTATGGAATGAAAATTAACAGGAAGATTTACAACCTGTCCAAAGGTTGAAATACTTGATGATGATGATAATAATGAACCTTATTCTTTACTTTATAAGGTATTGAAACTTGACCCCCATTCACACTAACACATATACAATTACCATAACATACTCTATTCACATAAAGTTTCCCACTGTTTTTCTCAAAAGCGTTTTTTACTTCTGTATCTCTTACATTAAGAACTTCAAAAAATCTACGCTAAAGAGATCTAAAAAGTAGTTTAAACAAGTAATTAATATGTGAATAGACTTACACACTACTACTATTATTGCCAAGCCAGCAAAACTGCCTCAACCCATTGAAAGGAAAACAGACTGGTCAATATTTCAAGCTTTCTACACGACATGATTCTTAAAAGCTGGCTATGGTGTATAGAGAAATTGGTGCACAGACTATTGTACTGGGATCTCAGGGTTAAAGAAATATCAACTATCTGGTACTTTTTCCATCACCCACGACTTGACAATGTCTAGCTCCTCAGTGTTCAAGCTGTGACCAAGACCAGATATAGGCTTAAATGTTGCATCAATGCCCAGGTTTGATAGACATTCATATTTTTTCTTGCCCATGTGAAAGCCAATAAGTTCATCTTCTTCTCCGTGACATATCAACACTGGAGGGCGCTGTATAGACTTATCGTTCTCCAGCATCTGTTGAATATCAGAAACAAATAATGTTACTATTTGCAACAGTAATAATACACATAAGAATTGGGACAAGAAATAAGATCAACACCTTAACTTAAATGCTACAGAAACATTCTTAGAATTCCAAGAAGAATAAAAATGCTCACACTCTACAAGATCTAAACCAGGGGTGGCCAACCTTTTCAGCAGGTGGGCCAAATTTCAGAAATAATATTTCCTGCCGGGCCACGCACCTAATTTTTTTGTGTGTTAAAGTAAACAAGCAAGCATGCTACAGCTTCGACCACATCGTCGTTTCCCACTCCGCGGGCCGCAACATGACTACCGGTGGGCCGCATGCGGCCCGCGGGCCTCATGTTGGCCACCTCTGATCTAAACACTGAAGAAAACTGGTTCATAAACAGTAAAATGTTTCAAAAACTAAAATACTTTGGCAATAGTAAACATCACAGTGACTTGGAAAGAATAGTAATGGAAGGCACAGTTCCTGGGAAAAGAGGCTGAAGTTAAGTAGCATAAAGGCGGACACAGAACATTAACGACACACGAGGCAGGAGAAATGGCAAAAGATCAAGTCTTTCCAGCCCCGGGAAGGCTAACCTGGAAAGGAAAAATGCCTGCTAAAAGTCAGATGTGTTGGCCTAAGGGCGCATAACCGGACACACCGCAATTACGTCTGAAAAAAACACTCTGGATGAACACAGCAGAAGAAGTCTTTCCAGCAAGCTTTTCTAAAAGAGACGTTCTATAATGTACAGTGTATAGAACGCCCCAAATTCATTCAATGATTTGCTTTTTAATTATGCATGGTTAGTGCAGGATCTGTTCTGTCAGAAACTTTCCTGTTTGTCCTGTAGTTATTTTTCAATGGCATCTCTACACCTCTTATTATTTTCTCAAGAACTGACTGTAACATTATTCCTATATACTTTCCACAATCCTGCAGCCCCTCTTCCCCAGAGCTACCCCAGTTATCCTTCTCTCCAGTCTACTGGTATTTCTTCAGTCTCTGAGACTGTTAAATAATTTATGCAGTAATTCAGTTGAGGTGTTTATATCGCTTTAATAGCTTCTGCTGGGATACCATCTGGACCAACAGCTTTTCCATCTCTGAGCAGATTGATAGCTTTTCTAATTTCTTCTTTAGATTTTGTCGCACAAGTGATTTCCAATTTGATTTCTTCAGGCAGGATTTGGGGGATATTAAGAGGTTCCTCAAATTATTCAGCCCATATTTTCATTTCATCTTTAATGTTGGTGAGAACTTTACCATGACTATTTTTCGTAAGTCCACTTAGTGGACTATATTAACCTGCTATTGTCAACTGTTGTGCTGTAGAGGCCTCTGAGGTGTCTTTTCGTTGCTGCTACTTTTGTCTCTCCTGCTAGGCATTCAAAATATTGTCTTCTATCTGCCCTTATTCACATAAAAAGAGGAAGGAAGCAGGCAGAGAGGTAAATATCCAGATGGCTTGGCCACATGGCATAACCAAGAAAAACAAAACAGCTGTTTCACGATTCTGGTGATCATGTGAAACATGATTGCCCATGCTTATCGGCATGGCACATGATAATCATTCACACAAAAATGTATTTATTAGCTTCTGTTTATTTTTGATGGGCTGATCGTAGCAGCTCTAGTTTTGCTATTGTTTAAATCTTTTTTTTTCTATTTGTTCTATTTGTATTTGCTCAGCTTCAGGTGCACTATCAAAGCTTATGCTTGTGTTCTCCTTTTCAAATAACTTCTGTACATGATTTGTTCAAAATGCTTCGAACCTGCCCCCAGCAGTCTTCCAAACTTACCTCATCTACTAACTGTTGGGAGCCCAGGTCAATGTACACAAATCTGTCTTGATGGGGATTTAAACACATGACAACCAGGTCAGCAGGGAAGCATAGTGGCCAGA
The DNA here is from genome assembly GCA_963921405.1 of Cepaea hortensis. Taxonomy (NCBI): domain Eukaryota; kingdom Metazoa; phylum Mollusca; class Gastropoda; order Stylommatophora; family Helicidae; genus Cepaea; species Cepaea hortensis. Next base: position 19,594,258 of record OY992881.1, on the reverse strand, counting down.
TGCTTGCCTGCCAGCGCAGTGGTCATAGGGTTCAAATCCACATTCCTGGGAAGGTTAACCCGGTCAACAAACACCCGCAGAAGTCGGATGTGTCGGCCTAAGGGCGTAAACAAACCCAGCACAGAGCAAAAACGTCTGAAAAAGCACTCCGGATGAACGCAGAAGAAGAATCCCAATTGAGGTGGATTTTCAAAATTGAACTGGGCTCCCAGGTCCACCCAGCCTAAAATGGCTACTAGGAAATGTCTTGGGTTGTGAAGTAGGCCAGCTTGATATTGACCTGATCAGCCCCTGGAGTGCAGCCTGGCTTATAAACACGTGGCTCCAGCACCATATACCCAACAACCTCAGGCGTGTAATAGGGTCCTTTAGTTACCCACTCACTTGTTCACCAAACTCAACAATATATGCACAGTTTGTCTGGAGTTTCCACAATTCATTTGTTTGAAGTGTGCATTTAGAAGTTGTTAGCAGTCTTATACAACCATTATGAATTGAACACATGAAATTCATGCTGAAAATATCTATCTTCTTATGTGCAGTTAATTTTGAAAAAGTAATATAACAAACTTACTTTGTAGATTTCACTGGTATTATAAAGAAATGTGCTTAAAGAGACAATGCCAGCCACATTAGGAAGGAATCTAAGGCCAAGATGCAAGGCCATACTAGCACCCATGGAGAATCCACCTATGAATAAAATAATTACAAATAAATACTGTAAAACATGCACACAACACATAATGAAACAGAGGTCAGTATAGATGAATGGATGGGAACTCTCGCTCTTAAACTTCTGTTGTACTGATGCCAAGCTAGCAAGTTCAACCCCTACACCTGTCAGTTGGACTAAACTGTTGACTTCTCATCCTTGACTCTGGGATGTAAATTACAAGTACCTCAGAAGTCGAGCTTTTTCTATTTTGCTTTTCGTCTTTCACTTTTGCCATTAGGCATCGTGGGGAGCGGTAAGTGAAGTTCCAGTGCTTATGACTAACGCCTTTCCTCGCTTTCCATCCATGATTCATGAAACAGTATGTATTTAAGGTCTAGTAAATTCCCTACCAGTTTGCTAGACCTGACATAGGTTCCTTACCTACTTAGCTTTGTTATATTTGCTACTGCCACCATGTCACACTCACGGACGGGTACAACAGACACGCACACACGACCAGGGAGCTTCAGCCCACAGGAGATTTTGTTTGTCTATGTTGCGAACAAATCACCTGATCTAAGACAGAGTCTCAACAATTCGCAGTGAGGTGGCTGCTCAGCCTGCACCTGAGATCCAACTGCGAGCTTCTTTAAAAAAAAAAAGCAAGCAACTAAAAGCTTTTTAACTGCAACATTCATTCAGAGCACTGGGCAGAAATAAAATTGTGTGAACACTGGGTGACAACTGTCGCAATGCTTTGTTTTAATTAGACAGTCGGATTCCTCTGGTCTGTACCAGTTCTGAGTTGGCTGTTGCATGTCAGCCGACGCTGACTTATTTTTTCAAAGTTGAAACATTTTGCAATCCTTTATTTTGGCGATTAACATTATTAACCAGTTCTGCTGTATGGCAGAGATTCAAGAAATAATTAATAAATTAGGAAAAGCTTGGAAGCAATGGAGATGTGGTTCCTGAAATGAATGTTGTGAATACCTTAAACTGCCAGAGTAATTAACAATGATTGCCTGGAAGAGGCTAATGAAACTAGAACATTATATACAACTAAAAGAAAGAGACAAACAGCATTCTTTAGTCATGTGATGAGAAGAGAGGCATTGGAGAATATTGTGAAGACTGGAAAGATCAAGGGGAAGAGAGGCAGTGGCAGACCAAGTGAAATGATGCTGGATAGACTGAGGTGGTGGGCATGGAGGAATATCATCAGCAGAGCTGATCCAGAACTACAAAGACTGAGATTTGTACTGAGACATGAATGCCTATGCCAGCTGGCATGGCACTTGATGATGATGAATTTCTTATTCAACCTGCCGACAGTGTCAGATACCCAGGAAAGGAAAAAGCACTCACTCACTCACTCACTCTCTCTCTCGCGCCTGCCCGCCCGCACGCACACATACACACCCCCCAATCTACTCTCACCTTCTCTCTCTAAATATCCTGTCTTGTTATGATTGCATTATTAACCTTAAGTGACCATCAATGCATTTTTTACATTTTTCTTCAAGAGTCCTTTTGGAGATGCCACAATTTCCAGAAGTGCCAAATACCATCCATGATTGTCATGATGTGTCACCTTCTATTCAGCGGAAAACCAGGAATGACCAGTCACAAACCCTGACTGCCAAGATATCTCTCACTGCAAACTAGACAGCTTTGTAATCCTAGAATAATTATGCACAGAATCCCTGGCCATTCTAAAATACCTGGCATCTTAATAAGGAAACACCTAATATATGTGGAGAAAACATGACCAATCTAGGCGTAATCCCAGCCAGTGGGCATGTGCTGTGTTGAATCATGTGCTGGTTACATCATAATATGCTTTTCTGCCGAAGCAAACTTCCAGAACCGGCTTTGCATACCCAACTGGTTTCTAAACTTGGAGAGTTGGTAGGAGAAACCTGTAACACAGTCTTCACGGAGATAGTACTTTAAGAGAAAGTTTTTACATCAACCTCACCAGACACTGCAGAATTCCAATGAATTGGGCAGAGAAGTGAAATTGTCTTAAAGAGGATCCACAAAAACACTATCACTACATGGCATTGGCCACAGGGTGGGAGTCCAATCATTGCTGGATCAATAATAACATCAAGCAGCTGGAGATAAGAAAACTAGGACAGAATCCTCAACTATAACACTCATATGTTAAGTTAAAGATATGAAAACTGAGAAACAATCGACTGTAGCAATCCTGTTATATATAAGGTGAAGAATAGAAAACTGTGAAACAATCAACTGTGACAATCCTGTTTTTAGTTGGAAGATAAGAAAACTGGGAAAGAATCATCAGTTAAACAATACTGTATTATGTTGCAGATATGAAAACTGGAATACAGTCCTCAGTTATAGCCATCCTGTTTTAAGTTGAAGATGAGAAAACTAAGAAAGAATCCTCACCTACAATAAACCTGACTTTAATGTATGTGTGGTCCATGTGCAGACTTCAGTTGCTGTTTATGTATTGACTTCAGTTGGAGATTACAAACTCTTGGAAACAATTCTCACCTATAACAATCCTGTTTTCAGGAACACCAGCATCCACTTCTTCTTGCACCATTTTCTTGAGCTGCATAGCCATAGAGTCAACTGATGATAAGAGCTCTTTTCCTGTAGGATTTAGCGTTGTCCGATCAAACCACACATGGCTTAGTTCACCACCTAGCAATCTGTAGGGTCTAGAAATTAATTGTCCTTACTATTAATGACATGAATCGAGCTTATCCGATTCCCAATTGGGGATATAACTTGAATCTAAAATTACTTAATGTGCAAAACAAATGAAGAGATATGTGTAATGATGATTAATGTTTCAATACATAACAATTACGCAAATAGTGTCAACAAGATATTAAGCATGTAGCAAAATTAATTTTAATCCATTTTCACCCTTTTTCTTCTGCCTTTCAACTCCCAATGGAGAATATGCTCTCAATGAAACTGATACCAAGACTTTTATAGAATTGTTCATGATTGGTCAGATTTTGCAGCTAAAGTGTTCTACAGGTTGAGGTAGCCAGTCACCTGCCAACCCCCTTAGTAGCCTTTTATGACATGCATGGTAGATTACAGTGTTACTATTCTTTGCTTCCCTTATGGATAACTCTCTTTGTTAACAAGCCATACTGCTTTGTCTTTGCACAACAAAAATATCACATACTATCCATGATGTATCAATCAGCAGCTGGTGATTTAGTCTTGAACCCAATGGCTTCTGAAATCTAATGTCTTTTATTTTCCTCCCCCACCTGTATGTATATATAAGTTACTGCCAAATAGTCTTCTAAATAATTTTACGTTCTCATTATTTAACAGATTCTGTGTGTCACAGTTATGATCTAAATGTTGTTAATATGGTATCAAACATGTTGTACTTGACTTGACTGGCACCTTACTGTCTTGACAGACGATAGTTTGTAAAATGGAGTTACCTCTCCATAACACAAAGTCTGGGCTGAATTTACAGACCATGTGTTGCCCATGTAGCATGATCCCTCTCTCGGCTTGTCTAGTGTACTCCAGAGGACAGGTAACACCAATACGTCTGGAACAAGACAAGCTGCAGAAGCTGCCGGATCAGCAACGCAATACTCTGCCTGTTGGAGCTTTGATTCTAGACCAGTTGCCAACCAAGGCTTAGGGCCTGGTCTGCCCTGCCATGACATTTAGTCTTTAGGTTGCATTTCCTCGCACTAGGATAAGGCTTGTATCCTCCCAATTGCGCTTCTTTGCCCAAAGCCGTTGGCACAATGTGGGGTGTCAGGTTTGGTAAGCGTCGCCCAACATTCGGCGCTAACAGAAACAGGTAGCACTGTCTACTCTCATTACGGTAGCTCAGTCATATCTAACTAAGACCTGACATACATACATGTTGTACTATATATCAAATTAAAGCAGGTTGTCTAAGGAAAACTACTGTATTGATATGCCAGATCACAGGCTCCCTAACTAATTTGTTACGGCGAGCTGCGTTGTGGTAAACGCGCCCAAGGCGGCCTGAGAAAACGCTTCAAAGACACTCTGAAAATCTCACTGAAACCTTTTGGAATTCATCTAGACACCTGGGAGACTGCTGCCAAAGACCAAAATATGGTATATCATTACGCAAGGGTGCAGTAACTTGTGAAGCAACCAGAAAAACCACTGCAGGAGATCCTCCTCATGGAACAACAAGCATTCTTTGCCCACATTGTCAAAGAACATTTTGAGCCAAAATAGGCCTTACCAGCCATCTTAGAACTCATGGCTCCATACTTTTAACCCCACTGGATGAAATGAATGGTCATCATCATTCTTGATGGACAAACAACTGTATTGATATTTTAATTGAGACAACATTTTGGCAATATATAAGCCCATGTCAGATACGGGAAGTCGTTTAAGACGATTAATAATGCCATGGCACTTAATTAACTAGCAAACCTTATTATTAGATTAGTTTTGTTTCTACATCCCTCAAGACTTCATTGTTTATATATTACTGTGAATGCTTGCTTGCTTGTGTTCGCTGGCTGTGAACTCCAGTATGTCGAATGAAGACATCCTGTTGTCCAACATCAGTGTGATGTCATACCAGACTGAGGTTTGCGTGAGTATCCATTGTCCCATGTCTGGCTTATTGGTGTGCAGACTGGTGGTTCCTCGCCGTGCAGGCAGATACTCTCTGACTTTGGAAGAATCAGCGATCCTACTATGTTAGCCAGGATCCCGAAGGGACCTGTTGCCCAGGACGCACGACTAGGACGTGTTAGTAGGTCTTGGCCAGTATAGAACCTGGCCCGGGTGCCTTAGAAACACCTCTGTGTCCCATTACTGTGAATGAATTATATCCTCTTTGCAACTATGGGGTGGTTATTTTTATGCCCCCCCCCCCCCCACACACACACACTCTCTCTCACACACACACACACACACAAACGCACACACATACAAACAATTTGTTTTTTTTCTACATTAAAAAAAAAAAAAATTATTCACTCAGATACATTTTTTCAGGTTCAAGAAGTTTTCCAAAGCTTATCATTATTTTCTTTACCATATAACTGACAGAACATGGACAATCTGACACTCTGTGAAACACTTACTGTAAAGGCGCAGTTGGAAAGATGACCCTTATATGGGGAAAGTTAAAATTATAGCATAGGAATTCTTTTATGTCATCATGTAAGTCATAACCAGTTCCACCTGAAAATATAAGTACAATGTTGTGAAATAAAATGTGCACCATAATTCACTTGTTATTTTCACAACCATATGCTTAACATAAAGAAGTGTTAAAACAAATAGACTACTGCATAAAAGGCCATTCTGTGGTAAATTACAACACTGGGATGCGTTATATTAAACTACACACACGATTGATTGATTGAGGAACCGACATCACAGCATTCGGGGCATTCCCATAAGCGCTCTGTCCCCATCCTCAGCAGCCAGCGAAGAGTTCCAACACCAATAGTACCAGTAGCAATCTGATTATATGTCCGTCTCGCCTTTCCTCTGAGCATCGAGCGGCGGCCAGATCCCCTCGTCACTCCTCGCTGTCACATTCTTGCTAGACCATGGTGATCCATTTGCTCCTCCGAGGTGTACACGTGCTCCCACAAGGCCGCAACCACGTCTGCCTTGTCATGCATCAATACTCCACCAAGCCTTGCAGAGCCAGCCAATCTGTCTGCCTGTTCATTCCCCAGCACACCAGCATGCCCCGGAGAAAACATCCAGACGATGCTTGCCACCCGTGACTTCCGAAGCGAAGCAAGCCACTCTGCACGAAGCTTGCCTGTCCTCACCCTACTCAGCATGCTTTCTGAGTCAGTTACAATCGCGATACTACACACAAGTATTAACAAGCATCACAGAGATTTATACAGATTTTGAAAGTAAAATTTGCCCAAGTGCTACCAGGGAAGCAAAGAATAATGACATTGCAGCCTATCAGGCATGTTGTAAGAGGCGACTAAGGAAAGGTTGTGCTTAGGGCCGGCTACCCCATCACATAAAAATTCAGCCACAAAATGCAACCAATAATGAGTATGTTACGTAAGGACGGCTTGTCGTGTGTTCATTGAGGGTCTATGTCCCAATGGGGGATACAGGGCAGAAGAAGAAGACAACTATATTTATCTTTTTTAAAATATTGTCTAATAAACAAGGATAATTAGAATGCAAACATTTGGAATGAAAATCAGGGTGGTCATAAATGAGCAGCACATCAAGTGAATGAGTAGATTCATCAGTCAACCCCAAACTGGATCAGTCAGGTGCATATTGTATGCTGATAGACTTATTACTGAGGAGATTAGAGCACCTTGGCTACATCTGAGATGCTTTAAAAATGATCTTCACTGTACAATATAGCAATAGCAACTCTGAGGAAAGAACACCCAACAGCATAAGTGCATAATTCTTGAATGTTGGGTATTTAGCAAATGTTTTGTAGACTACTGAGGTCACCATGATTAAATGGATAACAGTGCTCACTCTTAAACTGCCAGTGCGCTGATGGCTTGGTAGTGGGATCATTCCCTGCACCGAGCAGTTGGACTGAAATGTTGACTTCTCAGTCAGAATGCAATGGCAAAGTACTGAAAGTAAAATTGTCTAATAAATCAACCTGGAGTAGGGGTTGATTGCAATGTCTTGCAAAGGTCTTACGACTTTTGGGTGTGGGCAGACTCACTTACCTTAGTAACAATGCTAAAGGTCTAGGAACCATCCAAAGCCACGTGGATGTGGAAATCAATGGGACACTACCCAGTACTACATCATTGTTCAAAAGATTAGCTTATGATTACATCTCAAAAACTGAGCATTGGCAAAGCATGATTACAAAATTATCCAAAAGCTGAGCAATTTATTTTGATAACATAAAATATGGAATTACAATACTGTGTTTTCTGAACCACAGATGTGTTCCCATATGACTTAATTTATCAGGAACTATATGTACATAACATTTAATTGGGTGGCTGGCTAGAAGTTCTCTGGAAGCCCTTGAGTTATAACGCTTGAGTACCAAAGTACCATTTTGATGAGGACAGTGTTGTAGAGCTCTTCTTCCCCTCTCCAAGTGCAAGACTTGTACCTAAGCTTCATGTCTGCAGAGAGGCATGGTGATCTTTAGAACGTTACTAGACAGGCAACCTAGTCAGTGGGTAGGCTGCACCATGAAGAGGTGCTCCAATGTCTTGGCCACTGTATATCCTGATCATATGACATTTATTAGTGGGAGTGGCGAGGATGAGAAGCTATGGCTTCTGACTTGGGCAGACCAGGTTTATCTTGCAGTGATGACTGTTAACTTTAGTAAAAATAAGAAAGGGGATGGTATGCTCCTTCCTGCTTCTGGGATGGTGGATGACATGTTTGGTCTTCCCGGACAGGTGCGAGGGGATTTGGAGGACTTGTGTGCACACTGTGTGCATTTGAGAGTCCTTTGACAGTTGGATGTCGAAAGGCGCTGGCAGTTGAGCAGCTGCCCAAAAATGTACAGATTGGTGAAGCTGCCCACAAGTTGTGGCATGTATGATTCTGCTATACACACATTTGGATCCTCCCTAGTGCTACAGAGTTCATGAACTTTACTGAGACTGTCCATGTGTTATCCTTATATGTGGGAGGCTGGAGCAATTATAGAGATATCCATATACAATAAATAATCATTTACAAACCAAACTAAAATTGTATAAGTGACAGCGGCATCCATCAATGGATGCCTTCTTAAAACTAGCAGGCTCTCTCTCTCTCTCTCTCTCTCATTCAACCTATTCAATAAGTTATCAAAGTGATTATTCCCAAACAGGGCTGGTCACGTGACGTCTATATCTTCTATATTAGAGAGCAGTACAAACTGGCATATCATTGGGGGCCAGTATAATATATTAAATATATATTCACATATATATTTAATAAATATATATATACACACATTAGAAAGAACAGATGGTTCAATCAAAAATGTGAAGAAGCAGTCATTAGGAAAAAGAATGCCAGACATTTATGGTTAAATAACATCAACAACATCCAAAAGGAACAGCAATATAGAAATGAATGTAAAGAGGCTACAAAAATAGTTCGACAGCAGAAGCGAGAATATATGAGTAATATAATCAAAGATATGGAAACTAATCACCAGAAAAACGAATCCAGAAAGTTTTTTAAAGAGCTGAAGTCAATGAAACGAGGGCACCAACACAACACATATGGTTTAAAAGACAAAAATGGGAATATGATAAATACCAATGAGGAGATGTGCAACACATGGAAAGAATATTTTGTTGAATTACTAAATTGTGAAGCTCCAAGTAACACTTTCCCACAGGAAGAGGTTCTAACGTGTGAACCACAAATTGAAGAACCTGCATTTGAAGAAATCCTATATGTAATCACACGACTTAAAAACAATAAGGCAACTGGGGCTGATGGAATTGCTGCAGAATTTATAAAAGCAGGTGGCCATGCATTACATCTAAAGCTATACGAACTAATAATAAAAATCTGGAGGACAGAAGAATTACCCCATGACTGGAAAGAGTCATTATTGATACCTATCTTTAAGAAAGGAGACAAGTTCCAATGTGAAAATTATAGAGGAATATCACTACTGTCCACAAGCTATAAGATACTATCTGCAGTATTACTAAATAGACTAAAACCATATTCAGAAGACATATTAGGTGACTACCAGGCGGGTTTTAGACAAAACAGATATTCCCGAAAAAAATTGGGAATATAAAAGAGATCTCCATAACATTTTTGTGGATTTTAAAAAGGCTTATGATAGTGTCCATAGGAATAGTCTATGGAATGCTATGCAGGAATTTGGAATACCAAGGAAGTTAATCAACATGACCAGACTATGCATGAAGATACTTATAATATAGTAACATATAAAGGCAGGAAATGAGACCCTTTCCAAATAACATCTGGCTTGAAACAGGGTGATGCACTATCGCTGCTACTCTTCAATCTGGCTCTAGAGAAAGTTGTTAAGGAAGGTAAAGGAGGAATGTGGTATTGGAGAAACATCCAAGCTGCTTGGTTATACAGATGCTACAGATATTATAGGGGAAAATGAACAAAAGACATTAGAAATATTGACTCACTTAAAGGAAAAAGCCCAACAGATGGGGCTGGTTATCAACCAAGATAAGACAGAATATATGTTAATTTCAAGAGAAGGAATGGCTAAAAAGTCTGGCCACTTACAAATAGATAATATGACCATTAAAAGAACGGAAACATACAAATACCTGGGTACAATCTTCAACTGCTCCAACATCATAAGGGAGGAAATACAAACTAGAATCAATTATGGAAATAAGATATACTATGCACTACAACATCCGCTAAAATCAAATGAGCTATCTCGTAACACCAAAATCACAATATACAAAACACTGATCAGACCAGTTGTGCTGTATGGCTCTGAAACCTGGAGTACAATGAAAAGAGACGAAGCCTTGTTACAAACATTTGAGAACAGTTTTAAGACGCATCTTTGGACCCATTAGGGATACACAAAGTGGAGAGTGGAAAAGAAGAAGTAGCAAAGATATTTATGATCTGTTTAAGTCCCCGCTAATCACTGGTATCATGAAGGCTAATAGACTACAATGGCTGGGGCATATAGAAAGAATGGAAGATAATAGGGAAACAAAACTCGCTTACGCTCAGGAAATAAATGACCATAGACCCCGAGGTAGACCAAGAAGACGGTGGAGAGATAATATATATATACAGACCTACAAGCACTTGGAATCAACAACTGGCAAGAGAGGGTCCACCAGAGAGATGGATGGAGACGGATTATATCTGCAGCAAAGAACCTCAATGGCTCGGAATGCTAAAGAAGAAGAAGATATACACACATATTATAGAAGGCTGTAATATAATTTTTTTAAAAGGCAACAAGTGCTATTGTGAATGATTAGGATTAGGTATGGGGTTAGGGTTAATGTTTGCGTTAGGGCCTGGGTTAGGGTTAGGGAATACATGTTTGGAATACATGTTTCAGGGCCCTGTTTGAGAATAAGGTCTCCCATAATAAGTTATTGAAACTTTCAAGACTTAGTTTTTGATTTTGTTTTAGAAATGCTGTAAACTGTAGTTCCAAATGTAACAACATTTTAATTAAACAAAATACTGTAACCTGATCCATGCATGAATATGAATGAGCCTGTCCACCGCCCTGATGTAGGTTCACTAATTACACTTCTGAATGCCTTCAGCATTTCTGAACGATCTGTTTAACTGGACACAATGGAAACCTCACGCTGATGCCATGTTTCAGTCAGTCACTGTCCACTAGATAGATGATCGTCTGCAGGCGGCCAGTCAGAGTGTGCTCCCTTACACCCCTGTCTACGGCCGCCACATGATTGGCCAATGGGCATGCCAGAACAGGATGGCGGACGCATTCCGGCGTCCCAGCATAACAACAATGTAAACATGATTTGACAATTGTCATACGGTTAGTATCTACAAGTTTATCGTCTCAAGCTTGTGCTGTCACATTTTCAGCTATCTAAACCCTTGATGGCTAGGTTCCCCTCGTGAATGTTTGATTAAGAGAAAGTGTGTGAGGTCGTATTTCCTTGAGTGAGTGAGTGCATTGAGTAATGTTACCGTCGGTCCCTGAAGAGGTCATTTTTACCTTGCACTTGTGTTATCTTGAAACTGAGATCGTGACAGTAGAATTCTAAGACCGCATTGTCCACAATCGGTATTTTGTAACCATGAACGTACATACTAACAGGTAAATACTGACTAATTGAATAATTTCGTTAATTTACATGTACTTTGGAAGAATAGCAGTCGAATAAGTCTACTTTTTTTTTTTGGACATACACATGCAAGCAAGCGTGTCTCGACTTTCTTTTCACCGAACTAGTTTTCTGTTGAACGGTGTGGCTAACAGTAACACATTTGTGAAACAATCGGCACAAGCTTTCATATTGATCATTATACAGAATTTCATTCTCTGCAGCCATCTTGGCTGTAACTGTAGTATTGTATTGATTTTTTTTAACTTTGGCTATCGATTTTTTTAAAAGGCCGTCATTTCAAGAAAGAGGATGCACCCTACCCTGCCTGCCACCCCCTTCTTAAACTTTAAGAAGTTGTTTAGGGCTGTTGCCACGTCTCCCCCTTCCCAATCCTCAAGCAGTATAGTATTGATTGCCTGGGATGTGATGTTGCCTGGTTGTGTTGTAAGAATTTATTGCAGTGTCTTTGTGCCTAAAGTCTGATCATTCCTAGGCCAAATATATTGTTAACAAGTACATTGAATTATAATATACACAATTACATATTTTAAAACAGTGAAAGAAAGAAATTTGAAAATATTCAGTATGTATGACTATTGGAAAGATGTATAGAAAAAATTATAAAAAAAAGGGAAAATAAAGTTAAAAGACCAATTTAGTTATATCAATCTAAACAGAAGCAAAATGTATAAGGTAGTGAAAACATCATTCATTGTGATTGTCAGCGTCTCAGAATTAGAGGTAACCTTCATTCATCATTCTAAACTATACAGTGAGTCTTTCTACATGCACTCAATAATATATTCGGCAGTCGCATGTAGGTACATAATATTTATTATGCAAAACGATAGTATCAACAACGTGCACACATGGTTAACTAATTTATCACAATATGTTATGTACATCAATGGCAATTAACACTCAGCCATTCATGCGCTCACAACACAATCCATCCTCATTCCCCGCACTTAACATTCGCTATCTTAGCTCAGCAGGACTAGCTTTCACACTGGCAATTAATACACTCGCTCGCTCAATCGCACACGTCTTTCCTCTAACATGTCCCAGTCCAGTCTGAAGCCTTCTGGTGTTCGGCCTGATAGTCACGTGGTGCTTGACCGCGTGTACCCTGGGATAATCGTGCTGTATCAGTTGTCTCGCCATACTGGCTGTCCGGTCTTGTTGTCCCGGGTCCTTCAGTGCAAGATTGACTGTCAGCTAAGGACGTAGTCCTGTCTCTATCCCTGTGTCCTGTTTATGTCCCTGTGTCCTGTTTATGTCCCTGTGTCCTGTCTATGACATATCTATGGTTCTGTCTATGACATATCTATTGTCCTGTCTATATCTATTGTCCTGTCTCTAACATATCTAATGTCCTGTCATATGTCCTCTTTCGCACTCCCCAACACGCTGACATTCATTATTACATTATCAAGTAGTAGTACAGTCCATTGGTTGGTTTTGAAACTTCCTGATCATGCCATTCCTATTTTGTCTTTGTCTTTAATTTACAAATAAAATAGCTACATTGATACACCTGTGCATGCCAGCTTTACAGATGTTTTTGTCTGCCTATTCTTCTTTTGTCCAGTTTTTTTCTTCCTTCTGGTACTCTCTTGGCTGTTTCTTCTTTTCTTACAATGTGTTTGTGCCAAGAAAGCATTTCTTTTCATACTTATAGACTACACAGTCACAATGAATAATTAAAATAGGTGACCTTTCTAGTGGGTTTGCCTGATGGCGAGGGACACTTAATATGGAAAGCTAACCCACATGCAAAATTCAGTCCATCACTACTATAAAATAAATAGTGTGTATGGACCACGCTTGAGTTCAAAGCGAGCGAGGGAAAGGGACACTGATAATAGAGAAAGCTTAGCCCACATGCAAACATCAGTCCAGTGTTCTAGAAGTAGTAGCATGTGTAAGGACAGTGCTTGAGTTCAATGTGAGAAACGCCAAAAATAAATCAAGTGCCATCTCTGCATTACAAGTCGGCTCTAATAAATCTCCAACACTCCCTGGCCTGCATCTTGATGGTGCTTTAATATAGGCTTCTTCTATTGCATCTCTACTGTGTGTGTGTGTGTGTGTGGGGATATTTGGGAGGATGGTTTGAAGTATGTGGGGGTTGGGTGTGGGTAGGGAATGTGTATTTGGGTGGGTGAATGGGTGTGTAGGAGATTGTGTGGGTTGGGGGATGGGTATATAATGGGTGTGGGGGGTGTCTGTGAATGGGATATGTCTGTGTGAGCGGGAGTGTGTGAGTGTGGATGGGGTAAATGTGAGTGGGTGGGGGATGTATGTGTGGGTGGGTGGGGAATGTGTTTATGGGTGGAGTTTTGTGTGGGAGGGGAGAGGTGTGGGATGTGCAGATGGATGAAGGATGTATGTGAGGATGGGGGATGTATGTTTGGCTGGGTGGTTAGGGTGTGGGTTGGAGGGTAGATGAGAAATGCATGTGTTGATGGGCGGGTGGGTGTGAGTGGTTGATGGATGAGTACGTGACTGGGTGGATGTGTGTGAGAGAATAATGTATGGGTGGGGGATGTGTGTGTTTGTGGGAAGATGTGTGTGAGTGGCAGTTGTGTGTTTATGGGTGGGGGAGATGTGTTTATGGGTGGGGATGTGTGTATAGGTGGGGGAAGTGTAGTTGAGAGGTGGCAGATATTGAGTGGGTGTAGGTTGGCAGATGTGTGTGTGTGGATGGGTGGGGAAAATTGTGAGGGTGCGGGATGTGTGTGTGTGGATAAGTGCGGGATGTGTGGGTTGGCAGGGGTATGTGTGTATTGCTGGGGGGGTGGTGGAGAATATGTGGGTTTGTGTGTGCGTGTCGGTTATGGGATGGGTGGGGGAGGTGTGTGGATGAGGAAGTGTGGGTGGGTGGCAGCATGTATGTTTGCCTGGATCAGTGTGAGTGCATGGAGGTATGTGTGGGTGGCTGCGGAATGTGAGGGTGGATGAGGGATGTGTCTCACAACATTGCAATATGCACTGTTTATGTTTACAACTTTCATTTGACAATGTTTTTTTTTCCCCATGTGAATGTATCGTGCGTAATATGCATTGTTTATGCTTACAAAATCCATTTGACAATGTTTCTTCCCCTATGTAAATGTAACATGCACATTTGATGAATGAAAGATGCGTGATCGAAAGGGCCGAATGTAAGATGGGCCTGCATGCCCAATTTGTTACCCTTTTAAAATAAAGTTTGCTTGTTCGTTCGTTCTCTTGATGTTGTCCATCCACATGTAACATTTGTCTTCCTCTTGAACGCTTACCCTCCACTTTTCTCTCCAGCACATCTTTAACAAGAAACTGTCTCTTTATATGGCTGGAGTACTTAAGCTCATTTAATTAATGTCTGAATTATCTTGAGATCTTTTGCAACAACTTCCTAGCCTTTTCAGTAGTTAACCGAGACATTTGGGTGGTTTTAGTGAAATTTTCTCTGGTGCCATAGTAAACAATGGTACGCAACTTGGAAACATTTTAAACATGAAAAAAAAAACAGCTAAACAGTAAAACCGCCTAGGCTACCATAATTTGCTCAGAAGTAAGAAGAATTAAGAAAGATAATTGTCTTTAGTTTTTCTAAAAGTCCTTTCTATTAACTGTAATTTTGTTGATAATCAGTTTTGGTTTCTTTATATTTATGTTTCAGCCATTTTCATTGCTTAGTTTTTGCACTTGGTTTCTTAATTCTTGGAGAACTGTCCTGTTTCAGCAAGCAAAACAGTATCAGCAGTAGTATCTAATGTTTGTTGTTCTTCATCCAATGTTAAGTCCTTGTGTGACTCTTTACATTTTTCTGTTATCTAGTGTGTCATCTGATTTATGCTTCTCTCCCTTGCCTTTTGTGAATGCTTACCGAGATCTGCGAATGTATTTCTCATGTTATTGTTCTCTGTTTGTAAGAACAAAGGGAGGACACTCAGAACCCTTCACAATTAGACCTGGAGTATGAGAGTGTTGTGTCCTGTCCCCGCTCTTGTTCTAACTTATATAGACAACATATGTATAGAAACCAGCCAAAAGAGACCGCAACAACACCTCATGACGAACAAAATATAGAAGAACTAATGGAAAATTACACTATTAAAGAACTCCTGTTTGCAAACAATCAAGCACTAATTGCAGAAGCAGAATACAAAGTCCACATAAATAGTCTAAACACAATGTATTTTAAGCATAACATGAAAATCAGCATAATTAAAACAGAGGTAAGAACTATAACTAAAGAAGAAGAAAAAAACAAAGATTCGTCTAAAAGAGCACTCCCTGAAAGAAGCAAAGAGCTTCAAGTACTTTGGAAGTATGATATCATCAAATGGCAAATCAGAAGAGGAGATCGAGAATAGATGCAGTAAAGCTAACCAATTCATTGGACGCATGGCACCAATATTAAATAAAAAAACACGTATCAGTAGACATTAAAAGATCACTCTGCAGCACAATATTTCTACCAACTCTATGCTACCAAAGCCAAACCTAGACAATGACAGAAAATGACAAAATAAAAATTAGATGGACATGAGATTCCTGAGAGGAACACGCAACTTATCAAGAAGAAAGAAAATAAGAAATGATGAAATCAAGACTAAAGTGGTTCATAGCGGAGTTCATACAATTTACAATGTTCTTATTTCAATTTCTAATGTTGTAAACAAAATCATTAAAACCAAATTGTCTATGCACTAGTTACAATTGTAAATAATGTAGTTGACATTGCTGTAGATTTCTTGGTTTGTAACTGCCTATTTTAGCTGCGATCAACCTTCCTCATGGGATGATAGTCAAATGGCAGCAGTCAGAGAGTCTCGTGGCCCAGATTCAGATGGCAATGGATCTCTGACACCATCAGAGCAGAGTGATAATGATGATCGGAGTGAGCATGATTCAGACTACGAAACAGAGGATGAAGATGAACGGCTTGAGGCCAGGTAAGCCGTATTTATTTTATACCTTTCTAAGCTGTTAAGACTGCTGTACAACCTACTTGTTGATAGTTTCTCTCATTGGATGTTAGAAAGAGAATTCTTGTATGTTACATAGAACCCCAGTTGTAACATATGACCATGAATCCTGAAAAATTAGCAACAAGCAGAAAGTTCCTAACAGTTTTGGAAATGTGGCTTTACAGAAGATTGCTAAAAATTCCTTGGACAGCCAAAAGGATTATTCTAAATGTTTTGAAAGAGGCTAAGACACAAAAACAATTTATCACAAGCAACAGAAATAGGCAGTCATTTTGTGACCATATTATGAAAAGATAAACTAAAATATATTGTGGAAACTGGAAAGATTTGTGGAATGAGAGATAAACAAAAACAGTGAAAGAACATTCTTGACAGTCATATGTCATGGCACAGAAAGGTGTGAGCTAACAAACTGATATATGATGTTGGAAATCACAAGATGTGGAGAATCATGATCATCTATGCCAGTCAACCTGATAATGGATTGTTTCTATGGCACACTGATTGTGAATACACCTACATTGTCCCCACCATTGATCATGTGCCACAAGTAATGTCAAATGTCAGTTCTTGAGTTTATTCACTAACCTTTGTTAGTAGACAGCCCTTGTCATATATGACATGTATTATTTGTCATTTGTCCATCATCATTGCCACCACATCTGGTTCTCATGAAGTTAGAACATTCAAGTCCAGAAATTGAAATATTCTGTGAAATCATCATCATCATCAAGTGCCATGCCAGCAGGCGTAGGCATTCGTGACTCTCCACAGATCTCGGTCTCTATGAAGTCGCTAACACCAAATAAAAGATGAATGTTAAGTCTATTCCATATTATCATGTGTGATTTGTAGGAGGCATTAAGTGTTACACAGAAAAATAATAAACATGTTTAACACTTCACCAGGTGATCTTACATTTTCTCTGATATAATCTAGACATCTCATATCAGACTGTTAGAACAGTAATGAATGCCTTCGGCACTTCACATGATGTTTTTAAATTTTCTTTCCAGGGGAAAGGCTTTAAACATACAGTGGACTGGGTATGGTAAAAGAGTTCCGGTGATCTTGTTCAATGCTGAGACAATTCTTAATAGAAGAACTGATTTCAAAACTGTTGGTGGTGAGTTTTTATTGAAGCGAAAGCTTCCTTTATCTAATCATTAGTAAGATATCATGTCTCATCATGTTCCTCTTGTACCTTGCGGTGTCGAGGTGAAGTATAAACTTCGTGAGAGTGCCAGATTATGGGCTTCATATATCGATATTCCCATGGACTCTGCTATTCCCTCCATCCAACGTTTACGTGGTCGGCCTCTTCCTCTGATTCCATCTGGTCTGTACATATCATGTCTGTAAGGTGGAAATCATCCATGTGTTGCTGGGGTCCATAAAGGTAGCAAAGAGTAGTGACACTATAATCTACCATGCATGTCATAACAGGCAACTGCGAGGGTAAGTTAATAAGTCGGTCACAAATGGCTGTAGAAAAATAACTAAATATGATAACAACTTGAAATCAGTTTATTTTTATTCATACATTGTCCCTTTATTTCTCAACATAATTTCCACCAACATTGATGCACTTATCCCATCGTTTTATCAGTCCTCCCAAACCAGCTGCATAAACCAGCTGCCCAAACATGTTCTGTTTTCTAAACCACGTTTTCACTTCACATTCAACTTCGGCGTCATTCGCAAATTGTCTTCCACCAAGGTGGGTTTTCAGTGTTTATGCTGACAAATGTTTATCCCGTAAAGCGGTGCATAGCTGGGCAGAAAAAGGTTACGAGGGCGAGTCAATAAGTAAGTCACACAGTTCTGTGGGATGGCAGGTAAATGAAAACAAAGTACGCAGTTCTATGCAGCCGGTTTGGGAGGACTGATAAAACGATGGTATAAGTGCATCAATGTTGATGGAAATTATGTTGAGAAATAAAGGGACAATGTATGTATACAAATAAACTGGTTTCAAGTTGTTATATTTAATTATTGTTCTACAGCCATTTGTGACTTACTTATTAACTTATCCTCGTAAGAAGGGTTGGCTTGAGGCTGGCTACCTCGTACCCATCGAAAACTTTACCTGTAAAATTCAACCAATCATCAAGCCTACAAAAGGCTTGGCATAAGTTGGTTGAGCATCTATGCTGCTTTGGGATATGAAAGGCAGCAGAAGAATAAGGAAATGAAATATATTTTATTTTTCTTTTCACTAGCGTCAACATGGTTGAAAGGATAAGAGTGCTTGTTTTTTAAACTTCTGGTACGATGACGGCGAGGTAGCCGGTTCAACCCCTAACCGGCATTCGATTGGACTTAAATGTTTGCCTCTCGTTCAGAAAACTACTAAACTTACAGTTGCCTAGAGAATTGGCCTGTGGTTGTCCGCAGTATCCTGCAAAGAACATGCAACACTTTTCTACCCGGCCCTGTGGTGAAGGGATTACGAACGTAATTCACAATCCCTCATACTGCGTTTGAAACACAGCTGAGAGTGATTTGGAAGCAGACCTCCTTGCGCTGGTTTTCATACAATGTTGTGAGTGCTGGCCATTCAGAAAAAATTGGCAAACTATAGAACATAAACTTGCGATGAAATCACAAACTGCCAAAAAATGGTAATGTTGACTGCGACAATTGACTAGGGTTTGCATATTTCAGTATTGTGCAGTATTGTGAGTTGACGCATTAATTCTCATTAGCCTTTTCTGCTCCATATTTAACACAGTTAGAAACATAATTAAACATAAGCCATAACTCATCTTAACTATTTGAATATGAGGGAAAGTCATTAGTAGGAATTTTATTATAAAGTACATGGAAGATTATGGACAACAGAAAATTTTATTTCGGGATACAAACTAGATCTTAAACAATACCCTATGTAGGGGTTGTATGCAGTTTGAGCAGTAGCGTTTTAAAAATGGCTGCCCCACTAGCGACATGCACAGTGGGTGAACAATGAGGCGTTATTTCTTTTTTGTGGTCAGCAGGTGTGAAATAAATCTACAGAAGAATGAGGGTTCAGTATGGAGATAGTTGTTTGAGTCAGGGGAGAGTGTATGAATGGTTAGAAAGAATTAAAAATTCAAGATGCTGGAATCCACTGGGGAAAGGTGTAATGACCATCTTTTAGAATATCAAGGGCCTTATATTGGTGCATTTCCAGCAAAGGTGTGAAACTGACCAAGTGCATATCCAGGCAGGGGACTATGTTGAGAAATAACACACAAAATTTCTGGTTATCACTATTGTAAAAAAGTTACTTATAGAATTCCTATTACTTAATGACTTCCCCTTTTATAACAAAAGATCTGTTGAACATTGACAACCTGCAGCTGTAATTATACATCCAGTTGAAAAATGTAAATGAATTAATACTGTCAGTGTGTGTTTAACTCCAGTAGTTAAGTTAAAAACTGCTTTTTAGAACTTCAAGATACAGCATTTTTAGTTTTTAGGTAATATTTCCTGTTAAATAATAATTTAAAATTAATAGATTTGGAAACTTATGCTGATGAAACTCATTCTTTTAAAAGAATGAGAATGTTTAACTTAAGCATTTCTGCGCAATAATATTCCTGTCTGTGTTGCTTGGATTTTTCAGAGCGCTATCACCTTGCATTTAAATTTGCCTCAACTGACTGCAAGATTGTCCGGAACATTTTATTATCACATGGTTTCCATGAGGTAATTGTATTGTGCATGTTCTGTTTTTATAATTAATTGCAGCTTTTTCCTGTAGTTAAAACAAGTTTCTCTCCATGAAGGATGCACAGTAGTCTATGAACGTTCAATATCCATACTTGTTTATGTTTTATTTTTATTTTCCTATTTTATGTTCTCTTTAGATCTGTTTGTGTTGTTCCTGAAGAAGATTACTAAGATCATAATGTTGGGTTCGTTATGTTGTGGTTTAACTTATTTTACTTTACATTAACCCTTTAGAGGGCAGACGCTTGTCCGTTTTTTAGCTCTAAACGGGCAAGATTTTTTCAGGTTCAGAAAAATTTCGGGTTGCGTTAGTAAAAACATCATAAATAAGGTGTTAGTCAACCGATTTTAGTTAAATAAACAACACAATGAAGGGAAAAGCATGCATGTCACTCACGTGATTGTTGTTGATAATCCATATATGAACACACATATTTACGAAATACAGCATGCTGTTTGTGATTTTCCGTCATCTATACGGCAATTTACAAACACATTTTCAGAATCATAATCACTTTCTTTAAAGTCCGACTCAGACTGCTAATGCAAAGTAACGCTTTGTGGCTGATATCTAGTTCCGATTAATAGTCAACTTTGTGCCCTTTAATATCACTTAAATTGAACCTAGCGAAATCTCGGCTATCACTTGAAGAATCCCCGAAATCCATTTTGAAAAACTAAGCGTAAAAACCCCGAAAATTATCAAAAAAAGTCTGTTCAAATTCATAGTCGGCGCTTACAAATGGCGGCCACGTTGTCAAGCTATTGGCGAAAACGAAAGTAGCCGTCGGAAGTATCGTAAGGCAGAGAAGTCGCGTTTTTACAATGCATATTAGTATCGGATGGAATTGGCCGAAATGCTCGTTAAAGGCATCGGGCACAAATGGCCGTTCTGCCCTGTAAAGGGTTAATATACTGTTATTATTTTCCCCACCGATTTCTGTAAACCAGGTTTGAGTTTGTTGTAAAGTATGTGCACTGTGTTTGTTATCTCTCTATCTTTTTCGCAGGTGTCACACATACCTAATTGTTTTAATTTTATATTGTCATACCCGGCTGTACTATTATTTCTCTTATCTTTAACATATTGTGAAAAAGTAAAGGGGAAGACCAAGAGAAATTTGTGACAGCATTGTGTCATGGCACAGAAGGTGCCAGCGAATGAATTGATGCATGCTGTTGGAGATTGCAAGATGTGGAGAAGCATGATCGCCCATGCCAGTCGGCAACACACTTGATGATTTTTATTTTTATGACTTTACTATATATAAAGCATATTGGAATTTGTGGTTTCTTGGAAACTACCATAGAATCAGTTTTATAACATTTAATGTTAATCCCTTGTTTAGAATTATTTGCAGACTACTTTCAGACTGTTAATAAAACTCACTGGCATGTCTCAGAATGGTTATATTTTGGGCTTAAACGTTTATACCTAAAAGATTTTGATGTTTCTGTGTATTGCCTTACTGTAGGAGCCTCCATGACAAAGTGGTTATGCTGTCTGCTTTGTGCTCTGAAGGTTGTAGGTTCAATTCTGGGCTATGACATTTGGTTCACGAGTGCAATTTTCTCGGAGACTCCTGGGGGTTGCTGCTGGAGTTTGTGCTTTGTGCGACACTTTCGGCAGAAAGAGACCGATCCATATAGGATATTTTAAAAAAAAACTGGGTCAATGAAGTCAATCCTCATGCCTATTAAACCTGATTTTTCTGTCTCACAGTAAAAATTGAAATATTGTTGATTTATTGATCAGGTTCACCCGAACAGCACAGAATACAATTTAATATGGAGCAATTCGCATCTCAAGCCATTTACTCTCAGAACTATGTCAGAATTCCAAAAGATCAATCATTTCCCCAGGTATGTTGCCAATGTTGTTAAAATAATCAGAAATGATCAACTTTCTAACTGTCGTAGTGTGTATGTCTTTAAGGAGAAATTTGAAAATTTGTTTTCTACCAAAAGATGGAGTGCACATAATTTTGTTTTATTGAAACGTGTAACTGTGGCAGGTTTATGTTTGCAACTTTGTTTTCTTATATTTCTCAAGCATCTGCTGGCCTGTCGATATTAAAAAACTCATTGTAGTAATGAACACGAATACTGAAGGTGTTTGTAAAAGAGCAAATATCGTCAGCAAAATTATGGCCTGCGGGGCCGAATGGATAAGAGAAATCACTCTAAAGTTGATGTGGATGCGGAAGTAGTGGATTCGTTCCCTACACCAGTCAGTTGGGCTTAAAATATTGACGTCTCATCCTTGACTTGAGGACATAAATTACAAGTACATCAGAAGTCAGAGTGGGTTCGCTTGATGGTGAGGGACACTGGTAAAACAGAAAGCTAATCCACAAGCAAAAATCATTCCAGTGTACTAGAAGTAATAGCGTGTGTTTCGACTATGCTTAAGTTCAAAGAGAGTGAACAGGGAAAAAAACCCATTAAAAAAGGATAACCTCTTATCAGGTTAACCAGGCTGAAGTCTGGTGTTGAAGTCAGCTGATCATTTCCCTCCTCCTACGTCTTCTTTTTCAACTTCCAATTGAGCATACTCCCACAACCAACTCATGTCAAGTCCTTTGTACACTTGTTCTTGATTGGTTTAATTTTGTGGTTAAAGTTTTCTCCAGGATGAAGTAACCCTTCTCATGCCAACCCTCCCTATTTACCTCTTACTGGCGTGTATATTAGGTTACAGTGCTACTATTATTTATTTTCCTTGTCGGTACCTGTCATAAATGGGCATTGGAGCTTTTCAATTTTCTTGATTTTGTGTAAGACATTAATAAGAAAGTTTGTGCGTGTGCACGAGGATAGAGAGAGAAACAGAGAGAGAGAGAGGGAAGAATATTAGCAATCTGTAAAGATTCTAAATATTAATAAAGCTATCACATTTTTGCACATTGTTAGTTAGCAACAAATTCATTTGTTGAGTGCTTTGTAAAATCGTTTGAAACATTTATCTTTGTTTCTCAGATCATATGAACTCACAAGAAAAGATAGATTATTTAAAAATATACAAAGGATGCAGCAGACAAAGGTTTGCCTTTTTTTTGACACTATTTGTAAAATTAATGTTGAAAATACAAAATAGCTGAAGCAAAACATGGTTTGGTTAATCATAAGGGGGAACCGTAATTTTAGAGGTTTGTGATGTCCGCCTCCGGCTTTCAAGATACCAGGTTCAATCCCAGCACAGGGCTGGTAAGTTTTCCAAGAACCACTGATATCAAGTGATGTCATGCATCCCCCTGATCTCTTGGATAATGAGATTGGAAACCTAAAATTCTCAGATAAGGGCAAACACAGGAAGTCCCGTGTGCAAGTTTTGCACATTAAAAATCCTCCGATAGTTGGAAATTGCCAATGTAGACCATAAGGTAGCTGCCCTGGTAGAATTGTTAGGAAATAAAGTCTACTTAAGGCCAGTGTCCTTTACCTTGGATGAAACAAACCTTACACAAACACATGCTAAAGTTGGGCGTACTGACCTTTGAGGTGCATAATGGGGTGTGACATACCCCGCTTGAAAAATGAAAGAAGAAGAAGAAGATTAACCATAAATTATCCTTGAAGAGAATTTATCTCAATTTAGACAAGAATTATAGGCTAGATTTGAATAGTTTAACTGAGTGGATAATCATGTGTTCAAGTTTCTACTATCATTTTATTTGGATATATTTTCTGTTTGCTTGAATTGCTACCTCTGGTAGAATTATAGTCAACTGTGTTAGCAGGGCCCTTAAGGAAAGCAATAAATAGTAACACTGCAACACACCTTGCATGTTGTGAGAGACTACTAAGGAGTTTTGGCATGGGACTGGCTATCTCATGTGATAGAAAACTTTAACTGCTATAAGGATAGAAGGAGGCTCTTGAATACCAAGTTAGGACCTGATAATATGGGTTATGAAGAGAGATCATGAGGAAACATGGACTATGGGTAATGAATGAAAATGGTGAATTATTCTCTAATTTTTGTGCAGTAAATATATCATAGGTGGAAGTGTTTTTCCACTAAAAAGAATGTATAAAGCAATATGGCTATCATCGGATCACAGATAAAGATAACAAAGTCAGAATATAAAAGGTAAGAGGGGCTCTCATATCACTAGGAAATTTGTGGAAGTCAGAAGAAATTACACTTTGCACCAAACTGAGAATACTTAACGTGAACATTACATCAGTACTACTGTATAGATCAGAAACATGGAAAACAACTAAAATAGTTAGCAATAAATGACAGACATTTAGTAACTGGTGCCCAGAATAGTGGGACTAAAAGGGTCAGGCAGAATCACTTATGCAGAGTTTAGGGAAAGAACTAGACAAATTCCACTCAATCAGGAGGTGAGTGAAAGACGTTGGTGCTGGATAGGACACATATTGAGAAAACCTGGTAATAGTATAGCTAGAAAGCTCTTTCTCTGGAACCCACATGGCAAAATAACTAACCACATGTGAAAAAAAAAGAATTAGTGACGTGAATAATATGGGGAGGATAATAAGGAAGCTGTAGGAGAGATCAAAGGATATGACAGCTCTGCGTGAGTTGGTTGAGGGTCTGCACTCCAATGAGGTGTAAAGAGCAGAAGGAGAAGGACAATGTTTATAGTATAAATGGAATGTTTGTACTAGCAGTAAATCTGTATAAATGGCCTAACATTTTCTATGTAACCACCAGATATAAATGAATTGTTTTAATGTATGTACTTTTTCTATTTTTTGTTTTAAATAGGGTTACAAACATTTTGATTTCATTCCTCAAAGTTTTGTCTTACCTGGAGATTATCAAGATTTTTGCTGTAAGTTTCCTGTTTCTGACATTTTATGGAGTTTGTAAGTGTTTCATGACTTTGGGCGTGTGGATAGATGTGTAGGAGTATGTTTGAGGAGCTGAATTTGTGATAGAGTGAAGTCTTGAAAACTTTTAATTAAAAAACATAAATTTATGTATTCTGTTTTTATGTTAATAATGTTCTTTCTAATGTTAAGATTATTTTAATTGTGTGTTTGTTTATGTTGATTTACATTATTATCTGTTGTGTGTACATCATTTTGCGCGTGCCTGCCAGATCAATGGTCCGGGTTCAATCCCCAGCAGAGGTAGGATTATTTTTTCCCAACCAGGATGGTTCTGGGGTCGACTCAGCCTTAGAAACATGGGTACCTAATAATTTTAATTTTGACTCAACTCAATCTGTACTTAACACTTCCTACCACAACAGCTGTATCTGCTGTGTGTTTACCTATATACACAATTTTCTGGTGTATTCTGGTTGGCAACTGTCTCTACAGACAACAAATCAAACATACAAGTATAATTGATACTACTTGATGTTTGTGTATAAATATGACATGTCAATTGATGACATTTATTAAGATTTTCTATCCAATAATTGTCTTCACTATGAGAGAGAAAGAGAGAGAGATTAAGTAACAAGAAAACTATTGAATAATATTCATGTATAGTAAAAGTTACATTCTTTTAATTGTCTTCGCTATAAGAGAGAGAGAAGAAAATGTATAGTAAACGTTACATTCTTTCATTTGTCTTTGCTGTAAGAGGGAGTCAAGAAAATGTATAGTAAAAGTTACATTCTTTCAATTGTCTTTGCTCTGAAAGAGAGAGAGAGAGAGAGAGAAGAAAATGTATAGTAAAAGTTACATTCTTTCAATTGTCTTTGCTCTGAAAGAGAGAGAGAGAGAGAGAGAAGAAAATGTATAGTAAAAGTTACATTCTTTCAATTGTCTTTGCTCTGAGAGAGAGAGAAGAAAATGTATAGTAAAAGTTACATTCTTTCAATTGTCTTTGCTCTGAAAGAGAGAGAAGAAAATGTATAGTAAAAGTTACATTCTTTTAATTGTCTTTGCTCTGAAAGAGAGAGAGAGAGAGAAGAAAATGTATAGTAAAAGTTACATTCTTTCAATTGTCTTTGCTCTGAAAGAGAGAGAGAGAAGAAAATGTATAGTAAAAGTTACATTCTTTCAATTGTCTTTGCTCTGAAAGAGAGAGAGAGAGACAAGAAAATGTATAGTAAAAGTTACATTCTTTCAATTGTCTTTGCTCTGAGAGAGAGAGAGAGAGAGAGACAAGAAAATGTATAGTAAAAGTTACATTCTTTCAATCTTCTTTGCTATGAGAAAAAGAGAGAGAGAGACAAGAAAATGTATAGTAAAAGTTACATTCTTTCAATTTTTTCTTCAGCAACTTTCATAAAAGACAAAGGACCGTTCATTGTGAAGCCGGTTGCTTCTTCTCGAGGCAGAGGAGTATTTCTCATCAACCATGTAAGTTCCTAAAGGCACTACCACCTTCAGCTTATTGGATCCTTGGCTGCTGATTAATAATAGTTTCAGTGTCACGTAGGCTGGTGGCATTTTTGAGGACTAATAATTCTATAGCAGTTAGCTGTCTTTTTTTTTTGGAGGGGGGGGGGGGGGGGGGGGGGGGGGGGGTTGTGTGCACGCTTCATTTCTCTGTTTCATGATTTTCACATAGTCTCTCTGCAGCTCTGAATAAATGTGTGGGATTGAGGTGGCTTAGAGGTGGTATGACATTTGCATCTATGTCAGAAATATATTCCAAATAAAGAACTCGACAGACTGGCTGGTAGGTTGCACTGTCAACCTACGGCTCACAAGTTACAGGATTTGAATCTCAGGGCTTTTCAAAGAACTGTTGGTTTCTTATGATACCACACATGCCCCTTGTGATCTCTTGGATGGTATGATTCTCGGGTGAGGGTGAAAAAGGGGAGGTTCCAAGTGTAAGCTGCACATATTACAAATCCCACAACAGTAGGAAGCGCAAAGAGTAGGCACCAAGGCCACCACCCTGACCAAATTGTTTACAAAAGAAAGCTTACCCTTGGATAGAAAGAACCTGTTATCTAGGGTGGAATTTGTTTATAGGAATTAAACTTTTCACAGCTGCATGCTCAAGTCATTGACCTCTGTGGTGCATAGCTAGAAGGGAGGGATGTGCTTCCCTTGAAAGCGGAACCAGGCAGAAGATGAAGGGGAAAATCTGTATAGAGGAAGTAAATCTTTCACAAATGTATGATGAAAGAGGAACCAGAAAGAATATGAAGAAGGGAAAAATCTGTATAGAGGAAGTAAATCTTTCACAAATTTATGTTGAAGTCAGGCACACTGAGCTAGAGAGACATAACGAACAAACAAACTATTTTCAAAGGGTTAAGAATTGGGCATGCAGGCCCATCTGACATTCTGCCTTTCTTGCCTCTCTGCTGTCATACATTATTTCATTCATACATCACTTATGAATCTTATCTTAGACAACAACAACAATAGAAATAATCTGCATTAAAACACATGGAAAATATGCAATAATCAAATTACTGACTCAGTAAAACTAATTTTTAACATGGCAATTATAATTACCAAAGTTAGGTGTTATGTACCACAGTTAGGTGAATGTTTATTTGCGAAGCACTCCTCTTGAAAGAGGCATGCAGGAGAAGGAGAAAAATATTCCTCAACAGTCGGAAAACATAAAGTGTAGACCACTGCCTTAGCAACATTTCCAAGTTAGAAACTATACTATATTTATAGTATGTAACAGGGGAACTAATCTAGCAGTTTTAAAAATGCCATCCTGAAGTTTGTTGTGTTTCCCAGAAGACACAAAATATCACGTCTTCTTGGCAGATTGGACACAAGACAACAAACTGTTTTGGTTGTTTTTTCATTTGTTTGTGTTTTTCAAGATTAATGCTGAAGATGAACAATAGAAACCATTTTGGCTAGATTTGTTTATTCTTTTGAGATATGACAAATATTGAGGCTCTCGTCTGATTTGTTTGGGGTATTTGCTCACTTTGGACAATGTGCAATCAAGCTGAAAAACATCTGATGGCTGCAGAAATGTGGTTTCTGAGGAAAATGCAAAGAATACCATGGACAGATAGAAAAACCAATGACCAAGTACTACAGGAGACAAATGAAAATCATAAACTGATTAGAGAAATTAGACGTAGACAGTTTTGGACATGTAATGAGAAGAAATGGACTGGAGAACTTAGTGACAACTGGCAAGATCGAAGGGAACAGACCAAGAGGAAGACCGAGAGGAAAATATCTGGATAGCTTGGCCACATGGCATGGACGAGACAGGAACACTGAGCTGATCCACGACACTGGTGATCGAGTGAAATGGCGAGTCATGACCGCCCACGCTTCCCGGCATGGCACATGATTGATTGATTGCTCACTTTGAACTCAAGCATAGTCCATACAAGTGCTACTACTTATAGTGTACTGGACTGAATCTTGCGTGTGGATTAGCTTTTCCTATTCCCAGGGTCCCTCGCCATGAAGCAAATCCACTCCGACTTCAGATGTACTTGTAATTTACATCCCAAAGTCAAGGACAAGAAGTTAACATTTTAGTTCAACTGACCAGTGTAAGAAATTTATATAGTTTATCTTTTTCTTTTACAGCCTGATCAAGTTCCCTTAGATGAAAATGTGATTGTGAGCAAATACATATCATCTCCCCTCGTCATTGATGGTAGGTAGAAACGGGAATGTTTTCTCATCGTTCTAGCTTATTTACTTTGCTTGTATTTATGTATCGGTAATTGCAAACCAGAGCTGCGTTGACGTAGTGGTTTGTGCAGTTGCATACAAGTGAGTGTCCTGGGTTAAATCTTCAGCGGTGTTTCCAAACAGTACAGAAATAGTTTCAAAGAGTATTGTCTGGAAATGATGGCAGGGAAGGAAACTTGTCACTCTACTTCCTTATGTTGCAATCTAGTATATGTGAAGGCTCTACACTTTACTCCCACATGGGAGTGTCTGCTATAAGATTATCTTACAATTTTTTAATTTATAGAATTTTAAGGGTAAATATAGTCATAACATTATTTTACAATTCCATTGTTGATATTCTAAAAGTAAATGTAGACATACAATTATATTACAGTTCCGTAGCTAATAGTATTGTAAATGTAGTCATAAGATTATCTTACAATTCCCAGCTGATAGTATTATAAGAGTAAATGTAATCACAAGATTATCTTAAATTTCATTGTTGAAAGTATTGTATGGGTAAATGTAGCCATAAAATTATCTTACAATTCCATTTTTCAGTGCCATCCATCAAGGTTTATTTTTCTGGCCTTTCGTTGCTTAACTTTAATTGTTCCGTGGAGGATAATTTTGACAAGGTAGCTTAAGTTTGGGGAATGCATTCAGTGATCCGATGAGCATTGAATAAGTTCCAAAGTTTCTTATCTACACTACACTATTATTGTTGAAAATAATACATGAAAATGGCCTGGGTTAGTTGGTTGGTTGGTGAATCTCCCGAATTAAGTCTTCCAGAGTAATTAACGAGCCATGTATCAGACTTAAGAGGAATTAACTAGCAATGCATCAGATTTAAGAGTAATTAACACTTCAATCTGAAGCCTTGGTGTTCAGGTAGAATGAGCCCTGAAAAGGGCTTGCATCTATTGGAGTGAGGTTGGTTCAGAGACTTTCCTTCCAACCGTGTATTGAAGTACTATCTTCATGGTAAGTGTTGCAGAGCTCTATTTCCCCTCTCCAAGCTCAGAAACCAACAAAGAGTGCAAGACCGTGGCATATTATAATGTAGCCACATCATGACTCAGCACAACACATACAGTATGGTATAGATTAGGTCTAAGTTGATCATGTTTCCTCCACAAGGTTGAGGTAGTCAATTGTCAGCAGACTCCAACCCAATGTCCAGAGCGGGAAAATGACCTCGGATACGAATCATAAAAGCGAAAATAGCTATTTTGAGATAAGCAGATTTTTATTTTTGTGTTTTTTAATTTTTTTGGCACTTACGCTCTTTGAACTCAAGCATAGTACATACATGTGCTAGTACATCTAGTGCACTAGACTGATTTTGTCATGTGAATTAGCTTTCCCTGTTATCAGCGACCCTCACCATCAGGCAAAGTCGCTCCAACTTCACAGGTACTTGTAATTTACGCCCCCCAAGTGAGTCAAGGATGAGAAGTCAAGATTTTAGTCCAACTTGAAAAATATGACATTCATTTTATAGGAACCAATTTCTATTGCTTTCTCAACGTATTCTTGGGAAATAAATGTGCTGGTTTCCCCTTGACTTCCACATTCATTGAAAAGATTTAAATATCCTATTGGGGTTAGCAAACTGAAATACTTTGGGCACATTAAACATCACAGTGGCTTGGAGAGAACAGTGATGAAAGACATGGTTTCTGGAAGAAGAGACAAGGGGTGACCAGCATGAAGATGGACACAGGACAGTACAGACACCTTGGGCATGAGGGGGCATGAAGCAGGAGAAATAGCTGGAGATCAAGAGACTTTTTGGCACTCCAGAGTGAGAGCAATGGTCTGCAAAGGAACGGCTATTTGAGGATGTGGTTTCTGAGGAAAATGCAAAGAACACCACGGACAGATGAATAACCAATAAGGAAGTCCGACAAGAAACAAATGAAAACTGTAAACTGGGAGAAATTAGACGTAGACAGTCAAGATTTTGGGGGCATGTTATGAGAAGAAATAAACCCAAGAACTTGGTGACAACTGGGGTTGAGGGGAAAAGAACAAGGGGAAGGCAGAGAGGTAAATATCTGGATGGTTTAGTCACATGGCAAAATAATGACAAAAACACAGAGCTGACCCACGACTCTAGTGGTCATGTGAGATGGTGAAACATGACAGCACATGCTTACTGGTGTGGCACATGATGATGATTGTTGCTAGCTTTTCTAAGTTTTCATCTATAGCAGTTCCTGAAATGCATACCATATTATGTGGCTCATGGCATGCTAAGAGTTAAGTGTTTAGTTAAAACTGTAATTGTTTCTATTTCCACAGGTTTCAAGTTTGATATGCGCATCTACGTCGCAGTCACCTCGTATGATCCACTCGTAATTTACTTGTATGAGGAAGGACTGACGAGATTTGCCACAGTCAAGTACGAGAAAAATATGAAGCACATGAGAAATCAGTGCATGCACCTGACAAACTACAGTGTCAACAAGCGGAGCCAGGACTATGTCAAGTCAGTGTGGTGTCATTGTCTTTGTGATTACTGTCTGTGAGGTGTCATTGTATTTGTTCTTGATGTGTGATTACTGTCTGTGAGGTGTCATTGTCTTTGTGCTTCATGTGTGATTACTGTCTGTGAGGTGTCATTGTCTTTGTTCTTGATGTGTGATTACTGTCTGTGAGGTGTCATTGTCTTTGCGCTTCATGTGTGATTACTGTCTGTGAGGTGTCATTGTCTTTGTGCTTCATGTGTGATTACTGGGTGTCAGTGTGGTGTCATTGTCTTTGTGCTTCATGTGTGATTACTGTCTGTGAGGTGTCATTGTCTTTGTGCTTCATGTGTGATTACTGTCTGTGAGGTTTCATTGTCTTTGTTCTTGATGTGTGATTACTGGGTGTCAGTGTGGTGTCATTGTCTTTGTGCTTCATGTGTGATTACTGTCTGTGAGGTGTCATTGTCTTTGTGCTTCATGTGTGATTACTGGGTGTCAGTGTGGTGTCATTGTCTTTGTGCTTCATGTGTGATTACTGTCTGTGAGGTTTCATTGTCTTTGTGCTTCATGTGTGATTACTGTCTGTGAGGTGTCATTGTCTTTGTGCTTCATGTGTGATTACTGGGTGTCAGTGTGGTGTCATTGTCTTTGTGCTTCATGTGTGATTACTGGGTGTCAGTGTGGTGTCATTGTCTTTGTGCTTCATGTGTGATTACTGTCTGTGAGGTTTCATTGTCTTTGTTCTTGATGTGTGATTACTGGGTGTCAGTGTGGTGTCATTGTCTTTGTGCTTCGTGTGTTATTACTGTCTGTGAGGTTTCATTGTCTTTGTTCTTGATGTGTGATTACTGGGTGTCAGTGTGGTGTCATTGTCTTTGTGCTTCATGTGTGATTACTGTCTGTGAGGTGTCATTGTCTTTGTGCTTCATGTGTGATTACTGGGTGTCAGTGTCTTTGTGCTTCATGTGTGATTACTGTCTGTGAGGTGTCATTGTCTTTGTGCTTCGTGTGTGATTACTGTCTGTGAGGTTTCATTGTCTTTGTTCTTGCTGTGTGATTACTGGGTGTCAGTGTGGTGTCATTGTCTTTGTGCTTCGTGTGTGATTACTGTCTGTGAGGTTTCATTGTCTTTGTTCTTGATGTGCGATTACTGTCTGTGAGGTTTCATTGTCTTTGTTCTTGCTGTGTGATTACTGGGTGTCAGTGTGGTGTCATTGTCTTTGTGCTTCGTGTGTGATTACTGTCTGTGAGGTTTCATTGTCTTTGTTCTTGATGTGAGATTACTGGGTGTCAGTGCGGTTTCATTGTCTTTGTGCCTGATGTGTGATTACTGGGTGTCAGTGCAGATTCATTGTCTTTGTTCTTGATGTGTGATTACTGGGTGTCAGTGTAGTTTCATTGTCTTTGTTCTTGATGTGTGATTACTGGGTGTCAGTGCAGTTTCATTGTCTTTGTTCTTCATGTGTGATTACTGGGTGTCAGTGCAGTTTCATTGTCTTTGTTCTTGATGTGTGATTACTGGTTGTCAGTGTGGTTTCATTGTCTTTGTTCTTGATGTGTGATTACTGATTGTCAGTGTGGTTTCATTGTCTTTGTGCCTGATGTGTGATTACTGGGTGTCAGTGTGGTTTCATTGTCTTTGTTCTTGATGTGTGATTACTGGGTGTCAGTGTGGTTTCCTTGTCTTTGTGCCTGATGTGTGATTACTGGGTGTCAGTGTGGTTTCTTTGTCTTTGTTCTTGATGTGTGATTACTGGGTGTCAGTGTGGTTTCATTGTCTTTGTGCCTGGTGTGTGATTACTGGGTGTCAGTGTGGTTTCATTGTCTTTGTGCCTGGTGTGTGATTACTGGGTGTCAGTGAGGTTTCATTGTCTTTGTGCCTGGTGTGTGATTACTGGTTGTCAGTGAGGTTTCATTGTCTTTGTTCTTGATGTGTGATTACTGGGTGTCAGTGCAGTTTCATTGTCTTTGTTCTTGATGTGTGATTACTGGGTGTCAGTGTGGTTTCATTGTCTTTGTTCTTGATGTGTGATTACTGGGTGTCAGTGCAGTTTCATTGTCTTTGTGCCTGATGTGTGAATACTGGGTTTCAGGGAGGTTTCATTGTCTTTGTTTTTGATGTGTGATTACTGGGTGTCAGTGTGGTTTCATTGTCTTTGTTCTTGATGTGTGATTACTGGGTGTCAGTGAGGTTTCATTGTCTTTGTGCCTGATGTGTAATTACTGGGTGTCAGTGAGGTTTCATTGTCTTTGTGCCTGATATGTGATTACTGGGTGTCAGTGAGGTTTCATTGTCTTTGTTCTTGATGTGTGACTACTGGGTGTCAGTGTGGTTTCATTGTCTTTGTTCTTGATGTGTGATTACTGGGTGTCAGTGAGGTTTCATTGTCTTTGTGCCTGATGTGTGATTACTGAGTGTCATTGTGGTTTCATTGCTTTTGTTCTTGCTGTGTGATTACCGTCAGTGTGGTTTCATTGTCTTTGTTCTAGATGTGTGATTTCTATCTGTGAGGTTTCGTTTTCTTTATTTTTGATGCATTATTGCCTAGTGTCAGCTGGGCTTTACCGTCTCTGACATTCCATTTTGTCATGGGATACTGAGGTTGCAGGATCTGATTTCCAATTGGTCAAGACATTGAGATAATGTAGTCAAAGATTTAAATAAGAATATGAAAGGCAAGAAAAGCTTTCAAAGCACTAGGAAATTTGTGGAAGTCAAAAGAAATTAAATCTGGCACTTAACTTAGAATATTTAACTCTTAACATTAAATCAGTACTGCTGTATTGATCACAAACATCGGAGATTGACTAAGACAATTACTAATAAACTATAAAAATTCATAAACTGGTGCTGGAAAGAATAGGACTCAAATTATGTGACAGCTTATGGAGAGAACTAGACAGAGTCCAGCTAATCAAGATGTGAGGAAGATATGCCGGCACTGGGTAGGCCACACATTGAGAAATCTTGTTAATAGTTTAACTAAACAGTCATTTGACTGGAAGTCACAGGTTAAACGAAGCACTCGGAGGCGAGAGAGACACATGAATTATATGGGGAGGATAGGGAGTGAGCTGTAGGATAGAACAGCTTGGTGTGAACTGGGTGTAACGGAGAAGAGGATCGACTTCATTGTGCCGGGTTTTATCCCATATGGATCTGTGTCTTTTCGCAGGGCAGCCTGCTGAAAGCGCCACGCGTAGCACAAACTGTAGCTCTAGCGACAACCCCCAGGAGAAACAAGAAACAACTGCATCAGACAGGCATAACAAGAAACAACTACATCACACAGACATACAAGAAAACATGGGATTTAGTCTTCTGGTGAACTGAAGAGAATTGCTGATAGCTGAGACGGAGAACTGACATGGTCAGACAAACACAACTCGAGTTTCCAAATTAACATGATGATTAATGTTTTATTTTTAAATATAAGGTTTTCCCATTTTGTTTGCAAGACACATTCTTGTTTCCTTCAGGAACGATGACCCAGATGTTGAGGACTATGGCAATAAGTGGTCCATGGGTGCCATGTTGCGATATCTGAGATCAGAAGGAAAAGATACTGCAGGTTTGCCTCCTTTTTATTATTTTATAATTCAATGATTGTTAGTTTCCTTACATAGTATACAGTAACCCCGGGAAGGTTAACCCGGTCAACAAATGCCAGCAGAAGTCGGATGTGTCGGCCTAACGGCGCAAGAACGCAGCTCTGCTGTAAACAGGCACAACGCAATCACGTCCGGAAAAAAACTCCGGATGAACGAAGAAGAAGAAGTATACAGTAATACTGTATTAACACAAGTAATGGTGCGCAGGCATACAAGAAACAAAGTTAATGAGTTGAATCACAGGGATCCATTGAGGCCATTTTTCGTTATGGAGACAACACAGTATGTGATTGAAAGTTGGAGACAGCATTTGATTGATTTCATGTAACCCATTGGAGGTCAGCGTGGCTGAATGGATAAGAGCAATTGTTCTTAAACATCCGGTGTGCTGATGCCGGGGTAGCAGGTTCATTCCCTACACCAGACTAAAATGTTAACTTCTCGTCCTTGTCTTGGGGACGTAAATTACAAGTACCTCTGAAGTCAGAGTGGGTTCACCTGATGGCAAGGGACACTGGTAATTGGGAAAACTGTCCTGCATGCAAAAATCAGTCCAGTGTGGATTACGCTCAAGTTCAAATGAGTGAACGAACAACAAAAATCAAAGAGAGTACTGGAAGCACAATACTGGGGGGGGGGGGGGGGGGGGGATGAAGGTGTAAACTAAGGACAACATTTGTAAAACAGACATGTACATGATGTAACAATGCAGACATACATGGAGTTAAATAGCGTGGCATAAGGCTAATAACTGGAATTCTTCATGTGTGGTGTGAAGGTGTAAACTAAGGACAACATTTTTGTAAAACAGACATGTACAGGATGTAACAATGCAGACATACATGGAGTTAAATAGCGTGGCATAAGGCTAATAACTGTGGAATTCTTCACGTGAGGTGTGAAGGTGTAAACTAAGGACAACATTTGTAAAACAAACATGTACAGGATGTAACAATGCAGACATACATGGAGTTAAATAGCGTGGCATAAGGCTAATAACTGGAATTCTTCATGTGTGGTGTGAAGGTGTAAACTAAGGACAACATTTTTGTAAAACAGACATGTCCAGGATGTAACAATGCAGACATACATGGAGTTAAATAGCGTGGCATAAGGCTAATAACTGTGGAATTCTTCACGTGAGGTGTGAAGGTGTAAACTAAGGACAACATTTGTAAAACAAACATGTACAGGATGTAACAATGCAGACATACATGGAGTTAAATAGCGTGGCATAAGGCTAATAACTGGAATTCTTCATGTGTGGTGTGAAGGTGTAAACTAAGGACAACATTTTTGTAAAACAGACATGTCCAGGATGTAACAATGCAGACATACATGGAGTTAAATAGCGTGGCATAAGGCTAATAACTGTGGAATTCTTCACGTGAGGTGTGAAGGTGTAAACTAAGGACAACATTTGTAAAACAAACATGTACAGGATGTAACAATGCAGACATACATGGAGTTAAATAGCGTGGCATAAGGCTAATAACTGTGGAATTCTTCACGTGAGGTGTGAAGGTGTAAACTAAGGACAACATTTGTAAAACAAACATGTACAGGATGTAACAATGCAGACATACATGGAGTTAAATAGCGTGGCATAAGGCTAATAACTGTGGAATTCTTCACGTATGGAATGAAGGTGTAAACTAAGGACAACATTTGTAAAACAAACATGTACAGGATGTAACAATGCAGACATACATGGAGTTAAATAGCGTGGCATAAGGCTAATAACTGTGGAATTCTTCACGTGAGGTGTGAAGGTGTAAACTAAGGACAACATTTGTAAAACAAACATGTACAGGATGTAACAATGCAGACATACATGGAGTTAAATAGCGTGGCATAAGGCTAATAACTGTGGAATTCTTCACGTATGGAATGAAGGTGTAAACTAAGGACAACATTTGTAAAACAAACATGTACAGGATGTAACAATGCAGACATACATGGAGTTAAATAGCGTGGCATAAGGCTAATAACTGTGGAATTCTTCACGTGAGGTGTGAAGGTGTAAACTAAGGACAACATTTGTAAAACAAACATGTACAGGATGTAACAATGCAGACATACATGGAGTTAAATAGCGTGGCATAAGGCTAATAACTGTGGAATTCTTCACGTGAGGTGTGAAGGTGTAAACTAAGGACAACATTTGTAAAACAAACATGTACAGGATGTAACAATGCAGACATACATGGAGTTAAATAGTGTGGCATAAGGCTAGTAACTGTGGAATTCTTCACGTGTGGTGTGAAGGTGTAAACTAAGGACAACATTTGTAAAACAGACATGTACAGGATGTAACAATGCAGACATACATGGAGTTAAATAGTGTGGCATAAGGTGTAAACTAAGGACAACATTTGTAAAACAGACATGTACAGGATGTAACAATGCAGACATACATGGAGTTAAATAGCGTGGCATAAGGCTAGTAACTGTGGAATTCTTCACGTGTGGTGTGAAGGTGTAAACTAAGGACAACATTTGTAAAACAGACATGTATAGGATGTACCAATGCAGACATACATGGAGTTAAATAATGTGGCATAAGGCTAGTAACTGTGGAATTCTTCACGTGTGGTGTGAAGGTGTAAACTAAGGTCAACATTTGTAAAACAGACATGTACAGGATGTAACAATGCAGACATACATGGAGTTAAATAGCGTGGCATAAGGCTAGTAACTGTGGAATTCTTCACGTGTGGTGTGAAGGTGTAAACTAAGGACAACATTTGTAAAACAGACATGTACAGGCAATGCAGACATACATGGAGTTAAATAGTGTGGCATAAGGCTAGTAACTGTGGAATTCTTCGCGTGTGGTGTGAAGATGTAAACTAAGGACAAAATTTGTAAAACAAACATGTACAGGATGTAACAATGCAGACATACATGGAGTTAAATAGCGTGGCATAAGGCTAGTAACTGTGGAATGGAATTATCAGCAAGCTTCATGGCTACCCTATGGCTGAAACATTTGGTGATGTTTATTTTCTTTAGAAATATTCATTGTAGTTTTGTAAGTTTATGTTTATATGGTTTTGTATGTTTTTATTTATATGAGTTTGTATTGTTGGCCAGCTCTGATGATGCGGATTGAAGATGTGGTTATAAAAACCATTCTTTCTGTGGAATCATCCGTCGCAACAGCATGCAAGATGTTTCAGCCTTTCAGGGGAAACTGTTTTGGTTTGTATTTAGACAATACTTTTGTTCTGTTTAATGTTTTTGTTGTTGTTGTTGTTTACTTTCTGAAGAATAACGTCTTCTTCATGTGTGGTGTGGAACAGTAAAGAGATTATAACTCCAATCATCTCCGACCTCCAATATTTTAATGAAATTGGCTACATAATCAACAAATGTAGTGCCTGTTCAAGGAAGTCAGATGTGGACTAGCAATGCAGGTGACAAACAGCATTAACATCCCATGGCATAACACCAGCATACATGTTAAAGTCACATTTTTGCGAACATTCATCTTTCCTGTGGCAACATATGAATGAGTCATGGACCATTTCGCAGTCATTGAAGAGGAAACTTGGGACTTCTGATTTTAAATGTTACAGAAAGATTTATAGAATATCTTAAATAAAAATAAAAATACATTCTACAAGACCCAAACTCAAGAAAATTGGTTAATAAACAGCGTCATATCTCAGAAACTGAAATACTTTATGTTAAATGCCACAGTTGGTTGGAAAAAACAGGGATGGAAGGCATTGTTTCTGGAGGAGAAGGCAGGTGTTAACCAACAAGAAGATGGACACAGGACATTGCAGACGTTGTGGGCATGTGAGAGAGTGTCTCTCACACCATCTGGGTCTGGTGCACTAACTAGTATTTTTCTGAAGCACACATTTGATATCTTTCATATGCACAATGTTTTCAATGATTGTTCAAGCCAGGGGTTGGATAGGCTGAGCTTTTGTCCCCTGGCCAGATGTTTGTATGCTTGATGACTCTTTATCATTTTCTTGGACTTTCTCTGACTCTTATTTCCAGATCTTTTTTGCTTCTATGCTCTTATTGGTTTTTGATCAGGTTTCTTTCTTACAAGAAAGACTGTGTCCCTTGCAGCTGTGGATCACCATCACAAACAGAGCAAATCCTACAAGACTGTCCAGAATTTGCCAGACAGAAAAGAAATCTTGTCTACAGGTGTTTCTGTACAGGAAAACTTATGAGGGGCTAGTGAAGATTTCAGGCACACTGTACAGTTCGTGACCCATGCTGGAATAAATGCAAAACAGACGTAGAATGCAGAAGAAGAAAAAGAAGTTTGTTTTGTAAGGATAATTGATATGATCACAAATGTTGGACAAGCAGACATAGATTGCAGAAAAAGAAAAAGAAGTTTGTATTTCAGATCAGGTCACTTGAGTCATGACTCCCAAATGTCATAACAGTTTATACATTTAATGACGCTCAGTTTCCTAACAAATTTATGTTTGTGTATGTGATTCATTGGTAATAAATACCGGTTCTGTTTATGTGTACAATTGGACTTATTATGGTGAACACAAAAATAACCACTATTATAATGTTGCTTGTTTTCCAGAATTGTATGGCTTTGACATCCTTTTAGATGAAACTCTGAAACCTTGGGTTTTAGAGGTGAATCTTTCTCCCTCGTTGGCATGGTATGTTGTTGTGTTTTGTTTGAGTTAGTTAGTTAGTTAGTCGAGGTTTCAACTTCACGGCAACGGGTCGTCCCCATTATGCTCCATTCCCATGCCAGTGAATATCACACAAAATGCGCCCCACTGTCCAATGTGAAAAGTGGAATAGACGGGAGTCTTGGCAATCCAACAAGCCCACACAGGCACACTGCATAATGCCGTCGTCAGAATGTCAACACAAAATTCATCCACGAATACCACAGTTCATCGTCGATGGACTCGGCAGTCACCAGAAAGACCTCATTGACCCAAGTTTTCTCACATGGCTCAGTCTCTTGCCGCCGGGCGACCCGCCAAAAGTGTCGCGCAAAAGCACAAACTCCCAGTAGTCTCCCGAAAAATGCACTCGTGGACCGAAAGGGCAAAACAGTCAATTCAGCAACCGCCGGTAGCCATTGTTCTGAACATGCAGCTCACTGTACAGGACAGATGTAAAAGCATTCCACGCTTTGTTTGAACCTTGTAACAATCCATACCATCTTAAGAGCAGGAAAGACCAAGTTATATAGGTTTTGATCACAACCTCCTCAACTGAAAATTAAAACTATTGATATGTATATTTTATCAGGGGTGAAAAAAATGTGGTGGTCTACATTGCTAGATTTAATCAGAAAATGCGGGGGGCTGCGTGGTCTCGAGGTATGGTGTCCGCCTCGGGTGCTGGAGGTACCGGGTTCAAGCCCCGGTGAGGACCAGAATTTTTTTCACGTGGACTTCTAGTAAAAATTCCCCCTGGTCTCTGGGTAGTGAGATCAGACGCCCATGTGTATTGTTGCGCACGTAAAAAATCCCTTGGCAGTTGGAAATCGAAAAAGAGTAGCCTAACGGCGCTGCCCGGACAAAATTTTGAGTTTAAAATATATCCAAAGTATTTCAGGATCCTCGCCGGTGCTACAGAGTTCATGCAATGAGCTGAGTTTCTCCAAACTAAGGTTTCAGTTAGGAGGAGAACGGAGCACTTATGGGTTGCACCCATGTGGCGTGATGTTGATCTGTCGACTAAACTAAACTAACTAAACTAATCATAAAATGGTGATTAGTAGAAGCTATGGGTTGCCATGGAGGCTTAGACAAGATGGAGTTATATTTTGTTTTCTTGTGTCTGTAATTTCTTTCTTCTAAGATAGTCTTATTATGTGTTTTCTGATGTTTGTAATTTGTTTCTTCCAGCGAAGTCGTATTTTGTGTTTACAAAATTTCTGATGTTTGTAATTTGTTTCTTCTTAGTGATAGCCCTCTGGATTTGAAAATAAAGAGCAACATGTTATGTGACCTACTCAGCTTGGCTGGTAAGTGACTTACATATATATATTTTTTATATTTTTGTGTGTGTGTGTGTGCTGACGGGCGGGGGGGGAGTGAATGTGTGTGTATGTGTGTGTGCGCGCGCGTGTGTGTGCGTGGGAAAAAAAATGTCCAGGGACCTCCTTTCCACTCAGCAATCGACCTTGTACATCCTGACATTTAAAGAAAACTATCCACTATCTTTACTTAAAACTGGTAATTTACATGTTACAAATATTTTCAGTGAGGTAAATTTATTATTTTCGTCGTTCTGTCTCTGGCAACAATGTAGGCTCAGCGGGTAATACACAGCCTGATTGACATAGCCTAAAAAGTGTACCAGAAAATGTCATGGGCGGTGAAGGTGACAGGCACGATATTAACCATATCACCTGTTGAGTGAATCTTTTAGTTTAAGGAACCAAAGATATTGATTTAAAATATTTAACAAGTTGTTAATTTGTTCATGACCATGTTATGACCATAATATTGTAATTATTGTGTTAAACTGTTGCCAAAGAAGGAGCCATTTAAAAAAAAACGTAAGATAATGTAAAGGCTTACTTTGGTATTACATGGAAAGATATCCTCAAAGATCCCAATGTTTAAAACCCAAATGTCCTCATTTTCTGGGTTAGAGACCTGGCAGCTCTAATCATGCTATAAGGATGGAATTGAAGATTATTTGGTTATAGTGATCTGCAAGGAGCTGCGATAAGATAGCATTAATTTGTTTGCTTACCAAGGCAATGGTTTGAGTTCATCCCCAACACAGGTAGCATTCCATTTTCTGACCAGTATTTCTCTAAGATCAACATAACCTCATAAAATGCATACCAGGTAATTTTAAGAATTTTCTTGGAAGAAAAGTGCAAAGTAGATATCTGGCCACATCACTTCATTATATTATCACCTAGAATATATAAGATGGGTGTGTTTAGGTAGTTGATAGGGAGCTATGTTGCTAATATCCTGAGCACTGTCGGACGAGGGTTTGCGTTCATGCCTCCGTTCATCATCCAATAAGATGAGGGAAATTTTGGCCACTTATTCCTCCCTGCATCCAGGTCTACAAAATTTAATGGCCCTGTCTCACCACAGACCCAAAGCAGGTTCTTGCTTTGAGACATGTTTGTTGTGTTTAGAATACATAAAACTGATGACTTCCCACCCACA
This sequence comes from Cepaea hortensis, assembly GCA_963921405.1. NCBI lineage: Eukaryota > Metazoa > Mollusca > Gastropoda > Stylommatophora > Helicidae > Cepaea > Cepaea hortensis. Next base: position 19,552,312 of record OY992881.1, on the reverse strand, counting down.
CAGCAGTATCTACTTTTACCATTTAACTCATCTTAAGTGGTGACTCCATAGAAAACTCACAACCTTCTTTCAGGTGTTATTTGTCATGATCCACTAATGAGAAGTCGACAACAAGTAAGCAAACAGGCAGCAGAGATTACAGTCAAATTGAAAAGCAAATTAAAGGTGAGATTCTCAGCCCAGTTTGCTGATTATTCCTTTTTTTTCTTGTGTGCTGATTGTTTCTTCTGTTACTTGTGTAGCGTTGCTAGTTTAACCCATTCTTTGATTTCTGATAGTGTCTCGCTCACAGTGTATTTAACATTGTCTGTTATTAGTCTTCACAGTGCTTGTGTAGATTTTGTAGACTTTAGAAATGCTGCTTTGTGAAGAAACTAATTGTCCAGTATCTGTATACTTATTTTCTGTCTTTGATTTGTTGATTTGCTTGACTTTATATTTACTTCTAATGCTTTCAGAATAATTATTTTTGTTGTGCCATTAACTCTTTCAGGTTGTAAGAGTTTTGTGCAGGTATATTCTTTCTCTTGTAGCTTTCATATATTACTGCAGTTTAACGGTAATTGATTTTCCGGTTTAATGATAAATATACTGATGTTATACATCGATATACGAGCAGCTGAATGTAGACCTTTTAATATGGCAAGTTGTGTTGTGTGTGTGTAGCTACATGTATGTGAGAATTAATGATGTGTAAAGTAGGAAGACAGAAATTATGTTCACTTAAATTCATAAACAAAATATCACTCATCCATAAAAAGTAGCTAATATTTTGGTTAAATCCAAGGTGTATATCTCAGCCCAGGACAATGTTAAAATATTCCTGAATGTGAAATTGAACCCATGACTTCTGGACCGTCCAGCAAGTATGCTAGCCACTGTACTACTATGGCAAGCTTCTTACAGGATACAGTGGACAAAAACCACCCTGACCATTTTGTTTGTGTGTTTGCTCACTTTGAACTCAAGGGTAGTCCGTACATGTGCTACTACTTCTAGTGCTCTGGGCTGATGTTTGCACGTGGGTTAGCTTTCCCTGTTACCAGTTAGTTAATTAGTTAGTCGACAGATCATCCTCATTGCACATCGAACCATTTAGTCCATAAGTGCTCGGATCCCCTCCTCAGCAAATCCTGCAGTGTGTAGCGGCTAACGACGCCAGTTCTGTGTTGGTTTATCAATCTTCTTTGGCTTCCTGCGTAGTGTTCTTGTTTGGCCACCCCTCTTTTAATTTGCTGTTCTCGCAGTCTGGCCATGGTTGTAGATTCACAGTCATCACTTGGTTCTCGCTAAAGTCTTACTTCTCATAGAGCATTCAGAATGTCAGCCTGGTCCATGGCGCATCCGCCCTCCTGTTACCAGTGTCTCTTACCATCAAGTGAACCCACTCCGACTTCCGATGTACTTGTAATTTATGTCCCCAAATCAAGGATGAGAAGTCAACAGTTTAGTCCATCTGGCCGGTTTAGGGGTTGAACCTGCTACCTCGGCATCAGCACACTGAAAGTTTAAGAACGTGTGCCCTTTTCCATGTGACCGTGCTAACCACCACCCTAACCATATGAAAGATGAAGCTTATCACCAGCTTTCAGGGCAAGATCTGGCCATAAATCTTGCATAACTTGCATCATCTATACCTCTGTGTAACCCTTTGGTTATATAGAATGTCACCCGGGAAGGTTAACCCGGTCAACAAATGCCCGCAGAAGTCGGATGTGTCGGCCTAACGGCGCAAGAACGCAGCTCTGCTGTAAACAGGCACAATGCAATCATGTCCGAAAAAAACTCTGGATGAACGCAGAAGAAGAAGAAGAAGATTGTAAACAGGATGCAAGAAATAGAAATAACTATTTCACAAGTTGTTTAGGATCGGTTTGTTGGATCTGTGTGTGTGGCACAAGTCCCATGAAGGACAATCACCTTCTGCAGTCCAACCCAACGTGCAAAAGTGAATGTAAACAAATATTGCATCAGGCGACTTCATTCTGCTAGAAACTGAGGAGATGTCATTGCCCTTAGTAATTATCGCTTTTATTGGAGGAATTAACATGGAGGTCTGAATGCACAAAATGAAGAAGAAGAATTAGTCAAAAACTCCTAATTTTTCTTGTTGTCTGCCTGCTTTGAACTCAAGCATGGTCCATACACATGCTACTACTAGTAAGTGCACTGGTCTGAATTTTGTGTGTGGATTAGCTTTCCCTATTACCAGTGTCCCTCGCCACCAAGCAAACCCACCTGACTTCTGAGGTACTTGTAATTTTCATCCCCAAGCCAAGGACGAGAAGTCAACATTTTAGTCCAACTGACCCGTGTAGCGGGTTGAACCCGCTACCTCGGCATCTACACATTCCTCACATGTTTGTCACCTTGTAGCAGCACAGGAGCCAGTGTATCCCCATGGCTCCAAGAACTGTGCTGGTGTTAGCATAGTTACAGACATGGGTTCTCACAAGTCATACAGGCTGAAGGATAAGGACCAGACTAAAGACAGGGGACAGACAAGTGCAGAGGAGCCTGTGTATCCCCATGGCTCCAAGAACTGTGCTGGTGATAGCATAGTTACAGACATGGGTTCTCACAAGTCATACAGGCTGAAGGATAAGGACCAGACTAAAGACAGGGGACAGACAAGTGCAGAGGAGCCAGTGTATCCCCATGGCTCCAAGAACTGTGCTGGTGATAGCATAGTTACTGACATGGGTTCTCACAAGTCATACAGGCTGAAGGATAAGGACCAGACTAAAGACAGGGGACAGACAAGTGCAGAGGAGCCAGTGTATCCCCATGGCTCCAAGAACTGTGCTGGTGATAGCATAGTTACTGACATGGGTTCTCACAAGTCATACAGGCTGAAGGATAAGGACCAGACTAAAGACGGGACAAACAAGTGCAGAGGAGCCAGTGTATCCCCATGGCTCCAAGAACTGTGCTGGTGATAGCATAGTTACTGACATGGGTTCTCACAAGTCATACAGGCTGAAGGATAAGGACCAGACTAAAGACAGGGGACAGACAAGTGCAGAGGAGCCAGTGTATCCCCATGGCTCCAAGAACTGTGCTGGTGATAGCATAGTTACTGACATGGGTTCTCACAAGTCATACAGGCTGAAGGATAAGGACCAGACTAAAGACGGGACAGGCAAATTCTAGGGGTGTCATATCCAATGGAAATGTCCTTTCAAATAGCATGCGCTAAGTTACAAACCACATGACGGCAGACATTGCTGCTTGTAATATGTCTTTCTACTGTATATAAGTTAAAGTAAGTAAATGATCTTTCTCTATGTCCTGAGGCATGTTGGGTATACAGTGCTAGCCCTATATTTTTATAGTTAGTTAGTTAGTCGCGGTTCCGACTTCACGGCAACGGGTCGTCCCCATTATGCTCCATTCCTGTGCCAGTGAATATCACACAAAATGCTCCCCACTGTCCAATGTGAAAAGTGGAATAGGCAGGAGTCTCGGCAATCCAACAGCCCACACAGGTACACTGTGCATAATGCCGCTGCCAGAATGCCAACACAAAATTAATCCATGAAAACCACAGTTCATTGACGATGGACTCGGCAGTCACTAGAAAGACCTCATTGACCCGGGTTTTCTCACATGGCTCGGTCTTTTACCGCAGGGCGACCCGCCGAAAGTGTCGCATAAAGCACGAACTCCACAGCTTCAGCGCCGACTCCCGGGAGTCTCCTGAAAAATGCACTTGTGAACCGATAAAGGCAAATCAGTCTATTCAGCAACAGCTGGTAGCCATTGTTCCGAACATGCAGTTCACTGTACAGGACAGGTGTAAAAGCATTCCCCGCAAATCTCACAGCTCACAGTGTCGCCCACACACTCACTCAGTAGCAGGGCGACGGAACCATGTACTACCAGTCCAACATGAGGGAAATGCGATTACAAACCGTAGCTGCAAGCATAAACACGCCACAGGCCTTAACGGTTCAACGCCTAACCGCCATGTTGGCGGCCGGAAGTCTATTATTATAGACCAATCAGCAGTCAAGAGGTCACATGGTCTGTATACCAGCCACATTTATTTCCTGAAACATTTTCTGGAACCCATTTTAGGCTGGGTCGACCTGGGAGCTGATATCTATTTGAAAAATCTCCACCGCAAGAGGGATTCAAACACATTACCCCAGGCTGAGCAATACACTACCACTGTTCCCCAAAATTAAAAGGCGTTAAATCTGTTCTTTTCCCCGGGAAGGTTAATCCGGTCAACAAATGCCCGCAGAAGTCGGATGTGTCGGCTTAACGGCGCAAGAACACAGCTCTGCTGTAAACAGGCACAAAGTCACATCCGAAAATAAAATCCGGATGAACGCAGAAGAAGAAATCTTTTCTTTTGCTGGACAAAGTCATTTCTCTCACTGAACATTACTGGTCTAGTTTTGATTCCTGAATAAGGAAGAGCTGATGACACAAGCTGCTATTATCGTAGACAGACCAAAGCAATATTTTATGATATTGGCAATTGTTATTATTACTTGTAGTCATTGCTGTTTAATGAATGTCTGACTAGGGAGAGCTGGATGATAATACTGCCGAGCTGCTCGGTCAAATAGAGGCTGCTAGATTATACATGAAAGACACTGATACCTGGCTCATGAGCAGGGTAGAAATATCTGTTGGCAAACATTCAGTTTCCCTGTTCTTTGCATTGGGTTTTCTTGCTAAAAGTGACTATTATATTTTCTATTATAATTTATATTGTCTTGTTTTGTTACAGTTATGTTTTATTTTACAATTGCAATAGCATAGTTGTATGGCTCTGAAACCTGGAGTACAACGAAAGGAGCCGAAGCCTTGTTACAAACCTTTGAGAACAAAATTTTAAGACGCATCTTTGGACCCATTAGGGATACACAAAGTGGAGAGTGGAAAAGAAGAAGTAACAAAGACATTTATGATCTGTTTAAGTCCCCGCTAATCACTGGTATCATGAAGGCTAATAGACTACAATGGCTGCGGCATATAGAAAGAATGGAAGATAATAGGGAAACAAAACTCGCTTACACTCAGGAAATAAATGACCGTAGACCCCGAGGTAGACCAAGAAGGCGGTGGAGAGATAATACATGTACAGACCTACAAGCACTTGGAATCAACGACTGGCAAGAGAATGTCCACCAGAGAGACGAATGGAGACGGATTGTATTTGCAGCAAAGAACCTCAATGGCTCGGAACGCTGAAGAAGAAGAAGAATAGCATAGTTGTTAGTGTAAACAGATATATAAAAAAATAAAGGTGAAAAGGGGGGGGGGGGGGGGGCTGAAAATGTTAGGTTGGTACTGGAATCCAAATGAACACAAAATGTAACTAGGAAACGCAATGAAAGGGAACACACAGCTAAAGCAAACGTTTCAACTTACGTCTTTGTCAATGAACAAAAAACAAAACCCGGGTTTAGCTGAAAAAGCTGGTTTACTAAATTCTGTGAATACAGAAACAAAAAACTTAGTCTTGGGAGCGGAAATACGGAACGGCAGAATGAGAAAAGGGTGTTTAAAAACTAAAACAAACAACAAAAACGAAATGTAAAAATACATTTAAAAAATAGTGAAGAATAAATACATGTGTATATATCCACATACATATGTATACATCCACGTATGCACACATCTGCACACATATTCATGCACATACACATATTCATGCACATACACACATTGGATGAAAGAAGACAAAATGTACATATTAGATGACATGTAGCAGTTACTTGTTTAGCAAGGCAGTGGTCTGAGTTAAAACCCCAGCAATTACAGGATTTTCTTCAGGACTCAATAGATTACGCAACCACATGTACACAAAATTCAAAATTGGCGAATCAGCCATGTGGTTTGGTGCCGTGGACAGCAGATCACGTTATTCAAGGCTGCCCAAAATACAATATAAGTAGGCAAACTTTCTGGCCTAGAGAAACAACAGTGGAAGATAAACTCTATGGACCATTGATTGAACTAAAAAAGACAGTTAAATTCATACAAGAGACAACATTGCAGATATAGACACATTTCAAGCTAAGGAAAGAAGAATAAGAGGACAGGAATTTCTTCTGTTTTCTGACCAGTACAGCTCTAGGGCTGACCCTGCCTCACAAAATTGGTGCCAGATAATTTTCTGATTTTTCTGGGAAATGTCTGGGAGGGAAAGGTGGTGAGGCAGGAACTGACCATATCACTTTATTACACCATTGCCTAGTATATGTGAAGCTCTAGCACTTCACAGCTTGGTTGGGGTATCTACCATGTGACTGCCTTTACCTGTTTATATCTTATTTGTGTGCGCTGTCTACACTGAGAATAATTTTCTTGTGTTAAAACTAACTTGTTTACCATAGATGTTAGTGTCTGGCAAATAGGTAATAATCTGTTAGCAATTATTTTCAGAGTTAAAATAACTTTATGGCCAGTTAATAAAGGGTTATTTGGCTAACCTAATCTATGTCTCTTTCAGAATATGTGACAGTTAACTATTACTATTTTGATTATCGGAATTACTATGTAGCCAGGAGTTTAGTTTATGAGCACTTTTTTCATTTGTCTACTTTCCTTGTACTTCGAGGGTTGTGGGGTTCATTTGCCTGCCTTCCTCGTGCTCCGAGAGTTGTGAGGTTATAAGCACTTATTTCATTTGTCACCTTCCTCATGCTCCGAGGGTTCTGGGGTTATGAGCACTTATTTCATTTGTCACCTTCCTCATACTCCTAGGGTTGTGGGGTTATAAGCACTTATTTCATTTGTCTATCTTCCTCATACTCTGAGGGTTGTGGGGCTTATGAGCACTTATTTCATTTGTCACCTTCCTCATACTCCGAGGGTTGTGGGGCTTATGAGCACTTATTTCATTTGTCACCTTCCTCATACTCCGAGGGTTGTGGGGCTTATGAGCACTTATTTCATTTGTCACCTTCCTCATACTCCGAGGGTTGTGGGGCTTATGAGCACTTATTTCATTTGTCACCTTCCTCATACTCCGAGGGTTGTGGGGTTATGAGCACTTATTTCATTTGTCACCTTCCTCATACTCTGAGGGTTGTGGGGTTATGAGCACTTATTTCATTTGTCACCTTCCTCATACTCCGAGGGTTGTGGGGCTTATGAGCACTTATTTCATTTGTCTACCTTCCTCGTACTCCGAGGGTTGTGGGGCTTATGAGCACTTATTTCATTTGTCTACCTTCCTCGTACTCCGAGGGTTGTGGGGTTATGGGCACTTATTTCATTTGTCTACCTTCCTCGTACTCCGAGGGTTGTGGGGCTTATGAGCACTTATTTCATTTGTCACCTTCCTCATACTCCGAGGGTTGTGGGGTTATGAGCACTTATTTAATTTGTCACCTTCCTCATACTCTGAGGGTTGTGGGGTTATGAGCACTTATTTCATTTGTCACCTTCCTCATACTCCGAGGGTTGTGGGGCTTATGAGCACTTATTTCATTTGTCTACCTTCCTCGTACTCCCGAGGGTTGTGGGGCTTATGAGCACTTATTTCATTTGTCTACCTTCCTCGTACTCCGAGGGTTGTGGGGTTATGGGCACTTATTTCATTTGTCTACCTTCCTCGTACTCCGAGGGTTGTGGGGCTTATGAGCACTTATTTCATTTGTCTACCTTCCTCATACTCCGAGGGTTGTGGGGTTATGAGCACTTATTTCATTTGTCTACCTTCCTCGTACTCCGAGGGTTGTGGGGCTTATGAGCACTTATTTCATTTGTCTACCTTCCTCGTACTCCGAGGGTTGTGGGGCTTATGAGCACTTATTTCATTTGTCTACCTTCCTCGTACTCCGAGGGTTGTGGGGTTATGAACACTTATTTCATTTGCCTACCTTCCTCGTACTCCGAGGGTTGTGGGGTTCATTTCCTGACTCCATCATTCAGCTCGTGAGTGCAGTTTTCCTGGAGATTCCCGGGGCTTGTTGCTGGAGCTGCAGAGTTCATGCTCTCTCTTTGTTGTTTTTGTTTTTCTTTTCATGAGATGAATGGTTGATTGGGTCATGTGACTAGTTTCCACAAGGTGGGTTAGTCCAGCCTTATGCAAACCCACTTTAGTTGCCAGTGTGGCATACTTCGTCATTTTGTCTTGAATCAGTTTCCTGCTACATGTCTGTTGTGTGATAGGGCCATCACAGTTTGTGGATCTGAATGCATGGAGGAATAGGTGGCCAGTCTTTGCCTCACTTAGCAGGTGGTGAATCCAAGTTTAGAATCCTCACGCTTATAACAGTTCCCTATCAGCTTGGCTAACAAGCCTGCTATACCTGGTTATTAAAACTATTTTGAAGCAGTTTGCTACTAAGGGTCTGTGACATGTTAATGTCATCACATTTTGTAGACCTGAAAGCATTAAGGAATAAATGCCAAATCTTTCCTTCACTTTGGCAAGCGATCAGTCCAGGTGTTGAAATATACTTGGTTATTACTTGATACTATTTGTTGACTCCTGGTAATACAATAGTTAAAAATTAATATACCAAGTTAAGTTGAAGAATGCTATGAGCATAGATACACCAGAAGTTGACACCAAAATTATGGTCCTGTTTTTTTTCAAGTTAAATGTATAAACATTCTTTGGTAAAAATAGCATGATTTGCAAAATATAGGTAAATAAGAAATAGAAACATTATATTAAGTTTATTTCTTTAGGTCCTTAAGATAAATTGTTGTTTAGTTATGTGTTTACGTTCTGTATTAATTTGATTTTTGTACTCATGCTAGCTTTCTGTTAATTTTCTGTTAATAATTTTGGTACCTAGTAACTAAATTATCTAACAGAATATTTATTTCACAATTTAGTGTTTCCTTTTTGTTTGCATTCTCTTTCTTTTTTTTCCAATTGTTGTAGGACCATCGGGTTTGTTTGCCAGTGAGAAAATCACCAAGATTTTGGAGGGTATACGCATTTTTCCTCCATAATGTTTTATGTTTTGAGAATTTCTGTGCAACAGAAATATTTCAAAGTAATGAAATACCTGTATGTTCATATAAATGTGTCTAGGTTGTATCATCATCACAAGTCCTGCCAAATGACTTACACGTCATTCCACATAATTCCGTACTTGGTATTCTGTATCAATTCTATTGCTGACATTTTCCCATGCCACTGTCTTAGACCATCCAGAATGATTTCCCTTGGTGTGCCTGTGTCTCATCTACCAGTGATCTTTCCTGTCATCACGATGTTCTCCATTGCCTTTCTCCGCATGTTACCGGAGAACACTGTTGGTCTCTTTCTTATAGTTGTGTATAATTTTCTACTTTCATTAACCACTTCCAGTTGTTGTTAGTTACTCTGACCATTCAAGATATTCACAATATTCGTCTCAGAAACCACATCTCTGCTGCCTCCAGGCATTACCTTATTTATTCATCTCATTTCAAGATACAGCAGAAGTAGTTCAGTATAACATTTCAATATTCTCTTTCTGACATCCAGTGAAAGTGACTTTTTACTAGTCTACAGCTAAAGTATTATTCTGGCCATCTCAGTATATGATATACTTTCTAATCTGTTGGATTGCAAGGTACTTTCTTCCATTATGCGGTCTTTGGCCTGATCTTATCCTTCAGTTCTGTTACCATCCTCTTATCCCTCAGTTCTGATACCATTCACTGGGCTAAAGACATGTCTAAGCATTTTGTTTTTCAAATCCCATAATTAAACTTTGTGAAGCATAGCTTGTTTAGAAGCTCTGTAGCATTTTAGTATTAAGAGTGTTATCAGTACTTTATTGATGATTAAGCGTTTCATGTTTGATTTAAAAATGTCTGGCAAAAAACTGTAGGCCGAAATGCCTTTACATCAAATATAAAATAGAAACAGGAATAGCATTTTTCAATAGAAAGCAGATTATATTATTTATGGTTTAATCTGTAATGTTAACAGTTTTAATTAAAATCAGTGTGTTAACACAAAACTGTAATACTAACTGTTTACAGTATATTCTGTCCATTAACACCATCACTTTGCTTTCAGTCGCAGCTTAGCTGGAGCTCTCTTACATTGATTCCTTGTTGTGAATGTTTTTTTTTTATATATGTTAGTATTCCAATATTTATTTCACTAGGATGTATCACATAGCATTGGTAAAAATCTGGCAGCAACACCACTAAGACACTTAACAGATATTGTTATGGTAACAATGGCATTTTGCCTGTGTGTTACTGGAGCCCAGAAGGGAAGCAAACAATAAAAATATTGTAACCCATTATACGTGTTGTAATAATTGACTAAGGTGGGTTGACATGAGATTGGCTAGCTCATCACAAATAAAACTTTAGCTGCAAAAACCCAACCAATCAGGAACAAGTCTACAAAAGTCTTGGCATGAGTTGGCTGTCGGCCTGTGCTCCGTTGGGAATGAAAGGCACAAGAAGAAGTAGAAGAAACAATAACGTGATGTAACACTGCAGCATGAACCTAAAGAGATGCAGTGAAATATACCATGCAATTTATGGTGCAACATTTTTTTTGAGGCTTCTGTGTTTAAAATAACATTTAAATTTAACTTAACCAATTAATAATAGCATTCAGATTATGACAGTGGCATGTATATATTATGTTAACAAATGCTTGTGTAAACATGACATTTGCAGTGATGTTCTTGGCTGTAATTTTTTTTAAATGTTATCCCTAGACACGCTCCCAGTCTGCTGTTAGTTCGGCATCAAAGGAAAGGCAAGCAAACATTGCCCTGGGAGGTCTTAACAGTGAGGAAATTAGGATCATCCGCAGATTGAAAGAAGAGGAGGCCAGACAAGGAGGCTGGATCCGAATTTTTCCAAATGCCGATAGCTGGGACACATACGGGTTAGATATTAACAGATTGTTCTTCTTCCTTCTCTTCTTCTTCTGCTTCTTCTTCGTCTCCTTCTACTCCATCTTCTTCTTCCTCCTCCTTTTTTCATCTTCTTCATCATTATCATCATCATAAAAAACATGGCTATATCCCACACAAGTGGGCACATTGATTTAATGTTTAGGATGTTGTGGCAGGAGTTAAGCCAGACAAAGGTTTGATATCAACTCTCATTCTCTATGGGAGGGAAAGCTTGGCTATCTATTCCTCTGTGCACTGAGGCCTACAAAACATTATTCTGATATTCTAATATTTTAAAGAAAATATTTCTTTAAAAGTTGACAGTGCATCATGGGTTTCTCTCAACACCATACAGTTTTCCGTCACTGGGTTTAGGTAAGGCCATATAATTGCATCTCTGCTGACAGTCATCACGACCATGCTTCTCACTACCAAGAGTTGATCAAATCATCATCTGGCTCAGGGCCATCCGCTGCAGACTCATTTCTTCTACTAAATGAGAAACATTTGATTACAAATAGAATATATCAATTGTGCAATATATCTACCGGCATCTTCTTCTTATAACGCATGCCGTGTGGCGTTAGTTGTTATGTCTGTCCGCAGCCTTCTGTCTCATGTGCTGCCAGTAATTTCTAATACCAATATTCCTCCATGCCGTGATTTCAAACTGTCTAGCATCTTTTCTTTTGGTCTCCTCCTGCTTCTCTTCCCCTCCAAATTTCCTGTTGTCATGACATACTCCAGCTTTCCTCTTCTTATGACAACAACAAAATCATAAGTATATTACTTCCATCATCAAGTGCAGGTTAGCCATAATGATTCTCAAACATCTTCTGTACTGTGTTTTCATGATGCATTCGTACATGTTTCTTCTGGTGCATCTCTTCATGCTGTCCACCAATGTGTAACATTGTCTTCCTCTTGCATGCTTCCCTTAAGGCTTCTTCCGTCCAGCACATCTTTAACAAGAAGCTGTGCCCTTTTTATGGCCATAGTATCTTAATTGTGTGGCCTTATCTAAAAAACCAGGCCCTGCATGAGGAGAGAGGTTATATATGGTGCCTCAGGATATAACTGCTGATGGCTATACCACAGAGTCTTGAGGTATTTTATAGTGATATTTGCCCCACCAACTCGCTCACACTCTCTCTCAGTGACCACTGCCTATGTTGGTCCATAGCCCCTTATTTGGTACTATATCTGTAAGTCACTCCACTATCTGTGCTACTTAGTAGATGAGCGTAGTTGTAGATCAGGCTCCTACCCATGAAACTCTTGGCTAAGTTAACATGTGTGACATTCTTACAGAAACTATACTGGGGAGAAAGGTTAAAGACAGGTAGGCAAGAGGCTGGCAAAGGCACAAATGGGAAGATAACATTAAGAGATGGCTGAACAGCAGTCTGCCAGAATGTGCAACTAGAGCAGTGGTTCTCAACCGGTGGGGAATTCCCCCCCAGGGGGGAATTTTAGGGTTTCCAGGGGGGGAATGAAGATCATTTCAAGATCGCGTTAATACAAGAACAGATTACTTGATATTGCTTTTCCCTTCATACTTTACAGTTATGCACGTCTCATACTTCTAAAAGTCATTTTATAAAGTAAGAAGACCCACAAATCACGTTTTATGTGGACGTCTAGACCTGTTTTAACATATTTACCTTCCACTTTTACGTATACTGTGTAGGGATGGGGGGGGGGGGGAGATTTTTAGGTAGGAAATATGAAGGGGGGGGGGGGGGAATGACATTCTGAAAATATGGTGAAGGGGGGCACGGGCCAAATTTTTTATAGGAAGGGGGGGGGGGGGGGTGATGTTCTGAAAATATGATGAAGGGGGGCACGGGCCAAAAAAGGTTGAGAACTACTGAACTAGAGTGAGAGATAGGGTTCAAAATCCAGTACCGCCAACCTTTATTGTGGAGATGGTACTTGATTAATTGATTTACATAAATATATGCTGGTCACAGTTTCCAATAGACAAAATAATTGCTTTCAGTGGGCCTACATTTCCTGTAATTTATTTGCAGATGCTAATAATATTAAAAAATAACAGCACTTCTCTGACTGCCTTGTGGCATACAAGTGAGTTGTAGCACATTGTTTGAGGAATATTGTTGTAACATTTCTCTAACTGGTGTGTGACACATTTCATATTTTCCAGTGCTTTCCTACAATTTCCTACTACCCACAACCTAATGCTGCATCAGAGGCTATATCAAGAAAGGTGAGTACAGTTTGTATCAACTGTTTCTTCTTATGCTTCTTACTCTTCTTCCTCCTCCACTTCATCTTCTTCTTATCCCCCTCTTCCTTCTTCTGCTTAATCTTTATATTTATCTTCTGCTGCTGCTGCTGCTTCTCCTCCTCCTTCCTCTTCTTCAGCTTCTTCTTCTTCCTTTCATCCAGCAATGAAGCTGAGGTCCGGAACTAGCTCATACCTAGTTCTCTTATCTTTTGCCATCTTCTGAGCATCCTCCATGTCTTCATCATATTATTCATCTGTCTGTAATTCATAACTCTTTTCTCCTCATTATTTAGGTTTCTCTCTTTTTCTTTTGCCCTCTGGGATCCAGATTAAGGACATTATACCTAAATAATTAACAGGTGCTGACAATATGTGTCCTATCCAGCACCATCATCTTGACCTCACCTCTTGATTCACTGGAATGTGCTTGCTTGTCTCCATAAGCTCTGCATCAGTGATTCTGTCACACTATTTTAGTTCTTCAATTCTACACTGGTGCCAAGACGCTGCTGTCAATAACTCTTGAACTTTTAACAGGAATAATGTAACTGTTGGCTCGCTCTTCAACAAAACTTCAACAGCGCCGTTGGTTTTTGAAACCCAAAGAAGAAATAAGATCGAGTCGCAGACATGAGTAATCGAACATCAAATGTTGTTTATTTTCTCTCACAGCTCATCGGGTTTGTTTAGTAACAAATAAATACTTCCATATTTACCGTGCCTGTGCTGACAGGGCGGGCGGTAACTATATCATGGAATGTATATATTATTAATGTCAACTCTAACAATACCGTTGTAAATGATTTGGTTCAGACTTACGTTATATGTCCGTTGACGACCTTCTCTCTCTCCTCTAAGTCTATTTCTCGCCGCTTCTGAATTCCATTCAAAATTCCTCAGCGGTCGTTTCATTCATTCTCATCTCATATGAGTGTGTTATCAATCTTTAACTCATATTCCAGCCACTTTGTCCATGTAAGCCAGTTTGAATGTCCTAATAGTTTCAAGCAGAGCCTGCCATTCCAAACTCCAAGAAGTCACTGTTTGTTGTTTGGTGACATCAGAATGACGTTTCTCTCTCTTGACAACTCATCTCTTAGTTTCTCCAAGTTTTCGGTTTCTAGGATTCTGTACGTACTTTTGTTGACGTCAATTTCGGGTACTAGCCCTATGGCAACTGGCACCAGTTAATGAATTGTTTGTAGTTTATTGGTAACTGTTTTAGTTGTTCTGTGTTTCTCATCAATGCAGCAGTACTGATTTAACATTATGAAGTTAAATATTCTAAGTTTGGTAGTAGATTAATTTCTTTTGACTTCCACAAATTTCCTGGTGCGATTAAAAATTTCTTTTGCTTTTTGTGTTCTCCTATCTTTGTCTACAGTGCTAACTAAATATGTTAATGATTCCATCTCTTGAAGAGAGGTTTTAACATGAGAGAATGGGTTATCAATGTTTATTTATTCTCTTTATTTTTTTGTATTTTCCCCCTGAATTTTTAGACCTAATTGTTGTGACCTTCCATAAAGTGAGTTTAATTGATCTTGCAAGTGATTTTGCATGAGGGAACTCTGTCAGAGTCCAGTTCATTATTTTTCTGATGGTAGCTATTGTTGTCTCGTATTTCAGTCTGCAATCAGTAAGAATAACAAATGTGAAAAAGGCATCTTTGTCGCACTCCTGTTCTTATTTCAGTTGTATCTGTTAGTTGTCCTTTATGAAGAACTCTGTATTTCATGCTCTAAATGTTGCCTTTAATGAGTCAGTGACCTTCTGTTGGGGAACCTTCAGACCTCATCACTTTCCAAGAAGATTCACTGCCAGTGTTGTCAAAGGCCTTTTCATGGTCCACAAATCCAATATAAAATGGTGAATTAATGTCAATGCTTTGTTCTATTATTATTCATAATGTGGCTATCTGGTCAGTGCAGAATCTGTTTGGTTGTAACCTGCCTGTTCAGCTCTTAGTTGTTTGTCAGTGGCATCTCATAATCTCTCCAGAATTTACCTGTTCAATATTTTCCCAAGAACTGTCAATAACAATATACCTCTATAATGTTTATAATCGTGCAGATCTCTTCTTTTTATTTTTGGCAGCTACACCAGTTATCCTTCTCTCCAGTCTGCTGGTATTTCTTCAATATCCCAGACTCTGAGAGATGTTTATATTGACTTTTAAATCTTCTGCTAGAATACCATATGGACCAGCAGCTTTCCTCTCCTACAGAAGTGTCTAGTTATATTGTCCTCAAGTTTTCTCAGTGTCCTATCTAGATCCAGCATCTTTTCCTCGCCTCTTGTTCTTTCCATGAGCTCTACATTGGTGATTCTTTCTTACCATTGTAGTCCCACTATTCTCCACAGGTACCAGTTAGTGAATGTGTGTAGTCCATTAGTAATTCTTTAACCGTTATCCATACTTCTGACATGCAGTTGTAACTATTAACACTGAAGTTAAACATTCTAAATTTGGTGCTAAGTTTAATCTCCTTTGACTTCCATAAATCTCCTAGTGCAATGAAAGCTTCTCTTGCCTTTTGTATTCTTATTTTAGTATCTTTACCTGTTACCTCATTTTTGTCTACATTGCTTCTCAAAGAGGTGTATGATTTTGCCTCATGGGGTGAGGTTTCACCACGAGAGATCTGGTTGTTATTTGCTTGATTTAATCTTTTTTAGACATTATCTTTGTCTTTTCCTTATAAATTTTTAAACCTAATTGTTGTGACCTCTCATCAAGTGTGATTGTACAGCTGATTTAGTTTACTTTATTCTCCCTTGTAGACACAAAGGAATATTACCCAATAAAACTCCAGGAAGTAGTGTTCTTGCACCCTCGCGATCAAAGTAAGTGTATTTTTTAATTTATATGATCAATTTATCTCACAAACATTTGCCATCATTTGCTACTTTTATGTCAGTGTGGGTATATTTTTTAACTATTTGCAGTCTGCCACAGCATGGTATATATATTAAATTAATATTTGTTTAACGTATAGTACTCAGCGGGGAGGTAATTTCAAGATTAAATAATGTGGGTTGTTTGGTTAATTCTTTGTGATACTGAGTCTTAATTTGCAAATCTGATGCATTGGCATTCAGGTCGTTTGAGCCCTAAAAAGGGCTTGCATCAATCAAGGTGAAGCTGGTGTAGAGAATGTTCTCCTCCTGTAGAGGTATGGTGTCTACTTCATCACAGAGAAGATTGTAAACATCCAGCAGCATGTTTTCATGCAGCTCTATGGCAAAGGGGCTACATGCGTAAATCATAATCCCACATACCGCATTTGAAACACAGCTGCTGGTGATTTAGCAGCAGACTGCCTTGCATTGGTTTTCATAAAATGGTATGAGTGCTGGTCGTTCAGAAAGCAATGGAAATTACTGAACATAAACATGCCAAGAAATCACCAAAAAATGCTAGGGTTTTTTTCACAGTAAGGAACTTGAATGTTGTTATACTCCCCCCTGATCAAGCGGTGGTGGTTTTCATATTGAACATGTTAAAAAATATCTTGGGAGTTTAAAATTGAAAAGAGTAGGCCAATTAGGCCACTGAACTGGCTAAAATAAGTACTCACAATGGAATATTTTTATCACATGGTTCTGTATCAAGGGGAGACTAACACATTATTAATCCCAAGACACCTAGAGTAGCAGCCCAGAAAGTATCACAAAGATCTGATGGTGAGGCCAGACAAATAATTTATGTGAACTGGGAAAGAGAATAATGACAGAGCAAGTAAGAGTAGTAGAGATGACATCTGTAAGTCCAACAGATATACAGTAAAAAGCTCTGCTACTGGGCTACAGAAATAAATAAGGATGGAAACATGGCATGTTAGAAGCCGATATCAGGGAAAACTTATCATGATTTGTAAACAATTAGTCAGAAATAAAATGTATGTACTGGTAATCTCAGAACAAAGCCCAGTGGGAGAAGGTTACTACATTACCCAAACAGGAATCGCGTGCGCGCGCATATAAACGTCAGAAAGTCATTACGTAAAAGGAATTTTATTATGAAATGGCAGATCGATCCGTTAGTCCATGAAAACAGCCGACTCACTATTGATGAAATAGCTGTGGATTTCAACATGAGTCACGGTGCTGCATAGAAAATGTCCATGGTGACTTCAGTTAAAGGAAAGTATAGCAGATGAGCTCTAAGACAACTGTTTGGTGATCACAAACGTGCACGGCAGACGATTTGTCAGGAACATTTGGACCATCATGCTAGAGAAAGAGATACTTTTCTCCATCAAATTGTGACAGGAGATGAGTGCACCATTAACAACCAGAGAGTAAGAGGCAGTTGATGCAGTGGAAACGCCTTTTGTCTCCAGTTAATAAAAAAATTCAAGACACAGGAATCCGCTGAGAAAGTCATGAAGATCATCTTTTGGGATATTGGTGCATTTCCAGTAAAGGAGTGAAACTGTGACAAGTGTTCGACACTTGTTAGTGAACAGACTAAAGTCGTCAATATGATCAAAACGCTGGGGGATTCTCTCAAAAGGAGAATTGTTGCTGAACGATAATACCTGCCCTCATATAGTTGCATACACAGTGGATACACCAATGACATTTTCGGTCTTAAAACTTCCAGCATACAGTCCAGGCTTGGTACCTTCGGACTTTCACTTGTTTGGACCCTTGACAGAATGTTTGCAGGGTCACGTCTTTGCAGAGGACAATGAGGTAATGGAGGTGGTGCAAAATTGGTTTAAGGCCTCACCTAAAAACCGTTTCCTAGACAGCATCAACAAGCTAGTGGCCAGGTGGATCAAGTGTGTTGCCAAGCAGGGATATTATGTTGAGACTAATACACACAATATTTCTGGTTCGCTTTATTGTTGAATAGTTATTCATAAAATTCATAAAAATATATACATATATTCAGGGAAAGGGAGAAAAGAGTGGACAGAGCCTGGTTGGTTTTCTCTTGACAAAGAAAGTTTCTTCAGCACTTTCTAGATACAATCCAGTCAGCTCACTATCAATCCTAGAGCTGTACTGTTTTGAAAAAGAAGTTTGCCAACACAGGGTTTAAAACCTGGCAATAGATTGGAACTATGTGCTCATTTGGTGTTCACATTTTTATATTAACAGAAATGGAATCCAACTGCAAGTTGCTGGTTCTGGAAAAGTAGATCAAGAGGTTTGTAATGTTTCATTCTTTCCAAATTTAAAAAGCTATCAATAGCTGGTTAACAAGAGTAATGTTTCCTTTTCATTCCGCATTATAAACAAATTGTAATGAGACGTGTAACAAATGTAATGTTTCCTTCTTTCCACAGTATAAATTATCAATAGCTGTGTAACAAAATTAATGTTTCCTTCTTTTCACAATATAAACAAATTATCAATAACTGTTTAACAAGAGGAATGTTTCCTTCTATATACATTTTAAGCAAATTATCAATGGCTATGCAAATTATAATCAGTGGCTTTGAGGGGGATTTGAATGCATGACCACTTGGGCAGCAGCCATCATCAACTCTCTTCTGCTGCCTTTCATCTCCCAGTGGAGTATAGGCTCTCAACCAATCACACTAAGTCTTTTGAAGACTTTTTCATGATTGGTTGGATTCTGTGGCTATTTTTTTCTGCAGGATGAGGCAGGAAACAGGTCTTATGCCAACCATCCTTGGTGACCTCTTAATGCCAAGCATGGTAGGTTACAGTATGGGCCCCAGTGGCTGCTGATGTGTTTCCAAGTAGTCCAGCTAGGTGGTTTAGCATGTCATGTGAATTTCCAGATGTGATGTCTACATGACACCTTGGGAGAATGGATGTGTTACTTGATACGGCTGGTCATGTTATGTCTTTGTTGTCGTCCTGTATTTTGTCATTATACAATTAAAGTTGAATGAACTTGTCAAACTCTACTATTGGAGTGATGTCTGATTGGAGTGCTATAACCTTGCACTAGACATCTGAAGGTTAAATCTAGAAAGACGGAGCACCGTTAAAAGCATCTTGATATTATGTTTCTTAAGGTTTTCATGTTTTCGCAGTGTTGTGTTCCCTTGTTTTTGTTCCCGTTTTGTTGTTTTGAGCATGTGTGTGTGGGCGAGTTTGTTTAGGTTGGGGTATGTGTGAGTGGGGAGTTGTGTGTGGGTGAGGATGTGTGTGAAGGATGTTTGTGTGGGTGGGTGCCAGATGTCTGGGTTGGTGAGGGGATGTGTGAGTGGGTGGAGGGATGTGTGGTGGGAGGGGAGGGGGGGTTTGTGTGGGTATGGGTAGGTTGTAGGTGAGGGAAGTGTGTGTGGGTTGGTGCAGGATGTCTGTGTTGGAGTGGGGGATGTGCCACATAACATGATAATATGCATTGTTTATGCTTACAACATTCATTTTACAATGTTTTTTTCCCTATGTGAATGTATCATGCACTGTTGATGAACGAAAGATGAGTGATTTGAAGGGCCGAATGTAAGACGGGCCTACGTGCCCAATTTGTAACCCTTTTAAAATAAAGTTCAGTTCAATTCAATTCAATTCAATTCCCTGATTAAGGTAGGTCGAAACTTAAGTATGTCTTTCATTTGTCAAACTGGCTAGTCAAATTTAAGTTCCGCTATGAGTTCAATAGTAGTCACAACCAGCCATCAATTTGATCCAGTGGCATCTTGAAAGGCAACCACAAACTCCTCCATTGTGTCTGTCAGTAAGCTCAGATCACCCCCAACTTTGTCCAGTCTTCTTCGTCTGAGCTTCCACAGATCTTCATCATGATGCCTTGTCCAGTTTCTATGTCATCTTACTTTTGAAGTTTGCCACATGAATGTTACTATGTTGGCGTTTGTATCCTTTCCTATGTCGTATAAAATCTTAACTTTTTTGTAATAGATTACTGTATAATCAGTGTGTGGCCATTTTTCAATGAGATGAAGCAAAGTGGTAAAATAGGATTAATTGGGAACTTGAAAAGAAGGTGCCAAGCAAGACAGAATTTATATATTCAGTCACTCCTCTTCTTCTTCTTCTTCTTTTCTTCTTCTTCTTCTTCTTCTTCTTCTGCTTCTTCTTTTTCTTCTTCTTCTTCTTCGTTCATCCGGAGAGTTTTTTCAGGCGTGATTGTGTTGTGCCTGTTTACAGCAGAGCTGCGTTCTTGCGCCGTTAGGCTGACACATCTGACTTCTGCGGGCATTTGTTGACCGGATTAACCTTCCCGGGATTCAGTCACTCTAAACCCTTTCATCTTTAGCTGTGCCACAGAGTAGACATGATGCTGCAGTATGTTTTTCATGTCTTTTTCCTCATTTGTAAAAATATATCCTCCTCTTCTCTTCTTCTGTCCTTTATCTCCCAATAGATTATTGCCCTCAATAAACTCTCTGGTTGGTTGGATTTTGTAGCTAAAGTTGTCAATGAGATGGGATAGCCAACCCTCCTTAGTCGCCTCATATGCCATGCATTGTATGTGACACTGTTACTATTCATTGCTACCCTTAAGGGTTCCCATAACACTGGTGAAAATAAATCAATTCAAATGTGTTTGTTAGCTATAAGACAGTCATGGATTCTTTCATTTTTATATTTTAGAAATTCATAGAATCTTATGCCCAAGCTCTCCTAAGAGCTAAGCAGTATGAGAGACGGTTGGGTCAGGTGAAAAAGTCACATAGAAGAAAGCACTCGTCAAGTGAGTATACAATTTTTGCATTTCTTTTTTATTTTATTGATATGAATTATTTGGAAGATTAAGTAAAAGGTGTTATCTGAAAACTTGTACGGACTTGAGGTCTGTTCTCCATGTCATCTCTTGCCCTAAACAATGTAGGTGCATCCAGGAAATCTTAGTATGCTGTCCAGAAAACCAGAATTAGTATTCCAGTGGAGGCCAACCCACTGGTGGCCTTGAAAATGGCAGATGAGCTGGCGAAGGTCAGAGGAAATGTCTGCTATAATTTAAGAGCTTTAAAGCTGCCTAGGTACCCCAAAAAGCAAGCTATGAAATAAATTGAAGAAAACAAGATGAAGATTAATGGCCAGAGAATAATAACAGCAACAAGCTAGGATCTTCAAACTTTGAACAGGACATTATGGACTCAAGTATATCTTCACTGAATGGGTCTCAGAGAGCTGCCACTTGTAGAGGACCAAAGTAAACTCCTGAGCACATCCTACAAGAGTGGCCAGGATTGTCTACAGGGGTTGAAAATCTGGCCCATGGGAGCAGCCCTACATGACCAATTTTAGGGGACTGGTGTAGGCCTAAGGTGCACTGCCCTGTCCATGACCCTTGCATAAATAGACATATAGCAGTCTGTTTCCGAAAGAGAAGGATAGAGGAAATAAATCATCTACTTATTTGTCATAATCTGTGAAACCTGATTAATTAAATTAACAGTGATCACCAGAATTCCCAAATCGAATAGAATAAATTTATGCACTGAAACCATAACTAGTTGGTTTTAAATTTTAAACCTGCATGCATTATCAATATTTCAACATTGCGTTATTCAGTCAAATAGTTACACAACACATGTTAAAAAAGTTAGTTGCATATAATTTACAGGACATCTCAGTCAACACCAGCATTTGTTGCTGTTGTGATCTCTTGACAAGTTTACATTCAGTAGTTTGCCATTGCTTTCTGAACGTCTGGCACCCATACCAACGCAAGGCAGTCTACTGCCATATCTTCTCCAGCTGTGTTTCGAACACGGGTATGCAGGATTACAAATTGCGCCCGGAACCTCTTTGCCACAGAGCTGGCACAGAACACATACTTTGAGTTGATATACTAAATACATAAATATTCAGTTTTGGAAAGAAATTAATAATTTCACAGTCAAACATCTGAAATGTTTTTACATACAGAAGTCACAAACAATAAGTTGCACGATTTATTGCCTGGCATGTTTTGCTGCATCTCATCAGGTGCTTACTGTAGAATTATATATCATATGAAATGAATAGATAAATCATATTTTGGCTTAAATACAAAACACACGTAGTCTCTGATACTGTTCAAATGTGGAGCAATGTTATCCTCACAGTAATCGCAGTCACTGTGAAATCTTCTGTCTGCACAACTGACCAGATGTAGTGAAATATGCCTGGCAATAAATCATGCAACCTCTTGTTTGTGACTTCTGTATTTAAATTCACTATGGAAATACATTGTTTTAAATGTTTTTGTTTCATTTATTGCTGTATATGTGTACATAATTTTGTTAAATGTGTTTGTTACATCCGATATGTGAAACTACTAAATTCTTGAACTGCACACAATTTGTGCCCATTCTGTGAGCTCGTCACACAAAAAAGAAACCAGTTCATGAAATGTGCAGAAATATGGTTTATTTAATTAAATTTTTTTTCTCCCACATATCCTTAACAGGACATTGCAGTCAATGCCCACATCTTTCAGCTGTTTTGATGTCTTGGCAAGATTACGCTCAGTAGTTTGCCATTGCTTTCTGAGCGACAGGCTCACATACCCCATAAGTAACCAACGTGACACGGGAATATACAGGATTATGAAGAAAGTCTTTAACTCCTAGGCCAGGGAGACTGGCATTTAATTAAATAGGCAGTTTAAAAAATTTTTTGTGATACAAGAATGCAAATGTAAACAAAGAAAGTATAGCATTGAACTTATTTTGATTTTTACATTTACATTTATAGATAACTCTCGTCATTGTTATGTCTATAATAGAATCCAAGAGAGGAAAGCTGATGCAGGGAGTGCATGAGGCAGAGGACAATTGTGACTTTGGCTCAGATGAGGATGGGGGAAATGAAAGAGTTAAAGAAAAGAAAGTACGAGAGACAAAAGCAGAACTGAGAGGTAATTAATAAAAAATCTTGTAATAATTTTGCAATATTGAGATATTTTCATTACAGTTTTGATTCTATATTTGAAGGGGACAATCTTTGTTTTTTTACTTTTAAAACTGAAATTCTTTTTTATTTCTTTTTTTTTTCTATTAAAATACATTAACTAAAGGATAAATGCTTGGAACTAAAGAAAAAATGGGAAATCCATAAAACACAAAAAGAAATGAAAATGACATGAAATAACAGAATCTGTAGGTTGCTCAAGAATTCAAAGACCAATTATCAATTCTATAAAGCAAAATGCTAAATGGAAAATACATGAAAATTAAAGAATAAATATTAATTAATTGAAGCTAAAGGATAAATGACACCTGTCTGTTACCGGGGCCCATAAGGAAAGTACAGAATAGAAACAATGGTACCTACCATGCATGGTGTAAGAGGCAACTAAGGAAGGCTGGGTCTGGGATTGGCTTCCCCATCCTATAGACAACTTTACCTGCAAAATCCAACCAAATCTGTATAAGTCTAAAGATAAAGAAACAGAATAAATTCATCTAGCAAGAGGGAAGGAGGTTGCGTAGAAGAGGTAGGATGTTTGTGGAGAAAGCCACAGAGTCTGGATTGCCGGTTAACTTTCTTTCATTTAGGAACATTTCCAGAATTGGCACCTGGAATGTTACAGCTATATTCAAATCAGGAAGGGCAGCATGGATGGTAGAAGAAATGAAATTTTAGAGGAATATCATTTTGGCATTATGCAAAACAGTTTGGAATGGAGCAGCAAATAGCTTTTAAGCACAGGTGAAACAGTGCTGTTCTCCAGCCATACAAAGAAAAAAATGCCCTTCACAGTAAAGGATTGACTCTAATATAATCTTAAAGAGGCAGAGAGAGCATTAATAGAGTATGAAGCAGTGAGTTCTAGATTACTAACAGCAGCATTTAGAACCACAAAAA
Organism: Cepaea hortensis; assembly: GCA_963921405.1. Classification (NCBI taxonomy): domain Eukaryota; kingdom Metazoa; phylum Mollusca; class Gastropoda; order Stylommatophora; family Helicidae; genus Cepaea; species Cepaea hortensis. The sequence continues at coordinate 19,528,471 of OY992881.1, read as the reverse complement.
AGAAAATAAACATTCAGTGTTAAGTACCAACGAATAATAAGGATGCGTCAGTTAAGAGGAACTTTGCATGAAATTTCAAAGTACTATAGGTGATCAAAGAAACTGCAATATCAAAATATTGATGGTTGAGCTAATTGCCAAGATCAGATCAGATAACATGGGTTATGATGAGATAATAGTGAAATGTGGTGTAGGAGTTAAGAAAGAAATGTTTGCCTAGTGAATGAAAATGTCATAGGCAGAAGTGTTTTTCAACATAAAAGAATACATATAGTAACATGGGTATCACCAGATCATAAACCAGTAAACCAAATTGACCATAACTGTATTAAGAAGAAATTTATGTTATATCTGCATGATTCAGATCACCTTTGCCAAGAAGTAAAATTAAGTTGAAACATGAGAGAGTCATGCCATCTTTTAAACATAGAAATTAATACAATGTAGAATTGGGAGTCTCCGTGGCGAAGTGGTCAAGATGTCTGCCTCACGCTCGGAAGGTTGGGAGTTTGATTCCATTCTACGGCTTTCGGATAACAAGTGCATTTTTCTCGGAGACTACTGGTGGTCGTCGCCGGAACTACGGAGATGCTTTGTGCGATGCTTTCGGCAGGCCATCTGCGGAAAGAGACCGAGCCATATGGGATAAAACCTGGGGCAATGAAGTCGATCCTCTCGACTTTTAAGACTTTTTTAAAGACAATGTAGAATATCTCAAATCAAGAAATTCAGTAACATCATATGGTCTCAGGCTTTAATGAGTCTCAGGTTCTAGAGCAATTAATTGTTTAATAGGACACACACTCAGAAAATGTGATAATAGTATAACCAGAAGTCCTTCCTCTGAAACCCACAGAGAAAATGAATTGGGAAACCTAAAAACACCTAGAGAAAGGAATCAGATACCGAGATTAATAATATGACGAGGACATAGAGAGAGAGCTGCAGGCGATAACCAAAGTTAGGATGTCTTAGTGTGAATTTCTTGGGGATCTGGGCACCAGTGGGGGGAAAGGCCAGAAGAAGAAAAGAAAGATAAAATAAGAAATAATTAAAACTTAAGAGTAAATGGAAATTAATTAAAACTGAAGAATAAATGGGAGTTAATTAAAACTAAAGAATAAGTGGGCGTTAATTGAAAAAAAAAGAATAAACTGAAATTAATTGAAACTAATTAATTAATGGGAAGAACACAAAACCAAAGAATACCTGGGAATTTACTAAGACTGGAGAATAAACGTAAATTACTATGAAACAAAAGAATAAAAATAAGGTTTATCATTTTGAAGTGCTGATTAATCTATTGAATGACCAAATAAATATAGAATGATATTATTCTCAATTTTCAATAGAGAAGGCTGAAGCAAAATCAGCTGGCAAGCAAGGGGTTTCTATGAGGGTTCATCATATGTCAGGCAAAGAACTTGCGCAGTCAGGGCTGAAAGATAAGGATGCAGAGAAAGCACTAGACAAAGATGAGGCTGGGGCTGTGGGAGAGCCACATCAGATCTCATCCCCAAACCTGCCCTTCTCCGTATCAAAATATGATGTTATCGGGCTTCTGGAGAAAGGGCATGTGCTCAGGTAAGCTTCCAGACTGTGAGCTGGTCTTGCTCACTTTCTATAGAAATTATATGTTTACTTCTTGAGTTGAGTTGAGCTAAGAACTGACATCACTGCACTCAAGATGTCCCCTCATTCAACAGCCAGCAAAGGGTCACACTACTAATCGTTTCAACCGTTATCTGATTGAAAGTTCTCCTGGTCTTCCCTCTCAGTTTTGAGATTCTACCAGAACCCCTGCCAATCCCTCACAATCTCATCCTTTCCACATATGGATTCTCAGTTTGTTCCCCCACCTTCTCTACCTGGTCCCATAGGTGCACGACCACCTCCCCCTTGTCCATAAGTAATCTACCACCAAGAGGTGCATTCCTTGCTAGCCTATCAGCCTGTTCATTCCCCTGCACCCCAGCATGGCCAGGGTAAAAAGTGCTTAAAATTCTCACAATCTGTGACCTCTGAAGCGAAGTGAGCCGTTCCACACAAAACATTCCTTTATTTCTTTATTTTTACTTCTACCCAAGGGTACTCATTCACTCACTCACTGGCACCTTACTGAGGATAGTTTGTTACATTGTGCTACGAAAAATGGCATAATAACTACAAGCCATGGCAGTAAGACCAGGGCTGGAGTTATACCTGTCCATGGCACAAAGCCTGGGCTGAAATGTTTAGATCATGTGTGGCCCATGCAGAATGATCCCTTTCTCAGCCTAGCTTACTCCAGAGAAAATTTAACACCATTACATCTGGAACAAGCCAGCTGCAGAAGCTGCCGGATCAGCAAGGCATTTCTCAATCTGTCTGCCTGTCAGAGCTTCAATCCTAGACCAGTTGCCAACCAAGGCTTAAAGCCTGGTCTGCCCTGCCATGACATTTAGTCTTTAGGTTACATTTCCTCGCACTAGAATAAGGCTTGTACCCTCCCAATTGTGCTCCCACTGCCTAGACCTACTGAACTTAGACCAGCTGAGATGCTAAATGAAGAATGGAACCTTGGATGCTTATGGCAGTGTTTTACTACTGTACCACGATGGTAGTCAGCATCTGTGGCTTAGGGCTGAGTGGAACCCAGTTTCACCATTTCCAGAGGTCAAGGGTTCAAAATCAGCCATGGGCAATTTGGATATGAGACATTGGCTGATCAGAAAGCAATGGCAAACTACTGAATGTAAAAGTGGCTGGTAAATCACAAACCGCCAGTAAATTCTTGGGTTGATTGCAACCACTTGTAAAGGACATGCAACTAACTTTTTTAATCATGATGATGTTGGTGATCTCTAATGTATCAGTGGTTGAAATTAATTCACAGAAGTAAGAATGGCAATTTACTTATAGGCATAAATAGGCCCACTTTATAAATGGCTGTTGCACACATTCTATGCTAAAGAATTCATCTACAGATGTTGTGTTGACACATTGACTTGTATGTTAGATTGAATATAATACATAAGTTTAAAGATTGAAAAGTAAGTTGTATGAACTGATGTAGAAAAAATTTATAGATGGAATTATATGTGTGAATGAATACAGTGGAGAAGTTTTGAGTTTTACTTGTTTGTGGGAGGTAATACATTCAAATGGATATACATTCAGCTGTTTATGGGAGGTAATACATTCATACAAATGGTTATACATTAAGCTGTTTATGGGAGGTAATACATTCATACAAATGGTTATACATTCAGCTGTTTGTGGGCGGTAATGCATTCATACTGATGGTTATACATTCAGCTGTTTGTGAGCGGTAATACATTCATACTAATGGTTATACATTCAGCTGTTTGTGGGTGGTAATACATTCATACTAATGGTTATACATTCAGCTGTTTGTGGGTGGTAATACATTCATACTAATGGTTATACATTCAGCTGCTTGTGGGTGGTAATACATTCATACTAATGGTTATACATTCAGCTGTTTGTGGGTGGTAATACATTCATACTAATGGTTATATATTCAGCTGTTTGTGGAAAGGAATACGATCATGACAGATGTTTATACATTCGGTTGTTTGTGAGCAAGAATACATTTACCACAGATGTTTATTGATTCATGTGTTTGTGAGAAAGAATACATTCATTACAAATGTTTATATGTTCAGTTGTTTGTGAGAAGGAATATATTTATCACAAATGTTGATACATTCAGGTGTTTGTTGGAAGGAATACGTGTATACAAATGAAGAAGAATTCATGCATCACAAAAATGTATACATTCAGAAGTTTATGAAAAGGAATACATTCGTCATCATGAAGAAGTGCTCTAAGGACATGGCCAGCGTATGTAATGATTCTGTGGCTGCATTTGTAGTAAAGGTCCTAGTCTTCTGAACTCTGTGATCTGTGCTTGTAGTAAAGAGCTTTGCTGGTTCCAATCTTCTAAACTCTGGGACCATGCTTGTAGTAAAGAGCTTTGCTGGTTCCAATCTTCTAAACTCTGGGACCATGCTTGTAGTAAAGAGCTTTGCTGGTCCTGCTAGCTTTGCAGCCTGTGCTTGCAGTAAAAATCTTTGCATGCTCATGTACCTGAAAAAAAGTTTACAGGAATTATAGCAGACTACTAGCTTAACTTGCACTCCAGATTTTTAACACTTTGAATGTTAAATGATATTTCAGTAAGGTACAAGCCAGGACAGCTTTTGCCATGTACTTGATACGGGTTCAGCAGAGGTTACTGTCGGACTGCGGTACTATCCTGCAGCAGGATGATATTGATGCTCTTAATGAACAGATGGTATGTGTTTAATGTGAGAATCACACGTGAGAAAATGGTTTTAGTAACTTGTATTGTTTCAGCACATTGTAATATAGAGAGCTCTATTTATATGCCATTCTGGCATATAGAGGACGTTGTTAGACCTATTTTTTAAGATCAGACACATACCACATGCAAGATCAAATTCCACAAATTATATATATGGTCCTAACAGGCAGCAGAAGTTCTTTTGTCTCATAAACCCAAATTTAAAAAAAAAAAACAGTAATTGATTGTGGACATATTTCTGTAATTCTTGATTATATTTTTATCTTGTGTTCATGAGTTCCTAATTTATTGGTACATTTTATTAGTTTCATTTTGCTGTTTGACAGGACTTAGTGTTGAGGTTTCTGAAACGGGCAGCCGCCAATTTACAACAGATATTTTGTGTTGTTGTTCCAAGCAAAAGGCTGCCCCTGGGTGATAGGAGAAGGATTCTGGCCAGGCAGTTGGGAGACTTTGTTCACTTATACAACAAGGTAATGAAATTGTTGTGTCGTGTCATTTTTATTGTGTCATGTCATGTCATTTGCATTGTGTGCATGGCACATAGACCTGACAGTGGGGATTATGCAGATGTGTTGTCTTGTTCATGTCATTTGTATTGTGTGTATAGTATTTGTATTATTTATATATTATGTGTATTTATATATTATTTGTATTATTTATATATTATTTGTATTGTGTATATAATATTTGTGTTGTGTATATAGTAATTGTATTGTGTATATAATATTTGTATTGTGTATATAATATTTGTATTGTGTATACTATTTGTATTGTGTATATAATATTTGTGTTGTGTATATAGTAATTGTATTGTGTATATAATATTTGTGTTGTGTATATAGTAATTGTATTGTGTATACTATTTGTATTGTGTATATAGTAATTGTGTTGTGTATATAGTATTGAGAGCTACATAAGTTGCTAGATCACCCATCAAAACCATAAGAAAGAGACAAATATCAACCAAAGAGGTACATTAGTGAAATGAGCCTTATGTGAGAAAGTTCTAAACAACATATCCAGGTGAACCTTCTGGCCTAGAGAGACAACAGTGGAAGATAAACTCTGTGGACCGCTGAGTGAACTAAAAAAGACTGTTAGATTCATACAAGAGACAACATTGCAGTTATAGATATATTTCAAGCGAACGAAAGAAGAAGAAAAACTAAACAAAAGAGGCAGAGGAAGACATAGAAAAATGTATGTGAATAACAAAGACACAAACAATAAGTTGCACAATTTGCTACCTGGCATATATCACAGCATCTCGTCAGGTACTACTGCAGAAACAACATAAACTAAAGCAATAAGATAAATCCTTCAAGCTGAAATATTCAGCACACATATCAACACAGTATTTTGAATTGTCTACCACCGTAATTTTAAATTGACTATCATGTATTTTTGTTTGCACAAAGTTGGTTTTTTGTAAATGAATGGCAATTGCCTCTGCCAGCTTTAATCATAAAGGTGTTTGTGGAAAGCTTAATCAGCTGGGAATCAAGGAATAGTATAAATAATACAAACTTCATCAAAGTGTCAGACGGCAAAGAATTGGGAAATCATAACTGCTGATGTCTGCTCCAGATCAGGTACTGAAAGATGAAGAATTTGACACCGAGACATGGCCGTAGAGAAATATCTTGTAATGGCCATGATGTGTGATCAAACCATTTTACTTGCTGCATTTTGATTTAGTTAGCACTTTAAGCTATTTAGCACTACTGTTATCTCAGTTTGTTTTGATATCATTTTTCATATTGTTTTTCCTTCTACCTTCTCTTGTTTCATTGTGTATCTTTCGTAGGCATTTCACTTTTGTTGTTACCTTATTTCTTTGTTGATGATATCTAGGCCTGGCACTGACAGTGTATGCAAATGAATCTGTAATGGAGTTAGGAAGCTTGACAAGGGAATTATGTAAACTAGCACACATATTAACATTTCAATTTGTCATTGTCAATTTAAGACAATGGAAAATAAGAACATGTGGATGAGAAGCAAAAATGTCCACGTTCACAAATGGCTAGGGCTTTTTTTAACGAGATCTGTTGGTTTTCTACTGTTACCACATTTTATTGTGATGTTCGGATAGTTGTCTGTGAATATTTTTTTTAAAGAATTCAATAAATGTTTATTTTGTGGCAGGAGCTAGTCTTGTTTCTTGGTTTGGGCACCGTCCTCTTGCGGAATCCATTTCTGAATCTCCTGAAGATAACTTTCAGGTGACTCATTCTTCCTGTACCAGTTGTCTTCCTCCTCTGAGCCTTCTTAAAACAAATTATAGTGCCTTAAGTGTGGGCATGAGTATGTACATGTGGCACATGTTTTCTTATTAGTGTGGAAGGCCCTCCGACAGAAGGTCTGGGTCTTGTTATGCCTTTTACCAAAACTGGGCATACCCTTCGTCATCTTCTTTAGACTGGAACTTTGGATATTTCTGTTCTTCAATTAAGTGTTCTTGTTTTTCATTTGTTTCCACATTGCCAGTGACTTTCATTTTACTCTAGTTAGTTAGTTAGTCGACAGATCATCCTCATTGCACATCGAACCATTCAGTCCATAAGTGCTCGGATCCCCTCCTCAGCAAATCCCGCAACGTCTAGCGGCTAACGACGCCAGTTCTGTGTTGGTTTATCAATCTTCTTTGGCTTCCTGCGTAGTGTTCTTGTTTGGCCACCCCTCTTTTAATTTGCTGCTCTCGCAGTCTGGCCATTGTTGTAGATTCACAGTCATCACTTGGTTCTCGCAAAAGTCTTACTTCTCGTAGAGCATTCAGAATGTTGGCCTGGTCCATGGCGCGTCCGCCCTCCACAGTAGCCTCACCTGCGATCTTGTCAGCCCGCTCATTTCCTTGTACTCCCGCATGCCCTGGCACGAAGATGAAACTAATCTTTGCCAGTCGAGACCGCTCCAGAGGCAGCAACCATTCTCTTCGGATCGACCCCTCCTCTATCCTCTTGATCATGTTCATTGAGTCGCTAAGGAAACAAGCCCTAGTGAATGTCTGTGTCTTGAGCCATGTTATTGCTTTACTTACTGCCATGACTTCCATGGTCAGGCTACTTGTGGTTTCAGTGAAAGCACCAGAGTCCTCCTTCACAATTCTCCCTCCGGCCCGAGCTGTAAAGGCCCTTGAGCTTCTCACATGTCGGACGACCGACCCATCTGTGTAGATGACCGCGTCACCGTCTAGCGAATTCATTTTACTCTTCGTGATTGTACTTGTTTGGGTCATTTGTTTATTGACCTTCCTACCCAAATTTGCCAGACCTGGCATGTTAAGAAGTAATTTCCTGGCCACATTTGCCAGACTAGGCATGTTAAGAAGTAATTTCCTGGCCACATTTGCCTGATCAAGCATGTGAAGAAGTAACTTCCTGGCCACATTTGCCAGACCAAGCATGTTAAGAAGTAACTTCCTGGCCACATTTGCCTGATCAAGCATGTGAAGAAGTAACTTCCTGGCCACATTTGCCAGACCAAGCATGTTAAGAAGTAACTTCCTGGCCACATTTGCCTGATCAAGCATGTGAAGAAGAAGAAGAGACATATTCTGTGTTAAAATATTTGATCTACTGAATGGGAGTTAACACCTTTATGTGAATTTGTATAATGATCTCTCACATCAGTAGACACGCTTGCCTTTTTGCCCAGTGGTCGTGGATTCAAATTTGCATCAAGGCAGATTTTTTTGTTATTATTGACCTGGTCTCCCACGCTGACCCAGCCAAAAATGGCTTCCATCATATGCCTTGGGGAGTGAAGGCGGCCAGTGTGATATCTTCTTCTTCTTCTGTGTTCCGACAGGAATGTTGTTTTAGACGTAATTGCATTGTGCCTGTTTACAGCAGAGCTGCAATATTTGAACCTTTCGGCCGATACATCCGACTTCTTCAGGCATTTGTTGGCCGGGTTACCTTCCTGGGCCCAGTGTGATATTAATTATATCATCCCTTTAGGTTCGATGGGTCTGGCATCATATACTCAGTAAGCCTTAAGACGTGTAAAGAGGCCTTTACTTACACTTCTCACATCTGTGATACCATCCGACATCATATTATTGGCTTCACTTTGTGTAATTCAGTTGTGCTTGCTAATATTTAGGAAACAGATACAATGAAAGCTATTAAGGTCAGAGGGAAGCTGGAGAACAGACGACCCAGATTGTCTGAGAGTAGTGAAGGATTAGATGAAATACAGTTTGATCAGTTTGTCTACACAGCTTCGTAAGTGCTCACTGTTGTCTTCCTGTCTCTTTTGATTTCTTTTCTCTCATTCTATACCTGCCTTGTTGTCTCTGTCTATTTCTGTCTTTCCTGCTTTCTGTTTTCATCTTTGTCTTTGTCTCTGTCATGTTTCCATTCTGTTTTCTTTTCTGTGCTTTTTCCTGTGCATTTCAAACTTTCGTTGTTGTTATACGTTGTTATAAATGTTCTATCTAACATATTTTCTCACATACTATTTCTTCTAAAGCAATTTGTGTATATTTGTAAATATAATTAGATTAAGGGAACTGCAGCATACACTTTGATCTCCTGATACATCTTGTCAGTTTTCAAATCATCATCATCATCATCAAGTGCCCTGTCAGCTGGCATAGGCGTTAATGGCTCTCCACACACAAATCTCGGTCTTTGGTGTTGTGGATCAACTCTGCTGATGATATTCCTCCATGCCACCATCTCAATCCATCCAGCATCATTTCTCTTGGTATGCCTCTGTTTTCAAATGTCATATATTTATATTCTCAACCTATAGAAGCAGATCAGAATGGTTCCGAAATGTTTCTTACCAGCAGGGGCCAGTGATATTCGTCATCCACATCCCCCTCTAATTTCTGCTGGGTGAGACAGTGCATTTATGAGCTTGTCCTGAGTGCAGTGACATCCTCATGGATCATAAAATCATATAGGGTTTCACATTTGAGGCTGGGGTGACTGGTAGGAAACCCAGTTATAGCCTCACTTTAGTGCATCAACTCTTCAAGACTTATACCTGATTTACCTCTGATGTGGAGGGGAAAGGCTGCAAGGAGGAAAACTGCTCATCTCATTGTATTATGCTTTGATCCAGCATGTGTATGGTTAACATTTCTCACTACAAAGTACCTACTTTGAGATTACCTTTTTTTAAAATAGTCTTTTAAAGACAGGAGGATTGGCCTTATTGCACCAGGTGTTATCACATATGGCTCGGCCTATTTCCGCAGGACGGCCTTCCAAAAGCGTAGCACAAAGCATGAATTCTGTAGCTTCAGCGATGACCTCCAGGAGTCTCCGGGAAAATTGCATTAAAGAACCAAAAGGCGTATGCCAGAATTGAACCCACAACCGCCGGAGACTCCCAGAATGCCTTTAAATGTTTAGGAAGTATTCGTAAGTCAAGCCAAGGACCGTTTTTATATGCCCTGAGGCTTAGTGAGCATATATTTCTAGCGTCATATTTTAATAGACCAATCACAACTTGAGGAGTGATGTAGACTATTTTAATAGACCAATCAGTACTTGACGACTGATGTAGACTATAATTTAATAGACCAATCAGTACTTGAGGAGTGATGTAGACTATATCATTCCAGCCGCCTTAAATTCTCAAGACATTTCCTTGTGCCTATTTTAGGCTAGGTCAACCTGGGATGGTAAATGATTAAAATCGACATCAGTGCAAATGTGTACCCATGACCACCACCCGGCAGGCAAGCATACTAGCCATTCCATTGCCACAACTTCCAATATATATATATATATATATATATATATATATATATATATATATATATATATATATATATATATATATATATATATATATATACTGTTTTGCTATATGTTGTGGTGTGACCAATTCCCTTCCTTGCCATCTGTTTTTCGTAGATTTTGACACAATTGTAAAAGAGATCCAATACAATTGTATGAGGCAGGGTGAGACCCGGGGCTGTGCCACTACTGATGATTTAATTAGACCAGTGTCTTAATGAGCAGGTGGGATTAATTGTATCTGTTATCTTCTAGTGAAGGTGAGCTGGAAGAGGTTCTGACAACCTACACAAAAATCAACAAGTCTGCTGCCATCTTCCTGGGAGGTGACTCAAAGCCTGGCATGCTGGATGTCAAGAAGGAGAACCTTATTCGACGCAGAGACTACCTGGACAGCAGCGAGAACATGTCCGCAGGCAGTGTGGATGGCATGGCCAGAGTTCGGCATGGTGAGAATAGTATTGCTAAACACACTTCCAATAGATGTAGCATGCGATGGGGCGTGTGTAGGCATATTTGGACATGACAGAATGTCTCTGCATGTTAACTCTATAAGGAAATGCAAGCTCTCTAATGTCTGGCATCATTTTTTTTCTCACATTGGTTTGCTTTGTTGAGTATGAGTTTCTTTATGCACTCCAGTAGTGCTCCAGTCTTCTGTAGATCACACAAGTGCACAAACTCTGCAGCACCTGCAAGAATACAGATGTGTATATGTCATAACCACACGTGCTATAAATATGATTTTGTGGGTTAAGTTAGCTACATGTCCTTTACACAACATGGCAATCAACCCCAGCATTTGTTGACTGTTGGTGATTTACTAGACAATGTTAGTTCAGTAGTTTGCCATTGCTTTCTGAACTGTTGGCACCTCATACCATCAAAATCAATGTGAAGCGGTCTGTGGCCAGATCGCCCATGGCTGATTTTGAACCCCCAACTAGGTATGTCAGGGAATTGTGAAGCACAGTTTCATTATCCTCTTAGTAACGGCGCCAGCTGAGTAGGTAGGTTTCATAATTGTCAAATTTAGCTTATAGACATCATACTGCAAAACAAAAGCAAAGACAGACAAGCAAGATGCTGGCTTTACAAGTGGAAAGATTGACAGGAAGAGATGGACAGGTAGCCAGCGTGATCATGACCTCATCACCCACTGAGTGCTGATTGGTCGATACAAATATGGGTCTAGCAACATATGTCCAATGCACCCTAAGGCATTTAAAAGGAACGATTAGTAGTATGACTCTTCGCTGGCTGTTGAACGAGGGGACTGAGCACGTATGGGAATGTCCTGAGTGCAGTGATGTCGGTTCTTAACTCAACTCAATTCAACTCAAAGGGGGCCTTAATTAACTCTACTTAGATGGGAAAACGGAAGTCTGTCAAAGTGTACAACCAGAGCCAAAGAGCACTGACACTGGAGAACCATAAAGTCTTCATTGTGAAGATGGCACTCTTTGATAGATAGAACACTTCATGCCACTATGGCAAAATGCAGACTTGAGTGTAGGAAGTGGCCAGCAGGCGCTATAGAAGTAGATATTCAGCAATTAATTCATGACTACTCTCGTCCTGGCGATGCGATTATCTATTCCGATGGCTCTGTGTTAAGAGGCAAAATAAGTGTCTGGAGATTCATAGCAAAATAAATGGCCAATGTTCAGTAAAGGAGAGCTTAGCATATGACTCCACAACCTCAAGTCTGAGAATGGGGGTGGAGGCGATTACTGCAGCTTTCCGCTGGTTGGAGAACAAACTGTATATGCAAGTTGTGATTGTAACTGATTCAAAAAGGTTAAAACTCGCATGCTTCATGCAGAATGGCATGCATCGATTCAGAGGTCATGGGTTGTGAGCATTCGCTGGATCTTTCCTCCAGGACACACTGGTGTAGTTGGAAATAAACAGGCAGATAGATTGGCTGATGCTGCATCGTTAAGGCGTGTTTGATGAATAATAAGGCAGGGGTGATGAAGGCCTTCAGGCAGTGCGTGAATAATGCAGAACGAACTAACAAACTTTATTTTCAAAGGTTCACAAATTGGGCACGCAGGCCCATCTTATATTTGGCCCTTCCAATCACTCATCTTTCGTTCATCTTTGTGCATGTTATATTCACATAGGAAAGAAAAACATTGTCAAATGAATGTTGTAAACATAAGTAATGCATATTACCATGTTATGAGACAGGCAGGTAGGCAGACACATGTACACACACACATTCATAAACACATACATACAATCCTGCGTAAATCCTTACATCATTTAACCAAACTCTCACAGTTGTGCACCCACTTGATAACACACAAATACACACTTCCTCGCATACACATATACTTTCTCACAATCACAAACTCACTAAGAAAAGTTTACTTATACATACACAATGCAACAACAAGGGGTGGTCAGAGGATCTGGTCGACAGTCATCCTCAGAGGTAAAGCAAGATGGACATATAATCAGATTGCAATGGGTACCATTAGTATTGGAACTCTTCGCTGGCTGTTGAAGATGATGACTGAGCACTTATGGGAATGCCCTGAGTGATATGATGTCAGTTCTTAACTCAACACCTGTATGATAGTGTCTGACTTGGGATTGCATTTACCTGTATATGTTACTGACTAGTGTCCATTAATCATTGATACAGAAGCATCACCTGACATGTCCAGCAACTTGACATATGGAGCAGAATAACCCTATGACTTCTACCATTGAGAAATTAACCCTTTTGAGGCAAACGTTTGTCCGTTTTCTAGCTCTAAACGGGCAAGATTTTTTTAAGGTTCTGTAAATTTGCGGGTTACATTAGTAAAAACATCACATAAAATGTGTTAGTCAACCGATTTTAATAAAATAAAAAAACAAAATGAAGTAAAAAGCATGCAGATTATTTTACTCACGTGAATGTTGCCGGTAATCCTGAACACAAATATTTACAAAATACAACATATTGTTTGTGATTGTCAATCTTATATACTGTACTCAGAATCAGAATAATTTTCTTCAAAGTCCGATAGATCTGAAATGTGTACACTGCCCACGTTGGTATCACTGATATCTAGCTGCAGTTCATAATCATCTTTGTGCACTTCAGTGTAACTTAAATTGAACCCAGCGAAATCTCCGCTATTACTTGAAGAATCATCCAAATCCATTTTGAAATACAAAGCGTAAAACCCCCCAAAACTACATTTTAAAAATCTGTTCAAATTCAAAGTACACTCTTGCAAATGGCAGCCATGTTGTCGAGCTATCGGCAAAAACGAAAGTAGACAATTGGAAGTCTCCGAAAAATGCGAGATCGCGTTTTTAAAACGCTTAGTATTCATGGACGTTTTCAGACGTTTTGCCCGTCCACGGGTAAAGCCGCTTTCGGGAGCTACGCCCGCTAAGCGTACATTTATCAACTTCAACTAAAATTTTGTGCTTAATATGTACATCTCATATCTTCGGAGTTTCAGTTTGTATCTATATATATTATGTGAGAAGTGAAAGATTACATTTCTTGTTTTCTTGCTTTCAGAATCCATGGGGCCCACTTTGTCTGGCATAAATAATAACAATAATAAAGTTTTAAATAGTAAGTAGCCAGTTTTTTTTTTCTCTGCTAGTTTTTAAACAGGATATTGTTCTATAAGTTAACTTACATTGTAGTGAATTGGTTCTTCAAGTATTAAGACATTTACTTTGAGTTAGTGATATATAAAAACAGTAGTGTTTTATTGTAGAGTTGTAGACAAACAAGTGTTTCATCATAATTCATTTTACTTTAGGCTTGTTATTTTTAATGTTTTCATACTATAATACTGATATAACAGATTAACATACATATTTATTTATTTAATTTCATATTTATAATGAGAGTTTTCTCTAACATGACAAATAATTCTTGTATCTTATTATTAATATAAATGCCATTCTTATCAGAAGAAAATACAAAGTGTGTCCAGTTGTAACCTACAGGAATTTGACAGGGTGTGGCTGTTGAACATGTTTTTCTCTGACCTGGGCTCCTGCATTAACCCAGTCTAAAACATGCACCAGGAAATTAACTGGGAAGTAAAGGCAGTCAGTGCGATATTGATGACATCACCCAATGGTTATGATTGATCTAAAATATGGGACTATATACTTTACAGCACTATATACTCAATATGACTCAAGGCGTTACAAGAGATCTTTTACTTTTTTTTAACTTTTACATAGGGCAATTTTTTTTTTCGCATATCCTTTACAGGATATCAGGACAGCTGATTGTTGATTGCTTTCCAGCTTTCACCTTCTCATAACATGCCCAAAGAATATGGTCCACCTTCTTCTGATGCATTTTCATTGTATTGCTCTGTTATTATGCTAACTGGCAATCTGGTCAGTGCAGGTTGTTTGGTCATAAGCTACCCTTTTCATCCCTTAGTTGTTTGTCAGTGGTATCTCTTATGCCTCTCCAGAATGTTTAGTTTAGTCGATGTATCAACATCACGTCACATGGGTGTAACTCATAAGTGCTCCGTTCTACTCCTACTCATGCCTGAGTCCGGAGAATCTCAGCTCAATGCACAAACTCTGTAGCACCAGCGAGGATCCTGAAATACTTTGGTTAGATTTTTAACTCAAAATTTTGCCGGGCAGTTCCGCTAGGCTGCTTTTTCAATTTCCAACTGCCAATGGATTTTTTTACGTGCGCAATAATACACAGGGACGTCCGATCTCACTACCCAGAGACCATGTGAAATTTTGTGACTAGAAGTCCATGTGAAAAAATCCCGGCCCTCACCAGGGCTTGAACCCGGGACCTCCAGCACTCGAGGCGAACACCATACCTCGAGACCACTCAGCCCCTAACAGGGACTCACAATAATATTGTTCCTTTATAATGATTGCACATTGGGTGGAGGTAGCTTGGCTTAGATCTATGACATCCTCCTCTAACTTGAGCAGATGATTCACTGTGTGATGATATGGATCTTTGCAAAAACAAAAAAGAAAAGGGTGCAATCTTCCCTGATCCTGGGATAGCCCATCGGACATCTAGCCTCCTCAGATAATTACAAAAACCTCTGAATGCCCGTATGCACATTGCTTGTGTTAAAAATCCCTCTGAATTTTGGAAAAAAAAAGGAGCAGGCCAAAAATGGCCACTGCCGAGGCTGATTTCAAATGTAGGAAACCCCACGCTCACATGAATATTTACAGTGTGTGTGTTATTTTTTTTATACACAATTTACATCCTCACCTGCTACAGAGTTTGTGCACTGAACTGAGACACTGTATGAGAGGAGATGAGCACTTACCAGATATCTGTGTGAAATGGAAAGAATCCTTTAACAAATAGAAAAAATCAAACTGCAGGGAAGGCAATCAGCACCCTATTCATTGGCTAGGAAAAGCAGTGATATGATAATTACATGATAAGAGGAATGAATGAACAAAATTTGTTTTCAAAGGGCCACAAATTGGGCACGCAGGCTCGTCTTACATCCACCCCTTCCAATCACTCATCTTTCATACATCAGTTATCTATATTGTGCATGTTACATTCACATAGAAAAATACGTTGTCAGATGAATGCTGTGTACATAAACAATGCATATTATCATTTTATGAGATAGGCAGGCAGAGAGACACACACACATTCACAGATTCTCTCTCTCTCTCTCTCTCTCTCTCTCTCTCTCTCTCTCTCACACACACACATACACGCACTCGCGCGCAAATACTGACTCCCTCGCATACACGTATACCCACTCACAATCGCAAACACATTCATACATACTCATACATACATTGACTCATGCATACTCTCTGTTCCCCCCCCCTCTCTCTCTCTCTCTCTCTCTCTCTCTCTCTCAGGAAAAAGAGGAAGCCACATTTGTTATCTGTCTTCATATGCAGGTGAAGTCTCCAAACTGGCCATACGTCCAGGTTCTGCTCAACCCCACCCCACATCGCCACATTCCTACGCAACAGCTGTTGCAATATACACTCAGAAGTTGAGAAGGCCACGGTCCGCCTCAAACTGTGCCGCGTCTATGGCAGGTGGGCATGTTTCTGATAAATTCATTAACTCATTAACAGCTATGAGCTGTACATACATGCTTGTGTCTTTGGCAGGTAGAGGTGTGTGATAAATTCATTAAACCAGTAACAGCCATGAGCTGTACAAATAGGGCTGTGTCTTTGGCAGGTGGAAGTGTGTGATAAATTCATTAAATCAGTAACAGCCATGAGCTGTACAAATAGGGTTGTGTCTTTGGCAGGTGGAAGCGTGTGATAAATTCATTAACTTATTTACAACCATGAACTAGCTGCAGCAAACTGTGCTGTGTGTCTCGCAGGTAGAAGTGTTTGTTAAATTCATTAACCCTACCAGACCTGAGGCTCTAACCCTAACTGTCCCCTATACCTGGGCTCCTGAGCATTAAAGAGAAAAAAGCAACATGATATAGAAAAATATTAGTTACATGCAAACAAGTGGTTAGAATAAGATGGAACTTGGCGACATTGTAGAAAATAGGTCTACCTTTCATCTAGCGCCAATATTCCACCTGTGTATGCCAATCAACCCAGCAGGATGAGCCTTGTTTCACACAGAGGTACTTCTTGCAAAGTGAGCACCAGATGTTGCTCTTCACCTTCTTGCATGGATTGTCTTTGTAAGACACTCCGGGATTTTGCTTGTTCTACCTGGAGTGCTTTTCCATGCACACAACAAAGATATAATTAGACGATGTCCCAGGGGGAATCTCTGGAAAATGATTGCCAGGGGTCATCCGTTGTGGGCAGGGTTCCTTTTGTGGGTGGCGGTGGGCTGATGTCCTGTATCTACCAATAAGTTGCAGGCACAGTTTCTGAATATATCTGGTGAAATAATCTGGCTTTTTTGAAGCAGCTTGCTGCTTTGAAGCATACAAGATATAAGAATTATAAATGGCCCACATAAAAAATTTTATAAAAAGCCACCAGGGCCAGCGGTAATGACGACGAGACCGGTGAAGGCGGGTCATCTGGTCATTTTTGTCACAGCCACCCATATATTTATTATAGTCTTTCACCAGCTGTGGCATCTATATTTCTTGCACACTGCCGTCTTTATTTCTTCTCTTTATTACAACATTTTGGGTTGGATCGTGGTAGTTTGAAATAAATGTGATGGGCTTTCTATCCTGCCAAACTAAACATGTTACACTTTTTTGACATAGATAGCGACTGTCACCCCTAACAAGGTTTTTTACACTTTTCAGCTTTTCACTTTCCACTTTTTCACGTTAACCACACAAAGTCAATTCAAACACATGAGGGCAGACATTTGCAATGGCTAACCATGAGATTTGACCACAATTGGTTGGTTATTTTTAGTTTGTGACACATTTTTTTCACGTACTAGGCAAAATAACGAAAATTAGGTTCAGCGGTCTAGCAGCAGAATAGGAAATTCCCAAAGAATGGGTACAGCGGTCTGGTAGGGTTAACTCTTTAACAACTATGAGCCTCAAATAAAGCTGTGTCTCTGGCAGGTAGTCATGAGCCTCAAACAGTGTTGTGTCTCTGGCAGGTAGACATGTTTGATACATTCACTGGATGTTTAAGAACAAGTGCTATTATCCACTCAACTATATTGACTTCCTCATTTAATTGTCTGATGCAGGAGGTGAAAAGGGAAGGCCCCCCCCCCCCCTTTATGGTTCAAGTGCCCTAATCAGTGCCGGTGTAACTAATTGTCCATGCATGACACAGTACCTACATGATATGCTATGTCCAGTGATTCTGTCATCTACTGCCTGTAGTAACTTGCTGTGTGTTTGTGGTGGGGAGGGGAGGATGAGAGGAGTATTGAGCTTGAGCAATTAAGGCTGCCTGGCTAATGCAGACTCCGCAAACTGCGCAGGTTAGGGTTTTCTTTTTCTCCCAACAAAAAATATCTACACCGTATCGGGCATTCAAACCTGGGTCTCGTGAAGAACAGAACAGAAAATTTAAGCCACTCAGCCAGCCACTCTTCTAGTCTAGTGAATAGAATATATGCCAGCAAGCTTCAGCATTCTGCTACAAATCATCAAAATGGCCCTGCTTCATCTCATAAACTAACGGTTGTAAAACATGCTGTGGCAGATTCAATTTACATCAATTTTTCAACCTCAGAATAATAATTTCAGCTGCATTTTGTCAAATTTTCAACCTATTTGTACTTCTTATATTTAACATTTTGGAGGAGTTATTGAAATATTTGTCCAGTAGCAAGAGAACTGGAAATCATGAGTTATGACCTAGAAAATGTAAAGGCCTGACACTTGACACCCTAATGGCAGTATCTGCTATGGGACTACCTTGACTTTTGTAACTATATGACGTAAGGCACCGTCAACATCTCATTGTCACTGAGTGCTAGAAGTAGTCGCACGTGTATGGACTATGGGACTACCTTGACTTTTGTAACCATATGAAGTAAGGCACCGTCAACATCTCATTGTCACTGAGTGCTAGAAGTAGTCGCACGTGTATGGACTATGGGACTACCTTGACTTTTGTAACTATATGAAGTAAGGCACCGTCATCACCTCATTGTCACTGAGTGCTAGAAGTAGTCGCACGTGTGTGGACTATGGGACTACCTTGACTTTTGTAACTATATGAAGTAAGGCACCGTCAACAACTCATTGTCACTGAGTGCTAGAATAGTCGCACGTGTATGGACTATGGGACTACCTTGACTTTTGTAACTATATGAAGTAAGGCACCGTCAACAACTCATTGTCACTGAGTGCTAGAATAGTCGCACGTGTATGGACTATGGGACTACCTTGACTTTTGTAACTATATGAAGTAAGGCACCGTCAACAACTCATTGTCACTGAGTGCTAGAATAGTCGCACGTGTATGGACTATGGGACTACCTTGACTTTTGTAACTATATGAAGTAAGGCACCGTCAACAACTCCTTGTCACTGAGTGCTAGAAGTAGTCGCACGTGTATGGACTATGGGACTACCTTGACTTTTGTAACTATATGAAGTAAGGCACCGTCAACAACTCCTTGTCACTGAGTGCTAGAAGTAGTCGCACGTGTATGGACTATGGGACTACCTTGACTTTTGTAACTATATGAAGTAAGGCACCGTCAACAACTCCTTGTCACTGAGTGCTAGAAGTAGTCGCACGTGTATGGACTATGGGACTACCTTGACTTTTGTAACTATATGAAGTAAGGCACCGTCAACATCTCATTGTCACTGAGTGCTAGAAGTAGTCGCATGTGTATGGACTATGGAACTACCTTGACTTTTGTAACTATATGAAGTAAGGCACCGTCAACAACTCCTTGTCACTGAGTGCTAGAAGTAGTCGCATGTGTATGGACTATGGGACTACCTTGACTTTTGTAACTATATGAAGTAAGGCACCATCAACATCTCATTGTCACTGAGTGCTAGAAGTAGTCGCACGTGTATGGACTATGGGACTACCTTGACTTTTGTAACTATATGAAGTAAGGCACCGTCAACAACTCATTGTCACTGAGTGCTAGAAGTAGTCGCATGTGTATGGACTATGGGACTACCTTGACTTTTGTAACTATATGAAGTAAGGCACCGTCAACATCTCATTGTCACTGAGTGCTAGAAGTAGTCGCACGTGTATGGACTATGGGACTACCTTGACTTTTGTAACTATATGAAGTAAGGCACCGTCAACAACTCCTTGTCACTGAGTGCTAGAAGTAGTCGCACGTGTATGGACTATGGGACTACCTTGACTTTTGTAACTATATGAAGTAAGGCACCGTCAACAACTCCTTGTCACTGAGTGCTAGAAGTAGTCGCACGTGTATGGACTATGGGACTACCTTGACTTTTGTAACTATATGAAGTAAGGCACCGTCAACATCTCATTGTCACTGAGTGCTAGAAGTAGACGCATGTGTATGGACTATGGGACTACCTTGACTTTTGTAACTATATGAAGTAAGGCACCGTCAACAACTCCTTGTCACTGAGTGCTAGAAGTAGTCGCACGTGTATGGACTATGGGACTACCTTGACTTTTGTAACTATATGAAGTAAGGCACCGTCAACATCTCATTGTCACTGAGTGCTAGAAGTAGTCGCATGTGTATGGACTATGGGACTACCTTGACTTTTGTAACTATATGAAGTAAGGCACCGTCAACATCTCATTGTCACTGAGTGCTAGAAGTAGTCGCACGTGTATGGACTATGGGACTACCTTGACTTTTGTAACTATATGAAGTAAGGCACCGTCAACAACTCCTTGTCACTGAGTGCTAGAAGTAGTCGCATGTGTATGGACTATGGGACTACCTTGACTTTTGTAACTATATGAAGTAAGGCACCGTCAACATCTCATTGTCACTGAGTGCTAGAAGTAGTCGCACGTGTATGGACTATGGGACTACCTTGACTTTTGTAACTATATGAAGTAAGGCACCGTCAACATCTCATTGTCACTGAGTGCTAGAAGTAGTCGCACGTGTATGGACTATGGGACTACCTTGACTTTTGTAACTATATGAAGTAAGGCACCGTCAACAACTCATTGTCACTGAGTGCTAGAATAGTCGCACGTGTATGGACTATGGGACTACCTTGACTTTTGTAACTATATGAAGTAAGGCACCGTCAACAACTCATTGTCACTGAGTGCTAGAATAGTCGCACGTGTATGGACTATGGGACTACCTTGACTTTTGTAACTATATGAAGTAAGGCACCGTCAACAACTCATTGTCACTGAGTGCTAGAATAGTCGCACGTGTATGGACTATGGGACTACCTTGACTTTTGTAACTATATGAAGTAAGGCACCGTCAACAACTCCTTGTCACTGAGTGCTAGAAGTAGTCGCACGTGTATGGACTATGGGACTACCTTGACTTTTGTAACTATATGAAGTAAGGCACCGTCAACAACTCCTTGTCACTGAGTGCTAGAAGTAGTCGCACGTGTATGGACTATGGGACTACCTTGACTTTTGTAACTATATGAAGTAAGGCACCGTCAACAACTCCTTGTCACTGAGTGCTAGAAGTAGTCGCACGTGTATGGACTATGGGACTACCTTGACTTTTGTAACTATATGAAGTAAGGCACCGTCAACATCTCATTGTCACTGAGTGCTAGAAGTAGTCGCATGTGTATGGACTATGGGACTACCTTGACTTTTGTAACTATATGAAGTAAGGCACCGTCAACAACTCCTTGTCACTGAGTGCTAGAAGTAGTCGCACGTGTATGGACTATGGGACTACCTTGACTTTTGTAACTATATGAAGTAAGGCACCGTCAACAACTCCTTGTCACTGAGTGCTAGAAGTAGTCGCACGTGTATGGACTATGGGACTACCTTGACTTTTGTAACTATATGAAGTAAGGCACCGTCAACAACTCCTTGTCACTGAGTGCTAGAAGTAGTCGCACGTGTATGGACTATGGGACTACCTTGACTTTTGTAACTATATGAAGTAAGGCACCGTCAACATCTCATTGTCACTGAGTGCTAGAAGTAGTCGCATGTGTATGGACTATGGGACTACCTTGACTTTTGTAACTATATGAAGTAAGGCACCGTCAACATCTCATTGTCACTGAGTGCTAGAAGTAGTCGCATGTGTATGGACTATGGAACTACCTTGACTTTTGTAACTATATGAAGTAAGGCACCGTCAACAACTCCTTGTCACTGAGTGCTAGAAGTAGTCGCATGTGTATGGACTATGGGACTACCTTGACTTTTGTAACTATATGAAGTAAGGCACCATCAACATCTCATTGTCACTGAGTGCTAGAAGTAGTCGCACGTGTATGGACTATGGGACTACCTTGACTTTTGTAACTATATGAAGTAAGGCACCGTCAACATCTCATTGTCACTGAGTGCTAGAAGTAGTCGCATGTGTATGGACTATGGGACTACCTTGACTTTTGTAACTATATGAAGTAAGGCACCGTCAACATCTCATTGTCACTGAGTGCTAGAAGTAGTCGCACGTGTATGGACTATGGGACTACCTTGACTTTTGTAACTATATGAAGTAAGGCACCGTCAACAACTCCTTGTCACTGAGTGCTAGAAGTAGTCGCATGTGTATGGACTATGGGACTACCTTGACTTTTGTAACTATATGAAGTAAGGCACCGTCAACATCTCATTGTCACTGAGTGCTAGAAGTAGTCGCACGTGTATGGACTATGGGACTACCTTGACTTTTGTAACTATATGAAGTAAGGCACCGTCAACATCTCATTGTCACTGAGTGCTAGAAGTAGTCGCACGTGTATGGACTATGGGACTACCTTGACTTTTGTAACTATATGAAGTAAGGCACCGTCAACAACTCATTGTCACTGAGTGCTAGAATAGTCGCACGTGTATGGACTATGGGACTACCTTGACTTTTGTAACTATATGAAGTAAGGCACCGTCAACAACTCATTGTCACTGAGTGCTAGAATAGTCGCACGTGTATGGACTATGGGACTACCTTGACTTTTGTAACTATATGAAGTAAGGCACCGTCAACAACTCCTTGTCACTGAGTGCTAGAAGTAGTCGCACGTGTATGGACTATGGGACTACCTTGACTTTTGTAACTATATGAAGTAAGGCACCGTCAACAACTCCTTGTCACTGAGTGCTAGAAGTAGTCGCACGTGTATGGACTATGGGACTACCTTGACTTTTGTAACTATATGAAGTAAGGCACCGTCAACAACTCCTTGTCACTGAGTGCTAGAAGTAGTCGCACGTGTATGGACTATGGGACTACCTTGACTTTTGTAACTATATGAAGTAAGGCACCGTCAACATCTCATTGTCACTGAGTGCTAGAAGTAGTCGCATGTGTATGGACTATGGGACTACCTTGACTTTTGTAACTATATGAAGTAAGGCACCGTCAACAACTCCTTGTCACTGAGTGCTAGAAGTAGTCGCACGTGTATGGACTATGGGACTACCTTGACTTTTGTAACTATATGAAGTAAGGCACCATCAACAACTCCTTGTCACTGAGTGCTAGAAGTAGTCGCACGTGTATGGACTATGGGACTACCTTGACTTTTGTAACTATATGAAGTAAGGCACCGTCAACAACTCCTTGTCACTGAGTGCTAGAAGTAGTCGCACGTGTATGGACTATGGGACTACCTTGACTTTTGTAACTATATGAAGTAAGGCACCGTCAACATCTCATTGTCACTGAGTGCTAGAAGTAGTCGCATGTGTATGGACTATGGGACTACCTTGACTTTTGTAACTATATGAAGTAAGGCACCGTCAACATCTCATTGTCACTGAGTGCTAGAAGTAGTCGCATGTGTATGGACTATGGAACTACCTTGACTTTTGTAACTATATGAAGTAAGGCACCGTCAACAACTCCTTGTCACTGAGTGCTAGAAGTAGTCGCATGTGTATGGACTATGGGACTACCTTGACTTTTGTAACTATATGAAGTAAGGCACCATCAACATCTCATTGTCACTGAGTGCTAGAAGTAGTCGCACGTGTATGGACTATGGGACTACCTTGACTTTTGTAACTATATGAAGTAAGGCACCGTCAACATCTCATTGTCACTGAGTGCTAGAAGTAGTCGCATGTCAACAACTCATTGTCACTGAGTGCTAGAAGTAGTCGCATGTGTATGGACTATGGGACTACCTTGACTTTTGTAACTATATGAAGTAAGGCACCGTCAACATCTCATTGTCACTGAGTGCTAGAAGTAGTCGCACGTGTATGGACTATGGGACTACCTTGACTTTTGTAACTATATGAAGTAAGGCACCGTCAACAACTCCTTGTCACTGAGTGCTAGAAGTAGTCGCACGTGTATGGACTATGGGACTACCTTGACTTTTGTAACTATATGAAGTAAGGCACCGTCAACAACTCCTTGTCACTGAGTGCTAGAAGTAGTCGCACGTGTATGGACTATGGGACTACCTTGACTTTTGTAACTATATGAAGTAAGGCACCGTCAACATCTCATTGTCACTGAGTGCTAGAAGTAGTCGCATGTGTATGGACTATGGGACTACCTTGACTTTTGTAACTATATGAAGTAAGGCACCGTCAACAACTCCTTGTCACTGAGTGCTAGAAGTAGTCGCACGTGTATGGACTATGGGACTACCTTGACTTTTGTAACTATATGAAGTAAGGCACCGTCAACATCTCATTGTCACTGAGTGCTAGAAGTAGTCGCATGTGTATGGACTATGGGACTACCTTGACTTTTGTAACTATATGAAGTAAGGCACCGTCAACATCTCATTGTCACTGAGTGCTAGAAGTAGTCGCACGTGTATGGACTATGGGACTACCTTGACTTTTGTAACTATATGAAGTAAGGCACCGTCAACAACTCCTTGTCACTGAGTGCTAGAAGTAGTCGCATGTGTATGGACTATGGGACTACCTTGACTTTTGTAACTATATGAAGTAAGGCACCGTCAACATCTCATTGTCACTGAGTGCTAGAAGTAGTCGCACGTGTATGGACTATGGGACTACCTTGACTTTTGTAACTATATGAAGTAAGGCACCGTCAACAACTCCTTGTCACTGAGTGCTAGAAGTAGTAGCATGTGTATGGACTATGGGACTACCTTGACTTTTGTAACTATATGAAGTAAGGCACCGTCAACAACTCCTTGTCACTGAGTGCTAGAAGTAGTCGCACGTGTATGGACTATGGGACTACCTTGACTTTTGTAACTATATGAAGTAAGGCACCGTCAACATCTCATTGTCACTGAGTGCTAGAAGTAGTCGCATGTGTATGGACTATGGGACTACCTTGACTTTTGTAACTATATGACGTAAGGCACCGTCAACATCTCATTGTCACTGAGTGCTAGAAGTAGTCGCATGTGTATGGACTATGGGACTACCTTGACTTTTGTAACTATATGACGTAAGGCACCGTCAACATCTCATTGTCACTGAGTGCTAGAAGTAGTCGCATGTGTATGGACTATGGGACTACCTTGACTTTTGTAACTATATGACGTAAGGCACCGTCAACATCTCATTGTCACTGAGTGCTAGAAGTAGTCGCATGTGTATGGACTATGCTTGAGTTCAAAGCGAGCATTCAAATTAAAGGGCAGCAGATGCTCAGCTTCCATCTGTTGTTTATTCCATCTTGATGGTATATCCTTTTACCTCTGCCTGCCATTTTATTAAAACATCAAGATAGCTCTTTGTAGAAATGCATGGTTCTACCTTCCATCTCTTGAGTGGTGTCTTGTCAGATTTTCTTCAGAAGCTAGTAACAACGCTGTAGTGAATTGCTTGCTGCCTGTGGTTTTTGGATATATTCCCTCCTAAAGTTGATCCTGCAGCAATGCTTTTGGTATCTCTTATGATGAAATGGAGTGATCAGTAATCACAGATCTTGATATTTCATGTTTGCAACACTTTTAGCCTTTGAATTAATTATCTTATTGGTTTCTAAATAACGAAGACACAAACAATAGATTGCACGATTTATTGCCTGGCATATTTCGCTGCATCTCGTCAGGTACATACTGCAGAAATCACACAACGTAAAGTAAATTAACTAGATAAATCCTTCAAGTTGAAATATACACATATTCGCACAGTAATGTCAATTATCTACCACGGTAATTTTAAGCTGACTAACATGTCTTTCTGTTTACACAATTCTGGCTTGCGTTGATTGATCATAATTGCTTCTGCAAACTTTAACAAGCGAGTTATTGGTTTCTATTCTTTTTCAGCATAAAATTGTGTAAGTTTGGGTAAGATGGGGCTTTCGTTTGTTCTTGCATAATAAGACCCACTGAACTGCTGCTTTTCTTAAAACATTCTTCATTGCATTTTTTTGTTTCTGCTCTTGTTTCATCATGGTATGTGGTCACCATAATACCCAGTTTTGTAAACATTTTTTACAACATGCCTGGAAGAATGTGGTTTATTAATTTCCTGTTTCCTGGAGCCGAAATATTTTACGTTAGTCAAGCTTCTGATCCAGAATTTTCAAAGAGCCTGCAAAAATATATGAATATGTTTAATATGGTCTTACTGCGTTGCTTTTCGCCAACTTCGGCAGAACATTAAAATGTCACAGAAGTTTATAATGAGATGTGTTTCAAATTGCACCAGCTTTATGTGGTTATTGCTCTCTTAGATGTATGAGACCTTTTCAACTTTGCGCTTGTTTAATACTCTTTATTGCTCTTCGCATGGTATTTACATTATTTTTTTTTATTTTACAATTCTTGTGACCAAACACAACTTTTTGACATAAACAGCTTCCATATTTAATCCGTGTTTTTTTTTAAAGTTTCATATTATTTTTAATTACACAGAACTGGTGTTATCTTGATTTGAATATATAATCATATATAAATAATTTCAGAATATGGTCAAAATACTCTCATTTTTTTTGTTGTTTTCTTCATGAAATTTATTTCCTTTACTTTTTTGTTCAGTCAATTAAAAGTGTTGAAGCTGTATAAAATGAGCCATTTAAGTGACATGTTAGTGTATGATTTCATATCAACTTTCATTTTATTAGAACTGAAGAAATCATCTTGCAGATATATCTAATGGATAGAGTAGGTTGTTAGAAGCCTATAAATCTTTTGGTAATTGCTTGATCGTGTACATTGTGAACTATTTCCAGCAAATGCTACAGAAAACCGACCATCATCATCAGGAAATTTTCCAGTGGTTTCGACACATAATCCTATTTTTACCACATTGGATCCTATTGTTGGTAAGTATGATTTTGACAAGACAAGGTTCTAATTGTGGTCGAGAAGTATTTTCTATTATGTGAGTGTTATCTTTTGTCAACCAAAATTTACAATCAACAAATTAGAAATTGAAAATGCCAGAAACCTGAAGACCTTGGGTTTTTAATTAACAACAAAGGTTGCTGTTCATCAGAAGTCAGTAAGTCACCATGGCCGAATGGATAACTTACGCGGTTAAACTTCTGGTGTGCTGATGCCAAGGTTGCGGGTTCAACCCCTACACCGGTCAGTTGGATTAAAATGTTGACTTCTCATCCTTTACTTGGGGGCGTAAATTACAAGTACCTGAGAAGTTATGGTGGGTTCGCCTGATGGCGGGGACATTGATAATAGGGAAAGCTAATCAGCACACAAAGAACTGCCCAGTGCACTCCCCAGTAATGCCATTACTAGAAGTAGTAGCATATGTTATGGACTATGCTTGAGTTGAGTTCAAAGCAGGCGGGAACCCCCCCCCCCCCCCCTTTCCACCCCCACCACACACACACAGATATATCAGAAGGCAGAAGTAAACTGTTCGTAGGCAGCGCAGAGGGTTAAAAAAGCAATAAGAGCCAATGGGCAACACCAGCAAATGAATGAAAGTATTAATTGGTATATTCTGCCCTTAATCTCTGTCATACATCTTCTATTTGATGCTATGATTGTCTCTAGGTATTTAAATATATTAACTTTTTCTCCTTCCCCATCCTCTTCTTCTTTGTCTTCCTCCTCCTCTTCCTCCTGTTTGACATTACATGCAGGACAAACCATAAGAGCTTGATCTCTTACAGAAGAAGTCAAATTTGTGTGGATACTGATTATTTCTGTTGTAATCTAGTTAGCTGCACCTTGTAATCATCATCATCCTCAATCTTTACAGCCAGTTCCCATATTACATTCTTTCCCTTCTACCTGACAACTCATAAATTTATTCATGGCATAGAGAACTAACATTACGAAGGCAATTATTACTCTCAACAGTTAGTAGAGCACTTGAAGAGAGAAAAGAAATACCTGCCCCATCAACTTTAAAGTATCTTACTGGGAGACATAAATAAGAGAAGCTCATAATGTTAACACTGTAATCTACCAAGTGTGTCATAATGGTTAACTGGAGGGTTGGCCAGTAGCAGACCACCCTATGTGGTAGAAAACTTTAGCTGTGAAATCCAACCAATCAAGATAATTAAGTGTGTGTGCTCCAATGGGGGACTGTTGTTCTTCATTCCTCTATTGAAGATAGTGGGTCCCACTTAGTTATGCAGCTCAAGGTCAGTGTGTCCAGCTTCAGCATGCCTTTGTACACATTTGCTTTCTTTAGGCATTTCCATCCAAGGTCATGGACTATGTTTACTTGTGGATAGGTTTTTTTTTTTCCTAACAATTTTGCTGGAGGAATTAACTGGTTGGTTTTGTTTATGAATCCTTTGAAAGACAGAATTGTAACTGTTTAAGTCAGTGCATTGGCATTCAGGTTGTTTGAACCTAGAAAAGGGCATGCGTCGATCACGGTCAGGTTTGCTATAGAGACCTTTTCCCGACACACTACTGAAGTACCATCTCCATGGAACAATGTTGCAGAGCTCTCCTTTCTCTGAAATAATAAATGAAAGAGATTAACAGAAGGGCAGAATGTTAGATGGGCCTGCGTGCCCAATTCTTAACCCTTTGAAAATAAAGTGTGTTTGTTCATTCTCCAAGCTCAGAAATCAGCAAGGGGAGCAAGACTAGCATCAGATGTTCACATCTGTGGAGAGGCGTGTTAGGCTGTAACCAGGTCATGGTTCAGCACTGCACATACAGGCTGGGATTAGGCTTGGGTTGGTCACATTTCCCCACAGGTGTTAGATATTTCATTGTCACATTTCCCCCACAAGTGTTAGATATTTCATTGTAACATTTCCCCCACAGGTGTTAGATATTTAATTGTCACATATCCGCCACAAGTGTTAGATATTTCATTGTATCATTTCCCCCACAGATGTTAGATATTTCATTGTCACATATCCACCACAAGTGTTAGATATTTCATTGTATCATTTCCCCCACAGGTGTTAGATATTTCATTGTAACATATCCGCTACAAGTGTTAGATATTTCATTGTATCATTCCCCCACAAGTGTTAGATATTTCATTGTCACATATCCGCCACAAGTTTTAGATATTTCATTGTCACATGTCCGCCACAAGTGTTAGATATTTCATTGTCAACAGGCAAAGTAAGTCATGATACCCTTTGTGTCACTACTTGTTCGGAAAGTTATATGTCTGTTTAATATCTCCCTTTAGATACTTACAATGAAAAGGCCATTCAAGATGCATTGCAGCGGTTAGCTTTGAGACAACAAGCTCGTCAATATTCTGTGGACAATGGCACCAGTGTCCTCAGACCAGAGGCCATCAGCTCCAAGCCTCCTTCTGGCATGGGATCCACAGCTTCAGCAGACAGGGATTCCAGATTGTCCACAGTTGGCCAGCCTGTAGGTTAGTGACATTTCCATAATTGATTGTTAATTGAATTATGTTGTCTGAAGTTTGTGAGTGCTTTATGCATATCAAGAAGAGTATGTTGTTCAGAGCTTAGAATGTTCACTCCACTCATTGTGGGATATGCATTCTTCACATCAGTAAGACAGGGACAAGGGATTTATCTGTCACAGGTTAAAAGTCACATCCTGTGCACTGCCTGGTGACTGTATTGACCAGCGAGCTTTAACCCTCTGTCTGGAACTAACGACTAATTTATCTTATACCAATTATTTTTTATCCTTCACTTTCTGTGAATCATTATCACTGAGCATCAGTTGGAGCTTTCCCAGCATTAAAAGTTAGTTGTATGATCTTTACAGGACGTTGCAGTCAACCTCAGCATTTATTGGCTGTTTCTGATTGCCATGTAGCATCTAGTAGAGATGATGATGATGTTTATACCAGGAGAAATGGGACATGAAGGAATGACATAGATAAAAGAGGATCAGTCCGCGAGCGAAGTCTCAATAATTGGCCGGGAACATGAAAAACTTAGCATGGAGAAGCGAATACACAAAATCAAAAGTGGGTCAGGTGTTATATACAAACTAAAAGCATACCAGTGCGCACTTGAGTTTGGTTCATGCAATGAAGGTTGTTAAGTTGACTGCGTACCATCATAATGAATGTTCAGATGTCAGCTAGAGAGGAATGTTTGATATTGAGCGAACATTTAGAAAGTGTACACAGCACTGAATTGTTGAAGAATGTTGTATCATCATTGAACCATTTATCAAGTATTGTATCTGAAGAGGCTACTATTATTTACAATTGTGAGTATTTGATGTGACTTGTGAGTGGATGAACATATTATATCATCATATGAGTGTAATGATGTGACGTGTTCACAGAATATTGAAATGTATAGGTGTTCATCAGTAATTATTGCAGAGGATCACCAAGTCAAGTGTGGTACAACATGTTTGATGTGCTGGTGTGAGTTGTTTGTTGCTGATTGACTCACAGTGGTACAATGTGTTTGATGTGCTGGTGAGTGTGAGTTTGTTGCTGATTGACTCACAGTGGTACAACATGTTTGATGTGCTGGTGGGTGTGTTGTTTGTTGTTGATTGACTCACAGTGGTGCAACATGTTTGATGTGCTGGTGAGTGTGAGATGTTTGTTGCTGATTGACTCACAGTGGTACAACATGTTTGATGTGCTGGTGAGTGTGAGTTGTTTGTTGCTGATGGACTCACAGTGGTACAACATGTTTGATGTGCTGGTGAGTGTGAGTTGTTTGTTGCTGATTGACTCACAGTGGTACAACATGTTTGATATGCTGGTGAGTGTGAGTTGTTTGTTGCTAATTGACTCACAGTGGTACAACATGTTTGATATGCTGGTGAGTGTGAGTTGTTTGTTGCTGATTGACTCACAGTGGTACAACATGTTTGATATACTGGTGAGTGAGTGTTGTTTGTTGTTGATTGACTCACAGTGGTACAAGTTTGTCCAGCAATTATATTGTCATGCAGACAGCTTCGGTCTGTGTTCAGAAAGACATCCAGCATGGCTGCAGACCACATGTACTCGTAGCCATTGAGCTCAAGAGGAGCTTTCATAGTAATAGGAAATTTGTGGACGTCAAAATAAATTACACTTAATACTAAATTTAGAATATTTTACTCTAATGGCTAAATCACTACTGCTATATTGATCCTTTCTTCCAATAAGGCCAGGTTTGTGTGACCACCAATGATCACTCAGCACATTCATTAATACGCAACCCCACGGATGGCACCATCAGCCAGGCCTGGAAGCCGTGTCACCCAGGGGTGAACACATGCAGACAACCCCGCCCACAGTCAACTCTCATGGCCACCGCCTATAATCATTTTGGGGAAGACTCGAGCGCACAGCAACAGAATGTGGTAACTGGTGCACACAGCGAGATGACCGGAGTGATCCCTCAGAACCATCACACGACATCGTTCAACAACAGACAGTTTCAGATTGCCCAGCAGGCAGCGGTCAAACAACGACTTATGGACCAGAGCAAGGTATGCTTTAGTTTATATTGTTGTGATTTCTGCAGTAGGTATTTGATGAGATATAGCAAAATATGCCAGGCATATAAGCGTGCAATCTATTGTTTGTGTCTTCATTATTCAAATTCACCATGGGAAGACATTGTTTTGAGTCTTCTTTAGTGTCAGTAGTTCAGTTCATCACCATCATCATGTGCCATACAGATAGGTGTGGGAAATCATGGTTCTCACGTGACCACCAGAGACTTAGATTAGGTCTGTGTTCTTGTCCTGAGGATGCCATATGGCCAAGCCTTCTGTGTAATTATCTTCCTCTTGCTTCTTTTTCATCAGGTTTTTCAGTTGTCACAGAGTTTTCAAAGTTTATTTCTACACATAACGTGCCGCAAAAAAAATCAGTAAATTGCAGATAAACAAAACTTACCAATATGAGGATAATATGGCCAGGAACAGCTGGTGGCCGAAGGATCAGAATGTCCACCTCATATATCACGGGACATGTTTGATCCTCATTAATGCTCAGAGTTCAAAAGAGAACAAAATCCTCACCTGCACATTATGTAGCAATTGTTTGGACATAAGGTCTTTATTTCACAGCTGAGAAAAAACACTCCCCCAGGACAAGCCAGCAGTGGTAGGTATGATGTGAAGACAACAGACAAGTATTGTTGCTATTACTCTGGCTGCCCGTGCCTTTCCCTAAACTATGCCATCCTTTCATTACTCCTTGTCCAGGGTTCGCATCCATTTCAGAAGATTCAGCCACACACATTGTTTTAGTCAGCTGATTGGAAACGAGAGAGCTCATCATCTAGCTAAGGAAGGAGCAATAGAGTAACAACCAGATGTAGACTTTACATGAAATCAAAAGAAAAAATTGATCAAATTAATTAAAAAGCCGCCCACACCAGCTGAAGATGATTACCACTTTATGGACTGACTTGGACAAATCATTATTCTGCGCCTCAGAACAGGACACAATAGATTACGCAACCACATATATACAAGATTATAGATTGGTGAATCAGCTATGTGCACATGTGGATTGGCGCTGCAGACAGCAGATCACATATTCCAAGACTGCCCAAAATATAACATGTCTAGGCAGACCTTCTGGTCTAGAGAAACAATAGTGGAAGATAAACTCTATTGACCACTAGTAAAACTAAAAAAAGACAGTTAAATTCATGCAAGAGACAACATTGCAGATATAGACAAATTTCAAGCAAATGAAAAAAGTAAGCTGATTTTTGTATGATGATATTTGTGTTTTTCATAATGTTCCTTATTCTAATAAAAGGATGATTGTGTACATACTGCAAAAAATATGTACCCAGAGCATAATCCCAGCTTTGAAAGAACACTGATTATATATTGTCATATTTATGATATTTCAGGCCATGCTGGAAGTATCGAAGGCAAAACATGAAGCTTCAGTTTCTCAGGCTCAGGTTCAGCAGGGATTGTCTTCCATGGAGACAGCATCAAGTTCCCACAAGGGTGATGTGTGCCAGGAGACATCCATCACAAATCCTGAAGATTTTCACATCTTCAAGACACTCCTGCCAAAACCCCCTGAGCAGATGTCTTACACACAGCACCGAAGTAGCTTCCGCTCTACACGGTGAGATAAACTATTGTTATCAGTATCTTTTATCTGTTGGCGTACCATCCTTACATACCGGACATGTTCATAGGTGCTCAGATCCTCTCTCAACAAATGCATCAATGTCCGGCGGCTAATAGTGCCAGTTCCTTGTTGGCTGACGGGGCCCCTCATCCTCCTGGTGTGCCTCTCATGTCTGACCATGTCAATTCTTACTCCTGAGTCTTTCATTCTGGACAACGATGAAGATTCACTTCATCGGGAGTCCTCTTCTCTTGACATCTCTCAAAAGGCATTAATAACATTGGCACGATCCATGGCCTGGCCATCTGCAGGGGATGTAGAGCCAGCAAGTTTATAAGCTTGTTCATTTCCCTCAACTCCCACATGTCCCAGAACAAAGGTGAAGGTGAGTCTACAGACATCAGACCTCCACAGTGATTCTAATCTTATTAACGTTAATGTACAGAACATGCCCTTACGGTTATCGGCATATATTCTTTTCATGCTAGTTATGTTATCTCAAGGTTGTCTTCTTAACTAATCCAGTGCCAGATTTAATCAACAGAAAGGAAATATGAAAGGTTGCTGTTCTGCTATCTAAATAGCTGGATTTGATTTGATTTAGCTGCAGTCATATTCTGTACATGAGAATGCGCTTACATAAATAACCAGTAATACACTAGGTGAAGAATAGAATATACATTAGATATTAAAATTCAAGAAGCAAACACTATGATAGTTAGCAACACAGAAAAGAACCCAACACAGGGTATCAGAAATAAATGGGAGCTACAGTTAGAACAGGTAGAAAGGTTCTCATATTTTGGTTGTGCAATAACAGACAACCCTGTGTGTTACTGGAACCCTAAGTGGAAGCAAAGAATAGTAACACTGTAACCTAGAAAGCATGTCGTAAGAAGGTTCCTCCCGGGTGTTACTGGGACACACAGGGAGGCAAAGAATAGTATCACTGTAACCTACCAAGCATGTCGTAAGAATTTACACCCATGTGTTACCAGGACCCTACAGGGAAGCAAAGAATAGTAACACTGTAACCTAGCAAGCATGTCGTAAGAAAGTACACCCATGTATTACCAGGACCCTACTGGGGAGCAAAGACTAATAACACTGTAACCTACCATTTTATAAAGCTACCCTGCACTTCCTGTTTGTTTTTATTGTTTACAGTTCCACAGTATTACTGCAGTTTTGCTACATTAAATGATATTACAAACTGATGCAATCAAAGGTCAATTGTTGGGGGAGTAGCTTGATCATCTGTGCCTAAACAGCGCTGGAGATTCTTTGCCGCCAATCTTAATTGGGAAGGTGGTAGCTGATCTGGTTGTCATGTGCCATGCTGAGCGGCACAGGCAGCCATGCTTCTCCACAAACATCTGCTCTCTGTCTTACTGGTTCAGGTGGTTGTCCTACTGTCATTGGGATGTGAAGTGTTATACCTTCATATATTCTAGGTCATGGGCTTAGGAGGTGAGGGAGGCCAGTTGCCTTCCTTGCCTGTATTCCTTGCCTGTATTCCTTCTCCAACAATTCTCTGAAAATTGTCAAGTGGTATTTTTCTGGGTCTGAGTTGACTGTACTAGAGTCTCATCTCATCTTGTTCCTCTTGTACCTTGCAGTGTCGAGGTAAAGCATAAACAGCGGGAGAGTGCCTGTTAATATGCTTCATATATCAAGATTCCCATGGACTGTTATTCCCTCTGTCCATCATTGACATGGTCAGCCTCTTCTTCTGGTTCAACACTTCTTCCACTCCTGGAGGTTAAACCTGGATCTTGGTAAGCGAGGCAAGCAGTTAGTGTACTTGCCTGTCAGCCCCGTGGTCTTGTGTTCAGATTCCCTTCAAGGCTAGAACTTGTTATTCATTGGCCTGGACTCTAAGGTCGACCCAGGCTAAACCATGTACCAGAAAATGCCCTAGGTAGTCAAGCAGCCAGCATGATATTTACAGCATCCACTGAGTGCTGATTGGTCTAAAAATTATGGGGCCAGCACCAAATACCCAATAGCCTCATGGCATGAAAAGAGGTCCATCATTTTTTTGTTTGTAGGGTTTTTTGTAAGCAGGTGCCCAAACCAGTTTGCTAGCACATCTCCTAATTTTTTTTTTTCTTTTTGCATATCCTTTACAGGACATCGCTGTCAACGCCAGCATTTTACTGCTGTTGTTGATGTCTTAGCAAGTTTATGTTCAGTAGTTTGCCATTGCTTTCTGAACGATTGGCTCCCATACCAATTCGTTAAAACCCAGCGCAATGTGGTCTGCTGCCAAATCGGTCACAGGTGTGTTTCGAACGCCGGTATGCAGAATTACGAACTCCATCCGTAAGCTCTTCGCCGCGGAGACTGGCTAATATTTATTAGTATTGCAAAATGTCTGTTCATTGTTACATGTGTTAAGTTGCCAGATAGTATTTACAGATACAGAACATATAAATATGTGAAATATTTCTCCATCAGAAAACCAACAGTGGGTGAAGAGAACTTAAACTTTCACTTCCATTCCAACATTCTGGCAGCAGGACAAGACATTCACAGCTAGCAACTGGTGAGGTTTGGCTGTTATCACATAGAATATTTATTATTATTTATTATTTACACTGGCACATGGGTACTGTGCAAAATGTTTCCCTCATGCTGACATTTTGTAGGTTAGCACCAGAAGTTGTTAATGTGGAATTCTTTGCAAATCATGCGCTCTCTAATGCTTTCATCTTGCTCATTGTGATCATTTACTCATCTGAGTTGGGTGTTGTTTCCAAAGTTTTCCTACCTTATTGTAGTGCTTTGAGTCGTATATTTTGTTCCCACAGTTTTCCTATATTGTTGTACTTTTTGCATTGTATTGTTCCCACAGTTTTCCTATATTGTTGTACTTTTTGCATTGTATTGTTCCCACAGTTTTCCTATATTGTTGTATTTTTTGCATTGTATTGTTCCCACAGTTTTCCTCTATTGTTGTACTTTTTGCATTGTATTGTTCCCACAGTTTTCCTCTATTGTTGTACTTTTTGCGTTGTATTGTTCCCACAGTTTTCCTCTATTGTTATACTTTTTGCGTTGTATTGTTCCCACAGTTTTCCTCTATTACTGTACTGTCTGACTTGTATGGCTTTGCTCCCATCATATGTTGAGGTCTTGTATGAACTTGTCCCTGTAGCTGTACTACATTACTGCATTGAGCAATTAAACTGAAAACTCCAGAAATGCCTCTTTCCGCACAGAGGAGGGATGCATCCGTGACCATATGACAAATTGTATGTTTATGCACTCCCATCCTCCACCTCACCCCAACATACACACTTCCTTCTCTCTCGATCCACTTCACTTCACTCCAACATACACACTTCCCCCTCTCTCTCTGTCTCCACCTCACCCCAACATACACATCTTCTCTCTCTCCCTCCACCTCACCCCAACATACACACCTTCTCTCTCTCCCTCCACCTCATCTCTCCCTCTACCTCACCCCAACACACACACACACACACCTTATATCCCCCCCTCCATCTCACCTCTCTCCCTCCATCTCACCCCAACATACACACCTGCTTTCTCTCTCCCTCCATCTCACCCCAACACACACCTTACCTCTCTCTCACTCTCTGTCTCTACTTCACCTTTCACCTCTCCCCAACTACACACCTTCTCTCTCTCTCTCTCCACCTTACCCCAACACACACACCTCTCTCTACTTCCACCTTACCCCAGCATACATGCCACGAAGCTGAATCTTACTGGCTCGCTTTCTCAGCCTCGATGACAGATTCAGCAGGATCATTCATCTGACAGACTTGGTAGAATCATTCATACGAGATCAACAATGAACAGCATGTCATCCTTGACACATCGCAATGTTTATTGTGGACGATTATCACAGCACTGACGATCACCAGTTCCCGTAAACGTGGGATAACATGTGATGAATATATTTACACTTGCTGACTATTGTTCAGTTACTTTACCAGAAGACAATCGTTCATCTGCCTAATACTGGCTACCACAATGTCTGACTAGCTTAAGGTCACAACTTACGCGTGGCTGCCCTTGACGCCTGGCGGTTCGCATTGCTGGGTCGTCTTCAAATCAGCACACTGCACTAAACGTTGGCTGGCTACACTTGGCCGCACAACTGGACGAACACTTTCACTGTTGTTAAAGAATCATTGCACTAACCGTGCTTATCTTCGTTCATCACTTCAACACAAGCTTACGTCCTTCTTTCACATCGACCCTGGCTTGACATGACCGTGGCTGTCCCCGATTCACGAGAACTACCCTACTTGGGTCACGTGATACACAACTTCTTTGAATAACCTCCCTTCGTCATTCATCATCATCATGTGTTCCGCACGGACTATCCTTGTTCTATCCGTGCGTGTTAACTCATTGTGATCGCGTGAATTGCTCTCACCACGGCAATTCTTCTTCTATGTTAAACGTACTCTTAATCTATCTGTTTACTGCTGTCTGCCTCATATCGGCACATGGCAATACACACCTCTCTCTCTCTCTCTCTCTCTCTCTCTCTCTCTCTCTCTCTCTCTCTCCACCTCACCCAAACATACACACCTCTCTCTCCCTCCACCTCCCCCTCTCTCTTCACCTCACCCCAACATACACACCTCTCTCTCTCCCCTCGCCCAACATGCACACTTCTCTCTCTCACCCCAACATACACACCTCTCTCCCACCACCTCACCCCAACATACACACCTCTCTCTCCCACCACCTCACCCCAACATACACACCTCTCTCTCCCACCACCTCACCCCAACATACACACCTCTCTCTCCCACCACCTCACCCCAACATACACACCTCTCTCCCACCACCTCACCCCAACATACACACCTCTCTCTCTCTCCCCTCGCCCAACATACACACCTCTCTCCCACCACCTCACCCCAACATACACACCTCTCTCTCTCCCCTCGCCCAACATACACACCTCTCTCCCACCACCTCACCCCAACATACACACTTCTCTCTCTCACCCCAACATACACACCTCTCTCCCACCACCTCACCCCAACATACACACCTCTCTCCCACCACCTCACCCCAACATACACACCTCTCTCTCCCACCACCTCACCCCAACATACACACTTCTCTCTCTCACCTCGCCCAACATGCACACTTCTCTCTCTCCCCTCGCCCAACATGCACACTTCTCTCTCTCCCCTCGCCCAACATACACACTTCTCTCTCTCACCTCGCCCAACATGCACACTTCTCTCTCTCTCCCCTCGCCCAACATACACACCTCTCTCTCTCCCCTCGCCCAACATGCACACTTCTCTCTCTCTCCCCTCGCCCAACATGCACACTTCTCTCTCTCTCCCCTCGCCCAACATGCACACTTCTCTCTCTCACCTCGCCCAACATACACACCTCTCTCTCTCTCCCCTCGCCCAACATACACACCTCTCTCTCTCTCCCCTCGCCCAACATACACACTTCTCTCTCTCACCCCAACATACACACCTCTCTCCCACCACCTCACCCCAACATACACACCTCTCTCCCACCACCTCACCCCAACATACACACCTCTCTCTCCCACCACCTCACCCCAACATACACACTTCTCTCTCTCACCTCGCCCAACATACACACCTCTCTCTCTCTCCCCTCGCCCAACATACACACCTCTCTCTCTCTCCCCTCGCCCAACATACACACTTCTCTCTCTCACCCCAACATACACACCTCTCTCCCACCACCTCACCCCAACATACACACCTCTCTCCCACAACCTCACCCCAACATACACACCTCTCTCTCCCACCACCTCACCCCAACATACACACTTCTCTCTCTCACCTCGCCCAACATGCACACTTCTCTCTCTCCCCTCGCCCAACATGCACACTTCTCTCTCTCCCCTCGCCCAACATACACACCTCTCTCTCTCCCCTCGCCCAACATACACACTTCTCTCTCTCCCCTCGCCCAACATACACACTTCTCTCTCTCCCCTCGCCCAACATACACACTTCTCTCTCTCACCTCGCCCAACATGCACACTTCTCTCTCTCCCCTCGCCCAACATACACACTTCTCTCTCTCACCTCGCCCAACATGCACACTTCTCTCTCTCCCCTCGCCCAACATGCACACTTCTCTCTCTCCCCTCGCCCAACATGCACACTTCTCTCTCTCCCCTCGCCCAACATGCACACTTCTCTCTCTCCCCTCGCCCAACATGCACACTTCTCTCTCTCCCCTCTCCCAACATGCACACTTCTCTCTCTCCCCTCGCCCAACATGCACACTTCTCTCTCTCCCCTCGCCCAACATACACACCTCTCTCTCTCCCCTCGCCCAACATGCACACTTCTCTCTCTCCCCTCGCCCAACATGCACACTTCTCTCTCTCCCCTCGCCCAACATGCACACTTCTCTCTCTCCCCTCGCCCAACATGCACACTTCTCTCTCTCCCCTCGCCCAACATGCACACTTCTCTCTCTCCCCTCACCCAACATACACACCTCTCTCTCCCACCACCTCACCCCAACATACACACCTCTCTCTCCCACCACCTCACCCCAACATACACACCTCTCTCTCCCACCACCTCACCCCAATATACACACCTCTCTCCCACCACCTCACCCCAACATACACACTTCTCTCTCTCCCCTCGCCCAACATGCACACTTCTCTCTCTCCCCTCGCCCAACATTCACACCTCTCTCTCTCACCTCGCCCAACATGCACACTTCTCTCTCTCCCCTCGCCCAACATGCACACTTCTCTCTCTCCCCTCGCCCAACATGCACACTTCTCTCTCTCCCCTCGCCCAACATGCACACTTCTCTCTCTCCCCTCGCCCAACATGCACACTTCTCTCTCTCCCCTCGCCCAACATGCACACTTCTCTCTCTCCCCTCGCCCAACATGCACACTTCTCTCTCTCCCCACGCCCAACATGCACACTTCTCTCTCTCCCCTCGCCCAACATACACACCTCTCTCTCTCCCCTCGCCCAACATGCACACTTCTCTCTCTCCCCTCGCCCAACATGCACACTTCTCTCTCTCCCCTCGCCCAACATGCACACTTCTCTCTCTCCCCTCGCCCAACATGCACACTTCTCTCTCTCCCCTCGCCCAACATACACACCTCTCTCTCCCACCACCTCACCCCAACATACACACCTCTCTCTCCCACCACCTCACCCCAACATACACACCTCTCTCTCTCTCCCCTCGCCCAACATACACACCTCTCTCTCTCCCCTCGCCCAACATACACACCTCTCTCCCACCACCTCACCCCAACATACACACCTCTCTCTCTCCCCTCGCCCAACATACACACCTCTCTCTCCCACCACCTCACCCCAACATACACACCTCTCTCTCTCCCCTCGCCCAACATACACACCTCTCTCTCTCACCCCAACATACACACCTCTCTCCCACCACCTCACCCCAACATACACACCTCTCTCTCTCCCCTCGCCCAACATACACACCTCTCTCTCTCACCCCAACATACACACTTCTCTCTCTCCCCTCGCCCAACATACACACCTCTCTCCCCTCACCCAACATACACACCTCTCTCCCACCACCTCACCCCAACATACACACTTCTCTCTCTCACCCCAACATACACACCTCTCTCTCTCCCCTCGCCCAACATACACACCTCTCTCCCACCACCTCACCCCAACATGCACACTTCTCTCTCTCCCCTCGCCCAACATACACACTTCTCTCTCTCCCCTCGCCCAACATACACACCTCTCTCTCTCCCCTCGCCCAACATGCACACTTCTCTCTCTCCCCTCGCCCAACATACACACCTCTCTCTCCCACCACCTCACCCCAACATACACACTTCTCTCTCTCCCCTCGCCCAACATACACACCTCTCTCTCCCACCACCTCACCCCAACATGCACACTTCTCTCTCTCCCCTCGCCCAACATGCACACTTCTCTCTCCCCTCGCCCAACATACACACCTCTCTCTCTCCCCTCGCCCAACATGCACACTTCTCTCTCTCCCCTCGCCCAACATGCACACTTCTCTCTCTCCCCTCGCCCAACATGCACACTTCTCTCTCTCCCCTCGCCCAACATACACACTTCTCTCTCTCTCCCCTCGCCCAACATACACACTTCTCTCTCTCCCCTCGCCCAACATGCACACTTCTCTCTCTCCCCTCGCCCAACATGCACACTTCTCTCTCTCCCCTCGCCCAACATACACACTTCTCTCTCTCTCCCCTCGCCCAACATACACACCTCTCTCTCTCCCCTCGCCCAACATGCACACTTCTCTCTCTCCCCTCGCCCAACATACACACCTCTCTCTCTCCCCTCGCCCAACATGCACACTTCTCTCTCTCCCCTCGCCCAACATGCACACTTCTCTCTCTCCCCTCGCCCAACATGCACACTTCTCTCTCTCCCCTCGCCCAACATACACACCTCTCTCTCCCACCACCTCACCCCAACATACACACTTCTCTCTCTCCCCTCGCCCAACATGCACACTTCTCTCTCTCCCCTCGCCCAACATACACACCTCTCTCTCTCCCCTCGCCCAACATGCACACTTCTCTCTCTCCCCTCGCCCAACATGCACACTTCTCTCTCTCCCCTCGCCCAACATACACACCTCTCTCTCTCCCCTCGCCCAACATACACACCTCTCTCCCACCACCTCACCCCAACATGCACACTTCTCTCTCTCCCCTCGCCCAACATACACACTTCTCTCTCTCCCCTCGCCCAACATACACACCTCTCT
The DNA here is from genome assembly GCA_963921405.1 of Cepaea hortensis. Taxonomy (NCBI): domain Eukaryota; kingdom Metazoa; phylum Mollusca; class Gastropoda; order Stylommatophora; family Helicidae; genus Cepaea; species Cepaea hortensis. Next base: position 19,486,660 of record OY992881.1, on the reverse strand, counting down.
CTCTCCCCTCGCCCAACATGCACACTTCTCTCTCTCCCCTCGCCCAACATACACACCTCTCTCTCCCACCACCTCACCCCAACATGCACACTTCTCTCTCTCCCCTCGCCCAACATACACACCTCTCTCTCCCACCACCTCACCCCAACATGCACACTTCTCTCTCTCCCCTCGCCCAACATACACACTTCTCTCTCCCACCACCTCACCCCAACATACACACTTCTCTCTCCCACCACCTCACCCCAACATGCACACTTCTCTCTCTCCCCTCGCCCAACATACACACTTCTCTCTCCCACCACCTCACCCCAACATACACACTTCTCTCTCCCACCACCTCACCCCAACATACACACTTCTCTCTCCCACCACCTCACCCCAACATGCACACTTCTCTCTCTCCCCTCGCCCAACATACACACCTCTCTCTCCCACCACCTCACCCCAACATGCACACTTCTCTCTCTCCCCTCGCCCAACATACACACCTCTCTCTCCCACCACCTCACCCCAACATACACACTTCTCTCTCTCCCCTCGCCCAACATACACACCTCTCTCTCCCACCACCTCACCCCAACATGCACACTTCTCTCTCTCCCCTCGCCCAACATACACACTTCTCTCTCTCCCCTCGCCCAACATACACACCTCTCTCTCTCCCCTCGCCCAACATACACACCTCTCTCTCCCACCACCTCACCCCAACATACACACCTCTCTCTCCCACCACCTCACCCCAACATACACACCTCTCTCTCCCACCACCTCACCCCAATATACACACCTCTCTCTCCCACCACCTCACCCCAACATACACACCTCTCTCCCACCACCTCACCCCAACATACACACCTCTCTCTCCCACCACCTCACCCCAACATACACACCTCTCTCTCCCACCACCTCACCCCAACATACACACCTCTCTCTCCCACCACCTCACCCCAATATACACACCTCTCTCTCCCACCACCTCACCCCAACATACACACCTCTCTCTCCCACCACCTCACCCCAACATACACACCTCTCTCTCCCACCACCTCACCCCAACATACACACCTCTCTCTCCCACCACCTCACCCCAACATACACACCTCTCTCTCCCACCACCTCACCCCAACATACACACCTCTCTCTCCCACCACCTCACCCCAACATACACACCTCTCTCTCCCACCACCTCACCCCAACATACACACCTCTCTCTCCCACCACCTCACCCCAATATACACACCTCTCTCTCCCACCACCTCACCCCAACATACACACCTCTCTCTCTCCCTCCGCCTCACCCCAATATACACACCTCTCTCTCCCACCACCTCACCCCAACATACACACCTCTCTCTCCCACCACCTCACCCCAATATACACACCTCTCTCTCCCACCACCTCACCCCAATATACACACCTCTCTCTCCCACCACCTCACCCCAACATACACACTTCTCTCTCTCACCCCAACATACACACCTCTCTCCCACCACCTCACCCCAATATACACACCTCTCTCTCCCACCACCTCACCCCAACATACACACCTCTCTCCCACCACCTCACCCCAACATACACACCTCTCTCTCCCACCACCTCACCCCAACATACACACCTCTCTCTCCCACCACCTCACCCCAACATACACACTTCTCTCTCTCACCTCGCCCAACATACACACCTCTCTCCCACCACCTAACCCCAACATACACACCTCTCTCCCACCACCTCACCCCAACATACACACCTCTCTCTCCCACCACCTCACCCCAATATACACACCTCTCTCTCCCACCACCTCACCCCAACATACACACTTCTCTCTCTCACCTCGCCCAACATACACACCTCTCTCTCCCACCACCTCACCCCAACATACACACCTCTCTCCCACCACCTCACCCCAACATACACACCTCTCTCTCCCACCACCTCACCCCAACATACACACCTCTCTCTCCCACCACCTCACCCCAACATACACACCTCTCTCCCACCACCTCACCCCAACATACACACCTCTCTCTCCCACCACCTCACCCCAATATACACACCTCTCTCTCCCACCACCTCACCCCAACATACACACTTCTCTCTCTCACCCCAACATACACACCTCTCTCCCACCACCTCACCCCAATATACACACCTCTCTCTCCCAACACCTCACCCCAACATACACACCTCTCTCCCACCACCTCACCCCAACATACACACCTCTCTATCCCACCACCTCACCCCAACATACACACTTCTCTCTCTCACCCCAACATACACACCTCTCTCCCACCACCTCACCCCAACATACACACCTCTCTCCCACCACCTCACCCCAACATACACACCTCTCTCTCCCACCACCTCACCCCAACATACACACTTCTCTCTCTCACCTCGCCCAACATGCACACTTCTCTCTCTCCCCTCGCCCAACATGCACACTTCTCTCTCTCCCCTCGCCCAACATACACACTTCTCTCTCTCACCTCGCCCAACATGCACACTTCTCTCTCTCTCCCCTCGCCCAACATACACACCTCTCTCTCTCCCCTCGCCCAACATGCACACTTCTCTCTCTCTCCCCTCGCCCAACATGCACACTTCTCTCTCTCTCCCCTCGCCCAACATGCACACTTCTCTCTCTCTCCCCTCGCCCAACATGCACACTTCTCTCTCTCCCCTCGCCCAACATACACACCTCTCTCTCTCCCCTCGCCCAACATGCACACTTCTCTCTCTCTCCCCTCGCCCAACATGCACACTTCTCTCTCTCACCTCGCCCAACATACACACCTCTCTCTCTCTCCCCTCGCCCAACATACACACCTCTCTCTCTCTCTCCCCTCGCCCAACATGCACACTTCTCTCTCTCTCCCCTCGCCCAACATGCACACTTCTCTCTCTCCCCTCGCCCAACATACACACCTCTCTCTCTCCCCTCGCCCAACATGCACACTTCTCTCTCTCTCCCCTCGCCCAACATGCACACTTCTCTCTCTCACCTCGCCCAACATACACACCTCTCTCTCTCTCCCCTCGCCCAACATACACACTTCTCTCTCTCACCCCAACATACACACCTCTCTCCCACCACCTCACCCCAACATACACACCTCTCTCCCACCACCTCACCCCAACATACACACCTCTCTCTCTCTCCCCTCGCCCAACATACACACTTCTCTCTCTCACCCCAACATACACACCTCTCTCTCTCTCCCCTCGCCCAACATACACACCTCTCTCTCTCTCCCCTCGCCCAACATACACACTTCTCTCTCTCACCCCAACATACACACCTCTCTCCCACCACCTCACCCCAACATACACACCTCTCTCCCACCACCTCACCCCAACATACACACCTCTCTCTCCCACCACCTCACCCCAACATACACACTTCTCTCTCTCACCTCGCCCAACATGCACACTTCTCTCTCTCCCCTCGCCCAACATGCACACTTCTCTCTCTCCCCTCGCCCAACATACACACCTCTCTCTCTCCCCTCGCCCAACATACACACTTCTCTCTCTCCCCTCGCCCAACATACACACTTCTCTCTCTCCCCTCGCCCAACATACACACTTCTCTCTCTCACCTCGCCCAACATGCACACTTCTCTCTCTCCCCTCGCCCAACATACACACTTCTCTCTCTCACCTCGCCCAACATGCACACTTCTCTCTCTCCCCTCGCCCAACATGCACACTTCTCTCTCTCCCCTCGCCCAACATGCACACTTCTCTCTCTCCCCTCGCCCAACATGCACACTTCTCTCTCTCCCCTCGCCCAACATGCACACTTCTCTCTCTCCCCTCTCCCAACATGCACACTTCTCTCTCTCCCCTCGCCCAACATGCACACTTCTCTCTCTCCCCTCGCCCAACATACACACCTCTCTCTCTCCCCTCGCCCAACATGCACACTTCTCTCTCTCCCCTCGCCCAACATGCACACTTCTCTCTCTCCCCTCGCCCAACATGCACACTTCTCTCTCTCCCCTCGCCCAACATGCACACTTCTCTCTCTCCCCTCGCCCAACATGCACACTTCTCTCTCTCCCCTCACCCAACATACACACCTCTCTCTCCCACCACCTCACCCCAACATACACACCTCTCTCTCCCACCACCTCACCCCAACATACACACCTCTCTCTCCCACCACCTCACCCCAATATACACACCTCTCTCCCACCACCTCACCCCAACATACACACTTCTCTCTCTCCCCTCGCCCAACATGCACACTTCTCTCTCTCCCCTCGCCCAACATTCACACCTCTCTCTCTCACCTCGCCCAACATGCACACTTCTCTCTCTCCCCTCGCCCAACATGCACACTTCTCTCTCTCCCCTCGCCCAACATGCACACTTCTCTCTCTCCCCTCGCCCAACATGCACACTTCTCTCTCTCCCCTCGCCCAACATGCACACTTCTCTCTCTCCCCTCGCCCAACATGCACACTTCTCTCTCTCCCCTCGCCCAACATGCACACTTCTCTCTCTCCCCACGCCCAACATGCACACTTCTCTCTCTCCCCTCGCCCAACATACACACCTCTCTCTCTCCCCTCGCCCAACATGCACACTTCTCTCTCTCCCCTCGCCCAACATGCACACTTCTCTCTCTCCCCTCGCCCAACATGCACACTTCTCTCTCTCCCCTCGCCCAACATGCACACTTCTCTCTCTCCCCTCGCCCAACATACACACCTCTCTCTCCCACCACCTCACCCCAACATACACACCTCTCTCTCCCACCACCTCACCCCAACATACACACCTCTCTCTCTCTCCCCTCGCCCAACATACACACCTCTCTCTCTCCCCTCGCCCAACATACACACCTCTCTCCCACCACCTCACCCCAACATACACACCTCTCTCTCTCCCCTCGCCCAACATACACACCTCTCTCTCCCACCACCTCACCCCAACATACACACCTCTCTCTCTCCCCTCGCCCAACATACACACCTCTCTCTCTCACCCCAACATACACACCTCTCTCCCACCACCTCACCCCAACATACACACCTCTCTCTCTCCCCTCGCCCAACATACACACCTCTCTCTCTCACCCCAACATACACACTTCTCTCTCTCCCCTCGCCCAACATACACACCTCTCTCCCCTCACCCAACATACACACCTCTCTCCCACCACCTCACCCCAACATACACACTTCTCTCTCTCACCCCAACATACACACCTCTCTCTCTCCCCTCGCCCAACATACACACCTCTCTCCCACCACCTCACCCCAACATGCACACTTCTCTCTCTCCCCTCGCCCAACATACACACTTCTCTCTCTCCCCTCGCCCAACATACACACCTCTCTCTCTCCCCTCGCCCAACATGCACACTTCTCTCTCTCCCCTCGCCCAACATACACACCTCTCTCTCCCACCACCTCACCCCAACATACACACTTCTCTCTCTCCCCTCGCCCAACATACACACCTCTCTCTCCCACCACCTCACCCCAACATGCACACTTCTCTCTCTCCCCTCGCCCAACATGCACACTTCTCTCTCCCCTCGCCCAACATACACACCTCTCTCTCTCCCCTCGCCCAACATGCACACTTCTCTCTCTCCCCTCGCCCAACATGCACACTTCTCTCTCTCCCCTCGCCCAACATGCACACTTCTCTCTCTCCCCTCGCCCAACATACACACTTCTCTCTCTCTCCCCTCGCCCAACATACACACTTCTCTCTCTCCCCTCGCCCAACATGCACACTTCTCTCTCTCCCCTCGCCCAACATGCACACTTCTCTCTCTCCCCTCGCCCAACATACACACTTCTCTCTCTCTCCCCTCGCCCAACATACACACCTCTCTCTCTCCCCTCGCCCAACATGCACACTTCTCTCTCTCCCCTTGCCCAACATACACACCTCTCTCTCTCCCCTCGCCCAACATGCACACTTCTCTCTCTCCCCTCGCCCAACATGCACACTTCTCTCTCTCCCCTCGCCCAACATGCACACTTCTCTCTCTCCCCTCGCCCAACATACACACCTCTCTCTCCCACCACCTCACCCCAACATACACACTTCTCTCTCTCCCCTCGCCCAACATGCACACTTCTCTCTCTCCCCTCGCCCAACATACACACCTCTCTCTCTCCCCTCGCCCAACATGCACACTTCTCTCTCTCCCCTCGCCCAACATGCACACTTCTCTCTCTCCCCTCGCCCAACATACACACCTCTCTCTCTCCCCTCGCCCAACATACACACCTCTCTCCCACCACCTCACCCCAACATGCACACTTCTCTCTCTCCCCTCGCCCAACATACACACTTCTCTCTCTCCCCTCGCCCAACATACACACCTCTCTCTCTCCCCTCGCCCAACATGCACACTTCTCTCTCTCCCCTCGCCCAACATACACACCTCTCTCTCCCACCACCTCACCCCAACATGCACACTTCTCTCTCTCCCCTCGCCCAACATACACACCTCTCTCTCCCACCACCTCACCCCAACATGCACACTTCTCTCTCTCCCCTCGCCCAACATACACACTTCTCTCTCCCACCACCTCACCCCAACATACACACTTCTCTCTCCCACCACCTCACCCCAACATGCACACTTCTCTCTCTCCCCTCGCCCAACATACACACTTCTCTCTCCCACCACCTCACCCCAACATACACACTTCTCTCTCCCACCACCTCACCCCAACATACACACTTCTCTCTCCCACCACCTCACCCCAACATGCACACTTCTCTCTCTCCCCTCGCCCAACATACACACCTCTCTCTCCCACCACCTCACCCCAACATGCACACTTCTCTCTCTCCCCTCGCCCAACATACACACCTCTCTCTCCCACCACCTCACCCCAACATACACACTTCTCTCTCTCCCCTTGCCCAACATACACACCTCTCTCTCCCACCACCTCACCCCAACATGCACACTTCTCTCTCTCCCCTCGCCCAACATACACACTTCTCTCTCTCCCCTCGCCCAACATACACACCTCTCTCTCTCCCCTCGCCCAACATACACACCTCTCTCTCCCACCACCTCACCCCAACATACACACCTCTCTCTCCCACCACCTCGCCCCAACATACACACCTCTCTCTCCCACCACCTCACCCCAATATACACACCTCTCTCTCCCACCACCTCACCCCAACATACACACCTCTCTCCCACCACCTCACCCCAACATACACACCTCTCTCTCCCACCACCTCACCCCAACATACACACCTCTCTCTCCCACCACCTCACCCCAACATACACACCTCTCTCTCCCACCACCTCACCCCAATATACACACCTCTCTCTCCCACCACCTCACCCCAACATACACACCTCTCTCTCCCACCACCTCACCCCAACATACACACCTCTCTCTCCCACCACCTCACCCCAACATACACACCTCTCTCTCCCACCACCTCACCCCAACATACACACCTCTCTCTCCCACCACCTCACCCCAACATACACACCTCTCTCTCCCACCACCTCACCCCAACATACACACCTCTCTCTCCCACCACCTCACCCCAATATACACACCTCTCTCTCCCACCACCTCACCCCAACATACACACCTCTCTCTCTCCCTCCGCCTCACCCCAATATACACACCTCTCTCTCCCACCACCTCACCCCAACATACACACCTCTCTCTCCCACCACCTCACCCCAATATACACACCTCTCTCTCCCACCACCTCACTCCAATATACACACCTCTCTCTCCCACCACCTCACCCCAACATACACACTTCTCTCTCTCACCCCAACATACACACCTCTCTCCCACCACCTCACCCCAATATACACACCTCTCTCTCCCACCACCTCACCCCAACATACACACCTCTCTCCCACCACCTCACCCCAACATACACACCTCTCTCTCCCACCACCTCACCCCAACATACACACCTCTCTCTCCCACCACCTCACCCCAACATACACACTTCTCTCTCTCACCTCGCCCAACATACACACCTCTCTCCCACCACCTAACCCCAACATACACACCTCTCTCCCACCACCTCACCCCAACATACACACCTCTCTCTCCCACCACCTCACCCCAATATACACACCTCTCTCTCCCACCACCTCACCCCAACATACACACTTCTCTCTCTCACCTCGCCCAACATACACACCTCTCTCTCCCACCACCTCACCCCAACATACACACCTCTCTCCCACCACCTCACCCCAACATACACACCTCTCTCTCCCACCACCTCACCCCAACATACACACCTCTCTCTCCCACCACCTCACCCCAACATACACACCTCTCTCCCACCACCTCACCCCAACATACACACCTCTCTCTCCCACCACCTCACCCCAATATACACACCTCTCTCTCCCACCACCTCACCCCAACATACACACTTCTCTCTCTCACCCCAACATACACACCTCTCTCCCACCACCTCACCCCAATATACACACCTCTCTCTCCCAACACCTCACCCCAACATACACACCTCTCTCCCACCACCTCACCCCAACATACACACCTCTCTCTCCCACCACCTCACCCCAACATACACACCTCTCTCTCCCACCACCTCACCCCAATATACACACCTCTCTCTCCCACCACCTCACCCCAACATACACACCTCTCTCTCTCCCTCCACCTCACCCCAACACACACACCTTCTCTCCCCCCATCTCACCCCAACACATACCTTCCTCCCCTCCCCCCCTCTCTCACACATGCGCACACACCAACAAACCCCCCCCCCCCCCATTCCAAGCTTTATGTTTTAGAAATGTGTTTTTTTCCATTGCTTTAACTCAATCTATGCTTTCCACATTTCTGTGTGTTGATTAGTTACTTCCAGTATAAAATTGCACATTTAGTTTTCTTCACAAAAGTATGTGCTGTTTGAAGAAACAAAGTCAAACATAAAATTTCTTTTGTTGTAGGCATTGTTTGTTCCAGAGGTTCTAGACAGGCTGAGAATGAAAAGACAGTTGCTGAAAGATATAAAAATAGAAAGTTACAAATATATTGGACACTTTAAAGGACATATCACTTTTGTGAAAACCATGGAGAAAAGCATTAAGGCAGGCGAGCAAAAGGTAGACGGCGATTTGAGTGGGAACACAAGTTTAATGAACTGCTGTTAGACAGAGTGCACGATACGGGCAAGAGACAGAGTGTTGCAACCAAACTTCATTGTGGACATCGCACCTGATTTATTGTTGATTGATTGATTGATTGTTTTTACATGTTGTGTTACTGAAAGTATCTTATAATTCTGACTTATTGTGATGTTTCTTCTCTCAGGATGCTGTCACCACAGTTCTTGGAGTCCTAGGTCTATTTGTTGTCACCATCGGGTCTTTAGTTTGTCATGAACTTTCTTCCATGGGAGTTTGAGGTGGCTGGTGAGAGAGGAATTGTGGGGGATGTTTAACCTGCCTTGATTTGTACAAGAATATAGTTGAAAGCAAATCTCAGATAAATGGTCTCAGAAAGACAGAACACATTACATTCACAAGGCATAACTTATGCTACTAGGCAGCAAGTTCATATTTGAATATTTTTACTGTTGTAAATTTGAACAATAAAGTTACAAACAATGTTTTTGCACAGTTAATTGCCTGGTTTATTTTGCTGTATCTTGCCTGGTGTATACTGCAGAATAAGTTCAACATACAATAATGCAGCGTAATGTTATTCAGGTTATAGACAGGATGGGAATGAAAGGCAGTTAATGAAAGAAATAAAAAGGAGACAAGTTAAATATTTTTATGTATGTTTCAATATTGCTTCTGAATATGGTAGTGTTACTGGTTCGTTTGTTAAATTGGTGATGGGTGTGAAGCTTGCACATGTCCTTTTGTGTATTTCAGTTAAAGGGGTTCATTATGCTGCTTTGATATATATGTTGAATTTTGCCTGTGGTATGCATCTTACAAGATAAGCAACATTTTCCAGGCAATAAATTGGGCAATGTGCTGTTTGTATTTTCATTATTTGAACCAATTTAAATCATTTTTGGGGGTTGGGAAATAACATTTTCATGACCATTCCTGCAGTACAGTATAGAAATATTTTCCTCTGTAATCTGTTAATAAAATGACATTTAGAATTATAGGATTATCAATATAAATTAAATTTCTTGGCATATAAGATTATCATCATTCAGTAAATTGCTTGGCATATAAGATTATCATCATTCAGTAAATTGCTTGGCATTCTAGATAAATTGTAGATGTACGATACAGCAGGATGAGATAACAACTCTTGTGAACAGCTGTCTTAGTTCACTTGTGAAGTTCATGTTTAGAGAATTGACTGGTGAGATGATGCCTCAGGGTTACACTTGTACAGTTTCGATAGACGCCTGTATACAAATGAATTTATTCTTGTATTGTTGACCAAAGCTCTATTAAAAAAACATATTGTCTGTTTGTAGTTTTTGTTTTGTTTTGTAATTTAAATATTGCTGCTGAATATGGTAATTGCTAGAGGTTAATATTGTGCATGTCTTTCGACATGTTTGGGATATTGTAGGGGAAAAGTAAAGGACCCGTTCCAACAACATGGGGCATATTGACTATATGGTGCCAAACTCATATTTTTATAAACTGTACCTGGAACTATATCAGCCATTATGCTGTGATTATGTGAAAATCTGGTCCTTTATCTTTTACTAATATTCATTATTATTTCTCAGTGCCAAAGGGAATTATACATGTTTTGATTTTTTTAATTTAAGTATTGAAAACATCAAAAATATGTAATTATTGGATAATGTTCAATAGTTTGTTGCAGGTAATCAACAATAGAATACAATATAACCAACAACAAAAAATAGTCTAAAGTTTTCTTGTGTAAAATTTTATATGACAAAGTTTAGATTACACCCATGAAAAGATAGTAATTTTGTTCCAACATATGGATTCTCCAACTCCGGTTACTTAACTGATTCAGTATGAAATTATTTTACACTGTGGATACCATTGTTTACCAAACCTGAAAAATGTATGCCCACATTATGTTTGCTATAACAAAACACCTAAGGTTCAGTACATTATAATGTATTGCATATCAGAAATGATGGACAATACAGATGGGTTCGCTGTTCTGGAATATTTTATTTTTAATGTTTCTTTCAGAAATATGTGCAAACTCAGAACAATAATTTTGAAATCTGAAAAGAAATATCGTCATCATTGTTGCCGATAGGAAAACACACGTTTTAATGTTTACGTTTGTACCAGGTATACATTTGGGTGAATATGTAAAAGTGGAATGGGACATAGCAACAAAACTTACCCAAGTCTAATATTAGATTTTACAGTAGCAAACAAATCAACACAGAATGACACTATCCAGTGCCGCCCACCGGGCGCTGGAGCGCAAATTATTCCTCCCCACGACACTTGACGCAGAAGTGGATGATGATGATGACAGTGGCAAACAAAATAAGAAGAATTTACAGTGAAATTAAATGGCCAGGGAATCTAATTCTAGACTTTACCAATGGAAAGAGTTAAATATACGTTTATTTTCTCATGAAATTAAAGACATGTTAAAACTAGAGTATCTGATTGTGGCCAGAGAGGCACAACACATGTGTTTTGTAAAACTATAATGTAAAATAGCAATGAAACTAACCCAAGTCTAAGACTTTATTGTGAAATCAAATGGTCAGCCACTCTAATTGTAGAGTTTGAGTACAGAATCAGCCAAATATTCTATTTTTTTCTCAGGAAATGAAAGATTTGTTGAAACTAGAGTAGTTTGATCGTGGTTAGAGAGACACAATACAGCCGTTGTTGACAAAAACTTATTGATTGTTTGATTATATGTATAGTACAATGTTTGCCAAGGCAGTCACAACATTTTTAATCTCCAGTTGCCATTTAATCCCCCATTGGATATAGGCTCTCACCCAACTCACTCAAGTGATCCTTATCTGTTACTATCTTTTGCAGCTGTATCCATGTCATTCCTAATATTATTCATCTCTGTCTCTAATTCTCTTCCACATTTGTCTTTAGGTCTTTCTCTATTTTATTTGCCTTAGGGGTTCTATACACAGGGCATTAAAGTTATACTATTATCAGGTGTTCTCAACGAGTCCTACCCAGCACAAGCTTCTCCGCACTTCTTCAGTTCACTGGTATTTGTGTAGTTCTCTCCATGGGCTTCACATTAATGGTTCTGACATATCAGTTTAGTCCTAATCTTTTCAACTCAACAGTTAATGAATGCCACATTAATGATTCTGACATACCAGTTTAGTCCTAATCTTTTCAACTCAACAGTTAATGAATGCCACATTAATGGTTCTGACATATCAGTTTAGTCCTAATCTTTCCAACTCAACAGTTAATGAATGCCACATTAATGGTTCTGACATATCAGTTTAGTCCTAATCTTTTCAACTCAACAGTTAATGAATGCCACATTAATGGTTCTGATGTACCAGTTTAGTCCTAATCTTTCCAACTCAACAGTTAATGGATGCCATATTAATGATTCTGACCTACCAGTTTAATCCTAATCTTTTCAACTCAACAGTTAATGGATGCCATATTAATGGTTCTGACATACCAGTTTAGTCCTAAACTTTTCAACTCAACAGTTAATGAATGCCACATTAATGGTTCTGACATATCAGTTTAGTCCTAATCTTTCCAACTCAACAGTTAATGAATGCCACATTAATGGTTCTGACATATCAGTTTAGTCCTAATCTTTTCAACTCAACAGTTAATGAATGCCACATTAATGGTTCTGATGTACCAGTTTAGTCCTAATCTTTCCAACTCAACAGTTAATGGATGCCATATTAATGATTCTGACCTACCAGTTTAGTCCTAATCTTTTCAACTCAACAGTTAATGGATGCCATATTAATGGTTCTGACATACCAGTTTAGTCCTAATCTTTTCAACTCAACAGTTAATGAATGCCACATTAATGGTTCTGACATACCAGTTTAGTCCTAATCTTTTCAACTCAACAGTTAATGAATGCCACATTAATGATTCTGACATACCAGTTTAGTCCTAATCTTTTCAACTCAACAGTTAATGAATGCCATATTAATGATTCTGACATACCAGTTTAGTCCTAATCTTTTCAACTCAAGAGTTAATGAATGCCATATTAATGATTCTGACATACCAGTTTAGTCCTAATCTTTTCAACTCAACAGTTAATGAATGCCATATTAATGATTCTGACGTACCAGTTTAGTCCTAATCTTTTCAACTCAACAGTTAATGAATGCCACATTAATGATTCTGACATACCAGTTTAGTCCTAATCTTTTCAACTCAACAGTTAATGAATGCCACATTAATGATTCTGACCTACCAGTTTAGTCCTAATCTTTCCAACTTAACAGTTAATGAATGCCACATTAATGATTCTGACCTACCAGTTTAGTCCTAATCTTTTCAACTCAACAGTTAATGAATGCCACATTAATGATTCTGACCTACCAGTTTAGTCCTAATCTTTTCAACTCAACAGTTAATGAAAGCCCTTAATTAATCATTGTTTCACTTCTCCATGTTTCTGATCTATACAGTACTACTGGTATAGCATTTTAGAGTTAAATAAAGGCAGTCACGGTGAAATAGGTAAATTTAGCAATATTTCTAAGGGTTTCCTTCTTTCACCTTTAGCCAGATGTACTTGTCGACCTAGGCCAACATTGTTGTATACATGCAACACAACTGTCCCGTGATATTACTATTCAGCATCACGTATTGTCTAGTGTTTCAGAGGAAAGTCCACCATATGCCTTGTTTTCAAAATGTATTTTCAGATTTTCAGAAAACTTACCCAGCATGCAACATTCCGTACCATTCTTTTAACGCAATATTTTTAAATAATGTAAGCCTGATTTTTCTCCATTGTTGTACAGTATGGAAATTGTGCTTTTCATATTTGATATGAATTTACTACACAATCTTAAACAATATTTACAATCATTTATGTTCTTGGTGTTGTTCATAAATCTATGATGTATATATTTTCTGTGGTTTGTGAGAGTCATGTCAGAAATGTGTTGATTCATTCTGGCATAGATTTATTAAGGCTGAGAGTTTCCAAAGAGATCTGGCATGTTTTGTATTGGTACTGGCATTATTGTGTTCTCTAATTGACATTGTAAATAGCTAGCTGTGAGCATGGTTGCTGCTGATGATATCCACACATTGTATTCTTCCGTAATACACACAAATAAAGATTGAAACTCTAAGAGTGGTATAGCGGATAGACCAGAGAATTATTGTATGAAGTTCTGGTGCATATCCACAGTGGCATGGTAAAAGTGAGTTGTATGTCCTTTACAGGTCATTGCAATCCACCCCTGCATTTTTGTCTATTTGTGATTTACCAGGTAGTTTTTATGTTCAGTAATTTGCCATTGCCGGTCTCTGTGGCAAAGGGGTTATGGACACTGCTCGTAATCCTGTATACCCGTGTTCAAAATACAGCTGCGCGCGATTTGGCAGCAGACCGCATTGCGTAGGTTTTGCATTGATATCGATGCCGGTCGTTCAGAAAGAAATCGCAAACTACAAAATGTAAATTTGCCAAGAGATCACATTGGCAGAAATACTGGTGTTGACTGCGATGTCCTGTAAAAAAGATGTGCACACACAAAAATTTGCCATTACTTTCTGAACCACAGACTCTCATTCATACCATCAAAATCAATGCAAGGCAGTCTGCTTGTAAATCATCTGCAGCTGATTTCAAACACTTGACTCAGAATGTTGAGGGATTGTAAAACACATTCATCGCCCCTACACCACAGCACAGTGGCATGAGCGCTGCATAATTTTTCACCTACATGCTTTCTTTCTAAGGCTGATTGAAGCTGATGTATACGGGTATAACAATTAAACATCTATGTATGAACATACACATGTTAGAAGGAACAAGAGGGTGGTACCCTGCGACCTGAGGTGAAATACCCTGCACGTACACACACCCATATACACATACTCTCACACCCATATGGCTTGCTGTAATTTGCTTTTTAAGTCTGAGGCTATTCAAACACAAGTATAATATTTAAAACAATGTGTGTGTGTACATGTAAGTGTGTGTGCGTGCATGTGAGGGTGAGGGAGAAATAGAGAGAATATGATTTCATAAAAGACTAAAGAATTTTGCAATTCTGAAACTTTGGGGCGTTTCCGTATATGTTTATGGAAATAATTTTTCTGTTCAACTTCTCAACATAACAAATGCAAAGATAAATGTGTTAAAAACGTGTGCTCCCGCAGAAGTCGGATGTGTCGGCCTAACGGCGCAAGAACGCAGCTCTGCTGTAAACAGGCACAACGCAATCACATCCGAAAAAAAAACTCCGGATGAACGAAGAAGAAGAAGAAAACGTGTGCTGAAGTGAATAATTTGAGAAATAAATCATAGCTAACTAGTCATGACCAAAGTCTAAAATTAAGTTATCTGTATTACCTAACTTTTAGGTTAAGTCATGTTCATTACCTAACTTGAAGATTAAGTCAAGTACATTGAAACTAAAGTTTGC
Organism: Cepaea hortensis; assembly: GCA_963921405.1. Taxonomy (NCBI): domain Eukaryota; kingdom Metazoa; phylum Mollusca; class Gastropoda; order Stylommatophora; family Helicidae; genus Cepaea; species Cepaea hortensis. The sequence goes on along the minus strand of OY992881.1, from coordinate 19,471,093 downwards.
ATTACCTAACTTGAAACTCTAGTTATCAAAACAGCTGCTTCTTTATTTCTTTTCCTTTCTTTCCTGTTAGTGTCAGGTTGTTAAGTGTGTTCTACAGCAACCTTTGTGGGTGTGCCTAGTGTGTGGTTTCTACTGTGCTACTTAACCATCTTTTGTAAGGAGGTTGTTGTGTTTTTCTTCTGTTGAATCTAAGTGATATTCCATTGTGTGAGGCACCATCTAATGGTAATCAATCAACATTATCAAGTTTTCCAGGGATAGTAATACAGTTTCCTGATTATTACATTCCATTTCTGTCTGTTTGTGCCACTGTTTTTCATTCCATGTATGTCTTTATCCGATACATCTGTCTATGCATGTCTGTCATCTTCGTCTTCTTCATCCAATATTTTCTCCATCTTTAAAATTGAGGCCATGGACACATTTCCCAGTGTGTCCAGGATTTTCTAGAGACAGTGGGAATAATTATATGTGGCCAAAGTATTTTTTTTTCTTTATGCTTCATTAACCCTACCAGACCTGAGGCCCTAACCCTAACTGTCCCCTATACCTGGACTCCTGAGCATTAAAGAGAAAAAACCAATATGATGTAGAAAAATGTTAGTTACGTGCAAACAAGTGGTTAGAATAAGATGTAACTTGGAGACATTGTAGAAAATAGGTCTACCTTTCACCTAGCGCCAATATTCCACCTTTGTGTGCCAATCCAGTCTGAATAAACCATAGTATTGATCACCTGTTGGACTGTGAAAAGCCTAGACCTACTTCGCTATCTTCTTGAAGTGCTTGGTTCATCAAACGCTCATTTCATTGTGAATTTTCATAAATTTTTTGCGTTAATCCACACAAAGTCAATTCAAACTTATGGAGGCAGACATTTGTAATGGCTAAACATGAGTTTTGACCACGATTGGTTGGTTATGTTTAGTTTGTGAAGCATATTTATCACGAAATAGGCAAAATGCCGAAAATTAGGGACAACGGTATAGCGGCAGATTCGGAAATTTCCGAAAATCGGTACAGCGGTCTGGTAGGGTTAAAAACCAGTGAATTTTGACACAAATAATATTTTGCATGATTTATTACCTAGCATATTTCACTGCATCTTGTTCGGTGCGTACAGCAGTTATTTAACATATGAAGTGAATAATACTTTAGCCAAAACAATTAAAAAACATAGGTGTAGGTATTGTTAGAAATTAAAAATTACCATTGGGATAACAGAGAGTGCAAGGAAAGGACTCACCTTGAATATCAAGAAAACAGTAACAATGGTGATATCAAAGAAAATGGTGACACCAAAATGTGACATAGAAATAGAAGGAACAATTCTTAACTAAGTGGATAATTTTAGATACCTAGGGGCATTTATAACATCAGATGGAAGATGTACAACAGAGATTAAGAGCAGAATAGAGCAAGCAAAAGCCGAATTTCAGAAAATGAAGAGTATCTTATGCTATAAGCCACTATCGCCGAATGTAAGAAAGAGAGTGCTGAAATGCTATGTAGAACCAGTTTTGCTGTATGGCAGTGAATCTTGGAATGTAAATGAACAAATTAAGAAGAAATTAGAAGCAATAGAGATGTGGTTCCTGAGACGGATGTTGCGAATTCCTTGGACTGCCAGAGTAACTAACAACGACTGCCTGATACAGGCTAATGAAACTAGAACATTATATACAACAATAAGACAGAGACAAGCATCTTTCTTCAGTCATGTGATGAGAAGAGAGGTATTGGAGAACATCGTGACAACTGGAAAGATCGAGGGGAAGAGAGGCAGAGACAGACCATGAGAAATTATGCTGGATAGATTGAGACGGTGGCATGGAGGAATATCAACAGCAGAGTTGATCCAGAAAACCAAAGACCGAGATCTGTGGAGAACCATCAACGCCTACGCCAGCTGGCAGGGCACTTGATGATGATGATTGGGATAATATATGCTCCACGTTCGAACAGTATCTGTGACTATGTGTTTTAATTGTTTCAGCTTAAGTATTATTCATTTATTCTCTTCATATAATATGTTTAGGTTACTTCACATGTTATATAACTCTGCAGTATGAACCTGATGAGATGCAGTGAAATATGCCAGGCAATAAATCCTGCAACACTGTTTGTGGCTTCTGTGTTAGAATTTATGCTTCATGTTGAAGACTTGCAGCTGGCATGGCAATTTACTGCCTGATATATGGTGATGCCATCTGCCTCGCGCTGTGACAGCCATGGGTTTGTTTTCAGGCTGCACGTTCTGATTACGAGTGCAGTTTTTCTTGACACCCCTTGGGGGTCATTACTGGAGCTTTGGAGTTTGTGTTTTTTGTGATGCCTTAGGCAGATGGCTGACCATTCTGCAGGGAGACATTGAACCAGGCGGTGATATCCATCATTTTGTCTGTAACCTGTTAACCCTTTTGTCATCTGAAATCTTCTTGGTTGTTGTTACATTGAGCATTTTATCTCAGCAACATTCTTGCCTTGAGAGCAGGCAGTGGAATTAAACATTGCTTAGAACAATGTTCTTGTTCTTTCTAGTGTCACATGTCTGTTCTGTAATATTGCTGACATTGCCCAATGATCTATCTTATTTTATTTTATCGCCATCATCCTCATACTCTCTCTTTGTAGCATCTTTGTTAAATTTCAGCAGTGACCTATCAATTTGATGTTGTTATCCTCTCTAGATCATGAAGTACTTCTTTTGCCTCAATTATTGATTTTCAGTATAAATCTTTGTTTCTTTTTCCTTATGTATGATTATCATAACTTCTGGGGATTTTTTTACATTAATTTTCAAGTTGTAACCTTTGTACATCCTTTTCAAATAGTTAATATTCTGTTGTAACCACTGTTAGTACTAATATTTACTGATTTCACAACTGTGTGCTTTAGTTTTGCTGTTTTTTCATGACTCACTAGATAGAGACTTATCAGAAATACATTTAGCATTTGTATTGAAAACTAACTTTGGCTTGTCTAAATTTATGGCATGTTGACAGTTTTTTTTGCTTCACAGTTACCATGATAAATTCCTCTGCTATTTTTGGTGCATGGAGCCATGATCATGTAGTACTAAAGAGATCTGCATAATCTCATGCAGACCATAGAAGTGTGAAGTTGTAGCCTTTGCATATACTAGATCACAGAACCTTACACTACTAAAATGTGTTAACTGCTTTTTAAAATTCAGTGGCCATTACTTTCCAACACAGATTAGTCCGCACTGAGTCATTTTAATTAGCTTTAACACATGGGAGCTACAGTAGCATAGTGACTAGTATGCTTGGCTGCCAGCCCTGGGATTGTGTGTTCAAATCTCCATTAAAACAACAGTTTTTTGTATTTTTTTTATCAGCCCAACCTACAGTGAGTGCCAGGAAATGTTCTGAGAAGTAAAGGTGGCTGGTTTGATCTTGGCCTCATCACCAATTGATTTCTGATTGGTCTTGGCAAATATGGGCTAGCACCATATACCCAGCATACCTGAAGGCGTGTAACAGGATCCTTCACTTAAACTTTGCTTTACATACCCTTTATATTACCTACCCATTACATTACTTACCCTTTACGTCACTTACCCTTTACATTATTTACCCTTTACTTAACTTACCCTGTACTTTACTTATCCTATACTTTATTTACCCTTTACTTAACTTACCCTATACTTTACTTACCCTTTCCTTTATATAATATATCAAGTACGCCTCAAGGCATAGAAGTGTCCTTTACTGTTTACTTTACTTAACATGTAGACTACGCAGTGATTCAATTCTTTCCTCATCCACTTAAAATTCCTGGGGAATGCATGCACATGCCTCTCACATATTTTGTATGCTCCGAAACAACCAAGTGTTAAATGAACTATATGATGCCAGATTTCACTACAAAAACAGCCAAGTTTATTTTAGAATCAAATGCAAACTCTCTTCCTTCAAATGGTTTGAGTGCTCCTTCATATACTAGTGTCTGTGCTGATACTAATCCTGCTCTACCATCTGCGGTTAAAAAAATGCACGGACTTGAAAACCTAGAAAAGTCAGCGGGTTTAGGAAGTAAGATAACTTGATCCACTTCCTGTCAAGTAATTGTTATTTTTACCATAATAAGATACTTTGTGGTAGCAATAATAAAATGAATTTATTGACAAAATGAGTTGACTTCCATTTTGATTTTCTTAAACAATATGTTTGGGAACTTACAATTACAAATTTAATTAATTCATTTTTAAAATTGTTTTGTATTTATTTAATGTGTTTGAGAATAATAAGATATTTTGTATTTGTGTCACCTTTAACCTTTGCTAGTCAGCAGAAATAGAGATCAAAACTTTGGGTAATAAAGTTGGCAAGAAATGCAGAAATGTAAACGCTTTGTTTCTTTTTTTAATTATTATTATTGATTGATTCTTTCACCGTTTTATTCAGCATTTGTTTTGAAGCAAAGACTAAACATTGCGTATTCATGTGTTGTAGACTGGCCACACACCCTTCTGTTACTATTGAGGTCTTCTTCACCTCCATTTCTCTTTTGAAGGGACTGTGTCACACCTTGTCATGCACCTCTCTTAACTCAGAGATCAGCGTGTCTGTCTCTGCAGACTGACTTTCTCTGTGACAATTTCTGTTTGAGGTAACAGGTCTGTCTGAGGTAACAGATCTGTCTGAGGTAACAGGTCTGTCCAGGGTAACAGGTCTGTCTGAGGTAACAGGTCTGTCGGAGGTAACAGGTCTGTCCAGGGTAACAGGTCTGTCCAGGGTAACAGGTCTCTCCAGGGTAACAGATCTGTCGGAGGTAACAGATCTGTCCAGGGTAACAGATCTGTCCAGGGTTGTCCAGGGTAACAGATCTGTCCAGGGTAACAGGTCTGTCCAGGGTAACAGGTCTGTCCAGGGTAACAGGTCTGTCCAGGGTAACAGGTCTGTCCAGGGTAACAGGTCTGTCCAAGGTAACAGGTCTGTCCGAGGTAACAGGTCTGTCCGAGGTAACAGGTCTGCCTGAGGTAACAGGTCTGTCCGAGGTAACAGGTCTGAGCTATGTCCGAGGTAACAGGTCTGTCCGAGGTAACAGGTCTGTCTGAGGTAACAGGTCTGTCCGAGGTAACAGGTCTGAGGTCTGTCCAAGGTAACAGGTCTGTCCGAGGTAACAGGTCTGTCCGAGGTAACAGGTCTGTCCGAGGTAACAGGTCTGTCCGAGGTAACAGGTCTTCTGAGGTAACAGGTCTGTCTGAGGTAACAGATCTGTCTGAGGTAACAGGTCTGTCCAAAGTAACAGGTCTGTCCAACATAACAGGTCTGTTTGAGGTAACAGGTCTGTCCGAGGTAACAGGTCTGTCTGAGGTAACAGGTCTGTCCGAGGTAACAGGTCTGTCTGAGGTAACAGGTCTGCTGAGGTAACAGGTCTGTCCGAGGTAACAGGTTATATTCACCAAAGAATAGGTTTCTTCCCCCCCCCCCCCCCCCAAAAAAAAAACTGATTTTGCCAGGGCTATTTACTGTTTGTCACTTCTATCTGCCGTGAGATTTCTGAAATCGTTAATTTGCACACAGCTTGCTGTTTTTTCCCCCCCACTCTTATCAGTTCAGACAAAGTACCTGATCTCACCAGCCAAGAAATCTGTAGGAAGTGTCATGTCATATTAGAAATCAGGAGGAAGTGTCATATCATTAGAAATCAGTAGGAAGTGTCATATTAGAAATCAGTAGGAAGTGTCATATCATTAGAAATCAGTAGGAAGTGTCATATCAGTAGGAAGTGTCATATCATTAGAAATCAGTAGGAATGTCATATCATTAGAAATCAGTAGGAAGTGTCATATCATTAGAAATCAGTAGGAAGTGTCATATCATTAGAAATCAGGAAGTGTCATATCATTAGAAATCAGCAGGAAGTGTCATATCATTATAAATCAGAGGCCACCATGGCATGAATTAAGAGCACTCGCTGGATTAAAATGTTGACTTCTTGTCCTTGACTTGGGGTCAAAAATTACAAGTACCTCAGAAGTCAGAGTGGGTTTGCTTGTTGGCAAGGGACACTGGTAATAGGGAAAGTTAGCTCACACACAAAAACTAGTCCAGTGCACTAGAAGTAATAGCATATGTATGGACTACAATTTAGTTCAAAGCTGGCGAACACCCAAAACAAAAATTTAGAAATCATACTTGCCAGTTAATAAATTTCTGTTGATGTTATCTACAATGCACATCCTTACTCAAAGATTTATGGTTTTTTAATAAACTTAAAGGAGCCTGTTAAACTTCGTGAGGTGTATTTGGTATAGGTGCTGACCCCATGTTTAGACCAACCAACACTCAGTGGCTGATGTGGTCGATACAACACAGTGAACACTGGCTACATTTACTGCCCCTGACGTTTCCTGGCAGGCTCGATTTGAGACCCCAGGTACATTTCTAACATCAACTTCCAAGGTGGTTCGAGCTTATAACCTCCGGGCTGATAGGCAAACAGGCTAGCTACTTCGCTGCCATGGCTCCCTATACAAATGTTTATTATTTTATTTTTAAAATTTTTAATCACATTATTTTTAAAGTTTTTTTTCGTGAAGAAACAATAATAGATCAAGTTACACTAGCATCTAATTTGGCAGCCAGGTTCCTTATGCTGGTCAAATCATGCCGTGGTTTGATGTAGTCTAGCTGATGTAAACTATGTGCACAGGCTGTGGAGTTAAGTCATCTGTTGAATGTTAAAGTTTCAAAAGATCACAAACGTCAGAAATAGTTAGCCAACATAGATTGGCCACATGAACATCGGAAATAAGCAGTCAATATTGTTTGGATACATGAACATGAGAAATAGGCAGCTAACATTGTTTGGACACATGACTCATTAGACAAAGGCATCCAATATTGTTTGGCCACATGAGCATCAGAAATAGGCAGCCAACATTGTTTGGACACGTGACACATCAGAAATAGGCAGCCAACATTGTTTGGACACGTTACACATCAGAAATAGGCACCCAACATTGTTGGAGCACGTGAACATCAGAAATAGGCAGCCAAGATTGTTTGGACACTTGAGCGTCAGAAATAAACAGCCAAGATTTTTTGGGCACGTGAACATCAGAAATAAGCAGCCAAGATTGTTTGGACACATGAGCGTCAGAAATAAGCAGCCAAGATTGTTTGGGCACGTGAACATCAGAAATAGGCAGCCAAGATTGTTTGGACACATGAGCGTCAGAAATAAACAGCCAAGATTGTTTGGGCACGTGAACATCAGAAATAGGCAGCCAACATTGTTTGGACACATGAGCGTCAGAAATAGGCAGCCAAGATTGTTTGGACACATGAGCGTCAGAAATAAGCAGCCAAGATTGTTTGGGCACGTGAACATCAGAAATAGGCAGCCAAGATTGTTTGGGCACGTGAACATCAGAAATAGGCAGCCAACATTGTTTGGGCATGTGAACATCAGAAATAGGCAGCCAACATTGTTTGGGCACGTGAACATCAGAAATAGGCAGCCAAGATTGCTTCATTTTCATTTGCAGTAAATTCATACTTGTGATGGTAATTGGCTCTTTATGTCCTCATTGTGTGTTTTTGGGTGGTGGTAGGTGTGCATCTCTCTGGAAAGTAGAGTTTATTTTTTAAGTCTGGAGTGTTGATTAGAAATAGGCAGCCACAATTGTTTGGCCACATGATACATCAGAAATAGGCAGCCACAATTGTTTGGCCACATGATACATCAGAAATAGGCAGCCACAATTGTTTGGCCACATGATACATCAGAAATAGGCAGCCACAATTGTTTGGCCACATGATACACCAGAAATAGGCAGCCACAATTGTTTGGCCACATGATACATCAGAAATAGGCAGCTGACATTGTTTGGCGACATGATACACCAGAAATAGGCAGCCACAATTGTTTGGCCACATGATACACCAGAAATAGGCAGCCACAATTGTTTGGCCACATGATACATCAGAAACAGGCAGCTGACATTGTTTGGCCACATGATACACCAGAAATAGGCAGCCACAATTGTTTGGCCACATGATACACCAGAAATAGGCAGCCACAATATGATACATCAGAAATAGGCAGCTGACATTGTTTGGCGACATGATACATCAGAAATAGGCAGCTGACATTGTTTGGCGACATGATACACCAGAAATAGGCAGCCACAATTGTTTGGCCACATGATACACCAGAAATAGGCAGCCACAATTGTTTGGCCACATGATACACCAGAAATAGGCAGCCACAATTGTTTGGCCACATGATACACCAGAAATAGGCAGCCACAATTGTTTGGCCACATGATACACCAGAAATAGGCAGCCACAATTGTTTGGCCACATGATACACCAGAAATAGGCAGCCACAATATGATACACCAGAAATAGGCAGCCAACATTGTTTGGTCACATGATACACCAGAAATAGGCAGCCACAATTGTTTGGCCACATGATACACCAGAAATAGGCAGCCACAATTGTTTGGCCACATGATACACCAGAAATAGGCAGCTGACATTGTTTGGGCACATGATACACCAGAAATAGGCAGCCACAATTGTTTGGCCACATGATACACCAGAAATAGGCAGCTGACATTGTTTGGCCACATGATACACCAGAAATAGGCAGCCACAATATGATACACCAGAAATAGGCAGCCAACATTGTTTGGCCACATGATACACCAGAAATAGGCAGCCACAATTGTTTGGCCACATGATACACCAGAAATAGGCAGCTGACATTGTTTGGGCACATGATACACCAGAAATAGGCAGCCAAAATTGTTTGGCTACATGATACACCAGAAATAGGCAGCCACAATTGTTTGGCCACATGATACACCAGAAATAGGCAGCTGACATTGTTTTTCCACATGATACATCAGAAATAGGCAGCTGGCATTGTTTGGCCACATGAACATCAACACAGTAATAGGCGGTCAATATTTTCCTTACTTAGCGAGATGATGTCACAGTCATCGAACCCTCGTCCGTCAGCGATCCTGACATTATCAGTGCAGCTTCTGATCGACTTCGCTAACACGCCCGCTAAAGTAACCACAGTAAGGCATAACATTAACCATAAGGGGGGAATCTAGCTGAATGAAAGAAATATGTGGTGGTTAGAGGTGGATTGCCTAGGGGTCGGACTCTCACAGGGTCACCAGTGTTTTGGAATGGGTCTGTGTTCTTGTTCCAATTATGTCATGCAGCCAAGCCACCAAGATATTTATTTCTTTTTTCTTCCCCCTGCCCCATTAATTTTGCTAGTTGTCACTAAGTTTTCATGTGGAATTTTTTTTTCCACAGGCGCTCGACCACCTACCTCTCCCTTGTCCATAGGTAATCTACCATCAAGAGGTGCATTCCCTGACAACCTATTAGCCAGGCCAGGGCAAAGAATCCATACATTCCTACAATCTGTGATCTCTGAAGCGAGAATAGCCATTTCATACGAAACGTTCCTTTCTCCACTTTACTTAGCATACTCATTAAGTCCGTAATGAATGCAATGTGTGTTGCCGTGGTCTCCTCTAAACAACGGAATGCCGCTGTTACTGCTTCCACCTCCATTCTCATGCTGGAGATCATAGTTTCATATGCCTGACTCCCCTTTTTCAAGCATCGTCCATTAGCCTTCGCGATGAAACCCCAACCACTCCGCCTGTTTCTCACCATTGACCCATCAGTATAGATCACTATGCCCCCTTGATGTGTGTTACTCTGGATCAGTTGTTGCACCGCAAACTATGCGGCCTGCTGTCCATTCTCTGCACTCACGACCCAGTGTTACTATTACATTGTGCCAGTCCGTCATGTCTCCCCGAACTTTAACCCACTCTTTTTCACAATTGATGGTCTCTAGATCACGCACCTGACGTATAGATATTTCTGCCTGTACCATCCAGGACCTGCCTAGTCTCAGTCTATGACCTTTGATCATATCCATGGCTTCATGCATGGGGTGATCCCTATCTGCAGCAACTCTCAGGTACCATTTGGCTTGAAGGACCCTATGTCTGTCCATCATTGCTGGTAGTGCTATTATATGCCTCATTCATATAATTGGTGTATCCATAGTGCATCCTAGGATCACCCGCATAACCGCAGCCTGTATGCGCTCCAACCTTTCAAGCTGGCTCTTTGGCCCTGCCAGCAGCTCCAAACCATACACAATGACAGAAATGATTAACTGCTGAAAGAGCCTGTAAAACATCTTCTGCTCTACCCCGATTGCTGCCATCGCCATCAAAGCATTAAGTCCCCTACCAGCTTTCACCACCAAAGCCTCCACAAATCCTTAATAGACATACAGTCGCTTAAAAGTCGACAGGGTCGACTTCATCGCACCGGGTTTTATCCCATATGGCTCGGTCTCTTTCCGCAGCGCGGAAAGCGTCGCACAAAGCAGGAACTCCGTAGCTTTTAGCGACGACCCACAGGAGTCTCCGAAACATTTAACTCGTAAACCGAAGGGATTCGAACCCACAACCTTCGGAGCACGGGTTAAACGGCTTGACCACTTCGCCACTGAGACTCCCTTTAATAGACATACACCTGTAAAAAGTGATTGCCAAGTACTTTAGTTTACTCTCTCTATATATAATATATGGGACATTTGCCGTCACGATCCGGTTATCCAGGGAATACCACACAGCCGATGCCTTTTCTGGGTTTATAACGGCCTCTTCGTCACTGCACCACTCCGCCACCCCGTTTACTGTTTGTAAAACTTCAGCCAAACTTCCCCTGTCTCTTCCCTGTCTGTACACTAGCACATCAGCAAATGTCAAAATTCTACCAATTTATGGTGATTCATTAGCCGCGACTTTGCTGGTGTTGTATACATTAAAGAGCACGGGGGACATGCGATGTTCGTCCATCATGAATGACGAGGACCATTCATTACACTACATCTTTTGATGAGGAACGAATGACTTGCGCTTTGGTTTTAGTGAGGAAGTGGTCGCGCAACTCCGTCGTCCCCGCTCCCTCGTCTGTGTCCGTCTGGCTCCAGTGGCGAGCATGGCAAGACGACTGGAAGACGGACACAGATGCAGTGGACGTCAGGCTGCCACGGCCAGTTATCCCTGTATATATTGGCTCTCGAGAGCCTCGTGCAAACGGCCTTTCCGTCAATTCCTTTGATTTTCAGTTTTAAGACAAGCGTAGCGACAAGCAATGAGCGTATGATTACTGATAAGATCAACAAGATTTCCTTCGCCGAAGACGGACTGACCGTCAGAACAGACCACACACACATGAGGCGAGAAGCTGCCCACAGAAGATATTGCTCGTCTAGGTTGCGAGCAGATCTCCCGATTTACGGTTGAGCCTCACCAGCGCACAAGTGCACATGGCGACTGACAGGACAGACGTTCACGCACACGCAAGCCAAGAGTAGCATCGCTAAAGCGCGCCCTCCCGGTACAAGCTGATACATGCAAAACCACTGGACGCCTACTGACGAGCTTTCAAGCTACGCCGGCAGGACTGACCGAAAAAAAAGCTATGCCAACTTACTGACTGCAGGCCCACTACTCATCGAGAGAGAGTGGGCGCTTATCGAGACTGTCGAACGGTCGTACAAATTTTGCTCTTTTGCCCGCTCAAACCACGACCCTGGCTGCACGATGCGGTTACATTCTCGAAACGCCTGCCTCGCTAACTTACGTTGGCTGGGGAGATCCCATTTTGGTGCACCTCACACAGCCATCCGAGACAACGAACGCTAGACACGGAACTGATCTAGTGAACCAGACCATGCAAGATCCCGATGGCAGCCCAGGTGTAATAGTATAGGGGTCAGAAGTCCAGGAACCGATCCCATGCGCATAGCAAATTGACGCTCGTAAAGGACTTAGTTAGTTAGTTAGTCGACAGATCATCCTCGTTGCACATCGGACCATTCAGTCCATAAGTGCTCGGATCCCCTCCTCAGCAAATCCCGCAGCGTGTAGCGGCTAACGACGCCAGTTCTGTGTTGGTTTATCAATCTTCTTTGGCTTCCTGCGTAGTGTTCTTGTTTGGCCACCCCTCTTTTAATTTGCTGCTCTCGCAGTCTGGCCATTGTTGTAGATTCACAGTCATCACTTGGTTCTTGCAAAAGTCTCACTTCTCGTAGAGCATTCAGAATGTCAGCCTGGTCCATGGCGCGTCCGCCCTCAACAGTAGCCTCACCTGCGAGCTTGTCAGCCCGCTCATTTCCTTGTACTCCCGCATGCCCTGGCACGAAGATGAAACTAATCTTTGCCAGCCGAGACCGCTTCAGAGGCAGCAACCATTCTCTTCGGATCGACCCCTCCTCTATCCTCTTGATCATGTTCATTGAGTCGCTAAGGAAACAAGCCCTAGTGAATGTCTGTGTCTCGAGCCATGTTATTGCTTTACTTACTGCCATGACTTCCATGGTCAGGCTACTTGTGGTTTCAGTGAAAGCACCAGAGTCCTCCTTCACAATTCTCCCTCCGGCCCGAGCTGTAAAGGCCCATGAGCTTCTCACATGTCGGATGACCGACCCATCTGTGTAGATGACCGCGTCACTGTCTAGCGAATTCTCGAAAATCAACGCTTGTACTTCAGCCTCAACAGCAGCCGGATTTTCTTGTCTGCATTTTCTATCTAGTTGGATGCAAACTGAAAAGGATGTGCAGAAGTCTGTTGGCACTTGCACCCACTCCTCGCCAGGTTCTAAGTCCTCAAGTGAACACACCTGTTGAAGAATGTCCTCGGCTTGACCCATCCACGACCGTCCTCTTTTTAACCTGCTGCCCTTCACCTTCCTAATTTCACTATGCAGTGGATGCTGTGTGTTTGCGTTAATTCTGAGGTAGGCGCGTGCCCTGCAAACTTGCATTCTCTCTTCAATGGTTGGAAAATCAAGAAGGTAGCGCATCGCCCTGCATGCTGTATCTCTTGTACATCCAAGTGCTCTAGACAGGGTCAGGTATGATCTGTTGATATACACTCTGTTGGACATGGAGGTCTGCCCTTGGATTGTCCAATAGATTGCGGCGGTCATTTCATCATCATCATCATGTGCCGTGGCGGTAAGCGTGGGCGGTCATGTTTTAACATCTCACTCGATCACCAGAGTTGTGGATCAGCTCCGTGTTCTTGTCTCGACCATACATCGTGGCCAAGCCTTCCAGGTATTTACTTCTCTGCCCTCCCCTTGTTCTCTTCCCCTGGATCTTGCAGTTGTCACCAAGTCCTTTACATCCTTTACATCCTTTACATCCTTCTTGGATGTAAAGGACTTGGTGACAACTGCAAGATCCAGGGGAAGAGAACAAGGGGAGGGCAGAGAAGTAAATACCTGGAAGGCTTGGCCACGATGTATGGTCGAGACAAGAACACGGAGCTGATCCACAACTCTGGTGATCGAGTGAGATGTTAAAACATGACCGCCCACGCTTACCGCCACGGCACATGATGATGATGATGAAATGACCGCCGCAATCTATTGGACAATCCAAGGGCAGACCTCCATGTCCAACAGAGTGTATATCAACAGATCATACCTGACCCTGTCTAGAGCAACCGCCACTGACTTTCGTTTATTCTGGAAGCCCTCATAGACATAAATTGCAAATGCCACATTGGTCCAACCCAAGACCTTGTGGGGGGGGGGGGGGAAGATTGACATGTTTACGACTTTCCAAATGGTACTGCGTGCAGACGATCAATGCCTGTTTTATAGCGACGAGGGCAGACTGCAACATCATATTAATAATCTGAATTCAATATGTAGCAGATACAATATGAATATAAATATACTCATAGCCAAAACCGAAGTAATGCAGGTTGGCAGATATTCTGGTCCACTGAGTATACAGATAAAAGGAACATATCTGAAACAAGTTAAAGAATTCAATTATCTTGGAAGTATGATAACAGAAAATGGGAGGTTGGATAGAAAAATAGAAATCAGATGTCAAAAAGCAAGTGCACTTACGTTAAAAAAAACATATCACCTATCATCCATACTGAAACATCCAAACATACCAATGTCCGCAAAACAACAGATAATAAACAGCATATTCACACCAATCCTATGCTACAAATCTCAATCTTGGACATTATCACACTTACGCAAAATCAACACCTGTGAGATGAAATGACCGAGGAGAGCTGTCAACTTAACAATCCGAGACCGAATAAGAAATGTTGTTATCAGACAGACAGTGGAATCAACACCTTATGCCATATTTATCGAAAGACAGAAGATCAAATGGTTTGGCCATCTCATTAGAATGCAACACCATCAACTACCAGCACCGGACCTTTATCTAAGAACATCTGCTACGTGAGCAAGAGAACGCCTGAGAAGAAAATGGATTGACGACATCAAAGATATTGTACAATCACACGGAATGGCGCTATCCAGTGCTACCCATCGGATGCTGGAACGCCAATTATACCTCCCCACGACGCTTGACGGCAAAAGTGGAAGATGATGATGATGACTGCATGCAACTATCTTTACGTAAATAAAGAAGCTGATAGATGCTTTATAATAAAGCCTTTACTAGTCCCAGGGCTGGGCTACCAATGTCAGACATGGACTATCCCAGAAAAAACAGGCGTAAAATCACACCGTGTGAGATGAGATGCATAAGAAACGCAGTTGGAAAAAAAAAAACGAGATATAGAGGGAAATGAGAAATTAAGAACAAGTGTAGGGACAAAAACTATTACTAACTTTATAGAACACAAAAGAATTAAGTTAGAATTAAACATGATCAGCCAGCGGCAAGAGCGTTATTCGAGAGAACATTTGACACAAGGCGAGCGGACGACCCAGAGAAATCTGGTTAGATGGAGTAAAAGATACAGCGGAGAAATTAAATGTGACGTTAATACAAGCAACAAGACACACGAAGTAGAATATATTACATCTGTCTACTCTCTGCGACTCTTCACAGCAAATGCAGTAACGCACAAGAAGAGGAGCAGGAGGAGGAAGAAGGTGGAGGAGAAGAATAGTATTCTTTGCACAGACAGACAGACAGACAGACAGACAGACAGACAGACAGATAGATAGATAGATATATAGATAGATAGATAGATAAATAGATAGATAGATAGATAGATAGATAGATAGATAGATAGGCGTAGGACAAGTATTGTTTCTTGAAATTTTAAAGCAGTTTTTTAATCTAACTTCCTGCTTTTAACTTCCCCACAGGGAGATAATTCGTTGTCAATGAAAACAATAAATTAATCAATAAACCTCCGTGAACACTTTCTTGATATGTACTCAGGGAAAAAATGCAGCATAAAGCAGAAGCCGGCTTCTCAAACATAAAACTAAAAGACAGTAAAACACTGAGAATATTTTTCTCCTCACCATTCGGAGGAATGGAAAATGAGCGTGAAGAACTGACCAGGAAGTATTTTCCTCGTTTCCATCATGCATGTAATGCCCGCGGTATTCAGTTTGTGCCCGTGGATATGCGATGGGGCATCACTTCAGAGGCCGCAGATAATGCACAAGTGATTAACATATGCCTCCGAGAGATTGATAGGTCTGATGTTTTTATTGGATTCTTTGGGCAGGTAACATTTGTGGAAGAAGTAAACACCCTAAATCATCTTCATATAAATGTTTTCTGTGTAAATAATGCCAAAAGTCTCAGTTTTGTTTATCAACTATACATTCTATACATTCGTGAGTGTGTTACCGGACCTCCACAGGATTGATTGATTGATTGATTGATTTAGGAACCGACATCACAGCAATCGGGGCATTCCCATACGCGCTCCGTACCCCTTCCTCAGCAGCCAGCGAAGAGTTCCACCACTAATAGTACCAGTAGCAAACTGATTATATGTCCGTCTCGCCTTTCCTCTGAGCGTCGATCATCGGCCAGATCCCCTCGTCACCCCTCGCTGTCGCATTCTTGCCAGACCATGGTGATCCATTTGCTCTTCCGGGGTGTACACATGCTCCTACAAGGCCGCAACCACGTCTTCTTTATCATGCATCAATACTCCACCAAGTTTTGCAGAGCCAGCCAATCTGTCCACCTGTTAATTCCCCAGCACACCAGCATGCCCTGGAGAAAAGATCCAGACGATGTTTGTCACCCGTGACTTCCGAAGTGAAGCAAGCCACTCTGCACGAAGCTTTACCCTACTCAGCATGTTTTTTGAGTCAGTTACAATCACGATTTGTGTGTGTATCGTATTCTCCATCCAGCGGAAAGCTGCACTGACCACCTCCACCTCCATTCTTAAGCTAGATGTTGTGGTATCATATGCCAGGCTTTCCTGCACCAAATGGCGACCATTAGCTTTTGCTAAGAACCCCCAGGCACTTCTCCTGCCTCTCAACACTGAACCATCTGTGTATATAATCACATCACCTGGGCGAGCATTATCCTGAATTAGTTGCTGGATTTCCACTTCCATGGCCCCTGCTGGCCACTCCCTGCACTCCCGACTCAATGTGATTATAACTCTGCACAAGTCTGACTGCTCTGCTGGCACTCTGACCCACTCCTCTTCCTCACCTAATGTTCTCCAAGATGCACACCTGTCTGATCGTATCCTCCGCCTGAGCCATCCATGATTTACCTCTTATCAGTCGCTGACCCTTAACTGCGTCCAGCGCCTCATGCAGTGGGTGATCTGTGTCTGCAGCTACTCTGAGGTATGCCTTCGCCTGCATCACCTTGAGCCTACCAGCAACAGTCGGCAGACCAAGGATGTAATGCATATACACAACTGGGGTGTCTTTGGTTCATCCCAGAATGACTCGCATAGCTTCGTTCTGTATGCGCTCTAATTTCACCAATTGACACTTTGAGACAGTGAGCTGTCCTAGTCCATAATCAATCACTGAGAGAATCAAGTGCTGGTATAGTGTGAAAAGCATTCTCTGCTCTGTGTCCATTGCAACCATAGTTTTAAGTGCATTGAGTCCCTTTTGAGATCTTATCACAACCAACTCTACATGGTCCTTGAAGGACAGGCTCCTGTCAAATGTGATTCCCAGATACCTCAGTTTGTTCTCTCTGTTGACACTTCTACCATCTAACGTGAGGCTTGGGACATCAGTTCTCACAATCCTGTTGTCCAGAGAGCACCACAATACAGCTGCCTTTTCCGGGTAGATGACAGCACTCATTTCAGTGCAACTGTCAATCACTTTGTCTACTGTCGCCTGTAGCTTCTGGGCTGTTTGCTCCTTATCTCTCCCCTCCCTATATGCAAATGTATTCTTCCAACCCCTGGTGCTTCTAGGTTTGCAATCTTGCTCGTATACACATTAAAGAGCTCCGGTGAGATTGCAGATCCCTGTGGCACTCCTGGGGTTAAAATATGTGGCTCTGAGGGCCATGCACCCAGACGGAGAGCAACCCGATGAGAATGCAGGACGGCTGCTATCCAGTTCACCAACCAGAGATTTACCCCCTTCTCCATCAGTGTGGTCATCAAAATATCATAGTGAACTCTGTTTACGCATCCTCGAGATCAAGCGCTGCCGCCATCGTTTCCTGTCTACTCTGCAAAGCCTCATAAACGTCAAAGGCAAAAGTGGCTGCATTTGACCAGGTATCTTTTCCTGGCCTGTAGCTCCCCAGGCCTCTTGGAAGAAGCTTCTCCCTTTCCAAAATCTCTTGCAGCTTGACAGCGACTATCTTCTCTAAAACCTTCCAAAATGTATTTTGAAGGGTGATGATCCTAAAGTTGCTAAGCTTTGAATGATCCTTGAATGGTTTTGGGAGAGGGATGAGATAGCTATGTAACCAATCCTGCAGTACTGATGCTGTCCTAATGCTCTGGTTAAAGCAGTCAGTCATCTCCTTCAGGTCTATATCGCTCAAAACCTTCATGTGGCCATACCTAACACCATTGGGCCCTGGTGCTGTGTCTTTTGCCTTTTTCAAAATATGTTTAACATCTTCAACCCGTATGATATCTTCATAATACATATTCTCCATTGTGCCAGATAACTCATCTCTAACAGCATCCCTGGTATCCACATCATTATGATTGGTCTGCTCTAAAAATTTCTGGAGAAACGCCTCCCCTTTCTCTTTGTCTGTTGCCATGCGCACACCATCCTCTCTATAAATTGTTCCCACTGTCATAGGCCGATCTTTTCTTTGCATTTGTCTGTGCAGTTTCCAGAATTTTCGCAGTGTTTTATCACCTTCAATCTCCACAGGAGAAGCAAAGGATAGTAGCACTGTAGAAATCATGTGCATGTCGTGTGAAGTGACAAAGAAGTGTTTGCTATCTCACACCTTAGACAAAAATCAGCCAACATGAACTGGCCTACAAAGGGCTTGGCATTTGTGCTTGTGGGTCTATATTCTATTAGGAGGGACGTCTGGCCCAAAATGGCAGATAGCCTGTTGAGCTATTACGGCATGTAGAGTGTTTTTTTTGCTTCTGGCTACAATTTGCTTTCACAGTTTCCTAATTTTGGACAGGTAGTACATGGTTCCATCGCCCAGCTACTGAGTTAAGTGCCTGAAGAGACACTGTGAGCTGTGGATTCCATGTGAAATGCTTTTACATCTATCCACTGTGATTTGTATTGTGGACGGCATGTTCTGAAAAATGACAGACAATCAGTTCTTGAACTAGCTGGCTTTGTCTTATGCAGTAATGTGTGTGCAACTACCGGTTTTCTAGTGACTGTCGCTTCCATTGACAGTGAACTGAGCTTACAGTGGCAGACCATTGTATCGGCTTTCTGGCAGCAACCTTGTGCATGTGTGTCTGTGCTTGCTGTTGGTTTGTTGGGACTGCTGTCTGTTCCACTGTTCACATGGGACAGTATGGAGCAATATGTGTCATATTCACTGATACAGGAACGGAGCATTGTGAACCCTTTGCTGTGAAGTTGGAGCTGCGACTAACAACTAACTCCACTAGGAGTCTCAAGGGCAAAATAAGATGAAGAACTTATATAGGATATTTGCATATAAAAATCAGCATTTTGACATTGTGAAACCCAAACTGTATGGAACAAAAGGGGAGCTCCAAAAATCTAATCTATCACAGTGAGGATAGTGTAGAGATTGTGTTACAGTAAGGATGGTGTAGAGATTGTGACACAGTGAGGAGGATGGTGTAGAGATTGTGTCACAGTGAGGATGGTGTAGAGATTGTGTTACAGTGAGGATGGTGTAGAGATTGTGTCACAGTGAGGATGGTGTAGAGATTGTGTCACAGTTAGGATGGTGTAGAGATTGTGTCACAGTGAGGATGGTGTTGTTACAGTGAGGATGGTGTAGAGATTGTGTCACAGTGAGGATGGTGTAGAGATTGTGTTACAGTGAGGATGGTGTAGAGATTGTCACAGTGAGGATGGTGTAGAGATTGTGTTACAGTGAGGATGGTGTAGAGATTGTGTTACAGTGAGGATGCTGTAGAGATTGTGTTACAGTGAGGATGGTGTAGAGATTGTGTTACAGTGAGGATGGTGTAGAGATTGTGTTACAGTGAGGATGGTGTAGAGATTGTGTTACAGTGAGGATGGTGTAGAGATTGTGTTACAGTGAGGATGGTGTAGAGATTGTGACACAGTGAGGATGGTGTAGAGATTGTGTTACAGTGAGGATGGTGTAGAGATTGTGACACAGTGAGGAGGATGGTGTAGAGATTGTGTCACAGTGAGGATGGTGTAGAGATTGTGTCACAGTGAGGATGGTGTTGTTACAGTGAGGATGGTGTAGAGATTGTCACAGTGAGGATGGTGTAGAGATTGTGTCACAGTGAGGATGGTGTTGTTACAGTGAGGATGGTGTAGAGATTGTCACAGTGAGGATGGTGTAGAGATTGTGTCACAGTCAGGATGGTGTAGAGATTGTGTCACAGTGAGGATGGTGTTGTTACAGTGAGGATGGTGTAGAGATTGTCACAGTCAGGATGGTGTAGAGATTGTGTCACAGTGAGGATGGTGTAGAGATTGTGTCACAGTGAGGATGGTGTAGAGATTGTTTTACAGTGAGGATGGTGTAGAGATTGTCACAGTGAGGATGGTGTAGAGATTGTGTTACATTGAGGATGGTGTAGAGATTGTTTTACAGTGAGGATGGTGTAGAGATTGTCACAGTGAGGATGGTGTAGAGATTGTGTTACATTGAGGATGGTGTAGAGATTGTTTTACAGTGAGGATGGTGTAGAGATTGTCACAGTGAGGATGGTGTAGAGATTGTGTTACATTGAGGATGGTGTAGAGATTGTCACAGTGAGGATGGTGTAGAGATTGTGTCACAGTGAGGATGGTGTAGAGATTGTGTCACAGTGAGGATGGTGTAGAGATTGTGTCACAGTGAGGATGGTGTAGAGATTGTTTTACAGTGAGGATGGTGTAGAGATTGTTTTACAGTGAGGATGGTGTAGAGATTGTCACAGTGAGGATGGTGTAGAGATTGTTTTACATTGAGGATGGTGTAGAGATTGTTTTACAGTGAGGATGGTGTAGAGATTGTCACAGTGAGGATGGTGTAGAGATTGTGTTACATTGAGGATGGTGTAGAGATTGTCACAGTGAGGATGGTGTAGAGATTGTGTCACAGTGAGGATGGTTTAGAGATTGTGTCACAGTGAGGATGGTGTAGAGATTGTGTCACAGTGAGGATGGTGTAGAGATTGTGTCACAGTGAGGATGGTGTAGAGATTGTGTCACAGTGAGGATAGTGTAGAGATTGTGTCACAGTGAGGATGTTGTAGAGATTGTGTTACAGTGAGGATAGTGTAGAGATTGTGTCACAGTGAGAATGATGTAGAGATTGTGTTACAGTGAGGATGGTGTAGAGATTGTGTCACAGTGAGGATGGTGTAGAGATTGTGTCACAGTGAGGATGGTGTAGAGATTGTGTCACAGTGAGGATGATGTAGAGATTGTGTCACAGTGAGGATGGTGTAGAGACTGTGTCACAGTGAGGATGGTGTAGAGATTGTGTCACAGTGAGGATGGTGTAGAGATTGTGTCACAGTGAGGATTGTGTAGAGATTGTGTCACAGTAAGGATGGTGTAGAGATTGTGTCACAGTGAGGATGGTGTAGAGATTGTGTCACAGTGAGGATGGTGTAGAGATTGTGTCACAGTGAGGATGGTGTAGAGATTGTGTCACAGTGAGGATGGTGTAGAGATTGTGTCACAGTGAGGATGGTGTAGAGATTGTGTCACAGTGAGGATGGTGTAGAGATTGTGACACAGTGAGGATAGTGTAGAGATTGTGTCACAGTGAGGATGTTGTAGAGATTGTGTTACAGTGAGGATAGTGTAGAGATTGTGTCACAGTGAGAATGATGTAGAGATTGTGTTACAGTGAGGATGGTGTAGAGATTGTGTCACAGTGAGGATGGTGTAGAGATTGTGTCACAGTGAGGATGGTGTAGAGATTGTGTCACAGTGAGGATGATGTAGAGATTGTGTCACAGTGAGGATGGTGTAGAGACTGTGTCACAGTGAGGATGGTGTAAAGATTGTGTCACAGTGAGGATGGTGTAGAGATTGTGTCACAGTGAGGATTGTGTAGAGATTGTGTCACAGTGAGGATGGTGTAGAGATTGTGTCACAGTGAGGATGGTGTAGAGATTGTGTCACAGTGAGGATGGTGTAGAGATTGTGTCACAGTGAGGATGGTGTAGAGATTGTGTCACAGTGAGGATGGTGTAGAGATTGTGTCACAGTGAGGATGGTGTAGAGATTGTGTCACAGTGAGGATGGTGTAGAGATTGTTCTCCTGACCCAGTAACAAAGTACTCCAAGGTGACAGTGTTGTAGAGCTCTTCTTCCCTTCTCCAGTTCCAGAAACAAGCAAGTTGTGCAAGACCAGCATTGGAATCTCACATCTGCAGAGATGCATGTTAGCATGTAACCAGGTCATGATGCAACACAGCACATGACCGACAGGCTGGGATTAGACCTAGGTAGATATTGTTGCCTCCACAAGTTTTAGGCACTTGATTGTTAACAGACTCCACCCCTCTGTCCAGTGGTATTCCTCAAGCACTTCATCCAGATAGATAAAGAATGACTTGTGCGATGAATTGGATTAAAGTGAGGAAGAGTTGCACAATTAATTGAGCACACTCGCTCGCCTGAGTTCATCTGAATCCAGTGGCAAGACAAGTCAAGATGACTGGAGATGAATACAGGTGCATTGGATGACCAGGGAACTCTACGTGCCTTGCCGTGCTCATCGTGTTCCACAATGCTTTGCAGGTAAACGTCGTCTTGCCCATTGAATCATAATGATTTCTTCCTCGCAGTCTGCCAAATCCTGTCTTCACATGCTGGGTAGGCATACCCTAGTTCACTGATTGGTTTGAGGTTTGGATAAGGAAAAGAACAAATGCATCCATATGACAAGAGCTGAATACTGAAGAAGGTTGGCTACTAAAGACGATAAAACAAAGAAAATTGAAATATTTTGGTCACTTGAAATGTCATGAATTTTTGGAGAGAACAATAATGGAGGGGTATATGCCTGGAAAGAGAGGAAGGGGAAGGCCAAAGAGAAGATAGGTGCAGGATGTGGCTGATGATCTCCAGATGGGTGTATCAGACGTGGGGCATCTTGCTTATGATTGAGAAGTTTTCGGGTGGGTTCTTATGGGAGCGAGGTTCTGCAAGGGACATGTTACTGAATGAATGAATGAACTAGTAACATGACTTAGCGTTGTCATGAGTAGAGAATACTTTTACCGAGAACAGAACACTTAATTTCCCCAGCGTTATGGGTGGCATGGCGAATCAGACGATCTTCTCCAACAAAATTTTGATAATGCTGTTGGGCTCTATCCCTGGCTAGCAGACTACAGGGACAAGAGTGTGACGGAGCTGGAGTTTCTGCATGGCCATCTCCTGCATCCTGGCCAACTTCCAGCTTCCATATCTTTTAGAGATAAAGTAGGTTATGTCATTTGAGATGTTTATGTGTTGCTTTATTATTTTTTTAAATTTTAAATCTTCATTGACAAATTTCACCCATAGGCATGCATGTATACTTATTTATTTTCTCACTCACACATTTGTGCACTTGTACACATAATTATTCACTCATTCACACACTCACACATTATTTAATTAACCCACAAAACCATAACTCATTTATTTATTTACTCTTTCACTCACTAACACACTACTGCACTCACATTGCTCCCTTATTCACTGATTAACACATTCACTCAAACACATATGTATATTCTAAAACACTTAGATTTTACACACTCACTGACTCATTTATGCACTTTCTAACATGTCAAATCAGTCATCACGTTTTCACTAACTGATTGATTGATAACTCACTGACTGACTAACTTTATCTCACTCACTCATTCACTCACTCACTCGCTCGCTCGCTTGCTCACTCACTCACTCACTCACTCACTCACTCACTCACTCACTCACTATCATCACGTTTTCACTAATTGATTGATTGATAACTCACTGACTGACTAACTTTATCTCACTCACTCACTCACTCACTCACTCACCCACCCACCCACCCACCCACCCACCCACCCACCCACTGATGCATATATAAATATATTGTAGGGACTAGAGAAACTGGTAGAGCAGACACAATCTCAGAAAGTAAAAGTAGTTGGAGAATCTGTGTGACTCTACCAACAGTGGGTGAATTGCTTGAGTCTGGTAACTTCACACTGTACTGTTCTCCATCAGATTCACACACAGAATTCACACTGGATATCTCCCCACCACAACCACTCACCTTGATGACCTCATGTCAGGCATCTAATTCAACATTTTTCACCTGCCTTTTATCAAATTCTGCTTTCCATATTTCTTTCACCAAATAATGCTCACAATACATTTCATTGCACACAAACTTGATAATGAGCCATCAAAAACTTGTTTTCAAACAAATGCAAAATGGCTAATGATTTGAGCAAACTGACTTTACGAAAATCTTCAGTGTCCAAAACTAAACCCACGAAGATATGTAGACCATCAAGTCCAATTAACATACATTTACATAACATGGAAGATTACAGAATTTGTGTATGGGACATATTCTCTTCTTCTTTTTCTTCTTCTCTTTATCCTCCTTTGGGACATAGGTCATCTTACATCAAACTGTCCTATCTTTTGCCAACTGCAGCCACTTCCATATTCTCCTCATATTATTTATCCATGTCTGTAATTCTTTTCTCCATTTGTTTTAGGTCTTCCACTATTTTGTTCACCTTGTGGGTTCCAGTCAAGGGAGTGTCTAGTTATACTATCCTCAGGTTATCTCAGTGTAAGTCCAATCCAGTGCCAGTGTCTTTTCAGTGTATGCAGTGACTTATCAACTGTCACCATTCCTCAAACATCTTCTTATTCTGTCTTTCTTCTCCATGTGGAGCGAAGGGCCCTCTCAACCAGCTCATACCAAGCTCATTGTACACTTATTCATGATTGGTTGTATGTTGCAGCTCAATCCTCCACATGATTCAAGTATTTGTCAACAGACTCCAGCCCAATGCCCAGAGGGAAGAAGAGATTCATAGAGTTGTGTACTTTTTATTGTATATTGATAGAGTTGTGTACCTTTTATTATTTATTGGTAGAGTTGTAAACCTTTAATTTTTTATTTATAGTGTTGTTTTCTTTTTGTTGCTCACACACACACACACACACCCAAACATGCCACTGAATCACATATTGTGTTTTCTGTTCTTCCACACATCATTTGTGTTTCAATAATATTAAATATAGGCCTATGACGATGTTATGAAGGAAAAGGCTGAGATTGATGGGGATCTGAAGTCTGCTGTCAAGTACACGGCAGAAAGTGAGCACTCGGTGAAACTTATTGCCGATCTTATTGAGAGAGTAAAAGCAACAGAATCTCAGGTATTGCTGTAGCTTCTTAACTCTTGGTCTGCTTTAAATAACTGGCTTTTTACATGCTCGTTTTTGGGAGTAAACTCTAGGCAGTGATTGGTTATAGTAATTTGGAGCTCATTGTTTCAGATCAACTTAAAAACTGAAAATTCCACCACATATGAACACACAGATTACATGAAGCTAATTGCATATCCTTTACAGGATGTAGTAGTCATCTCCAGCATTGTTTGGCTGTTTGTGATTCCTGGGCAAGTTTATGTTCAGTAGCTTGCCATTGCTTTCTGAACAACCTGTGCTCATACCATTGTACTGAATACCAACACAAGGCGGTCTGCTTCCAAATCTCCCGCAGCTGTATTTCAAACGAATTGTATTCGTAACCCCTTCACCACAGTTACATGAAGTAACAGGGAATGAAAACAAGCAGTTTGACTAAATCTGGACTTGCAGCATATCAACAACTGCGCCACACTAAATGAAGTTTGATAAACATGGGACAGTTTTTGAGCCACTTAATTTGACACATGGTTTACTAAGAATTGGGAGCCACAGTGAGTAGCATGGGTCATATGTTCGAAACCCAATCTATGCAGCTTTATTGAAACTGACCAGGGCTTCCCTGTCAGCCCCAGCATACAATGGGTGCCAGGAAGTGTCATGGGAGATAAAGGCAGCCAGCATGATATTGTCTGCGTCACCCATGGAATGTTTATTGGCCTGTACCAAAATGGGGCTAGCACCATATACCTAGTGTGCTTCAAGCCATGTAAAGAGCTCTTTATTTTTGTGAAACAAAAATGTCAAACATGCCTCTGTGTGTGTGAAATGGTACTTTACTAAGACATAAACTTCAATTAAGGATGAACATAAAGAAATTGTGAAACAGCAACTGTATTCATGACATTCCTCCATGGCACTGTCTCAGTCCATCTGGCATCACTTCTCCTGGTCTGCCTTTGTCTCTTCTACCATTGATCTTTCCAGTTGTGACAATGCTTTTCAGTGCCTCCTTTGCCCTGTATGACCAAACAATGCTGTTTGTCTCCTTCTTGAATAGTCGTATTAGTTCTATATAATGTTCTACTTTCATTAACCTCTTCCAGGCAATCATTATTGGTTTCTCTCGCAGTCCAAAGTATTTGCAACATTCATCTTAGAGACCACATCCCTGTTACCTCCATGCATTTCCTAGTTCATTCACATTCTATGATTCACTGCCTTACAGTAATACATGTTCTATATAATATTTCAGCACTCTCTTTCTGACATTCAATGATAGTGACTTTTTGCATAAAATATTTTCCATTTTCTGTAATGTAGCTTTTGCTTGACCATCTGTTGTCATGTTATGATTGTCCTCAGCTATTTAAATTTATTAATTTGGTTATGCATTTCCCTTATATTGTTAAAATCTCATTTTGGTATTATCTTTTTCTTTTATATATAGAGAGGACTATAAGTTGGTAAAACAGATTATTGTTGTGTAGTGGATCTGAGAAACCTTTGTCTGGGATCCATATGGCAACAGAAATAGAGGAATACCTAAAAAAAATACACACAGACGAGAAGTAGAGACATAAATTAATAAAATGGAGAAGAAATGGATGGAGCAGCATGGGATAGGTAAGGATAGGATGGCTGGGAGTGAGTTGGTTGAGAGACTATGTCTGAATGGATGATCAGTGGACAAAGAATAAGATGGATCTGAGCAAGCTCACTTTAGAAGATTAAAGTGTAATCATCTGATAAAGAGCAAGGTAGAAACAGAATTTGATTAAAGAAAAGTGCCTTTACATTCATGAAACAGAAAAAAAAAGCATTTCAAAATCACATTATTGTGCAATATCTTACAGAGCAGATTTTCTGTAATTGTTTAAAAGTTGGATTTCCTGTTCAGTTAACAAGTTAGTTTACTGCAAGTTTTATTATTATATAAAATATACAATTCTTACACACCACATACTTCAACAGTGAATCATTCACCGTATAATGACTTGAATTTGATTCTCACATTTAGTGTCTAGGATTGTTGCTGAACTACAAGAATCCCCAGGAGGTAAATACATCCTATTCTTATACCTCTGACACTAATTAGTTCACACGACTCTGTAGGCTGTACGCATGTTTTATACATGTATAAAAGAATGCATCTTAGAATATTTTATACACAGTATATATTTCAGTTGGGAGCCATGATAGCATGATTGTTAGATGCTTGTCTATAGGCCAGGTAGTCATGGATTCTTCTTCTGCATTCATCCGGAGAGTTTTTTTGGACGAATCAACGACTGGCAAGAGAAGGTCAACCAGAGAGATAAATGGAGACGGATTGTATCTGCAGCAAAGAACCTCAATGGCTCGGAATGCTGAAGAAGAAGAAGATTGTGTTGTGCCTTATTACAGCAGAGCTGCGTTCTTTGCGCCATTAGGGCGACACATCTGACTTCTGTGGGCATTTGTTGACCGGGTTAACCTTCGCAGGGGTCATGGGTTCAAATCTGCAATGGGCCAGTTCTTTTAAATTGATGTGGGCTTCCAGGTCAACCCAGCCCACTTGGGTACCAGGAAATGTCTTGGGAAAATAGACCCAATATGACTAAAGGTGTGTCAAGGGCCCTTTACTTACCTGTTTACTGTATATGTCAGCTGGGAGGTATGATGGCACAGTGGTCATATGTTCAAATCTTCGTTGGGGCAGATTTTTCAAACATTGACCTGGGCTTCCCCATCAACTCAATCTAAAATGTATACCAAGAAATGCCCAAGGAAGTATGGCAGCCGGCTTGATGTCAATCCACATGATCCCTCAAGTTCTGATAGGTCTGTTAAAATTTGTAGTTTGCACTAGTATAGTATTCCATCAATCTATTTGCAGCTTTGTTTTCTCCTGTACACATCATGTTTCCTTGTTTAATTATCACCTGTTTGTTACTGGGTCCTTCATTATTGACGGCTCATTGATCCCTAGTGCTTTGTTTCCAGAAATCAGTGGAAAGTGTCCACCAGTTGCATTAGGTGGATCCCTTTGTAATGGGTGATCTGAAACTATCACTAATTCATGGTAATAGAGATGGCAGAGAGGATTAATTGATTGATGTAGCTGATGATTCGGACATTTATAGGCCTTCTATTTGAGATCAAGCTTCATACAACTTTGTTGTCATCACTGTTGTCATCACAAATAAATGTAACCACTGAACATTTGTTTTATCCCAAACTTGTATATGTTTATCATGTGCTCATGTAGCAAGGTTCCTTGCACTTCACGGAAGGAAAAATATTTACCCAAGACCACAAAGTCCTTTTGATTTGTGATCACATTTTACAAAATTACAGCAGTTCAAGTCTAGCTTCCCAAAATCAGAGAATTTCTATTGAAATTAATACTCTTTTGCACTCATACCTCCATGTTTTTATCTCTGATGAAATCATGAATTTATTTTATGTACATGACATTTCTGTACAGTTTGTGCTGGAATGAAGTTAACTGATGCCATATTTGTTTACATTGATTGTTGTAGGTTGGACAGGAATGTATGACCAGCCATCCCTCGGCTAATGCTACACACAGATAGATCTGATATTTCTATCTGAAACTCATGATATAGAAGATATTTCAGTCTGTTGTCCTGTTCTCAGTCTACAATTTATGACCTGATCTAGCCCTGAAAATTTATAAGCTTCCTTCTTCATATAGTTAGGGTGATCTTTTATAGAAGTTTTGTTTTTGCTCCATAAGTTGTGCTTAAATCATTTTGTTGTAGAGATCCATCTAGCTTTGCTAGTTTACCTGCTTCTGATCACCTGGTATGTTACAGTGGGACATTTAATCAAATTGATACTGGAATAATCATTGTGGGAACTTTTTGGTGGCTTTTATAGAGGGATGGAGTATGTTTGAGTGTCCTGAATGTAGTGATGTCATTTCTTAAACTCAATTCAGTAGCATGTTACAATGGGCGGTATTCACTGAATGATGCACTTGTCAAGACTTTTGGTAAAGTTTTCAAGAGAGAGAATCATAGAATTCAAAAATTGATAGTGATTTTTCTTGTTTTATTTTTTGAAACGCATCCAGCAGACTCAGAACATGAAACAACATACTCAGTTAATGCATGCACACAAAGCTACAGATAGTTTTTGCAGCAGTCTGTGCGTGCTGGCAGGTATGGATAGTTTTTGCAGCAGTCTGTGTGTGCTGACAGGTGCCTCAGATTGCAGAACACATACTGCAACATGGTAGCAAATATGGCTCAGGGGCCAGGGGTCTGTTTTGTGGTTGGTTGGGGCAACCATGGATGTCAAACTCTGTGAACGCCTGGAGGATCTGCATAAGAAAGCACATACCATGTCAAGTAAGTCAAGTAAAGGACCCTTTTACACACCTTTCCATGTATTAGGTATGTGTTGCTAGGCACATGTTTATAGACCAGATGGCACTCATGGATGATATGGTCAGTATCATGCCGGCTGCCTTTACTTCCCAAGACATTTACCCATGTTGGGCTGGGTCAATCTGGGAGCCCAGGTCCATTAAAAAATTTCCAATCTACCCCAGTGCATATTGAACCTTCGAGACAGCAGGTGAGTGTCTAGCCCTACACCCTTGCAGCTCCCACAGTTCATGTATTAGGCACAATTGCAGACATAAGTTGATTCCAAGTGAATGAGAAGACAAAGAAAGAAGGCTTAATCTTTGCTTACTGTTTCAGGTGTGCAGATAATTTAACTTAGTATAAAATTAAATACAGCCTTGCTTTATGTTCTATGTGGTAATTTAAATTTGGCATGAAGTAAAATACATTCTCATCTACTGTTTTTTGCTAAATATTTCATATTCTTTCTTGGGGATTGAGAGGGTGGTGGTGGTTTTGCAGAATGTTCATGTTCTGTGAGCGACACGGTATTTGTAGAGGTTTGTATTTGCAGGGAGCCAAATTTATGTTTGAAAGCGTGTGGAAGTATTGTCAGGAGCTGCTGGCCACAAGTGATTCTGTAGAAACAAGTTTCCTGCAGCAGAACCGACTTTGCCATGATGCATACTTGGCTTCACGCACCACACTTTATCTGGGAGGTGACAGCTACTTGCAGGAGTTACACCCCTTGAAGATGAAAGGTAAATGCTTTTTCTTTAAGTAACTGATCATAAAAGGATCTGGTTTTAAAGCATGAGAAAGATCTAGGTGCAGGTAGATATTTTTCTACAATAAGGGTCTGGACAGGCAGTATGACATATCTGGCACAAGAGATCTTTTTCCTTTTCCCAATGACAAGAACAGCCCAGCCAAGATCACAAGCTTGACTCAGGCTAGCAATCGCATGAGCTTGACTCAGACGAGGAAACTCGCGGTGAACTTAAAAAGTGATACAAAGACACCATGAAAGCCTCAATTAAAAATTGGTGTATTGATCTTGAAAACTGACATAGCATTGCTGCTAATTTCTCTGCTTGGTGTAGTGAAATTGTTCTGTAAACTGTTTGGCAGTTTTACGTAGCATTGATTGAAGTTAATTATTTATTTTTGTGTATGTTGAAAATAAAGGGAGATAAAACATCATTTGTTTCCAGAACACCCGCATGTGCTGGTTCATGGCCCTGCAGGATGTGGAAAGTCAGCTCTCTTAGCAAACCTAGTCAAGAAAATAAAGGATTCTGATGACAAAGTAAACTTTGTCTATCACTTTGTAGGATGTGCTCAGGGTACTACAGGTAACATTTCTTTCTGTTTCTGGTGACAGGACAGCATTAATATTTTCAAAGTAACAAAAAGCATATGCGGATATGAAAGGAAAACCACCACACTTTCTTCCCAAGAATAAGTTTATGAGCTAGTCACACATTGGAATGGAGTCACATGTTCAGAAGTTTCATACCAATGTTAGGACTGTTTAACCTGATATGACAAATAGTGCACATGACAGTTGTGATTCATAATTTTCTTTTGACTGTTCTTTTCTCATTCTCAAGTTACCATCTTCCATCATTACAACCATTTTGATTTTTTCTTTTGTTATTGCATTGGCTTGGCCACATGGCATGGACGAGACAGGAACACTGAGCTGATCCACGACTCTGGTGATCGAGTGAAATGGCGAATCATGACCGCCCACGCTTTCCGGCATGGCACATGATTGATTGATTGATTGCATTTATAATTTTCTGCTTCATTTGCCATTTTATCTTATCTTCTGCTGCTTCTATCCTTTGTTTCTATAATCTCCAAATATTCCCAAGTATGGATGACTAGAATTGAAGTATTTTATTTTTATATTTTTTGGTGAGTGTCTTCTGATATCCAGTTTTTATTTACAGTATGAGCATTTGCTTTATGCAGCGGGCATGTTAGGGAAGTTGATAGCAAACTGCGTTGATAATGTCATGAAGGAAATTGTCACGAGCCAGCAATGGGGTTACGAATGCAATTCGCAATCCTGTTTACCGCGTTTGAAATATGGCTGTGGGAAATTTGGAAAACACTGCCTTATGATGGTTTTCATACAGTGGTGTATGTGTCAGTCATTCAGAAAGCAATGGCAAACTACTGACATAAAACTTGCCAAGAAATCACAAACAACAAAATAAAAATGATATTATCATGAGCACAGTGGCTTACATATTTAATGGGCTCATTTTCTCCTGCGAAAGTGAGTGAGAGATTGGGCACCAATTCCTCCTCACATTCAGGCCTACAAAATGTGATAGTGTTTTGACATCACAGACTCGTAGCAGAAAACTGTTTCAGGGCAAATGTTTAATTGTTATCTGTCAGTATCCATTCATTGAGTATTATCTTAGCAAGTTAAAGAAATCGGCCTAAATTTAATTTAAAAGCCACACAGAATAAGGGGCATAGTAGCTCAGAGGTGTCTCTGGCTCATTTGGAACTGGTTCAATTCATGACATTGTCTGTGTGGAATTTTACAAATAAGAAAAGGATAGTAAACACCTCCCTGATACTGGAGTAGTGGACTGAACTGCTGGGGTTTTTGACAATGGCTTACTACTTGCAAGATGCTTGTGCTTGTGCGTTGTAAAAATTCCTCAGGAGTTGGAAATCAAAGAGAACAAGCAGAATAGGCCTCTGCCTAGGCTAAACTGGGCCACAGACTTGATGAAAATGTGCAACACAATATGCTTCATGATGTTATGTTTACATATTTATTAGTTCAACAGAACCTGCTCAAGACGAGTACCATTTTATGGACAGACCAGAACAAATCATTATTCTGCGCCTTAGAAGAGGACACAATAGATTACGCAACCACATGTATACAAAATTCAAGATAGGTGAATCAAACATGTGCACATGTGGATTGGTATCTCAGACAGCAGATCACATACTTCAAGATTGCCCAAAATATGACATATCTAGGCAAACCTTCTGGCCTAAAGAAACAACTATGGCTAGGCAAACCTTCTAGCCTAGAGAAATAACAGTAGAAGATAAACTCTATGGACCATTGAATGAACTAAAAAAGACAGTGAAATTCATACCAGAGACATTGCAAATGTAGACAAGTTTCAGGTGAATGAAAGAAGAAGAATTTCAACAAGATTTAAATGGTTAATGTAATACGTACCTTAAACTTTTGTTTCTGTCTAGATCCTAAAAGTATATTGCAGCGGATTTTAGCTGAACTGCAGCATATAAATGGAACAGAAGTGAAAGAAGATTTGGAATCTGAACATAAGCAGTCTGTCATTGATAAAGTGAATGTCAATGAGTTTCATGACATTTATGTCAGTGTACAGAATGAGATGCAGCATTCTTCTTCTGATGGGAAGCATGTGGTTATAATCATTGATGGCCTGGACAAGGTTACAGCTTCTAGTAAAACAGCAAAAGTAGGTACTTGCAACAGTATTTTGATTGTTACAATTATATTATTTACGACGACAGTAATTTTTTAAATTTTCTTTGTAAATGGTCATTTTGTCATTTTAATTTTAGAGTAGTGAAGACTTCTAGCTATTTTTTCTGTGTTTACATTTTAAATGTGCTTTCTGTGTGATTTCAAGTTTGTATCCTGGTTTGGAAACTAGGTCTCCTCGGATAAGGTTAACAAAAAAAGGATGTCCTGTAAACAAGTTATCCATGTTAAAAATCCCATGACAGTTGGAAATTGCAAAGAGTAGGCCGTAAGGTCACTGCCTTACCAAAATTGTTAGGGAAGAAAACCTGGCCACAGGTAGATAGAGCCTTTGCCTTGGATCCAATCTGTCTAGAAGAAGTAAACCTAGCCATGGGTAGATAGAGCCTTTGCCTTGGATCCAATCTGTCTAGAAGAAGTAAACCTAGCCATGGGTAGATAGAGCCTTTGCCTTGGATCCAATCTGTCTAGAAGAAGTAAACCTAGCCATGGGTAGATAGAGCCTTTGCCTTGGATCCAATCTGTCTAGAAGAAGTAAACCTGACACAAATCATGTCGAAGTCAGACGCACTGACTTTTGAGGTGCATAACTTGGTGTGGCACACTCTCCTTGAAAGAGGAACACAGAAGAAGAAGAACTGTATTTGTAACAGTCATGAATACAGAATAAGAAGAATTGTATTTGTAACAGTTATCCTGTTTGTAACAGTCACTTTGTTGTTTTACCCGTTAGATACCTGGCTGCTTTAATTATGCTTTTTTAATTGTGTCTGGCATTTACTTTCAACTTCATATCCTGGTTATAAACTGAGCAATATTAACCTGCTGAGGTATGTAAGGAAACTTGTGTGCCAACCTAGCATCAGGGAATCTGATACTCAAAAGTGTGAACCCAAGCTTTTGTAAGGTAGTGCTTTGTAGTTCTTCCCAACTACTGCCACAAGCCTCTGTAAGGTAGTTCTTCTTAACTACTGTCACAAGCCTCTGTAAGGTAGATCTTCCTAACTAATGTCACAAGCCTCTGTAAGGTGGTTCTTCCTAACTACTGTCACAAGACTCTGTAAAGTAGTTCTCTTCCTAACAAATGTCACAAGCCTCTCTAAGGTAGTTCTTCCTAACTACTGTCCCAAGCCTCTGTAAGGCGGTTCTTCCTAATGTCACAAGCCTCTGTAAGGTAGTTCTTCTTAACTAATGTCACAAGCCTCTGTAAGGTAGTTCTTCCTAACAACTGTCCCAAGCCTCTGTAAGATGGTTCTTCCTAACTACTGTCCCAAGCCTCTGTAAGGTAGTTCTTCCTAACAAATGTCACAATCCTCTGTAAGGTAGTTTTTCCTAAATACTGTCCCAAGCCTCTGTAAGGTAGTTCTTCCTAACTACTGTCCCAAGCCTCTGTAAGGCGGTTCTTCCTAATGTCAAAAGCCTCTGTAAGGTAGTTCTTCTTAACTAATGTCACAAGCCTCTGTAAGGTGGTTGTTCCTAACTACTGTCCCAAGCCTCTGTAAGGCGGTTCTTCCTAATGTCAAAAGCCTCTGTAAGGTAGTTTTTCTTAACTAATGTCACAAGCCTCTGTAAGGTGGTTCTTCCTAACTAATGTCACAAGCCTCTGTAAGATGGTTCTTCCTAACTACTGTCCCAAGCCTCTGTAAGGTAGTTCTTCCTAACAACTGTCCCAAGCCTCTGTAAGATGGTTCTTCCTAACTAATGTCACAAGCCTCTGTAAGGTGGTTCTTCCTAACTAATGTCACAAGCCTCTGTTAGGTGGTTCTACCTTACTACTTATATCATCAACCAGTGCCTTGCCGGCTGGCGCAAATGATCATGCCTCTCCACAAATTGCAATCTCTGACAGCATGGATCAATTCATGTTTTGACTCCCTTCTGTGCCATGACACAAGACTGTCAGGAATCTTTTCCTGCTGTCTTCCTCTCTCTCTCTTTCTACAAATCTTTCTGGTTGTCACGACATTTTCCAGTTTTTGTATATACCAGCATACATAACGAATGCTATATAAGATGAGGTGCAAATTTCAGCTTACTTTTCATGAGTTTAATTCATCATCATCATCATCAAGTTAATCTTTCTGAAGACTGGTGTTGAAGTCGTCTGATCGTGTCCCTGTGGAGCACCTCCAATCCATGTTAACCTCATGTATTATTAGATTTATATTCAGACTATTTTATTTAGCATAGCTAGAGAATGTAAGAGAGGAGCAGCTGGCCGAGTGGCTAGAATGCTGGATTATTAGATTTATATTCAGACTATTTTATTTAGCATAGCTAGAGAATGTAAGAGAGGAGCAGCTGGCCGAGTGGCTAGAATGCTGGATTCCCATTCAGAAGATCCAGGTTTGAATCCTCAATAAGGTGATGACATTTTTTTCTGTCTGCGACTGCACTAGCCAGGTGGTCTTAATTCCTCTGGTTCAAGATGCCCCACTGTCTTACACCTCAAAGTACTATAAGCAATAATGACAATGACAGAGAATGTAATATAACATTGTAATTTTGTGACATTGCATTTTTTCCTTTAGAACTGTTAGTAGATTCTTCAAGAGACTCCTGCATGAAAGGGGCCATGTTTCTTACATTTGTTGACCTGATTTATTATCTGCATTGTGCAGGAGTTTATATTGCTGTTTTGGCATTGAATACATCTGTTTCAACAAGAGAACTTATAAGTAATAGACAATATTTATATTACGATTATCATCATCATTTGCCATGCCGATAAGCGTGGACAGTCATGGTTCTCACATGACACATGATCACATGATCACCAATCTTTGATCGGGCCTGTATTCATATCCAGAATATGCTATGTGACCATACCATTGAGGTATTTATCTCTTTGCCTTCCTCTTGCTCTTTTTCACATCAGTTTTGCCAGTTGTCACAAAGTTTTCAAGCTTATTTTCTCCTCACAGCGTGCCCCAAAACTTGATTGTCTACAACTAATTTCTCTAATCAATTTACGGTTTTTGTTTGTTGCTTGTAGAACTTTATCATTCCCTTTTCTGACCATCTATGATATTCTATGTATTTTCCCCAGACACCACATGTCCTTGGCTATTAGAAGTTTCTCAGCTTGTCTGCTTATGTTATGCCTATAAGTTTTTAAATAACCAGTGTTTATTTTGTTATTGTTGCAAAGTTGTTCTTTTTTGCATTAAAATAATAAATGTATGTTACAAAAATGTTAAAGTTTGGATTTGTTGAAAAATGAAGACTGAACTGCTCCTATTTAGAGATATATTATAATTAATTATAAAGCATGAATTAATTAAATAAAATTTTTGTCTTGTGTAATAGTAGACCCCTTATTTCAGAGTGTCTTTTGTGGTGGTCAAGGGTGATTTTATCTACTGATATGTATGGTTAATTGTTTCTTTCTGTTTTTCAACAGCTTAAGAATATTTTCTTATATAATTACTTTTATTGGTTGTTTGTTTCCAGCATCTGTACTGGTTGCCGGAGAAGTTTCCTTGTGGCATTTCATTGATTGTGTCTAGTGTTACCTCCGATACTGAGACCTTTGACCTTCTTGTGACTGAGCGAAAATTTTATGATCTTGAAATCATGTCACTCCCCAGTGATATACAAATAGAGATTTGTAAGGTAAATTAACTAGGAAGGGAAAAGTATGATTTAAAAACAGAACAAACTATCATTATTACATTTGTAAAATTATTGCGAATGTCTGCCTTGGTAGATGGTACTACCTGCTTTCTGTTAGCCCTTACCAAACCCGACACCCCACATTGTGCCAAAAACCTTGGCAGAGGAGCAC
The DNA here is from genome assembly GCA_963921405.1 of Cepaea hortensis. Classification (NCBI taxonomy): domain Eukaryota; kingdom Metazoa; phylum Mollusca; class Gastropoda; order Stylommatophora; family Helicidae; genus Cepaea; species Cepaea hortensis. The sequence continues at coordinate 19,434,597 of OY992881.1, read as the reverse complement.
AATTGGGAGTGTACAAGCCTTATCCTGGTGTGAGGAAATGCAACCGACTAAATGTTATGGCAGGGCAGACCAGGATCTAATCTTGGTTTGCAACTGATCTATGATCGAAGTTCCGACAGGCGGACATTTAGAGCATTGCTTTGCTGATCTGGCAGCTTCTGCAGCTTGTCTTGTTCCAGATGTATTAGTGTTATCTTTCCTCTGGAGTAAATTAGGCAGGCTGAGAGAGAGGGGGGGGGGAGAGAGAGAGAGAGAGAGAGAGAAAGAGAGAGAGAGAGAGAGAGATTCTTGAGCAACACATGGTCTCTACAAATCAGCCCAGGCTTTGTGCTATGAAGAGGTTATTATGCCTTTTTTGAAGTGTAAAAAACTATCGTTGGTCAAGACTGCAAGGTGCCAGTTGTAGCAATGTCTGCCAAAAGATTTGTTAAGATTAGAGATATGGTTGGTTCTCTGGTTGGAAGACCTCTGCAAAACTGAGTTATAATTCTTGAGTCTGATATCCAGATGTTCAGGGTTCCTGAGCCCAGAAAAGGACTTCCTTTGATCAGGATGAGGCTGGATTAGAGATTAGAGTTATTCCTCCTGATCCAGTACCATCTCGTACGGGACTTTGATACAGAGCTCTCCAAGCTCAGAAACCATCAGGATGTTCAAGACTGGTACATGAACTTCACATCTGCTGAGAGGCATGATGATCTTTGGAACGTCGAGCAGACCGTGGCACCAGTTTGTGGATTTGTGCTTAGGCTGCACTGTGAAGGGGTGCCTAAGTTGAAGGTGTAAAGTTTGGTGATGACAAGAAGCTGAAGCTGGCTGTTGCTTCCTTTGGTTATATTCAGGTTTGTGTCTAAAGATGTATAAAGAAGAAGGGGGAGGGGGAGGAAAAAGAACAAGAAGGTAAAGTGAAGAAGAGGAAGAGGAGGTAGAAGTAGAAGAGGGGTGCATGAGGAGGAAGAGGAAGAAGACAACAAGGAGAAGTTGTAGGATAGAGAGGAAAATAATGAGGAGGGGAATTGAAGAAGAAGGGAATGAGAGGGGAAGGAGTAAAAGAAGGACAATGAAGAAGAAGAGGAGATGAAGATGAAGTAGAGGATGATGAGGAAAAAGAAGAGAGGGATGAGATGAATATAGAGGTGAAGTTGGGGGAAGGGGAGAAAGAGGAGAATATGGAAGATGAGGAGAAAGAAGAGGTGAAGAAGAAGAGGTGGAGAAGTAGGCGGAACAAGAAGATAAGACAGAAGAGGGAGAAGGAGGAAGAGAGATGAGAAGAAGAGGACGACAGCCAATGAGGAGAAGTTTTAGGATGGGTAGGAAAATAAAATAAGGGGGAAGGAGGAGAAAAAGATATAGGGTGAGATGGAGAAGGGGAGGAGGAGAAGAAGATAAAGAAGAAGAAGACAAGTAGGAAGAAGAGATGAAGAAGAAGAAAAAGAAGAGAAGGAGACAAAAATAGAGGTAGTATTGAAGGAAGGGGAGTAGGAGGAGAATTTGAAAGAACAGAGGGAAAGGAGCAGGAGAAGTAGAATGTAAAGAAAAAAAGGGGGAGAAAGAAGAAAAGAAGGTAGCAGAGGAAGAAGTAGTATTAAAAGAAGATGAAGAAGATGACAATAAGGAAGACAAGTTGTAGAAGGAGGTGGAGTTGGAAAAAGACAAAAAAGTTTGCATTCCATTGAATAAAGACAAGTAGGAAGCTTTAACTTCCTTATTTAGCAATATAATTCCATCCCTAGTGTTTGACGCATTTTTTTACTTATAGGAAACCCTTCTCACACATGGGAAGGAGCTTTCTCCTCATCAGCTGCAGAGAGTGGTTGCATCAGAGCAAACACGAAATCCTCTATTTCTGAAGATTGTCCTTTCTGTAAGTAACTTGATACACAGTTATTTTAGTAAGAGATCATCAAAATCAGTTATTTTAACTGTTTCCGTACATGTCATCTTTTACAAGATACTGACTGAGCCCTATCTGTACATGAAGTATTTAAAATGTTTAATTTTCAATTTGGGCTCTGTATTCTGCAGACCATGATTGATAGTGGCAGAATAATTTTTTATCTGCTTACAATCAAAGTATCTAAAGTTGAGAAGAAAATCATACTAGTGTAAATTTTGTTAGTCCAAACAATAATTATATTTTGACACTTTGGCAAATGTGTTGCTAATGAATTAAGAATATATATTTTGACAAATAATTAATAATATTCTTTTTAAAGATTAATCTTTTTGTTGCTCATATGGCAAAGATATCAATATATTAGAAAGTTGTTAATGAAGTAACATAACATGCAGATGTGTTGCTAATGAAGTTACATACGTAAATATGTTGTTAATGATGTACCATAACACACAAATGTTGTGTTTCCCCAAAAACGAAGCCTTCCCAATTAATCGTAGCAGGGCAGAGCATCTTTCAAATGTCCTACTGGATGACAGATGTTCTACTAGATGACAAATGTCCTACTAGATGACAAATGGGTTTTGGGATGAAGTGATTTCTCCTCACTGCTGTGTTGAAGCCTGCTTAGGGTCACAACCTTGTTTGCTTTGAGGCTGAAAGATAGTAAATCCCAACGAAGAGGGGACAGTTAACACCCAAACCTTGCAATCATGCTTAGAAAATACACATAATGTTCCTAAAATTTACAATGTATGAAATGTAGAAAGTTTGTAAACAAGCGGTTCGGTTAAACCTATGTTTGTCTACAAACAAATTGTCTATGAGATTAGAGGTTTAGTCTGTTCAGTTTATCACATCTTCTGCCTTTAACTCCCAATAGAACCTAGGCCATTAATTAACTCACACCAACCCTTCCTATCCATGGCTGTCTCCTGCAGCTCCCTCCATGTCCTCCCCATATTATTCACCTCTGTCTCTAATTCTCTTCTCTGTGTGCCTTTAGGCCTCCCTCTTTTTCTGTTGCCTTGCAGGTTTCAGATGAAGAACTTTCTAGTTATATTATTCTCAATATATGTCTTATCCTGTGTCTTTTCCTCACACTCTTAATTCACTGACATTTGATTAGTTCTCTCCATGAGTTCTGCATTTCTGATACTGCCGTACCATTAAATGTTTTTTTTTTAGATTGTTTAGGCTTAATTTCTTTTCCATTATTTACATATATAAATTTGTTCTGCTATATTGCCATGATAAAATATTAATTACATATGTGTAACATATATTTTGTCGCAAAACAATATCAGAAAGATATCCACATAACATGTGTTTCATATATATTGGCTCAAACAATATCAGAAAGGTATCCACATAACATGTGTTTCACATATATTTTGGCACAATACAATATCAGACAGATACGCACATAACGTGTGTGTTTAATTTTTCTTGCAGGAAATTTCCATCTATGGATACTTCAGACTTCTGGACAAGAAAATAGATTCACTGATTTATTCTAATGGGTAATTAAATTGGAATATTCAGCACTGAGTTAATGTAATTGTTTTATACTGTGTATTGTGTGCACACTTTGATCCTTTTCTGTGCACAATTAGAAGTACATGTGCATGTCTGTGCTTATATATCATTTTACTATATTTATGCTGTATAGGTTAAAAACACAAAGTGGACTTTTAAACAAATAATAACAGTTAATCTTATTCATTTATTTAATATATTTTTCATTATATTTCAGAATGAAAAGATATTCACACTTTTTTATGTACTAAAGATTTTACTTCTAATGTGTTAAGAAAAAGTCATCCTGAATTAAAAAATAAACCATATTCTACTAATCTGCAGGCAGCGTATTTAAAGACAATATATATTTGTGCTTTATTCATTAGTGTCAAGGATCTCCTAAGCAAAGTCCTGCAAAGACTTGAAGAAGATTATAACGTGCAGGATCATCCAGATCCATTGGTACAACAGGTGTGTTCTCTATGACTGTATCCCAGTTCTTTCTAAGTCATTACGACATTTAATTTGGCCAAAAAATATTTCAGTTTCCAAAACATGATGCTGTTTCTTGTAGATACAATACACATACTGAGATTTACAGTGTTAAACAAAAATATTGTATGGTATGATTATAACTTCTATTTTATGAGTTTTCTTCTGTTTTCATTCTTTATGACAGTGGTTTCTGTCGATAAATTACTTTAAGAACTATTGGGTGTTCTTTATAAGTCTTGTGGCTGCTCAACTCCTCAAAAGTGTCTATTATGTAGTAACAGATGGATGGTGTCTCTTTTCCTAATTCACACTTGCTGTTGAGCCAAAGGGTGGGCAACCCTAAGCTTGCATTCCACAGCCAGATATGTTAGTGTGGTTGCATCATATCCATGTTTGTTTAATGCACCCTTGAAGTTTTTGATCCAACCATCATTTTCTTGGTCTTCCTCTGACTTAAGATTTCTTTTGGTTGTATGCTCTATTTTGCAGTTGATCAATTCATTCTCATCTTATATCTAAACCACTTTATTGGTTGTCTCTTGATGAATTCAACACATGATATTACACTTATCATATTTCTGATGTCATCTTTTCACAGTCTGTTTCTTCTGAAAGCCTCAGCAGTCTTTCTTAGGTTTTCATCTTTTTTCTCTTGATGGAATATTGATAAGGACCAAGTTTCACATTGATAGCATAATGTTGAAAAAAAAAATACTGTCATCATTTGTCGTTCGACTTCCATCAGATCTCATATGTGAATTTGAAATATAGTAACTCGTACCTTCACTTGAAAATAAAGTACACTGTAAATTGTTTAGTTTTATAATGCATTGCCCATGTGACACACATGAAATGAATTATTTACATGTAAGTAGGTAAAGGACCCTATTCCATGCCTTGAGGTGTGTATATTGCTAGTGGTATATTTTTATAGAACAATCAATGCTCAATGGGTCATGTGGTCTGTATGTTCTGGCCACCTTTACGTCCCAGAAATAATCCCTCCATCCATGGCGGTTCAAATACAAATACATGATCGCCGGCCCAGCAGGCAAGCGTGATATCCACTGTTATCCCTCCATCCATGGCGGTTTAAACACATGATTGCCAGCCCAGCAGGCAAGTGTTATATCCACTGTTAACCCTCCATCCATGGTGGTTCAAATACATGATCGCCGACCCAGCAGGCAAGCGTGATATCCACTGTTATCCCTCCATCCATGGCGGTTCAAACACATGATCGCCGGCCCAGCAGGCAAGTGTGATATCCACTGTTATCCCTCCATCCATGGCGGTTTAAACACATGATTGCCGGCCCAGCAGGCAAGTGTTATATCCACTGTTAACCCTCCATCCATGGCGGTTCAAATACATGATCGCCGGCCCAGCAGGCAAGCGTGATATCCACTGTTATCCCTCCATCCATGGCGGTTCAAACACATGATCGCCGGCCCAGCAGGCAAGTGTGATATCCACTGTTATCCCTCCATCCATGACGGTTCAAATACATGATCGCCAGCCCAGCAGGCAAGTGTGATATCCACTGATATACCATGGCTTCACACTAACATGTAGCTTTGCAAAATAATGAAGGCTGAATGTAAATGTTAAAGAATCATCTAGTCCACAATTCATCTCTTCATTTTTTTTAAAAGCCATAAAAGTGTAGGGTTTATGATTGATACCAAGTACTTGTGACCAATAATACCTAAAGTATGATTGACTGTTATTGAACTGATACCAAGTACTTGTGACCAATAATACCTAAAGTATGATTGACTGTTATTGAACTGATACCAAGTACTTGTGACCAATAATACCTAAAGTATGATTGACTGTTATTGAACTGATACCAAGTACTTGTGACCAATAATACCTAAAGTATGATTGACTGTTATTGAACTGATACCAAGTACTTGTGACCAATAATACCTAAAGTATGATTGACTGTTATTGAACTGATACCAAGTACTTGTGACCAATAATACCTAAAGTATGATTGACTGTTATTGAACTGATACCAAGTACTTGTGACCAATAATACCTAAAGTATGATTGACTGTTATTGAACTGATACCAAGTACTTGTGACCAATAATACCTAAAGTATGATTGACTGTTATTGAACTGATACCAAGTACTTGTGACCAATAATACCTAAAGTATGATTGACTGTTATTGAACTGATACCAAGTACTTGTGACCAATAATACCTAAAGTATGACTGACTGTTATTGAACTGATACCAAGTACTTGTGACCAATAATACCTAAAGTATGATTGACTGTTATTGAACTGATACCAAGTACTTGTGACCAATAATACCTAAAGTATGACTGACTGTTATTGAACTGATACCAAGTACTTGTGACCAATAATACCTAAAGTATGATTGACTGTTATTGAACTGATACCAAGTACTTGTGACCAATAATACCTAAAGTATGACTGACTGTTATTGAACTGATACCAAAGACAAATTAATGTAAAATGTGACTAAGAAAAACAAGATGTGCAGGAAATGAAACAACAGAAGGAAGGAGGTGAAAACGGAAAGGTGAAAAATCAGTATGGTGTTTTTAAAAAATCCATATACACATATGTGACCTTTTTATTCACTTTTTGCCTTTTATCCCCCATTGGGAGATAGGCCCTCAAACAACTCACCCTGAACCACCTATCCTCAGCTATCCCATGCAGTTCTGTCCATGTCCTCCCCGTTTTATTTGTTTCTGTCTCTACTTCTTTTCTTTGTGTGTTTTTAGGTCTTCCACTATTTACTTTGTCCTGTGGATTTTAAACAAACACCTTTCTAGTTATACTATTCCCAGGTTTTCTCAGTGTGTGCCCCATCCAGCGCCAGCATCTTTTCTTCACCTATTGATTCAATGAGATTTGTCTAGTTATCTCTGTGAGCTCTACATTGTAATTCAGTCATACCAATTTTAGTTCTTTTTTGTGCAAGCACCAATTAATGAATGTTTGTAGTTTATTTATAATTATTTTTTGTCGTTCTTCATGTTTCTGATCCATACAGTTATATCGATTTAAAGTTAGAATTTAATATTTTAAGGTTGGAGCTTTTTAATTTCTTTAGACTTCCACATATTTCCTAGTGCTACAAAAGCTCACAAATTCTTATTTTTGTCAGTGTAATCACTGGATGGTTACCCTGACAATGTTATGAGCAGAGTGGGATGAGTGTTCGATGTCTGCACTTGCTGTTCACTATGCAAGGGAAAGACTGGCCACCCATTCCTCGTACACTCAAGCCTAAAAATGTGACGGTCCTATTACGTCACATACCCACTGCAGGGTCCTGCTGCAGGACTTGTTTGTTTTTTTCTCCGCTACATTTGTATCTCATTGGTTGAGGAAAAGACACAGGCACTGGATAGGGTGCACTAAGAAAACCATATACAAGTTTAACCAGAAAGTCGTTTCCCTGCAACCCACAGTGCAGATGAAATTGATGATAGACCTAAAGATGGAATTAGAGATAGAGATGAATAACATAGGGAAGATATTGAGGGAGTATATGAGATTATAAAAGACAGGACAGCATGCTGTGAGTTGATTGTAGGTCTATGCTTCATAGGGGATTCAGGGGAGAAATAAAATACTTTTGGGTTAGTGATGTTTGGAATGTGATATTTCTGTTGCAAGTTAAGTATTCTTGTTTTCCTTTTTTTGTGTGTGCTAAAAATTACTTTAGTCAGAATGTTAGAAGTTTGCATCTTTTGTTTATTGAGCTCCCACTGAACATAAAACTTGCCCAGAAATCACGAACAGCCAAAAAAATGCTGGGGTTGACTGCTATGTCCGTAAAGGATATGCAGCTAACTAAAAAAGTCATGTTTTATATTCATCGACTGCCAAATGCTGACAGGTAACAGTTATTATATTTAAATTTATTCAAGTGCTAACTGCTGACAGGTAATAATTATTACATTTATATTTATTCAAGTGCTAACTGCTGACAGGTAATAATTATTACATTTATATTCATTCAAGTGCTAACTGCTGACAGGTAACAATTATTACATTTATATTCATTCAAGTGCTAACTGCTGACAGGTAACAATTATTACATTTATATTCATTCAAGTACTAACTGCTGACAGGTAATAATTATTACATTTATATTCATTCAAGTGCTAACTGCTGACAGGTAATAATTATTACATTTATATTTATTCAAGTGCTAACTGCTGACAGGTAATAATTATTACATTTATATTCATTCAAGTGCTAACTGCTGACAGGTAACAATTATTACATTTATATTCATTCAAGTACTAACTGCTGACAGGTAATAATTATTACATTTATATTCATTCAAGTGCTAACTGCTGACAGGTAATAATTATTACATTTATATTTATTCAAGTGCTAACTGCTGACAGGTAACAATTATTACATTTATATTCATTCAAGTGCTAACTGCTGACAGGTAACAATTATTACGTTTATATTAATTCAAGTGTTAACTGCAGACTAGTAACAATTGTTTTACATTATTTCAACTGCCAGCTGCTGACACATAACAATTAGTTGTGTGACATTATATAAAAAGTTTATATGCATAAAAAACATAACAGTAAATATGCTGATTTAGTACTTCTTGTGAGCTCATGCTAAACCATTTTTGTGTAATTACTGTAACTATAGGTCCTGAGCGCCATTGCAATGTCCCACCATGGTCTGTCAGAAACAGAGTTGCTTGATATGTTTCACATTGAATCTCAAGTCTGGTCTCCATTTTACTTTGCTGTGGAATTGTTCTTAATAAATGATGCAGGTTTACTTAGGTGTGTATGCATCCACTGTTCATCTCTAATTTAATTGGCTGAAGCTTTTAAGAAAATCATGAATGTAAAATATCAAGCAAGATTAATGCTATAATTGTCAAAAATTGAATATATTTATATATAAATGTGCTTGGGTGGGTGGGTGGACAGCACCATATACCCAACACGCCCCAGTAAAATATATATATATATATATATTTTTATTGATTTTTTAATTAGATTATGTAGTGGCTAAATCTACTGAGCGTAATCTTGCCATGAAATCAACAATCAGCAGATGTTGACAACGATGTCCTGTAAAGGACATGCGAAAAAAAAAAAGTGGCTAAATGCCGGCTCTGTGGCGAAGGGGTTACAGACGCAGTTCGTAATCCCGGATACCCACGTTCGAAACACAGTTGCACACGATTTGGCTGTAAACCGTCTTGAATTGGTTTTTTACGAAATGGTATGGGTGTCAGTCGTTCAGAAAGCAATGGCAAACTACTGAACGTAAACTTGCCAAGAAATCACAACAAGAAATGCTGGTGTTGACTGCAATGTCCTGTAAATGATATGCAACTAATTACTGGCTAATACCAGTTGGATAAATGTATATACCTAGGGGCAATTATAACATCAAATGCAAAATTCAGAGATTAAGTGCAAAATAGGGCAAGCAAAAGCTTCATTTAAGAAAATGAGAAGTAACTTATGCAATATGTCACTGTCATTGAATGTAAGAAAGAGAGTGCTGAAATGGTATATAGAACCTGTTTTATTTTATGACAGTGAATCTTGTAACATAAATGAACACATTAAAACAAAATAGGAAGAACTTAAAAGCAACTGAGATACTGTTCCTGGAGTGAATGTAGCAAATTCCTTGGATTGCCAGAGTAACAACAATTGCCTGAAAGAAGTTAATGAAACTAGAACATTATATTCAACATTAAGAAAGAGACAGACAGCTTTCTTTGGTCATGTGATGAGAAGAGAGTTGTTGGAGAACACTGTGACAACTGCAAGGATCAATGGGAAAAGAGGCAGAGCAGACCAAAAGAAATGTGATGCTAGATGGATTGAGACAGTGAGATGAAGGAATGTCATCAACAGAGTTGATCCAAAACACCAAAGTCTGGGATCTGGGGATAGACATGAACGCCTTTGCCATGATGTCATTATGATGACGTATAGCATGGGGGTGAAAAGTGCTTGTATGGTTGTCATTTATTTTTTTTTTATTTTTCTAAGATTTGCTGCAAATTATGCACCTTCTGAAATAAACTCTACAGACACATTATTGAGAATACAAAGATGATTTAATTCTTCCATAAAATATGTTTGTACAACATGTAATGATAAAGTGGCAAATTAAACTTAGATTGGAGTGATGTTGAGTCCATATTTTCCACTATGTAAAGAAAATAGATATGTGAAACATTTATCAAATAATAAATGAAAATTAGTCACATAAGAAAGAGAAAATAACTGAAAATAAATCATAATCTCTCACTGGTTCAGAGACTGCAGTACATATAATGGAATGCACGTCAAATATTTATATCTGTTTATCTCTCATTTACAGATTTGCCTTCTCTGAGTTTGAGCAAGCTGTTAATGAACAATACTTGTATTCCACTAGTCAAAGGTATGTGTGTATGTAGAATTTAATTTAACCTCCTCTCTTACATTAATTGACATCAGGTAGTTTTTATGTGTTAAGTTGAGTTGAGCTAAGAAATGACATCACTGCACTCAGGAATTCCCACATGCGCTCCATCCCCTCATACAACAGCCAGTGAAGAGTCACACTGCTAATCGTTCCAACTGCCATCTGATATAAAGTTCTCCTGGCCTGGTCTTCCCTCTTAGTTTGGAGATTCATGCAGAACCTCTGCTGATCCCCCACTATATTCTCTCAACATATGGGTTCTCAGTCTGTTCCACTGCCTTCTACACCTGGTCCCACGGGAAACTTTAAGTATATGATCTTTGTTGATGTGTATATTGTTGAATTACCAAAGTAAAGAAAAACAGGTCAGTCAAATTATACTGAGAGGCTAATCAGAGATACAGATGTAGGGAAAAACACTGGCTTCATGTTGGTAAATGAACAATGCCCTCAAATTGGTCAATAAACACCACGTGTTCGTCAATAAACACTGACTTCATGTTGGTCAATAAATGCTGACCTCATGTTGGTCAATAAATGCTGACCTCATGTTGGTCAATAAATGCTGATCTCATGTTGGTCAATAAATTGCATTCCTCTTATGTTGGTCAATGAAAAATGCTGTCATGTTGGTCAAGAAACAATGACTTTATGTTGGTTATAAACAATGATTGGTTGGTCATTTATATTTGCACTGAATTGGTTCATTTCATATTCATTAATAATTGTTATAGCTGTTTCATTGATGTTAAACATAACCCTCAATGTGTGTGAGCAAGTAGGCATTTTTACATTTAATAAAGCCATCGTTACAATTATGTTGAGCCTTGTCATTGTCAGACAGATGGAGATATTAAAATAAAAAAAGCGATAGCAGTATTCATTGCCCTAGTCAATTTGTGGAAGCCACAAGAGATCACATCTAGATCCAAACTTAGAATACTTAACACTAAGGTCAATGATGTTTGGATAAGAAACATGCAGAGTGACCAAAACAGTTACTAATAAACTACAAACATTTGCTAATTGGTGTCTGTGCTGAGGAGAATGATTAACATGGTAAAACCAAATCAACAAAATGGTGCTCATGGAGAGAACAATACAAATTACAGTAAATCAGAATGTGAGAAAGATCTCTGACACTAGATAGGAAACAGTGACAAAACCTGAATAACCAGAAAATCCTTCATCAGGGACTCACGGTGCACAAGAAATAGATGGATACCCAAAAGACAAAATGAAAGAGTTAGAGAAATGTATGGATGATATGGGGGAGGACAGGAAGGGAGCTGCAGAAGATAGCAAAGGATTGTGGGTTGGTTGAAGGAGGATGCTACATTGGGAGGTAAAAGACAGAAGAAGAAGAAGACAATGAAGACAACAATGATGATGATGACGATGACGAACATGAAGAAGATGAAGAAGAAGAGGAAGACAAAGAAGGGCGAGGAAGGTGAAGATGAAGAAGACGGAGATTAAGAAGATGAACAAGATGAAAAAGAAGAAGGATCCAAAGATGAAGAAGAAGAAGATGAAAAAGATGAAGAAGACGGTGAAGAAGACGACAAAGACAATGATGAAGATGAAGAAGATGAAATTTAACATTTATCTGAGCCTAGGTTCAGGTCTCACACTGGCAAAGTCCTTGAAGCACAAGGCAGCCCATCCATAGACTGGCTCCCCAGTCTGGTTAACATTCCACGGATTGTCATGTCTCTCCTCAAATGTGAATCTCTAATACCTGTCTTGCACATTCTTCAGATTCTAAGCTTGGAAAGGAAAGGGACAGATCTGCACCACAGAGCCTGTGGTGTTGTTACTTAGATGCTTGGTCAGAAGGAAAGTCTCTACACCAAACTCACTTCGATAGATGCATATCCTTTTCATGGCTCAGATATTCTGAAGATCAGTGGATCAGACACTCACAGTTTTATAGAAGATTCTCATGCAAACAACCAATCAACTGAGCAGCCAACCAATTATCTATGTTCTTGTATTTCAGAGTCACTGTGATACGACAGCTTATTGAATATTTTGACAAGATCAGAAGGGTTGGTACAAGTGTTTTTGTACACATTAAATCTATCAACATCTTCCCATGTCTTCAGAAAAGTTGTTTCTCTTTTATTAATTTTTAAAAAAACTTAATTCATCATAATGTAATTATAATGTTAAATACACAAATATAAAATATAAAGTGAATTTTTGAACATGAATGAACAAATTAGAGAAGAAAGCTTGGGGGTAGTGAAGATCTGGTTTCAAAGAAGAATTTTGTGAATACCGTTGGCGGCCAGATTAACTAACAACGATTAGCTGTAAGAGATTAATGAAAGTAGAACATTATACACAACTATAAGGAAATGTTCTTTAGACATATAATAAGAAGAGAGACATTGAAGAACATTGTGATGGCTGGAAAGATCATGCACTGGTAGAAGATGCAGAGGCAGACTAAGAGAAGTGATGCTGGATGGTCTAAATTAATTACATGAAAGGGATGTCATTAATAGTTTTGATCATTAACACCAAAGACCGAGATCTGTGGGGAAACTTCAACATCTATGCCACTTTGCAAGGCACACGATGCTGATAATGTTTAAAGCTGAGTCAAATTTTGAGCCAGGCAGCCATGAAAAAAGATACTAACAAATATTGTTCCCTTGTCAACTTTCCAGTTAAGTATTTAAGTCTCTTTGATGCAAATAGTTTATTGTAGAAAACAGCAAGTGAAATGGTTCGAACACTTAACCAGGCTACCAACTGACAGTATACCACAACAAGCAGGTGATGTACAGACCATTAGGGACCAGAAGAATAGATCAACCTTGAAAAGGGTGGACAGAGGAAATAACATAGTCCAAGGGGGTTGCGTGGTCTTGAGGTATGGTGTCCGCCTCGAGTGCTGGATGTCCTGGGTTCAAGCCCCGGTGATGACCGGGATTTTTTTACGTGGACTTCTAGTGATAAAATTTCCCCTAGTCTCTGGGTAGTGAGATCGGACGCCCATGTGTATTGTTGCACATGTAAAAAATCCCTTGGCAGTTGGAAATCAAAAAAGAGTAGCCTAACGGCACTGCCCAGGCAAAATTCTGAGTTAAAAATCTACCCAAAGTATTTTCAGGATCCTCGCCGGTGCTACGGAGTTCATGCACTGAGCTGAGTTTCTCCATACTCAGATTTGAGTTAGGAGGAAAACGAAGCACTTATGGGTTGCACCCCTGTACCGTGATGTTGATCCTTCGACTAAACTAAACTAAACTAATAACATAGTCTATGGGAATCTTGATTTATAAAGCCCATAAACTGGCACTCTCCTGCTGTCAAAGAGCTGTCTATTTCATATTGGGTTGTATACTGAAAGTAAAAGAACATAATAATTTCTCTAATCTGGGCTTTTCCCTGAACATATGCTGCCATGAAGAATTTTCTTGTTCTTCTTTATTCATCCTGTGTAGGGCAGTGGTATACAGCAGAACTGTGATATAAGCAGAGATATTTTTTTCTTCAGTTCCTAAATAGGTAGACTTGATTTGAGCAAATACCTCATGAGCCACACAGAACAGTGTGACTGGTGGAATTTTCTCCATAGAAATTTGTAATAACGGTAATTTTCTGTTGAATAAAAGAGTAATGAGACATTCATAGCTGCATAAATGACTTAATGCATTCTGTACAACACTTTTGGTCTTTTAATTAATTTTCATAAATTGGCATGAGTAGCAGGATTTTCCCTCATGGTAATGAATTGTCATTTAGTGGGACATTCATTCTAAAGGCATTTAGCATTTACTTGTCATATGTAAGACAGAGATTAGCAGCAGACTGTCAAAAATAGTAATGAACTTTGTATTTTGTATTAATTTATATTGTCATTAGCAGCACTGTATTTTATGCATGGGTTGGAAGTGAGTGAGTGAGTGAGTGAGTGAGTGAGTGAGTGAGTGAGTGAGTGGGTGGGTGAGTGAGTGAGTGAGTGAGTTAGCTAGCTAGTTAGTTAGTTAGTGAGTGAGTGAGTAAGTTAGTTAGTGAGTGAGTGAGTGAGTGAGTTAGTTAGTTAGTTAGTTAGCTAGTTAGTTAGTTAGTTAGTTAGTTAGTTAGTTAGTTAGTTAGTTAGTTAGTTAGTTAGTTAGTTAATGTTTTTATTCTATGTGAATGTAACATGCACAATAAATAATTAATGTACGAAAGACGAGTGATTGGAAGGGCTGAATGTAAGACAGGCCTGCATACCCAATTTGTGACTCTTTGAAAATAAAGTTTGTTCATATCCTTGCACTTTGGACAAGTCCATAGGTGCTCAGATCCTCCCCCAATATATGCATTAGCATTTGGTAGATTAATAGTGCCAGTTTTGTGTTGGTTGATGAGCCTGAGATTCTCATGCGCATGCGCAGGGCATAAACAAAATGGCGACTGTACTTACGGAGTGTACACCCAAAGGGCAAAGTGCTGTTGTGCGTTTTTTGTGGGCAAAAGGACTGCCTGCAAAGAACATTCATAAGAAAATGCTTCCTGTTTATGCTGACAAATGTTTGTCCCATAAAGCAGTGCATAGCTGGGTAGAAAAATTTTCTCAAGGACACTCTAGAATTGTTGATGAAATCCTAACTGGTCATCCTGTTGAGATTGCAGCAGAAGCATCCGTGCAGCGGGTGGAGGAGATGATTAGAGATGACAGGCGAGTAACGATAGGCTCTGTAGCATCTGCAATAGGGTGCTCACATGGTTCAGCATACAGCATAATGCATGATCGACTGAAATTTAAGAAAGTGTGCTCAAGGTAGGTAACCGAGATAATTGAAGGAGGAACACAAAATGAACCGATTTGGCCTGTCCTTGCATCATCTCAGGAGAAAATTAACCAACTAAGGTGGGAAGTTCTGGAACATCCACTTTACAGCCCCGACTTAGCCCCTAGCAATTTCCACCTTTTTGGTCCACTGAAAACCCACCTTGGCGGGAGACATTTCGCGAATGACACCAAAGTTGAATGTGAAGTGAAAACGTGGTTTAGAAAACAGAGCACACAGTTCTATGCAGCCGGTTTGGGAAGACTGATAAAATGATGGGATAAGTGCATCAATGTTGTTGGAAATTAATTTGAGAAATAAAGGAACAATGTATGTATAAAAATAAACTGGTTTCAAGTTGTTATCTTATTTAGTTAGTTTTCGACAGCCATTTGTAACTTACGTATTGACTTCCCCATGTATCATCATTTGAGCATTGGGTTGGAGTTTTTTTATCAATCATGAAATCCTAAAAGCCATGGAAGGAGAACTACCTACCCAGGCCTAACCCTTGCCATCTGTATGTGCAGTGCTGAATCATGACCTGTTTCATCCCAATATGTCTTTCTGTAGATGTGAACCAATCTCCCATACCCCTCTGGTTGTTTAACTTGGAGAGGGAATGGAGAGCTCTGCAACAGTCTCCCTAGAGATAGTACTTTGATCCCTGGGAAGGTTAACTCGGTTAACAAATGCCAGCAGAATTTGGATGTGTCGGCCAAAAGGCGTAAGAATCGCAGCTCTGTTGTAAACAGGCACAATGCAACCATGTCCAAAAAACTCTCCAGATGAATGAAGAAGAAGAAGAAGAAGAAGAAGAAGAAGAAGAAGAAGAAGAAGAACTTTGGTACTGGGTCAGGAAAGAAGTCTTGACAACAGCCTCGCTCCAATAGATGCAAGCCTTTGCCAGGGGGCTGAAACCATGTGAACATCAACGCAACCTACCTCCGTGTTAGAATCGTGGATAATGAGCAGACAAGCTGAAAAACATCTGATGGCTGTGGAAATGTGGTTTCCGAGGAAAATGCAAAGGATACCATGAACAGACAGAAAAATCAATGACCAAGTCCTACAAGAAACAAATGAAAATAAAGAAATTAGATGTAGACAGTCAAAATGTTTTGGTCACGTAATGAGAAGAAATAAATTGGAGAACTCAGTGACAACTGGCAAGATTGAGGGGAAGAGACCCAGGGGAAGGCAGAGAAGTAAATACCTGGATGGCTTGCCATGTGGCATGGTCGAGACAAGAATGCAGAGCTGATCCACGACTCTGGTGATCGTATTAGATGGTGAAACATGACCACCCACACTTATTGGCATGGCACATGATGATGATGAAGAGTTAGAATTCAGTCTTTCAGAGGATTCACCAACCAACCGACATAATCAACAACACTCACCCACTCACTCACCAACCCACCCACCCACTCACCAACCAACCAACCCACTCACCAACCAACCAACCCACCCACTTATCAACCAGCCCACCCAACCACTCATCAACCAGGGCAATAATATATCCAAAAATAGCAAAGATGTCTGCAATTGGTCATCGTGAAATGTTTCATTAATTGCTTAAATATTTCCAGCATGTACTTTCTACATTGCAGAAAAATAAAAGAACTGACGACTTCTCAAATCCAGTATTAAAAAGAGTAGCTAGTGAGTTGCCATGGTTGCAGAAAGACATCCAAGACAAATGGGGCCTGATACAGACACTCAGTGATCTCAGAGTCTTGTACACCTTACAGAGGTAAATGTAGGACACCAACAAGAAATAGTTTAGAGGCTTTCATTAATGTAAACAAATTAACGTAACATCCTAATGGAAATCGCACAACATAAAAGACAAACAGAATCAATCATTTAAATAATAGTACTATAAATGAACAAATAAAAACAAAATGAGGAAATTGTACTTATCTAGGTCTGCTTTTGATGCTTTTTATCTCGCAGTGGAGAACATGACTTCACCCAACTCTGACCAAGTCTTCCTATCCCTTGCTATTTCCTACACCTTCTTTCGTGTCCTCCCCATTTTATTTATCTATCTCTAATTCGCTTCTCATTGTGTTTTTAGATCTCCCTCTGTTTGTTTTGCACCATGGGATCCAGAGAATGGACTCTCTAACGATACTATTAACAGATTTTCTCAGTGTGTATCTCATCCAGCGCTATCATCATTTCCTCACCTCTTGATTCGCTGGAATGTCTTTAATTCTCTCCATTAATCTGTTTTAGTCATTCTGTCATAATATTCTATTCTACGCAATTGCCAGTTAATGAATGTTTTTAGTTTATAAGTAATTGTTTTAGTTATTCTCCATTTTATTGTTCCATGAAGAACGTTTTGTGCAATAAGTCACTGTCCTTGAAAGTCAGGAAAAGCGTTCTTGCATGTTACATAGAACCAGTTTTAACATACGGCTGCGGGTCCTGGACAATTAGTACACAGGCGAAAATATCCTGCAAGCCTTGGAGATATGGTTTTATAGAAGAATGCTGAATATTAGCTGCACAGCCAAAAAGAGCAATCAGGATGTTTTAAGGAAAGCTGAGTCGCAAAGACAACTTATCACAAACATCAGAAAGAGGCAGTCCTTGTTTTTTGGCCACGTTATCAGAAAGAAAAAACTAGAACATGTTGTGACAACTGGAAAGATTTGCAGAAAGAGAGATAGAGGAAGATAGCATGAGAAGATTCTTGACAGCCTTGTGTCATGGTACGGAAGGGAGTCAACACACAAATTGATCCATGTCGTCGGAGATAGTAATTTGTGGAGAGGTATGATCACCCACGCCAGCCAGCAAGGCATTGGATGATAATGATGCAGCAGTACTGATTATTTATCTATGTACTTAAGCTTTATGATCTTACCAAGCTTTCCTGGCATACACAATAGCACCCCATTCATTTGTCGAAGTTAAGTTGAGTCCAGAATCAACATCACAACACTCGGAACATTCCCATATGTGCTCTGTCCTCATCTGCAACAGCCAGCGAAGAGTCCCAATACTAATGGTATTAGTAGCAGTCTGATTGTATCTCCATCTGCCCTTTCCTCAGAGTTTTGAGTGTTGGCCAGATTGCCATTTGTCACATTAGAAACCTAAAAAGCAAAACACCCCCATTTCATCATTGCATGAAAGTCAGATACGTAAAGGCAGTGAAAGGTAAAAGAGCAATGGTATATTCCTGTCTTTCATTGGGAATATGGTGCTAGCCCCATGTTTTTATAGACCAATCAGCACTTGACAAGCAATGAGGTCAGTATTACTGAAGCCATCTTGACTTCCCAGAACATTTCCTGGTATCCATTTTAGACTGGATTGAACTGGGGGACCAGGTCAGTTTTTAAATTATTCCTGCCTCAGGGGGGGATTTGAACACATGATCATCAGGCTGATAGATAAGTGTGCTAGGCACTGCCTTCTCCCCTTTGTTACACTTGTAGTGTATATTCTACATTAATTAATTGGGAGTCTCCTTGGTGAAGTGGTCAAGCCATCTGCCTTGTGCTCTGAAGGTTGTGGGTTCGAGTCCGTTATGTCTTTCGGTTCACAAGTCCATTTTTCTCGGAGACTCCTGGGGGTCATTGCTGGAGCTACGGAGTTTGTGCTTTGTGCGACGCTTTCGGCAGCCCACCTTGCGGAAAGAGACCGAGCCATGCAGGATAAACCCCGGGTCAATGAAGTCTTTCTGGTGACTGCCGATTTCATTGATGATGAACTGTATTTTTCGTGGAGGACTTTTGTGTTGGCATTCTGGTGGCGGCATTATGCACAGTGTACCTGTGCGGGCTGTTGGCTTGCCGAAACTCCTGTCTTATCCACTTTTCACATTGGGCAGTGAGGAGCATTTTGTGTGATATTCACTGGGACAGGAAACAGAGCATAAAGGGGGCGACCCGTTGCCATGAAGTTGGAACCACGACTAACTAACTAACTAACTAGTCTTTCAGAGGATGTGTATTACTTGTTCTTCTAGTGAACAGCATACAGTTTTAGAATAGTTGATACTTGATTTTTGAACTCTTAATCTTGTCTTGTTGGTAATTTAAAAAGTTGCTGGTTAGCATGGGCGGTCATGTTCTGCCATCTCACTCGATCACCAGAGTCGTGGATCAGCCTAATATGTTAGTTAGTTAGTTAGTTAGTCGACAGATCATCCTCATTGCACATCGACCATTCAGTCCATAAGTGCTCGGATCCCCTCCTCAGCAAATCCCGCAACGTGTAGCGGCTAACGACGCCAGTTCTGTGTTGGTTTATCAATCTTCTTTGGCTTCCTGCGTAGTGTTTTTGTTTGGCCACCCCTCTTTTAATTTGCTGCTCTCGCAGTCTGGCCATTGTTGTAGATTCACAGTCATCACTTGGTTCTCGCAAAAGTCTTACTTCTCGTAGAGCATTCAGAATGTAGGCCTGGTCCATGGCGCGTCCGCCCTCCACAGTAGCCTCACCTGCGAGCTTGTCAGCCCGCTCATTTCCTTGTACTCCCGCATGCCCTGGCACGAAGATGAAACTAATCTTTGCCAGTCGAGACCGCTCCAGAGGCAGCAACCATTCTCTTCGGATCGACCCCTCCTCTATCCTCATGATCATGTTCATTGAGTCGCTAAGGAAACAAGCCCTAGTGAATGTCTGTGTCTCGAGCCATGTTATTGCTTTACTTACTGCCATGACTTCCATGGTCAGGCTACTTGTGGTTTCAGTGAAAGCACCAGAGTCCTCCTTCACAATTTTCCCTCCGGCCCGAGCTGTGTAGATGACCGCGTCACCGTCTAGCCTAATATGGGTATCAGAAAATGTCCTGGGAAGCAAAGACATCTGGGGTGACAATGAGCACATTGAGTTCTGATTGACCGATAATTATATGGGGCTAGCACCGTATACCCAACAAACCCATAAAAGGATCCTTTACTTTTTACTCGTATATTTACATGCTTAGTACTCTTCTTTATGGCAGTGAAACCTGGACAACTTACTCACACCAAGAGAAACGTTTAAACAGCTTTCATATGCGGTGTCTGCAAAGAATACTTGGTATTAAGTGGCAAGACAAAATCACAAATACTGAAGTATTGGAAAGATCAGGTTGTGTGACAGTTTATTCCATGCTCAATCTTTGTAGACTTAGATGGATAAGACATCTTAGGAGGATGGATGATGGTAGAATACCAAAGGACATCTTTTTTGGTGAATTACAGATGGGTAAGAGATCTCAGGGTCGGCCTCTACTACGATACAAAGTTGTGTGTAAGCGGGACATGATTGATACAGGAATTGATAATGCACATTGGGAGCAAGTCGCCGCTGAACTTGTTGCATAGAGAGCAAATAGAAATGGAATAAAGACAAAGGAGAAAATGATTGCAGATAAGTCACACGCCGAGCGTGTGAGACGTAAGATGGTGCGTGATGGTGGAAATGACCATGTGTTCACATGCATCCACTGTAGACGAACATTTACAGCGCGAATTGGCCTTATCAGTCACATTCGCCACAGCCAAGGGTTGCAGTTATTATGCCTTTTTTGAAGCACATTGTAACAAACTATCGTCTGTCAAGATGGTATGGTGCCAATGAATGACTTTATAAAAAAATCTTGATCAACACTTGTCACTTTATATCATTTCCTTATCAATACTTGTCTCTTTATATCATTTCTTTATCAATGCTTATCACTTTATACAATTTCCTTATCAATGCTTGTCACTTTTTATCATTTCCTTATCAATACTTGTCACCTTATATCATTTCCTTATCAATACTTGGCACTTTATATCATTTCCTTATCAATACTTGTCACTTTATATCATTTCCTTATCAATACTTGTCACTTTATATCATTTCCTTATCAATACTCAGCACTTTATATCATTTCCTTATCAATACTTGTCACTTTATATCATTTCCTTATCAATACTTGTCACTTTATATCATTTCCTTATCAATACTTGTCACTTTTGATCATTTCCTTATCAATACTTGTCACTTTATATCATTTCCTTATCAATACTTATCACTTGATATAATTTCCTTATCAATACTTATCACTTTTATATCATTTTCTTTTCAATACTTACCCTTATATCTTTTCTCTTCTACCCAGGGTAAAGATAAACTGCGTGTTTTATTTTATTTTGGCACCAAATACTTTCAAATATGTAAATCAACAGATCTGATTTTCAAACTTCATTCTATTTACAGTATCTTGTGGTTTATATTTGATTTCTTTCTCATTTTTTGTGTTTGTGTAACCAGAAAAAGTGTGTATGAACTGATAGACCTTTGGTCATCTACTGGTTGTGGCCAAGAAGAAATCTGCAGCACACTTCTGACTGCATTTGACGTTGCTGTTGGGGATGTCTACAACTTCAATCAAGAGTCTGGAAAAACTGCTGCTGATCCACCAGGATACACTGTGAGTGGTTAATCAAAGGAGATAATAGTCGCAAGGTAGCTCGGCCTGCCCAATTTGTGACCCTTTGAAAATAAAGTTTGTTTGTTCATTCCTTTTCTACTCAGGGTAAAGATGAACTGTGTGTCTAATTCTGTTTTGGCACCAAATGCATGAAGCAACAGATTTAATTTACAAACTTCATTCTATTTACAACAGCTGTGGTTTATGTTTGATTTCTATCTCATTTTTTAGTTTTTAAAATCAGAAAAAGTGTGTATGAACTGATGTAATCTGTGGTGTCATTAAATTATATATGACAATTAGAGTTGAATAGACAGGCTTAGCCATACATAAGTGAGGCTCACTGAACTGTTTCATAAATCTACAGTTATTGAAAGCTTTGCGTGCAATGCGGGACATGTTTTCCAATGCCTGTTATCACAAAGCTGAAGTCAAGGTCTTAGAACGCACCGTGAAAATTCTGGTGAGTCTGCATGTTAATGTTCTTCACAACTTGACATACACTTATCATGGAAGCTTGGTAAATGTTCAGTAATATATAGCACTTGTAGCATTTTGATTGGCTAATTGGCTGGTGCACCTCTGGTAAACTGAATTTTCACTCCTGGTGCATTGGCATTCACCCTGAAAAAGGTTTGCATCTAACAGAGTGAGACTGGTGTAGAGACTATACTTCCAACCCAGTATAAAAGTATCATCTCCATAGCGATTATGTTGCAGAATTCTCCCTTCCCATCTCTAGGTCCAAAAACCTGCAGTGAATGCAAGACTGGTTCTTGAATTTCTCATCTACAAAAAAGCATATTAGCATGTAATCAGGTCATGATTCAGCACAGCACATAGGGGCAGGCGAGGATCAGGCCCGGGTTGGTCATGAGACCTCCGCAAGTTTGAGGTGTTTCATTGTCAGCAGACGCCAGCCTAGAGGGATGTAGCATTTGTATACAAAAAGTAACATATTCTCACATCCAGTTTTCCCATACATGCTCTGTCCTCATCATCAACAGCCAGTGAAGAGTCCAAATACAAATATAGCTGTCTAATTATGTGTCTGTCTGGCCTTTCCTTAGAGTCCTGAGTGTCGGTCAGATCCTCTGGTCACTCCCTGCAGCACCATTCTCTCCAGGCCGTGATGATCTATCTGTTCTTCTGCACTATACACACGATCCTAAACTCCCCAAACTCGTCCGCCTTAACATACATCAATATCCCACTGAGTGGTGCAGACCCAGCCAGTTTATCCTGCAACATATAAAGTAAGTAGTAACAAGTTTCTCCTACCTTGGGCATATAATAACAGATGATGGCAGAAGTGAAACAGAAATAAAAAAGAAAATAGGAATGGCCAAAAATGCTTTCAACATAATGAGATCAGTATTAACATCTAGAATGATTAACAACACATTAAAAATGAGAATTGTCAAATGTTATGTATATTCAACACTACTATATAGCACAGCAGCCTGGATAGTGAACAAGCAGTTAGAAAGTTTAATAGAGGCCCGGTAGATGTGGATACAAACGAATATGTCATATTTTAAGGAAACAAAAACAATCCAATACAGAGATTTTTAAAAACTGGGAATGTAAAGATAGTTGATGAAAGGAATAAAAAAGAAGCAATTGAATATTTTGGCCATGTTAAAAGACATAACACTCTTATAAAAACCATACTGGAGGGTAAGGTTGAGGGCAAGCGAGCAAGAGGTAGACAACAATACAAGTGGGTAGATAACATCAAGAGACGGACGGACATCAATCTAACAGAATGTACAATCAACGCGAGAGACAGACAGTGTTGGAGATCCATTGCAGCCAACCTTCATTGTGGAGACAGCGCCTGATTGACTGACTCATTCATTCATTGATATAAAGTAAAGTAAAGAAATCTGCCATACGCCTTGAGGCATATTGACTGGGACCTTGCCGTCTTGACACATGATAGTTTGTAAAATGGGGTTATCTCTCCATAACACAAAGCCTGGGCTGAATTTAGAGACCATGTGTTGCCCATGCAGCATGATCCCTCTCTCGGCCTGTCTAGTTTACTCCAGAGGAATGGTAACACCGATACGTCTGGAGGCATATAGTGTCTATGATTCTAACCCCTTATGTTTATAAAGTAATTGGCACTCAATGGATGATGTGGTCAACATGAGACCGCCTGTCTTTACTTCCCAGGACATTTCCTAGTACCCATATTTAGGCTGGGTCCACCTTGGAACCCAGGTCAATTATTAAAACACTGACTCAATGGAGATTTGAACACATGACCGCTGTGTCAGCAGTCAAGCTTGCTAGCCACTGCGCTACTACAAGTCCCAATTGTTTCATACAGCCACTTATAATATAGCCATTTGTAATGTCTGCAAATCTTTCATATAGTCACTGGTAATTTCTGCAAATCTTTCATATAGTCACTGGTAATTTCTGCAAATCTTTCATATAGTCACTGTTAATTTCTGCAAATTTTTCATATAGTCACTGGTAATTTCTGCAATTCTTTCATATAGTCACTGTTAATTTCTGCAAATATTTCATATAGTCACTGGTAATTTCTGCAAATCTTTCATATAGTCACTGGTAATTTCTGCAATTCTTTCATATAGTCACTGTTAATTTCTGCAAATTTTTCATATAGTCACTGTTAATTTCTGCAAATCTTTCATACAGTCACTGGTAATTTCTGCAAATCTTTCATATATTCACTGGTAATTTCTGCAAATCTTCCATATATTCACTGGTAATTTCTGCAAATCTTCCATAATGTCACTGGTAATTTCTGCAAATCATCCATATAGTCACTGGTAATTTCTGCAAATCTTTCATATAGTCACTGGTAATTTATGCAAATCTTCCATATAGTCACTGGTAATTTCTGCAAATCTTCCGTATAGTCACTGGTAATTTCTGCAAATCTTCCATATAGTCACTGGTAATTTCTGCAAATCTTCCATATAGTCACTGGTAATTTCTGCAAATCTTTCATATAGTCACTGGTAATTTCTGCAAATCTTTCATATAGTCACTGGTAATTTCTGCAAATCTTCCATATAGTCACTGGTCATTTCTGCAATTCTTTCATATAGTCACTTGTAATGTCTGCAATTCTTTCATATAGCCACTTGTAATGTCTGCAAATCTTTCATATAGTCACTGGTAATTTCTGCAATTCTTTCATATAGTCACTTGTAATTTCTGCAATTCTTTCATATAGTCACTGGTAATTTCTGCAATTCTTTCATCTAGTCACTGGTAATTTCTGCAATTCTTTCATATAGTCACTTGTAATTTCTGCAATTCTTTTATATAGTCACTGGTAATTTCTGCAATTCTTTCATATAGTCACTGGTAATTTCTGCAATTCTTTCATCTAGTCACTGGTAATTTCTGCAAATCTTTCATATAGTCACTGGTAATTTCTGCAATTCTTTCATATAGTCAGTTAAAATATCTACACATCTTTCATATAGCCATTTGTACTTTCAGCAAATCTTTCATATAGCCACTTGTAATGTCTGCAAATATTTCATATAGCCACTTGTAATGTCTGCAAATCTTTCATATAGCCACTTGTAATGTCTGCAATCTTTCATACAGCCACTTACATTGTCTGCAAATCTTTCATATAGCCACTTGTAATTTCTGCAAATATTTCTTACAGCCACTTGTAATTTCTGCAAAGTTTGACATTAGTGAAACTATATTTATAAATTATTCAATAATTGTTTTAATGACTAACTCCTTTATTCATATGATATTTTCTTGTCTTGTAAACATTTTTCAAGGAAGGAATTGAAGGTAAAATTAATGAAGACACCAGAATGATGCTGCTGAGAGAAAACTGCTATCACATGGCATGTTCGTATGTCAACAATTCAGAATATGACAGAGCTGAAACTTTACACCAGTCTGTTATGCTGGAGTGTAGGAAGTATGTGAATGTTACAAGTTATTAACATAATTATGTATGCATTTTTATATGTGTAATTTATTTACGTAATATAATAGATCTTTAACATCAGCTGCAATAGTAGATTATAGAACTGGCCAGGAGAAATATTATATGTAAGGCTATACAAAGGATTCCTGTCAAGTCACTTTAACTGTGTGGAGCTGGCCACACAGATCATAATCTTGACGATAATTTCTTACTGTAATTATATCCCATTAAGTAAAGGATTGTAATACTTATATTGATGTTATTTCGTCTATTTCATTTTATGAAGGTCATCATCATATTCATCATCATCATCATTTCCCTTGCCAGATAACACAGGTGTTCATGTCTCTCCACAGATCTCAATGTGTGGTGTTCCGTATCACTGATATTGATATTCCTTTACGCACTATCTTAGACCATTCAGCACCCTTTCTCTCAATTTACCTCTGCCTCTTCTAGCCTTGATCTTTCCTGTCGTCACAATGTTCTCCCATCTTCTCTTCTCATTGTCTATTTCATATCCATCCATCATGTGCCATGCCGGTAAGTGTGGGCGGTCATGACTCGCCATTTCACTCAATCACCAGAGTCGTGGATCAGCTCAGTGTTCATGTCTCGACTCTGCCACGTGGTCAAGCCATCCAGGTATTTACTTCTCTGCCTTCCCTTTGTTCTCTTCCCCTCAATCTTGCTAGTTGTCACCAAGTTCTCCAATTTATTTCTTCTCATAACATGTCTAAAAATTTGTGACTGTCTACGTCTAATTTCTCTAATCAATTTACGATTTTCGTTTGTTTCTTGTAGTACTTGGTCATTGGTTTTTCTGTCTGTCCATGGTATTCTTTGAATTCTCCTCAGAAACCACATTTCCACAGTCATCAGATGTTTTTCAGCTTCTTTGTTCATTGTCCAGGCTTCACATCCATACAAAAGTACAGGCTCTATGTAGCACCTCAACACTCTTTTTCTCATTTCAATTGACATCTTTTTATTGGTCAGTATGTTTTTCATCTTGCTAAAGCCTACTTTCGCCACGCCGATTCTTGTTCTAATCTCTTAAAGGCATCTCCCATCAGATGTTATTACTGTTCTGAGATAATTGTACCTATTCACTTGGTGAAGAATGTTCCCATTTACTTGTATATTACATTTTTGTGTTTAATTCTTCCTAGTGACGACCTTCTTTTTAGAATTTAATTCTAACCCCAGTTGTTCACTGTGTGCAACAACCACATCTACTAATTGTTGCAGATCCTGCTCATTGTCTGCAGTTAATACTGTATCTCATCTCATCTCATCTCATCTCATCTCATCATGTTCCTCTTGTACCTTGCGGTGTCGAGGCAAAGTATAAACATCGTGAGAGTGCCCGATTATGGGCTTCATGTATCGATATTCCCATGGACTCTGCTATTCCCTCCGTCCAACATTAATACTGTATCATCTGCATATTTAATGTTATTGATGTTTCATCCTCCGATAATGATTCCATTTATATCTTCTACATTTCTGAAAATATTTTCACTAAATAGGGAAAACAAAGATCTGGAGACATTACACATCCCTGTCTCTCTTTCATATAGCTGCAATTAATGTTCTACTCTCATAAACCTCTTCCAGGTAATCGTAAATTACTCAAGCAATTCAAGGTATTCACATTTGTCTAAGAAGCATCACCACTGCCTACAATTTCTTACTAATTTGTTTGTTCATATTCCAAGGTTCACTGTCGTACAGTAGACGAGGTCACTGTAACAAACATTTCAGTACTCCCTCCTGCACATTGTGAATAGTGTGCAAGTTAATGTCCTAGGGAGGTTTGTAAACTTGTGTACAATGAGCAGTTTGATGTGTTGGGAGCTGCATAATACACAAAACAAGTATTTAACATAGAATGTTTAATGTTTTAATCATGTATAACTATTCCTGGCAGTCTAACTTTTAATCTCAGTATATGCAGTCCTACAATATTCCTGGCTACTTTTCATGTTCTAAAATCACTTAAAAGTAAAATACATATTGAACAAAATGGTATATGTAGATCCTACAGAGATACAATAAATGCCCATATACACACCTAACTAGGACCTCAGACTAGGTAAACAAAATATGAGCCACAGTATCGAAATTATGAAAGTAATATAGTAATGTAATTATAACTAAGTCAAGTATTAATAAATAAGATGAAATATAACACACTTGTCTTCTGCAAAGATCTATCTTATCTATTTTAAGTACAGTTTATTTTATTTGATTATTATGGTTAATGAGACTATTCTTCTATGAAATGAATTTATGTTTTTAACATGTACCTGAACGTATTTATGTCACAGTTTTCTGAAGACTTGTGAAGATGCCAGAGTGAAACAAACACTAGCTTTTACTTGCAATGGGCTTGGAGTTCTGCATATAAAACAGAAGCATTATAAAGAGGTAGCGTATTATTATGTGAAATCCCAAGTTCATTTGTTTGCCTGTTTGTTCACAATTTAACTCTTTTGGTACTAAGCAACTCAGTGTACGTTTATTGAATGCTGCATCCATAATGTAATTTTCTTAACAGAAAGAGTTACAGAAACAACTGCCAGGGATAGAAAGAGTTAACAACTGTCTCCAGCTGAGAATGTATTTTATGAAAAAATTTGGAATATACGAGTATTTTAAATTATTTAGTAATGATAATATTCACTAGAAGTTGCGGCAGTAATTATACATACCCTGAGAATCCTAATTAAAATCCTATAACATAATTTATATATTCATAAATTTTTCAAAATATATTAATTTGCAGCAGAGCAGTAAAGAAAAACCCCCCACCAAATTAGCACTGTTAATATGATCAACTTTATAACCACCAGGCAGAGCCATTATTTGAGGAATCCATTCAGTTACATAAGGAACTCGGCAACACTTTGTGTGTGGCTGAATCAATCATGAATCTTGGAGTCATTTCACTAAACAGTGGGGAACCTTCAAAAGCTTTAGAACACTTTAATGAAGCTATGAAGGTAAGAGCCAGCTAAAGTTAAATATCTGAAATTTGTAAGATATTTTGAAAATAAAATTGAATATTGTAGCTGATATTTGTTGACCTTTGATACAAGTTAAGGTGGACTTCTGGTCCATATGATGAATAGGCTGTTGAGCTGTGAAGGTCTCTCGAGTGTTTTTGTTTCTAGCTATAGTTTGCTATTCGCATTTTCCTCATGTTGCACTGGTACGTACATGGCTCCGTCGCCCAGCTACTGAGTTAAGTGCATGAAGCGACACTGCGAGCTGTGGATTTCATGTGAAATGATTTTACACCTGTCCACAGTGGTATGTATTGTGAACTGGATGTTCAGAAAAGTGGCGGACAATTAGTTGCTGAACTATGTGGTTTTGCCTTATGCAGTGTTGCGTGTGCAACTGCTGATTTTCTAGTGACTGCAGCTTCAATCATCAATGAACTATAATTTTAATGGCGGACTGTTGTGTTGGCATTTTGGCAGCAGTCTTATGTATGGATGCCTGTGCATGCTGTTGGTTTGTTGGGAATGCTGTCTGTTCCACTTTTTAGATGGGACAGTGAGCATTTTGTGTGATATTCACTGCCACAGGAACAGAGCATTATGGGTGACTCTTTGCCGTGAAGTTAGAACTGTGACTAATGACAAACTAACAAGTTAAGGTAAAAAGTAAATGTATTCTTGATGCTTATTCATCATCATCATGTGCCATGCCAATAAGTGTGGGCGGAAATAGTTCACCATCTCACTTGATCACCTGTCTCGAATCGGATCTGTGTTCTTGTCCGATTATGTGGCCAAGCCATCCAGGAATTTATCTCTTTGTCTTCCCCTTGTTCTTCATCCATCACATTGGCCAGTTGTCACTAAATTTTCAAGTTTATTTCTCCACTTGACTGTCTACATCTAATTTCTATAATCCATTTACGATTTTCATCTATTGCTTGAAGGACTTTATTTCTTTCTTTGAAATGCTGCATAAATGTTGTCAGCAAATACACACCATCTGTTCTGCCCTTGCTTTTTACAAACTCACATCGTTCTTTGCGCATTTCTGGTTATAATTTCTTCCTAATTCTTTGCCATAGTGATTCTTGTTCTAATCTCTTCAAGGCACCTCCCATAAGATGTTATGACTTTTCCGAGATAATTTTCCCGATTCACTTGTTTAAGAATATTCAGTTAGAACAATCATTGTCATGTGACTCATTATGCTAATTTCCTTTTTTTGGTGCTCACCCGCTTTGAACTCAAGTGTAGTCCATACACACTGTTTACAGTAGTGATGGACTGAATTTTGCATGTGGATTAGCTTCCCCTATTAACAGTGTCCCTCGCCATCAGGTGAACCCACTCCGACTTCAGAGGTCCTTGTAATTTACATCCCCAAGTCAAGGACGACAGGTCAAAATTTTAGTTCAGCTGTTCGGTATAAGGGTTGAACCGCTAACCTCGGCATCAGCACACAGGATGTTTAAGAACTCACGTTCTTATCCATTCAGCCATGCGGACCTGCTTATGCTAATTTGATTTTGTTCATATTCCAAGGCCCCGTATGGCTTCGGGATTGCAATAAACATACGAGGGGAAGTCAATAAGTAAGACGCAAATGGCTGTAGAAAAATAACTAAATATGATAACAACTTGAAACAAGTTTATTTTTATACATACATTGTCCCTTTATTTCTCAACCTAATTTCCACCAACATTGATACACTTATCCCATTGTTTTATCAGTCCTCCCAAACCGTCTGCATAGAACAGCGTGCTCTGTTTTCTAAACCACGCTTTCA
The DNA here is from genome assembly GCA_963921405.1 of Cepaea hortensis. Classification (NCBI taxonomy): domain Eukaryota; kingdom Metazoa; phylum Mollusca; class Gastropoda; order Stylommatophora; family Helicidae; genus Cepaea; species Cepaea hortensis. The sequence goes on along the minus strand of OY992881.1, from coordinate 19,404,256 downwards.
CTTCACATTCAACTTCGGCGTCATTCGCAAAATGTCTCCCGCCAAGGTGGGTTTTCAGTGGACCAAAAAAGGTAGAAATCGCTAGGGGCTAAGTCGGGGCTGTAAGGTGGATGTTCCAGAACTTCCCACCTTAGTTGGTTAATCGAGCCGTATGTGGTCAGGTATTGTCATGAAGAAGCAACACTGCTGTAGTCAGCAGTCCTGGACGTTTTCTTCGAATTGCATCATGAAGCATCGATAGAACGTCATAGTATGATTCAGAATTCACATTGTCACCTTTCTTCTTGAAATTGGTTAAAAGCACTCCTTGACAATCCCAGAACACTGTCAGCATAATCTTCCCTGCTGATGGCATAACCTTGAATTTTTGGACACAAGGCGAAGAAGGATGTTTCCATTGCATTGAAGCATGCTTTGATTCGGGCTGGTAGTCAGCATAAACAGGAAGCATTTCCTTATGAATGTCCTTTGGAGGCAGTCCTTTTGCCCACAAAAAATGCACAACAGCACGTTGCTCTTTGGTTGTACACTCCGTAAGTAAGTCGTCATTTTGTTTATGTGCTACACATGCGCATGAGACATCTAGCGCCACCTGATGAGCGGGATTATAAAGTTCGATGTTGCTGTCACCTAATGACACCTGTAGAAAACACCAACTACATTTACCTACCATCCCACAGAATTGTGTGACTTACTTATTGACTCACCATCGTAGATGTACATATGTGACGAGACGTGTCTCCATTATCATATATTGTGACCAGCAGCCTGGTGACTTGGTCTATTCCATATTCTTCAAAGGCATTGGTAATTTCTGTTGTGATGTTGTCTGGACCCGGGATCTTGCCAGTTTTCATATGGTTAAGACCATTCTGAACTTCCATGTTCAAAAGTGGTTGATGTTTATTGCAAGACTTTGAAACATAATAATAATTGTTTTTTAATACAGTGATCTGGGTTCTTCTTCTTCTTCTTCTTCGTTCATCCGGAGTTTTTTTTCGGATGTGATTGCGTTGTGCCTGTTTACAGCAGAGCTGCGTTCTTGCGCCGTTAGGCCGACACATCCGACTTCTGCGGGCATTTGTTGACCGGGTTAACCTTCCCGGGGGTTTCTTAGGACGTTTGACTCTCACTGTTGTGATGTTATCCCCCATCCTAGCTGGCCCATATAGAACAGCCAAAGACATCCTGGTCAACCCTCAAGGGAAGGCAGGGGCAGACCATGGGCATTCCCCGCCATCCAAGGAGGCTTCCATACTTGCAGAGCCAACACACAGCGCTCTGGTACTGGGCTCACCCAAGGAATCGTCACGTCCTGCACATGGCTGCTTAGCCTCACTTCCGTATATTGGGCCTTCCGTTCACCATAGGCTGTTCTACCGGAAACCAGAAGAATGCAGTGTGCAGATGACATCCACACAGTGTGCTTTCGATTCGGACTTTCCGCGCAATGGATTTGCTATCCGAGCAATATTCCATTTCGTGCCACTAGGACACTTTTTCCACCTTTTTTGAAAGCCCACACAGTGAGCTTTTGATTCGGACTTTCCACATAATGGATTTGCTATCCAAGCAATATTCCATTTCGTGCCACTAGGACACTTTTTCCACCTTTTTTGAAAGCCCACACAGTGAGCTTTTGATTCGGACTTTCCACGTAATGGATCTCCTATCCAGCAATATTCCATTTCATGCCTCTGGGAGGCTTTTGTAACCGACATACCTGTGGTATGAAGTGTGGCAGTCTGAATACTTCTTCATACACCTTTAAATGTCAACCTGTATGTAGTTAAAGTAAGCTACGGTCAACTTGAGCTTGTTGATATCTCCATAGAGATTGTCCTCAAATGAAGCAGGTGTGGGCCAAAATATCTTTCTCTGTTCTGCATATATTGGGCAATCCTGAAGCAAATGTTTTGCTGTCATTTTTCCAGTTCGACAATTACATTCATCGGTATCTCCTATCTTTAGTTTATTGAACAAGTGGTATTTCAGCCTGTTATGTCCTGTGCGGAGTCTGAAGATTGCTACTTGTTCTCTTCTGTCGAGTTTGTAATATGCATCATCCTTCTGGTGGCCTGGATGCTCTGATTCCCATTTGGTTCTATAGGTGCTTTTTATCAACCTCTTTGCCTCATTATAGGTTATGTCTATGTCAGGCTGTGGTAGTCGTCCGCCCTCTTTTGCCAGTCTGTCAGCCTCTTCGTTTCCAGGTATACTGCAATGTGATGGGATCCACTGTATTACAACTTTTTTGGATTTCTGGCATAGACCATGGAGTGCTGCTCTTAGGTCAGCTATTTCTGTGCTGTTATTGCTCTTCAGTATTGTGACAGCTGACTTTGCATCTGTGAAGATAGCTATTTGCTTCTCTTTATTTTCCTCCATCAAGAGCATTTCTGCTGCAGTTTTCAGAGCCTCTACCTCCGCTTTGAAGTTACTTGAAAACTTTCCAGTTGCCACTGAATGTGTTTTTTTCACTCCATTTTTTAAATTTAGGAGAATTCCTCCTCCTCCATTCTCTATTGAATTTTTGGCTGATCCATCTGTATATGCATGGGTCCAATTGCTGCTTGGGTAATGTTCTTTTATGTAGTTTAGGGTTATTTCTCTTCTTTCGGTTTCATGCTGAGTGTTCTTTTTCTCAATACCAGGAATGTTTTCTATCATCTCAGGCAGTTGCTGCTGTCTCCAAGCTGGGAACTTGTCTGCATTGTAAATAGTTTGACTGTTGATATGTTAAGTATGGGATCTGCCCTAATTTTTCGATTTGCAGTTTCTACAAAGTTGCTACGCTTCAGTCGTCCCTTTCCAAAACCACTAAACCTTTTATACATAGGGTGGTCTGTCAATCTTCTAAATTTTTCTGCTTATTGCTGAGCTCTGCTATCTCTTCTATCCTGCATTGGTTGTAAACAAGTGATCTTTTCAAGTTCATTAATAGGCGTTGTCTTCAGGCTTCCAGTTATGATTCGCATTCCTTGATTTTGGACTCTACTTATTTTGTTAAAGTTTGACTTAGCTGCTGTTGCCCAAGCTGCAATGCCATATTCCAGTACTGGCCTCACCCGTCCAGTATATAACTTCTTGAGAACTTTCTCATCTGCTCTCCACGTTGTACCAGCAAGCTTTTTCATGATTGCCATTCTTTGCCTTGCTCTTGTTCGATTTTTCTCAACCTGTGTTTTCCATGTCAGGCGACGATCAAAGGTGACTCCGAGATAGTTTGGATTTTCTTCATGGCGCAATATTTTTCCATTCAATACCAGCTTAGGTTGTTGAGTTTTATTTGAGAGGGAGAACACTGTGCATGTTGTTTTCTCCTCACTTATCTTCACTAGCCATGATTTTGACCAGTCCTCTAGTGCTAATAAGGCTTGCTGTATTCTGCTGTTAGCTGTACTAATATATTCTTCAGATGTCCATATGGCTAGGTCATCTGCAAAGGATGATGTGTGTACTCTGGCTGGAAAATTTTCTGTGATGTCGTTTATATATGCTAGGAATAATGTTGGTGAAAGAACTCCTCCTTGGGGGACACCTTGCTCCAACAGCATCATTTTGCTGGTTTGTCCTTGTACTTTTGTCCTGGCAGTTCTGTTCTCAAGGTAGTGGCTGATCCATTTATACATTTTTCCACAAACATGCATGTTTTGCAGTTTTACTTTCAGTCCTTCCTTCCATACTTTATCAAATGCTTTTTCTAAATCTATCCAGACTGCTAGTGTGTGCTTTTTCTCTTGGAAGGCATCCTCTATTTCCTGAGCTATATAGGTTATTTGATCTTCAGTGGATCTGTACTTTCTGAATCCTGCTTGGTGTGGTGTTAAGAGTTTGTTTTCTTCCAGATGCCATGTTAGCCTGCCATTGATAATGCGTTCCATTAATTTTCCTACACAGCTAAGTAGACTGATAGGTCGATAGCCATTTGGTTCTTCCAGGTCTTTTCCTTTCTTTGGGATTGGTATTAGTATAGCTTCTTTCCATGCCTGTGGGACTATTCCCCTCTTCCAGCTGTAATTTAGGACTGCTAGTAGTTTCTTTTTTGCCTTAGTGCCTAGTCCTATTAGCATTTCATTTGTGATTCCATCCTTTCCTGGTGATTTCTTCTTTTTTAGGGTATTCATTGCCTGTTCCATTTCTTCCATTGTTAGATTTGCCATCATATATTCTGCTGCTGTCTCTGTATTTGTATGATGTATCTGTTTATCTTTGATTGCTTTCTTCTGTTCGGTTGTAATATCAATGTGGTTTGCATTTGCATAGTGTTCCATTAGTGCATTTGCAGCCTTTTTTCCTGTAAGCAAGGCATTTCCTTGTTTAATTGTTATTTGTTTGTTGCTAGGTCCTTCATTGTTCATGGCTTTCACTAGTTTCCATAGTTTGTTTCCATCCCTGTCAAAATTCAGGTTTTCTGTTTTTTCCCTCCAACAATCTCTTGTTGTTTGATTTACTGTTCTTTTATATTTTGCTGAGATGGCTTTGAGAGAGATGTTCGCTTCAATTGTTTGTTCTCTCTCTGCTGTCTTCCTGGCATCTTCAACTTTGTCCTCCAAACTTTGTAGTTCTTCAGTCCAGTATGGTTTGTAATTTTTCCTCGCTCCTCTTGGAATGGACTCAGTGGCTGCCTGTATTATCGCTCTGTTTAGACTTTCCACCATTTGCTTTATGTTGCCATATCGTGTATTTATGTTTTCACAATATTTGTCTGTTAGTATGGCAAATCTGTCCCAATCTGCTCGTTTGTAATTCCAGCGGGGCAAGGGCTTTTGCTCCTGTGGAACATACTCCATATTCATTGCAAGCTTGATTGGTCTGTGGTCACTACCTGCTAGTTGGTCCAGCACATGGCGATCGATTTTGTGGAGGATGTCTCCTGTGCAGAAAGCTAAGTCTGGAGTAGAAGTGGTAAGCCATCTTCTGGAGTAGAAGCTCGGTGTGTCATCCGCTTTGTTGAGTAGATGGAGATTTGAGTCTATTTCCCAGTCCTCCAATTCATCTCCTCTTTTGTCAGTATCTGGGTATCCCCATCTTTCTGAACGGCTATTAAAGTCTCCGACAATAATGCAGTTTGTGTCAGTTATTTTCATGTTTGAGAGTGTAAGGTGCTTATCTGCTGGGCTATACAGATTGTAGATTCTTATTTTCACGTCCTTTATCATTATATCAACACCTATAATTTCCGTTTGGTTGTCAGAGATCACAGATACTTTGCTGCAAGGTATTGTATTTCGTGTAAGTATTAGAACTCCTCCTTTGTGTCCTTCGCGGTCGAACCGCGTGGCCTGATATCCTCTGACTGAGAATTTGTGATTGGCGTTGAGGTGTGTCTCTTGAATGCATGCCACATCTATTCTATCTTTATGAAGACGCTGTGTTAGGGAGTCTTTCTTCTTGTAAACTCCTTCGGCATTCCACTGTAGTATGTTGAGTGTCCGGGGTATTTGGTCAATAGCTCTTAACCTACTCCTCTGTGCCTTGACTCCACAGCACAGGGGAAGGTGACCACCAGTAGTCATGGGTGGACCCCCTCGAGGCAGGGGGCCCGGCACTATCGCCGCCTGATGGGACTTCATGGGATTAGCACCATAACGATTAATTTTGATTTGTGACATCATGAATTAAGTTACGTTGCACTGCTTTGTCAAGCCTGTGGCTCAGTACATCCGATTTCGACAAGCATTTATTCGGGATGCTTTCCCTAGCCTTTGACTGTCCCCATTCTACCTACAAGGCAGCAGGTGTTACGTTGCACTGCTTTGTCAAGCCTGTGGCTCAGTACATCCGATTTCGACAAGCATTTATTCGAGGTGCTTTCCCTAGCCTTTGACTGTCCCCAGTCTACCTACAAGGCAGCAGGTTTGTGTGTCTCTTCGTCTGGTCCCTCTCCCTTGACCTGTCCGACATGGGTGGCCCTACCAGTAGCTGTGCTACCGTCGGCATAGCTCTTGGGGTCATTGGGACGCTCAAGCCCCTCTACCTCATCACGGTGGACACACAGCAGAGGGGGATCTGGGTTCAAACCCCTAACTGTGACAGTATTATTTTTTCCCACTAGAATGGCTCTGGGGTTGACACAGCTTCATGAAAATGGATGCTTGAAATTTTCTCAAAATTCTTTGAAAAAGAAAGGTGACTATGAAGGGAACTAGCTACCCATCTAATTATGTTGTGGCTGAGAATACGTGAAGGTCAAATACTTCACACTCCAAGGGCAGTATCTGTAAAGGCAGTATTTACCTTTGAAAGAAAATTAGAATTGTGCTCCAGGGACTTACCACACTATTTTCAAACAATTATACAATCTTGTCCCATTTTTAAGTATACCAAAGAAGACAGAGATTATGGTCATCACTAAGAAGAAAATAAATATCACAATATGATATACGAGTAAATGGGAATATTCTTAAACAAGTGAATCGGTACAACTATCTCGGAACAGTCATAACATCTCATGGGAGGCGCCTTGAAGAGATTAGAACAAGAATCACTATGGCAAAGGTGGCCTTTTGCAAGATGGAAAACATACAGGCCAATAAAAAGACGTCAATTGCAATGAGAAAAAGAGTTTTGAAGTGCTAAATAGAACCTGTACTTTTGTATGGATGTGAAACATGGACAATGAGTAGACAAGTTGAAAAAAATTTAATGGGTGTGGAAATGTGGTTTCTGAGGAAAATGCAATAGACAGACAGAAAAGCCAGTGAGCAAGTCCTACAAGAAACAAATAAAAACCATAAACTGATTAGAGAAATTAGATATAGTCACAATTTTTGGGATATGTTATGAGAAGAAATAAATTGGAGAACTTGGTGACAACTAGCAAGATTGAGGGGAAGAGAACAAGGAAGGCAGAGAAGTAAATACATGGATGGCTTGGCCACAAGGCTTGGGTGAGGCTAGAATACAGGGCTGATCCACGACTCTGGTGATCATGTAAAATGGCTAAATATGACCTCCCAAGCGTGGCACATGATGATGGAAATCTTGAAACATAATTGCTAGTTTATTATTTTTTTTTTTTTTTTTTTTTTTTTTTTTTAAGCATATCCTTTACTGGACTTAGCTGTCAACACCAGCATCTTTCAGCTGTATGTTGATCTCTTGGCAAGATTACGCTCAGTAGTTTGCCATTGCTTTCTGAGCGGCCGGCTCAGTATCCCGCAAGTCACGAGCGGGGGTCGAACCGCCTCAGCTCTCGCTCCGCTACGAGACTCTGCATGATAAACGGGATTACAGAGAGAAAGTGTTGTAATCCCACAGCCAGAGAGACCGGCAGTTTATTATTGCTTATCATAAATGTACATCTTGCCTGCTGCAAAAACATATCATGTGTTATCTTTTTACCATATTGTTACATGTCTCATTCCTAGAGAGTAGTTGTTACACAATTTTTTTTTCCAGAGATTTGAGACTATCTATTTTGGTCATATGCCAGTACTTGTAGGCAACCTACTTACAAACATGGCTTTGTGTCATCGAAGAATGGGGGATGCAGAAAAGGCAGAAAGTTTGTATCTCAGGTAGGACCCAAATCTGAAATATAAGTTAGTGAATTTAGTGAGGTTTGACATGATGTATTTTGTTATGTATTCAGTACAAAGTAAAGTAAAGATCTCTTTTACATGCCTTATGCACATTGAGCATATTGTGCTAGACCTACGTTTTATAGACGATTCAGCACTCGGTGGTCAATATCTTCAGCACTCAGTGGTCAATATCTTCAGCACTCTGTGGTAAATATCTTCAGCACTCAGTTTCAATATCTTCAGCACCCGGTGGTCAATATCTTCAGCACTCGGTGGTCAATATCTTCAGCATCTGGTGGTCAATATCTTCAGCACTCGGTGGTCAGTATCTTCAGCATCCGGTGGTCAATATCTTCAGCACTCGGTGGTCAGTATCTTCAGCGCTCGGTGGTCAATATCTTCAGCACCCGGTGGTCAGTATCTTGCCAGCCACATTTACTTCTCAAGACATTTTCTGGTACCCATTTTAGGTTGGATCAATCTGGGAGCTCAGGCCAATTCTAAGAATCTGCAGTGATCTGTAACCCATGACCAAAGGGCAGGCTGGTGAGTATCTAGCCACAGTACTACCACGGCTCCCTTTTGGTATGCATATTATTATCATTTTACTGATTTATTTTGGCAATTTTGAGTTATCTTTTGACAATCTGTCTGAGGTTTTATTTTGGCAGTTCATCTGAGTTATCTTTTGGCAGGCTAAGATTTCTTTTGCCAGTTTGATGTTTCATTTACAAGTCTGTTTTTTATGCAGTGTCGTGTTTCTTAGACATTTTGTCAATCTTATTTTAGTAGGTTGTCTATGGTTTCCTTTGGCATAATATTCAAGGTGGTTTTTGTCTCTCTGAGTTTTTTTTTTGGCAGGCTGAAGTTTCTTTTGTCAGCTTGTCTAATGTTTCTTTTGTCAGCTTGTCTAATGTTTCTTTTGGCAGCTTGTCTAATATTCCTTTTGGCAGCTTGACTAATATTTCTTTTGGTAGCTTGTCTAATGTTCCTTTTGTCAGCTTGTCTAATGTTTCTTTTGGCAGCTTGTCTAATGTTTCTTTTGTCAGCTTGTCTAATGTTCCTTTTGTCAGCTTGTCTAATGTTTCTTTTGGCAGCTTGTCTAATGTTTCTTTTGTCAGCTTGTCTAATGTTCCTTTTGGCAGCTTGACTAATATTTCTTTTGGCAGCTTGTCTAATGTTTCTTTTGTCAGCTTGTCTAATGTTCCTTTTGTCAGCTTGTCTAATGTTTCTTTTGGCAGCTTGTCTAATGTTTCTTTTGTCAGCTTGTCTAATGTTCCTTTTGGCAGCTTGACTAATATTTCTTTTGGTAGCTTGTCTAATGTTCCTTTTGTCAGCTTGTCTAATGTTTCTTTTGGCAGCTTGCAAATGTTTCTTTGTCAGCTTGTCTAATGTTTCTTTTGTCAGCTTGTCTAATGTTCCTTTTGTCAGCTTGTCTAATGTTTCTTTTGTCAGCTTGTCTAATGTTCCTTTTGGCAGCTTGACTAATATTTCTTTTGGTAGCTTGACTAATGTTACTTTTGGCAGCTTGACTAATATTTCTTTTGGTAGCTTGACTAATGTTACTTTTGGCAGCTTGACTAATATTTCTTTAGGCATCTTATCTAAAGTATCTTATGGCAGCTTGACTAATATTTCTTTTGTCAGTTTGTCTAATGTTTCTTTTTGCAGCTTGCCCAATGTTTCTTTTGGCAACTTGTCATCTTTTAGCAGTTTGTCTGTCATTTCTTTTGGCAGTCTGTCTGGGATTCCTTTTGTCAGTCCTAATTATTGTTTGCAGTATGTCTCAGGTTTATTTTAGCAGTCTATCTTATGTTTCTTTTGGCAGTTTGAGGTTTTATTTGACAGTCTAGGGTTTCTTTAGGCAGATTTAGATTTATTTTGACAATCAGAGGTTTCTTTATGCAATATGGGGTGTTTTGTGACTGTCTATGAGATTTTTGTTTGGCAGTTAGTCTAAGATTTAATTTGACAGTCTGTCTGAGGTTTCCTTTAGAAGTATGCTTGACGTATCTTTTGGCAGTCTATTCGTTTCTTTTGCAAGTTTTAAGATTGCAAGTCTAAAGTTTCTATTAGCATTCTGGTTTTTTAGACAGTAAATCTCAGGTTACTTTTTGCAGTCTGTTTTAGGTATCTCTTGGCAGTCTGTTCAAAGTTTAGTTTGGCAGTCTGTCCAAGATTTCTTTTGGTAATCTGTCTCAGGCTTCTTTTGGCAGTCTGATGCTTAAGTATTTAATTATTGATCTCATCTCTTCATAAGAATGTGTTGCCCTATATTTAGTTTGAATATTTCTTTCTCCCTCATAAGCAAGTCTATCTGCCATATGATTTGTAAAAATATTGCAGTGAGCATGACTTTGCTGTACTTTTACAGCTTTGAAATGGTAATAGATGCGTTAATGACTTTTCCAGGCTTCTATTTCATTGTTTTTATTGCTCCATGAGGTTGTGATGAATATGATCTTGTTTCTAGAAGTTTTCCATGATGGTAACTTGTTTCTGTTATAATGACTTTTGTCTGATTTTTCCAAGTTAGTCAGTTGTTTATTAAAATGTGTATGTGTATGGGGTCATTTGTATGAAGTTTATGACAATGTAATGTCAGCACTTTGTATGCCATGTACACATTGTATATTTTTTTTGTGGGGGGGGGGGGGGGGGGTAAATCACTGAATATTACATGTTACATAGGCTTGCAGTAAATAGCAAATTGTCCCTAGATCAGGAAATCAACATCAGGATTGGTAAGGCAGCAACAATAATGAACAGGTTAACAAAAAAAAAAAAAAAAGAGTATGGGAAAACAGGAAGCTTACTGCCAAAACAAAAGTCCTTGTCTATCAAGCATGTGTCCTAAGTACTCTTCTTTATGGCAGTGAAACCTGGACAACTTACTCACACCAAGAGAAACGTTTAAACAGCTTTCATATGCGGTGTCTGCTATGAATACTTGGTATTAAGTGGCAAGACAAAATCACAAATACTGAAGTATTGGAAAGATCGGGTTGTGTGACGGTTTGTTCTATGCTCAGTCTTCATAAACTTAGATGGATAGGACATTTTAGGAGGATGGATGATGGTAGAATACTAAAGGACATCTTATTTGGTGAATTACAGATGGGTAAAAGATCTCAGGGTCGGCCTCTACTACGATACAAAGATGTGTGTAAGCGGGACATGATTGATGCAGGCATTGATAATGCATATTGGGAGCAAGTCGCCGCTGAATGTGTTGCAAGGAGGGCAAATATCAGAAATGGAATAAAGACAAAGGAAAAAATGATTGCAGATAGATCACACATTGAGCGCATAAGACGTAAGATGGTGTGTGATGATGAAAATGACCATGTGTTCACATGCATCCACTGTGGACAAACATTTATATTGGTCTGATCAGTCACATTTGTTACCATCATGGGTTGTGGTTATTATGCTTCTTTAAAGCACAATATAACAAACTATCGTCTGTCAAGATGGCAAGGTGCCAATGTAATAGGCTTGCATGTGTGAAAATGCACACTTTAATAATCCTGATAATGTTTTCCACATTGATTTTAACATTTAGATCTTTAGAAGTAAAAGCAAATGCTGTAGGTTGGCAAAATGAGGTGATTGCATCATGCTACATGAACCTAGGCTCTCTGGAATTTTACACGCGTAAAGATTACGCAAAGGCTGAAAATTATACAAGAAAAGCTATTGAAATATTAGAGGTAGGTAACTGATATACTGTTTTATGGCCACTTTTGATGTCTTATTTCTTTTTGTGTTCTTTCAGATGTTAACTATAGTTTCAAAAGCATCTTTTTGTTAGTGTTTTAAGTGACAATAAATCTTCATACAATGTCTCTCTGGCTAGGTCTGGCATTATAAAATGGTCTGAGACTGAATACTTTGTATCCTGTATGCATACTGCACAGTTAATGGTCCCATGGCCATTGAATATTAACAAGATTGTTAAAATTAGAAAACTGTGGTATGTTTATAGTATGTATTGAAGATGGAAGACAAGCTCAGTCCATACATATGTTGTGCTGAAGTAAGTCAGACCCAATCCATACATGTTTTCTGAGTAAGACAAACTCAGTTTATATAAATGTTGTGCTGAAGTAAGACAAACTCAGTCCATACACATGTTGTACTGAAGTAAGACAACCGCAGTCCATACACATATTGTGCTGAAGTAAGACAAACTCAGTCCATACACATGTTGTGCTGAAGTAAGACAAATTCAGTCTATACAAATGTTGTGCTGAAGTAAGTCAGACCCATTCCATACATGTTTTCTGAGTAAGACAAACTCAGTCCATACAGTTGTTGCACTGAAGTCAGATATATTGTCAAAGGATACTACAGTTTCACTGGGCATATTCATTAGAGACAATGGCTATGGCCACCGACTAGTACAGTCACTGTCCAGAAGGAAAGCAACGGCAAACTACCCTCTGCAAAACTTGCCAAGAAACCTAACAACCATGAAAGAAAAGAAAGAAATATATGTTAATGTGGAAAATTTTGAATATCTTGAGACATTAATTACCTACAATGGTGACACAATGAAGGAAATTAAAAAAAAAAATGAATATCTATTGCTCTTCAAAAGTTACAACAACTGAATAAATTGTGGAGAGGGACAGATAGAACTACCAAAATTAGATTTTTAAGTGCATGCATTTTTCCCATTGCAACGTACGCCTGTGAGACCTGGACACTTACTAAACAAGCTGAACAGCGCAAAAATGCATTTGAAAATAAATGTTGTAGATGGGTTCTAAGAATACATACAAAAAAGAACAAATACATCAATACAACAAGAATTGAATATTGAAGAAGGTTGGCTACTAAAGACGATAAAACAAAGAAAATGTTAATATTTTGGTCACTTGAAACGTCATAACAGTTTGGAGAGAACAATCATGGAGGGGTATATGCCCAGGAAGAAAAGAAGAGGAAAGACAAAGAGAAGATGGGTGCAGGATGTGGCAGATGATCTCCAGATGGGTGTATTGGTTGTGGGACATCTTGCTCTTGACCGAGTTTTCTGGACCGTTGTTATGGGAGAGTAATACCTTTTACTCTCAAGCAGTTTCCAGAAAATGATCAAGAACCCATTTTATGATGCTGGGTCAACCCCAGAGGTGTACTGGTTAAATTAAAGAATCCTGCCACTGCTGATGGTTTGGTCCAGAGCACTAATGAGTGTGTGACTTCTCCCTTTGGGCATTAGGTTCCAATACATTTAACAACAAAATACCTAGAACCTGTAAAGGAAACATAACCAACTTAATCCCAGCCATTCGTATGTGCTGTGCTGAGACATGACCTGGTTACAGAGTAAGCTCTGTAGCATAGTTCCACTGGAGATTATACTTTAGTACCAGGTTGGGAGAAAAGTCTACATTTCTTCACTTCAATAGACACAAACCCATTGCAGGATTCAGATGGCTTGAATGTCAATGTACTGAACTTTGGAGTAAAACTTCAGGGGATTAACAACTAACCAACCAGTGGCATGTATTTACAACCAACCAATGACATGTATTCACAAGCAAACAACTAACCAATGACATGTATTCACAACCAACCAACCAATGGCATGTGACCACTGTTAATTTTCTTTTCCTGGATTTAAATGCATGTGTCAAGAGATATTTTAACTGTCTTTGTTGCTGGAGTAACAACATAAATGGTGAGGAATCAACATTAATTATTTCTTGGTGGCATTGGCTGCAGTAGCTATATGGGCTGGACAATATAAGTGGTCAGAATAAACACTCATTAGTCATTGGTTAATACAACTGTAATCATTGTTTTTCTCAGCTGAATGAGGTCAAGCTGGAGCAGAACGAGATGTGGCAGGCACAGGAGAACCTCATTTTGATGCTTATCTGTCAGAATAAATGGGAAGAAGCTCTCCCTATATTCAGACGCGTGTGTGAGTTATTTGTCTTATAGTTATTCATGTCTTTTTGTGTCCTCTAATCCACTCTGTTTAATTTAAAGAGTAAATGAAACAAAAGTTGATAAATAGTATTATTTTACCTTTTGACAGGTTTTCATTTTTGTGTGAGTGTGGGTGTGTCTGTTTGTCTGTCCACGACAGCTGTGCACAGACTAAAATGTACTGTGTCAGAAATTAATAAATGAAATAATTAACAAAAAACATATCAGACTCACATTAGATGTACATCTATTTGTTGTTACTGTTATTTTGTATATCAGACTTTGTAAAACGACTTGTATATCGGACTTTTTAAGCGACTTGAATATCAGAGTGATATTAGATACCCAACATCTGTGTGCTGTTATTTTATGTATCAGACTGATATTAGATACCCAACATCTGTGTGCTGTTATTTTATATATCAGACTGATATTAGATACCCAACATCTGTGTGCTGTTATTTTATATATCAGACTATTAGATATACAACATTTTTGTGTTGTTATGGTTACTTTGTATATCAGACTGATATTAGATATACAACATATTTGTGATGTAACTGTTACTTTATGGCCTGGCATGGACCTCTAAGGTCACAAGACCAGGACCGTGTCTGACGCTGGTCCAGATCTTGGGGCACCATTTCTTGGTGTGGCCTACCCACAGACTAAGCACCCCCAAGGTGGGGTATTGGTGCATGATCAGGCAAATATAGTCGGGACTCTTTGGAATCGTGTGTTTAGTGCAGAAGAATGGGTAGATCATCACAGCTTGGAGAGAGTAGTGCTGCTGAGCATCTGGCAGACACTCAAAATTCTGAGGAAAGGCCAGATGGACACATAATCAGACTGCTAGTACCATTAGTATTGGGACTCTTTGCTGGCTGTTGCAGATGAGGACGGAGCATGTCCTGTGCTGTAAAATCAATTCTGCTAATGTTCCAAGGATCACCATGCTTCTCTGCAGGTATGAAATTCCAGTACCAATTTTCACATCTTACTATGTTTTCTGAGCTGGAGAGGGGAAAGAGAACTTTACAGCAGTTCCCATGAAGATAGTACTACAATAATGGGTCAGGAGAAAGATCTGTACACCATCAGACTGGCTGGATTTAGGTCCAGGTTCGTATAAGTGTCCTCCATGGCTTTAAGGGATTTGATTGTCAACAGGTTCTAGCCAAAAGCTCAGAGGGATACTGCTACTTTAAAGTAGCAATTGTTGCGTTGGACAAACTTAATCTAGTTGAAATAAAGCTTAGAACAGCACTGGTCACCAGACCGCATAATGCCATGACATAGTATGTATAAAACTTGTCACTTCATGCCCTTGTAGCATTTGTCTTGGAGTTATCTTGGCCATTCATCTTCAAAATGTAATATTGTTCCCAGTTTCAATGCTACAGAGAGAGAATAAAGTGCAGCAGGGTGCCTCGTCTGTACACAGAGAAATGATTCGTTACTTGATATCAAAGGAGCTTTATCAGGAGGCAGCTAACATTGCAGAATGCCATCTCAATATTCAGTCATTTCAACTGCCCAGTGTGTACACACTGCTGGACTTCTGTGATAGAAGGTGTGACCCCAGACCGCTTCGACCACGGGAGCTAACAGTAAACTTTGCACTTGAAGAGCTGTAAGTTCGTTAGTTACAAGAAATTTAGTTAAAAAAACGAGTGCGCCATCATATCTGAACAACAATTTTAAGTCTTGTGCATGATTTAACATTTAGCATCTAGTTGTCTTCTTCTTCCTTGGGTGGATGGTCTGAAGCAGATACCAACAATCATGACTTTAATCTTCTCTGCTATTTGATATTTTAATGAAGTTGGTGGAGCTTGAAATATTTATTGCCCCGTTTTCCTTGCCCAGTATTTTCATACATAAAGCTAATTTCTGTATTTCATTTCTTCTGTTGATTTTACTCATACAATTAATTTTTTTATATAATTTTCACTATTTTGATATAATTTTCATTATTTTGATATGTGAACTGATGAAATCTTCTTCTGCAACCTTTCTTCCTCCCATTAGTACATAGGCCCGCCACCAACTTATGCCAAGCCCTCCTGTCTTTTGCCATCTCCGGCAGTTCCCTCCATGTCCTTCCCATATTATTCATCTCCGTTTCTAATTCTCTTATCCATGTGTTTTTAGGTCTTTCTCTATTTCTCTTGTCGTGTGGGTTCCAGAGAAAGAAATTTCTAGTTGATCTATTACCAGGTTTTCTTAGTGCATGTCCTGTCCAGTGCCAGAGCTACCCCCCCCCCCCCTTCCCTTCCCCAACTCATGATTCACTGATATTTGTTTAGTTCTCTCCATAAGCTCTGCATTAATGCTTCTGTCATACCAGTTTAGTCATTCTGTTCTGTGCAGTCACCAATTCAAAAATGTTTATAGTTTACTAGTAATTGTTTTAGACGTTCATAATCTAATCTAGTCTGTAAGACTAATTATGGTGACAAAGGGTATCATGTTCTAATTTCAAACGTAACCGTTAGTTTTCCTTTATGAGGAACTCTACATTTCATATCTTTATCTGTTGCCTTTATTAATCATCATTTGTGTGATTCCGTGCTTTATGTCTTCGTTCCCTTTTTTCCAAGGACTTCAGACATGATTCCTTACCAATGCTTGTATCCTGCTACCAGCGGTCTTCCATACTTACCTCATCTGCTAACTGTTGCAATCACCTGGTACATATTAGAGACTGTCACAATAAATTGTTCCTTAGTTTCTTTACTGCTGAAATATCCACCATTGTATGATACATTGTAGAACTGTGTTGTTTCCCCCATCATGCCCTGTGGCCAAGCCATCCAGGCATTTATCTCTTTGATTTCCTGTTGCTCCTTTCCCATCAGTTTGATTATGGTTCATAATACATGTTTATAAGATGTTGTGTATTTTATGTCATTTTCTACAATGATAAAAATTTGATATTTTCTTCTGCAAAAAAAAAAAAAAAAAAAATATATTATCTTCTTCCAGATAAACATTTTATGTTCTCATTTTCTCTGCAAAGATAAACATCTTCTCAAAATGTTCAGGTGGCCTGGGAATAATGAACTGACAGCTTATGTTGCTCAGAATTATGTACTGCCATCGAATGACCTTGATCTCTTAATGAAGATGTTGCAAACTATGGATGACTTAAATCCAGAATTTACATGGACCACGTATAAAGTCGGTGCCACCTGGTGTGAAAATCTAAACAAGCTGGATGTGGCTGTAATGGTTTTGAAGGAAGGAATCCAGAAGTACCCAGCATCCCCTGTAAGTTGTTATGAAATTATTGTTGAGCATTGTTTGTTTTAGTGTCAATTCATTTTGAACGACTACTTCTAGTGCACTGGACTGTGGATTTGCACTTGCATGTGGATTAGCATGTAGATTAGCTTTCCTTATTACCACTGTCCCTTACCATCAGGTGAACCCACTCCAGCTACAGAAGTGTGTTGAGTATTGAAACACAAATAAGTTCAGTATTATGTTAGCATGGTTCAGCATCATCATCATCATGTGCCATGCCGATAATTGTGGACGGCCATGTTTTCTTCTCTCACTTGATCATCAGTCTTGGATCAGGTCTATGTTCTTGTTCTGGTTATGTCATGTTGGATCAGATCTGTGTTCTTGTTATGGTTATGTCATGTTCAATCAGGTCTATGTTCTTGTCCTGATTTTGTCATGTTGGATCAGGTCTGTGTTCTTGTTCCAGTTATGTCATGTTGGATCAGGTCTGTGTTCTTGTTCCAGTTATGTCATGTTGGATCAGGTCTATGTTCTTGTCCTGATTTTGTCATGTTGGATCAGGTCTGTGTTCTTGTCCTGATTTTGTCATGTTGGATCAGGTCTGTGTTCTTGTCCCAGTTATGCCATGTTGGATCAGGTCTGTGTTTTTGTCCTGATTTTGTCATGTTGGATCAGGTCTGTGTTCTTGTCCTGATTTTATCATGTTGGATCAGGTATGTGTTCTTGTTCCAGTTATGTCATGTTCGATCAGGTCTATGTTCTTGTCCTGATTTTGTCATATTGGATCAGGTCTGTGTTCTTGTTCTGGTTATGTCATGTTGGATCAGGTCTGTGTTCTTGTCCTGATTTTGTCATGTTGGATCAGGTCTGTGTTCTTGCCCTGATTTTGTCATGTTGGATCAAGTCTGTGTTCTTGTCCTGATTTTGTCATGTTGGATCAGGTCTGTGTTCTTGCCCTGATTTTGTCATGTTGGATCAGGTCTGTGTTCTTGTCCTGATTTTGTCATGTTTGATCAGGTCTGTGTTCTTGTCCTGATTTTATCATGTTGGATCAGGTATGTGTTCTTGTTCCAGTTATGTCATGTTCGATCAGGTCTATGTTCTTGTCCTGATTTTGTCATGTTGGATCAGGTCTGTGTTCTTGTTCTGGTTATGTCATGTTGGATCAGGTCTGTGTTCTTGTCCTGATTTTGTCATGTTGGATCAGGTCTGTGTTCTTGCCCTGATTTTGTCATGTTGGATCAGGTCTGTGTTCTTGTCCCAGTTATGCCACGTTGAATCAGGTCTGTGTTCTTGTCCTGATTTTGTCATGTTGGATCAGGTCTGTGTTCTTGCCCTGATTTTGTCATGTTGGATCAGGTCTGTGTTCTTGCCCTGATTTTGTCATGTTGGATCAGGTCTGTGTTCTTGTCCTGATTTTGTCATGTTGGATCAGGTCTGTGTTCTTGTCCTGATTTTATCATGTTGGATCAGGTATGTGTTCTTGTTCCAGTTATGTCATGTTCGATCAGGTCTATGTTCTTGTCCTGATTTTGTCATGTTTGATCAGGTCTGTGTTCTTGTCCTGATTTTATCATGTTGGATCAGGTCTGTGTTCTTGTCCTGATTTTATCATGTTGGATCAGCTCTGTGTTCTTGTCCCAGTTATGCCATGTTGGATCAGGTCTGTGTTCTTGTCCCAGTTATGCTAGTTGGATCAGGTCTGTGTTTTTGTCCCAGTTATGCCATGTTGGATCATGGTCTGTGTTCTTGTCCCAGTTATGCCATGTTGGATAAGGTCTGTGTTCTTGTCCTGATTTTATCATGTTGGATCAGGTCTGTGTTCTTGTCCCAGTTATGCCATGTTGGATCAGGTCTGTGTTCTTGTCCCAGTTATGCCATGTTGGATCAGGTCTGTGTTCTTGTCCCAGTTATGCCATGTTGGATCAGGTCTGTGTTTTTGTCCCAGTTATGCCATGTTGGATCAGGTCTGTGTTTTTGTCCCAGTTATGCCATGGTGGATCAGGTATGTGTACTTGTTCCAGTTATGCCATGTTTGATCAGGTCTGTGTTCTTGTCCTGATTTTGTCATGTTGGATCAGGTCTGTGTTCTTGTCCTGATCTTGTCATGTTGGATCACGTCTATGTTCTTGTCCTGATTTTGTCATGTTGGATCAGGTCTGTGTTCTTGTCCTGATTTTGTCATGTTGGATCAGGTCTGTGTTCTTGTGCTGATTTTGTCATGTTGGATCAGGTCTGTGTTCTTGTCCCAGTTATGCCATGTTGGATCAGGTCTGTGTTCTTGTCCTGATTTTGTCATGTTGGATCAGGTCTGTGTTCTTGTCCTGATTTTATCATGTTGGATCAGGTATGTGTTCTTGTTCCAGTTATGTCATGTTCGATCAGGTCTATGTTCTTGTCCTGATTTTGTCATGTTGGATCAGGTCTGTGTTCTTGTTCTGGTTATGTCATGTTGGATCAGGTCTGTGTTCTTGTCCTGATTTTCTCATGTTGGATCAGGTCTGTGTTCTTGCCCTGATTTTGTCATGTTGGATCAGGTCTGTGTTCTTGTCCTGATTTTGTCATGTTGGATCAGGTCTGTGTTCTTGCCCTGATTTTGTTATGTTGGATCAGGTCTGTGTTCTTGTCCTGATTTTGTCATGTTGGATCAGGTCTGTGTTCTTGTCCTGATTTTATCATGTTCGATCAGGTATGTGTTCTTGTTCCAGTTATGTCATGTTCGATCAGGTCTATGTTCTTGTCCTGATTTTGTCATGTTGGATCAGGTCTGTGTTCTTGTTCTGGTTATGGCATGTTGGATCAGGTCTGTGTTCTTGTCCTGATTTTGTCATGTTGGATCAGGTCTGTGTTCTTGTCCCAGTTATGCCATGTTGGATCAGGTCTGTGTTCTTGTCCCAGTTATGCCATGTTGAATCAGGTCTGTGTTCTTGTCCTGATTTTGTCATGTTGGATCAGGTCTGTGTTCTTGCCCTGATTTTGTCATGTTGGATCAGGTCTGTGTTCTTGCCCTGATTTTGTCATGTTGGATCAGGTCTGTGTTCTTGTCCTGATTTTGTCATGTTGGATCAGGTCTGTGTTCTTGTCCTGATTTTATCATGTTGGATCAGGTATGTGTTCTTGTTCCAGTTATGTCATGTTCGATCAGGTCTATGTTCTTGTCCTGATTTTGTCATGTTGGATCAGGTCTGTGTTCTTGTCCTGATTTTATCATGTTGGATCAGGTATGTGTTCTTGTTCCAGTTATGTCATGTTCGATCAGGTCTATGTTCTTGTCCTGATTTTGTCATGTTGGATCAGGTCAGTGTTCTTGTTCTGGTTATGTCATGTTGGATCAGGTCTGTGTTCTTGTCCTGATTTTGTCATGTTGGATCAGGTCTGTGTTCTTGCCCTGATTTTGTCATGTTGGATCAGGTCTGTGTTCTTGTCCTGATTTTGTCATGTTGGATCAGGTCTGTGTTCTTGCCCTGATTTTGTCATGTTGGATCAGGTCTGTGTTCTTGTCCTGATTTTGTCATGTTGGATCAGGTCTGTGTTCTTGTCCTGATTTTATCATGTTGGATCAGGTATGTGTTCTTGTTCCAGTTATGTCATGTTCGATCAGGTCTATGTTCTTGTCCTGATTTTGTCATGTTGGATCAGGTCTGTGTTCTTGTTATGTCATGTTGGATCAGGTCTGTGTTCTTGTCCTGATTTTGTCATGTTGGATCAGGTCTGTGTTCTTGCCCTGATTTTGTCATGTTGGATCAGGTCTGTGTTCTTGTCCCAGTTATGCCATGTTGGATCAGGTCTGTGTTCTTGTCCCAGTTATGCCATGTTGGATCAGGTCTGTGTTCTTGTCCCAGTTATGCCATGTTGGATCAGGTCTGTGTTTTTGTCCCAGTTATGCCATGTTGGATCAGGTCTGTGTTTTTGTCCCAGTTATGCCATGGTGGATCAGGTATGTGTACTTGTTCCAGTTATGCCATGTTTGATCAGGTCTGTGTTCTTGTCCTGATTTTGTCATGTTGGATCAGGTCTGTGTTCTTGTCCTGATCTTGTCATGTTGGATCACGTCTATGTTCTTGTCCTGATTTTGTCATGTTCGATCAGGTCTGTGTTCTTGTCCTGATTTTGTCATGTTGGATCAGGTCTGTGTTCTTGTGCTGATTTTGTCATGTTGGATCAGGTCTGTGTTCTTGTCCCAGTTATGCCATGTTGGATCAGGTCTGTGTTCTTGTCCTGATTTTGTCATGTTGGATCAGGTCTGTGTTCTTGTCCTGATTTTATCATGTTGGATCAGGTATGTGTTCTTGTTCCAGTTATGTCATGTTCGATCAGGTCTATGTTCTTGTCCTGATTTTGTCATGTTGGATCAGGTCTGTGTTCTTGTTCTGGTTATGTCATGTTGGATCAGGTCTGTGTTCTTGTCCTGATTTTGTCATGTTGGATCAGGTCTGTGTTCTTGCCCTGATTTTGTCATGTTGGATCAGGTCTGTGTTCTTGTCCCAGTTATACCATGTTGGATCAGGTCTGTGTTCTTGTCCCAGTTATGCCATGTTGGATCAGGTCTGTGTTTTTGTCCCAGTTATGCCATGGTGGATCAGGTATGTGTACTTGTTCCAGTTATGTCATGTTCGATCAGGTCTATGTTCTTGTCCTGATTTTGTCATGTTTGATCAGGTCTGTGTTCTTGTCCTGATTTTATCATGTTGGATCAGGTATGTGTTCTTGTTCCAGTTATGTCATGTTCGATCAGGTCTATGTTCTTGTCCTGATTTTGTCATGTTGGATCAGGTCTGTGTTCTTGTTCTGGTTATGTCATGTTGGATCAGGTCTGTGTTCTTGTCCTGATTTTGTCATGTTGGATCAGGTCTGTGTTCTTGCCCTGATTTTGTCATGTTGGATCAGGTCTGTGTTCTTGTCCTGATTTTGTCATGTTGGATCAGGTCTGTGTTCTTGCCCTGATTTTGTCATGTTGGATCAGGTCTGTGTTCTTGTCCTGATTTTGTCATGTTGGATCAGGTCTGTGTTCTTGTCCTGATTTTATCATGTTGGATCAGGTATGTGTTCTTGTTCCAGTTATGTCATGTTGGATCAGGTCTATGTTCTTGTCCTGATTTTGTCATGTTGGATCAGGTCTGTGTTCTTGTTATGTCATGTTGGATCAGGTATGTGTTCTTGTCCTGATTTTGTCATGTTGGATCAGGTCTGTGTTCTTGCCCTGATTTTGTCATGTTGGATCAGGTCTGTGTTCTTGTCCCAGTTATGCCATGTTGGATCAGGTCTGTGTTCTTGTCCCAGTTATGCCATGTTGGATCAGGTCTGTGTTCTTGTCCCAGTTATGCCATGTTGGATCAGGTCTGTGTTTTTGTCCCAGTTATGCCATGTTGGATCAGGTCTGTGTTTTTGTCCCAGTTATGCCATGGTGGATCAGGTATGTGTACTTGTTCCAGTTATGCCATGTTTGATCAGGTCTGTGTTCTTGTCCTGATTTTGTCATGTTGGATCAGGTCTGTGTTCTTGTCCTGATCTTGTCATGTTGGATCACGTCTATGTTCTTGTCCTGATTTTGTCATGTTCGATCAGGTCTGTGTTTTTGTCCCAGTTATGCCATGGTGGATCAGGTATGTGTACTTGTTCCAGTTATGTCATGTTCGATCAGGTCTATGTTCTTGTCCTGATTTTGTCATGTTTGATCAGGTCTGTGTTCTTGTCCTGATTTTATCATGTTGGATCAGGTATGTGTTCTTGTTCCAGTTATGTCATGTTCGATCAGGTCTATGTTCTTGTCCTGATTTTGTCATGTTGGATCAGGTCTGTGTTCTTGTTCTGGTTATGTCATGTTGGATCAGGTCTGTGTTCTTGTCCTGATTTTGTCATGTTGGATCAGGTCTGTGTTCTTGCCCTGATTTTGTCATGTTGGATCAGGTCTGTGTTCTTGTCCTGATTTTGTCATGTTGGATCAGGTCTGTGTTCTTGCCCTGATTTTGTCATGTTGGATCAGGTCTGTGTTCTTGTCCTGATTTTGTCATGTTGGATCAGGTCTGTGTTCTTGTCCTGATTTTATCATGTTGGATCAGGTATGTGTTCTTGTTCCAGTTATGTCATGTTGGATCAGGTCTATGTTCTTGTCCTGATTTTGTCATGTTGGATCAGGTCTGTGTTCTTGTTATGTCATGTTGGATCAGGTCTGTGTTCTTGTCCTGATTTTGTCATGTTGGATCAGGTCTGTGTTCTTGCCCTGATTTTGTCATGTTGGATCAGGTCTGTGTTCTTGTCCCAGTTATGCCATGTTGGATCAGGTCTGTGTTCTTGTCCCAGTTATGCCATGTTGGATCAGGTCTGTGTTCTTGTCCCAGTTATGCCATGTTGGATCAGGTCTGTGTTTTTGTCCCAGTTATGCCATGTTGGATCAGGTCTGTGTTTTTGTCCCAGTTATGCCATGGTGGATCAGGTATGTGTACTTGTTCCAGTTATGCCATGTTTGATCAGGTCTGTGTTCTTGTCCTGATTTTGTCATGTTGGATCAGGTCTGTGTTCTTGTCCTGATCTTGTCATGTTGGATCACGTCTATGTTCTTGTCCTGATTTTGTCATGTTCGATCAGGTCTGTGTTCTTGTCCTGATTTTGTCATGTTGGATCAGGTCTGTGTTCTTGTGCTGATTTTGTCATGTTGGATCAGGTCTGTGTTCTTGTCCCAGTTATGCCATGTTGGATCAGGTCTGTGTTCTTGTCCTGATTTTGTCATGTTGGATCAGGTCTGTGTTCTTGTCCTGATTTTATCATGTTGGATCAGGTATGTGTTCTTGTTCCAGTTATGTCATGTTCGATCAGGTCTATGTTCTTGTCCTGATTTTGTCATGTTGGATCAGGTCTGTGTTCTTGTTCTGGTTATGTCATGTTGGATCAGGTCTGTGTTCTTGTCCTGATTTTGTCATGTTGGATCAGGTCTGTGTTCTTGCCCTGATTTTGTCATGTTGGATCAGGTCTGTGTTCTTGTCCTGATTTTGTCATGTTGGATCAGGTCTGTGTTCTTGTCCTGATTTTGTCATGTTGGATCAGGTCTGTGTTCTTGTCCTGATTTTGTCATGTTGGATCAGGTCTGTGTTCTTGTCCTGATTTTATCATGTTGGATCAGGTATGTGTTCTTGTTCCAGTTATGTCATGTTCGATCAGGTCTATGTTCTTGTCCTGATTTTGTCATGTTGGATCAGGTCTGTGTTCTTGTTCTGGTTATGTCATGTTGGATCAGGTCTGTGTTCTTGTCCTGATTTTGTCATGTTGGATCAGGTCTGTGTTCTTGCCCTGATTTTGTCATGTTGGATCAGGTCTGTGTTCTTGTCCCAGTTATACCATGTTGGATCAGGTCTGTGTTCTTGTCCCAGTTATGCCATGTTGGATCAGATCTGTGTTTTTGTCCCAGTTATGCCATGTTGGATCAGGTCTGTGTTTTTGTCCCAGTTATGCCATGGTGGATCAGGTATGTGTACTTGTTCCAGTTATGTCATGTTCGATCAGGTCTATGTTCTTGTCCTGATTTTGTCATGTTTGATCAGGTCTGTATTCTTGTCCTGATTTTATCATGTTGGATCAGGTATGTGTTCTTGTTCCAGTTATGTCATGTTCGATCAGGTCTATGTTCTTGTCCTGATTTTGTCATGTTGGATCAGGTCTGTGTTCTTGTTCTGGTTATGTCATGTTCGATCAGGTCTGTGTTCTTGTCCTGATTTTGTCATGTTGGATCAGGTCTGTGTTCTTGCCCTGATTTTGTCATGTTGGATCAGGTCTGTGTTCTTGTCCTGATTTTGTCATGTTGGATCAGGTCTGTGTTCTTGTCCTGATTTTGTCATGTTGGATCAGGTCTGTGTTCTTGTCCTGATTTTATCATGTTGGATCAGGTATGTGTTCTTGTTCCAGTTATGTCATGTTGGATCAGGTCTATGTTCTTGTCCTGATTTTGTCATGTTGGATCAGGTCTGTGTTCTTGTTATGTCATGTTGGATCAGGTCTGTGTTCTTGTCCTGATTTTGTCATGTTGGATCAGGTCTGTGTTCTTGCCCTGATTTTGTCATGTTGGATCAGGTCTGTGTTCTTGTCCCAGTTATGCCATGTTGGATCAGGTCTGTGTTCTTGTCCCAGTTATGCCATGTTGGATCAGGTCTGTGTTCTTGTCCCAGTTATGCCATGTTGGATCAGGTCTGTGTTTTTGTCCCAGTTATGCCATGTTGGATCAGGTCTGTGTTTTTGTCCCAGTTATGCCATGGTGGATCAGGTATGTGTACTTGTTCCAGTTATGCCATGTTTGATCAGGTCTGTGTTCTTGTCCTGATTTTGTCATGTTGGATCAGGTCTGTGTTCTTGTCCTGATCTTGTCATGTTGGATCACGTCTATGTTCTTGTCCTGATTTTGTCATGTTCGATCAGGTCTGTGTTCTTGTCCTGATTTTGTCATGTTGGATCAGGTCTGTGTTCTTGTGCTGATTTTGTCATGTTGGATCAGGTCTGTGTTCTTGTCCCAGTTATGCCATGTTGGATCAGGTCTGTGTTCTTGTCCTGATTTTGTCATGTTGGATCAGGTCTGTGTTCTTGTCCTGATTTTATCATGTTGGATCAGGTATGTGTTCTTGTTCCAGTTATGTCATGTTCGATCAGGTCTATGTTCTTGTCCTGATTTTGTCATGTTGGATCAGGTCTGTGTTCTTGTTCTGGTAATGTCATGTTGGATCAGGTCTGTGTTCTTGTCCTGATTTTGTCATGTTGGATCAGGTCTGTGTTCTTGCCCTGATTTTGTCATGTTGGATCAGGTCTGTGTTCTTGTCCTGATTTTGTCATGTTGGATCAGGTCTGTGTTCTTGCCCTGATTTTGTCATGTTGGATCAGGTCTGTGTTCTTGTCCTGATTTTGTCATGTTGGATCAGGTCTGTGTTCTTGTCCTGATTTTATCATGTTGGATCAGGTATGTGTTCTTGTTCCAGTTATGTCATGTTCGATCAGGTCTATGTTCTTGTCCTGATTTTGTCATGTTGCATCAGGTCTGTGTTCTTGTTCTGGTTATGTTATGTTGGATCAGGTCTGTGTTCTTGTCCTGATTTTGTCATGTTGGATCAGGTCTGTGTTCTTGCCCTGATTTTGTCATGTTGGATCAGGTCTGTGTTCTTGTCCCAGTTATGCCATGTTGGATCAGGTCTGTGTTCTTGTCCCAGTTATGCCATGTTGGATCAGGTCTGTGTTTTTGTCCCAGTTATGCCATGTTGGATCAGGTCTGTGTTTTTGTCACAGTTATGCCATGGTGGATCAGGTATGTGTACTTGTTCCAGTTATGCCATGTTTGATCAGGTCTGTGTTCTTGTCCTGATTTTGTCATGTTGGATCAGGTCTGTGTTCTTGTCCTGATCTTGTCATGTTGGATCACGTCTATGTTCTTGTCCTGTTCGATCAGGTCTGTGTTCTTGTCCTGATTTTGTCATGTTGGATCAGGTCTGTGTTCTTGTGCTGATTTTGTCATGTTGGATCAGGTCTGTGTTCTTGTCCCAGTTATGCGATGTTGGATCAGGTCTGTGTTCTTGTCCTGATTTTGTCATGTTGGATCAGGTCTGTGTTCTTGTCCTGATTTTATCATGTTGGATCAGGTATGTGTTCTTGTTCCAGTTATGTCATGTTCGATCAGGTCTATGTTCTTGTCCTGATTTTGTCATGTTGGATCAGGTCTGTGTTCTTGTTCTGGTTATGTCATGTTGGATCAGGTCTGTGTTCTTGTCCTGATTTTGTCATGTTGGATCAGGTCTGTGTTCTTGCCCTGATTTTGTCATGTTGGATCAGGTCTGTGTTCTTGTCCTGATTTTGTCATGTTGGATCAGGTCTGTGTTCTTGTCCCAGTTATGCCATGTTGGATCAGGTCTGTGTTCTTGTCCTGATTTTGTCATGTTGGATCAGGTCTGTGTTCTTGACCTGATTTTATCATGTTGGATCAGGTATGTGTTCTTGTTCCAGTTATGTCATGTTCGATCAGGTCTATGTTCTTGTCCTGATTTTGTCATGTTGGATCAGGTCTGAGTTCTTGCCCTGATTTTGTCATGTTGGATCAGGTCTGTGTTCTTGCCCTGATTTTGTCATGTTGGATCAGGTCTGTGTTCTTGTCCTGATTTTGTCATGTTGGATCAGGTCTGTGTTCTTGTCCTGATTTTATCATGTTGGATCAGGTATGTGTTCTTGTTCCAGTTATGTCATGTTCGATCAGGTCTATGTTCTTGTCCTGATTTTATCATGTTGGATCAGGTATGTGTTCTTGTTCCAGTTATGTCATGTTCGATCAGGTCTATGTTCTTGTCCTGATTTTGTCATGTTGGATCAGGTCTGTGTTCTTGTTCTGGTTATGTCATGTTGGATCAGGTCTGTGTTCTTGTCCTGATTTTGTCATGTTGGATCAGGTCTGTGTTCTTGCCCTGATTTTGTCATGTTGGATCAGGTCTGTGTTCTTGTCCCAGTTATGCCATGTTGGATCAGGTCTGTGTTCTTGTCCCAGTTATGCCATGTTGAATCAGGTCTGTGTTCTTGTCCTGATTTTGTCATGTTGGATCAGGTCTGTGTTCTTGCCCTGATTTTGTCATGTTGGATCAGGTCTGTGTTCTTGCCCTGATTTTGTCATGTTGGATCAGGTCTGTGTTCTTGTCCTGATTTTGTCATGTTGGATCAGGTCTGTGTTCTTGTCCTGATTTTATCATGTTGGATCAGGTATGTGTTCTTGTTCCAGTTATGTCATGTTCGATCAGGTCTATGTTCTTGTCCTGATTTTATCATGTTGGATCAGGTATGTGTTCTTGTTCCAGTTATGTCATGTTCGATCAGGTCTATGTTCTTGTCCTGATTTTGTCATGTTGGATCAGGTCTGTGTTCTTGTTCTGGTTATGTCATGTTGGATCAGGTCTGTGTTCTTGTCCTGATTTTGTCATGTTGGATCAGGTCTGTGTTCTTGCCCTGATTTTGTCATGTTGGATCAGGTCTGTGTTCTTGTCCCAGTTATGCCATGTTGAATCAGGTCTGTGTTCTTGTCCTGATTTTGTCATGTTGGATCAGGTCTGTGTTCTTGCCCTGATTTTGTCATGTTGGATCAGGTCTGTGTTCTTGCCCTGATTTTGTCATGTTGGATCAGGTCTGTGTTCTTGTCTTGATTTTGTCATGTTGGATCAGGTCTGTGTTCTTGTCCTGATTTTATCATGTTGGATCAGGTATGTGTTCTTGTTCCAGTTATGTCATGTTCGATCAGGTCTATGTTCTTGTCCTGATTTTGTCATGTTTGATCAGGTCTGTGTTCTTGTCCTGATTTTATCATGTTGGATCAGGTCTGTGTTCTTGTCCTGATTTTATCATGTTGGATCAGCTCTGTGTTCTTGTCCCAGTTATGCCATGTTGGATCAGGTCTGTGTTTTTGTCCCAGTTATGCCATGTTGGATCAGGTCTGTGTTCTTGTCCCAGTTATGCCATGTTGGATCAGGTCTGTGTTTTTGTCCCAGTTATGCCATGTTTGATCAGGTCTGTGTTCTTGTCCTGATTTTGTCATGTTGGATCAGGTCTGTGTTCTTGTCCTAATCTTGTCATGTTGGATCACGTCTATGTTCTTGTCCTGATTTTGTCATGTTCGATCAGGTCTGTGTTCCTGTCCTGATTTTGTCATGTTGGATCAGGTCTGTTTTCTTGTCCTGATATTGTCATGTTGGATCAGGTCTGTGTTCTTGTCCTGATTTATCATGTTGGATCAGGTATGTGTTCTTGTTCCAGTTATGTCATGTTCGATCAGGTCTATGTTCTTGTCCTGATTTTGTCATGTTTGATCAGGTCTGTGTTCTTGTCCTGATTTTATCATGTTGGATCAGGTCTGTGTTCTTGTCCTGATTTTATCATGTTGGATCAGCTCTGTGTTCTTGTCCCAGTTATGCCATGTTGGATCAGGTCTGTGTTCTTGTCCCAGTTATGCTAGTTGGATCAGGTCTGTGTTCTTGTCCTGATTTTATCATGTTGGATCAGGTCTGTGTTCTTGTCCCAGTTATGCCATGCTGGATCAGGTCTGTGTTCTTGTCCCAGTTATGCCATGTTGGATCAGGTCTGTGTTCTTGTCCCAGTTATGCCATGTTGGATCAGGTCTGTGTTTTTGTCCCAGTTATGCCATGTTGGATCAGGTCTGTGTTTTTGTCCCAGTTATGCCATGGTGGATCAGGTATGTGTACTTGTTCCAGTTATGCCATGTTTGATCAGGTCTGTGTTCTTGTCCTGATTTTGTCATGTTGGATCAGGTCTGTGTTCTTGTCCTGATCTTGTCATGTTGGATCACGTCTATGTTCTTGTCCTGATTTTGTCATGTTCGATCAGGTCTGTGTTCTTGTCCTGATTTTGTCATGTTGGATCAGGTCTGTGTTCTTGTGCTGATTTTGTCATGTTGGATCAGGTCTGTGTTCTTGTCCCAGTTATGCCACGTTGGATCAGGTCTGTGTTCTTGTCCTGATTTTGTCATGTTGGATCAGGTCTGTGTTCTTGTCCTGATTTTATCATGTTGGATCAGGTATGTGTTCTTGTTCCAGTTATGTCATGTTCGATCAGGTCTATGTTCTTGTCCTGATTTTGTCATGTTGGATCAGGTCTGTGTTCTTGTTCTGGTTATGTCATGTTGGATCAGGTCTGTGTTCTTGTCCTGATTTTGTCATGTTGGATCAGGTCTGTGTTCTTGTCCCAGTTATGCCATGTTGGATCAGGTCTGTGTTCTTGTCCCAGTTATGCCATGTTGAATCAGGTCTGTGTTCTTGTCCTGATTTTGTCATGTTGGATCAGGTCTGTGTTCTTGCCCTGATTTTGTCATGTTGGATCAGGTCTGTGTTCTTGCCCTGATTTTGTCATGTTGGATCAGGTCTGTGTTCTTGTCCTGATTTTGTCATGTTGGATCAGGTCTGTGTTCTTGTCCTGATTTTATCATGTTGGATCAGGTATGTGTTCTTGTTCCAGTTATGTCATGTTCGATCAGGTCTATGTTCTTGTCCTGATTTTATCATGTTGGATCAGGTATGTGTTCTTGTTCCAGTTATGTCATGTTCGATCAGGTCTATGTTCTTGTCCTGATTTTGTCATGTTGGATCAGGTCTGTGTTCTTGTTCTGGTTATGTCATGTTGGATCAGGTCTGTGTTCTTGTCCTGATTTTGTCATGTTGGATCAGGTCTGTGTTCTTGCCCTGATTTTGTCATGTTGGATCAGGTCTGTGTTCTTGTCCCAGTTATGCCACGTTGAATCAGGTCTGTGTTCTTGTCCTGATTTTGTCATGTTGGATCAGGTCTGTGTTCTTGCCCTGATTTTGTCATGTTGGATCAGGTCTGTGTTCTTGCCCTGATTTTGTCATGTTGGATCAGGTCTGTGTTCTTGTCCTGATTTTGTCATGTTGGATCAGGTCTGTGTTCTTGTCCTGATTTTATCATGTTGGATCAGGTATGTGTTCTTGTTCCAGTTATGTCATGTTCGATCAGGTCTATGTTCTTGTCCTGATTTTGTCATGTTTGATCAGGTCTGTGTTCTTGTCCTGATTTTATCATGTTGGATCAGGTCTGTGTTCTTGTCCTGATTTTATCATGTTGGATCAGCTCTGTGTTCTTGTCCCAGTTATGCCATGTTGGATCAGGTCTGTGTTCTTGTCCCAGTTATGCTAGTTGGATCAGGTCTGTGTTTTTGTCCCAGTTATGCCATGTTGGATCATGGTCTGTGTTCTTGTCCCAGTTATGCCATGTTGGATAAGGTCTGTGTTCTTGTCCTGATTTTATCATGTTGGATCAGGTCTGTGTTCTTGTCCCAGTTATGCCATGTTGGATCAGGTCTGTGTTCTTGTCCCAGTTATGCCATGTTGGATCAGGTCTGTGTTCTTGTCCCAGTTATGCCATGTTGGATCAGGTCTGTGTTTTTGTCCCAGTTATGCCATGTTGGATCAGGTCTGTGTTTTTGTCCCAGTTATGCCATGGTGGATCAGGTATGTGTACTTGTTCCAGTTATGCCATGTTTGATCAGGTCTGTGTTCTTGCCCTGATTTTGTCATGTTGGATCAGGTCTGTGTTCTTGTCCTGATTTTGTCATGTTGGATCAGGTCTGTGTTCTTGTCCTGATTTTGTCATGTTGGATCAGGTCTGTGTTCTTGTCCTGATTTTATCATGTTGGATCAGGTATGTGTTCTTGTTCCAGTTATGTCATGTTCGATCAGGTCTATGTTCTTGTCCTGATTTTGTCATGTTGGATCAGGTCTGTGTTCTTGTTATGTCATGTTGGATCAGGTCTGTGTTCTTGTCCTGATTTTGTCATGTTGGATCAGGTCTGTGTTCTTGCCCTGATTTTGTCATGTTGGATCAGGTCTGTGTTCTTGTCCCAGTTATGCCATGTTGGATCAGGTCTGTGTTCTTGTCCCAGTTATGCCATGTTGGATCAGGTCTGTGTTCTTGTCCCAGTTATGCCATGTTGGATCAGGTCTGTGTTTTTGTCCCAGTTATGCCATGTTGGATCAGGTCTGTGTTTTTGTCCCAGTTATGCCATGGTGGATCAGGTATGTGTACTTGTTCCAGTTATGCCATGTTTGATCAGGTCTGTGTTCTTGTCCTGATTTTGTCATGTTGGATCAGGTCTGTGTTCTTGTCCCAGTTATGCCATGTTGAATCAGGTCTGTGTTCTTGTCCTGATTTTGTCATGTTGGATCAGGTCTGTGTTCTTGCCCTGATTTTGTCATGTTGGATCAGGTCTGTGTTCTTGCCCTGATTTTGTCATGTTGGATCAGGTCTGTGTTCTTGTCTTGATTTTGTCATGTTGGATCAGGTCTGTGTTCTTGTCCTGATTTTATCATGTTGGATCAGGTATGTGTTCTTGTTCCAGTTATGTCATGTTCGATCAGGTCTATGTTCTTGTCCTGATTTTGTCATGTTTGATCAGGTCTGTGTTCTTGTCCTGATTTTATCATGTTGGATCAGGTCTGTGTTCTTGTCCTGATTTTATCATGTTGGATCAGCTCTGTGTTCTTGTCCCAGTTATGCCATGTTGGATCAGGTCTGTGTTTTTGTCCCAGTTATGCCATGTTGGATCAGGTCTGTGTTCTTGTCCCAGTTATGCCATGTTGGATCAGGTCTGTGTTTTTGTCCCAGTTATGCCATGTTTGATCAGGTCTGTGTTCTTGTCCTGATTTTGTCATGTTGGATCAGGTCTGTGTTCTTGTCCTAATCTTGTCATGTTGGATCACGTCTATGTTCTTGTCCTGATTTTGTCATGTTCGATCAGGTCTGTGTTCCTGTCCTGATTTTGTCATGTTGGATCAGGTCTGTTTTCTTGTCCTGATATTGTCATGTTGGATCAGGTCTGTGTTCTTGTCCTGATTTATCATGTTGGATCAGGTATGTGTTCTTGTTCCAGTTATGTCATGTTCGATCAGGTCTATGTTCTTGTCCTGATTTTGTCATGTTTGATCAGGTCTGTGTTCTTGTCCTGATTTTATCATGTTGGATCAGGTCTGTGTTCTTGTCCTGATTTTATCATGTTGGATCAGCTCTGTGTTCTTGTCCCAGTTATGCCATGTTGGATCAGGTCTGTGTTCTTGTCCCAGTTATGCTAGTTGGATCAGGTCTGTGTTCTTGTCCTGATTTTATCATGTTGGATCAGGTCTGTGTTCTTGTCCCAGTTATGCCATGCTGGATCAGGTCTGTGTTCTTGTCCCAGTTATGCCATGTTGGATCAGGTCTGTGTTCTTGTCCCAGTTATGCCATGTTGGATCAGGTCTGTGTTTTTGTCCCAGTTATGCCATGTTGGATCAGGTCTGTGTTTTTGTCCCAGTTATGCCATGGTGGATCAGGTATGTGTACTTGTTCCAGTTATGCCATGTTTGATCAGGTCTGTGTTCTTGTCCTGATTTTGTCATGTTGGATCAGGTCTGTGTTCTTGTCCTGATCTTGTCATGTTGGATCACGTCTATGTTCTTGTCCTGATTTTGTCATGTTCGATCAGGTCTGTGTTCTTGTCCTGATTTTGTCATGTTGGATCAGGTCTGTGTTCTTGTGCTGATTTTGTCATGTTGGATCAGGTCTGTGTTCTTGTCCCAGTTATGCCACGTTGGATCAGGTCTGTGTTCTTGTCCTGATTTTGTCATGTTGGATCAGGTCTGTGTTCTTGTCCTGATTTTATCATGTTGGATCAGGTATGTGTTCTTGTTCCAGTTATGTCATGTTCGATCAGGTCTATGTTCTTGTCCTGATTTTGTCATGTTGGATCAGGTCTGTGTTCTTGTTCTGGTTATGTCATGTTGGATCAGGTCTGTGTTCTTGTCCTGATTTTGTCATGTTGGATCAGGTCTGTGTTCTTGTCCCAGTTATGCCATGTTGGATCAGGTCTGTGTTCTTGTCCCAGTTATGCCATGTTGAATCAGGTCTGTGTTCTTGTCCTGATTTTGTCATGTTGGATCAGGTCTGTGTTCTTGCCCTGATTTTGTCATGTTGGATCAGGTCTGTGTTCTTGCCCTGATTTTGTCATGTTGGATCAGGTCTGTGTTCTTGTCCTGATTTTGTCATGTTGGATCAGGTCTGTGTTCTTGTCCTGATTTTATCATGTTGGATCAGGTATGTGTTCTTGTTCCAGTTATGTCATGTTCGATCAGGTCTATGTTCTTGTCCTGATTTTATCATGTTGGATCAGGTATGTGTTCTTGTTC
The DNA here is from genome assembly GCA_963921405.1 of Cepaea hortensis. Taxonomy (NCBI): domain Eukaryota; kingdom Metazoa; phylum Mollusca; class Gastropoda; order Stylommatophora; family Helicidae; genus Cepaea; species Cepaea hortensis. The sequence continues at coordinate 19,370,850 of OY992881.1, read as the reverse complement.
CAGTTATGTCATGTTCGATCAGGTCTATGTTCTTGTCCTGATTTTGTCATGTTGGATCAGGTCTGTGTTCTTGTTCTGGTTATGTCATGTTGGATCAGGTCTGTGTTCTTGTCCTGATTTTGTCATGTTGGATCAGGTCTGTGTTCTTGCCCTGATTTTGTCATGTTGGATCAGGTCTGTGTTCTTGTCCCAGTTATGCCACGTTGAATCAGGTCTGTGTTCTTGTCCTGATTTTGTCATGTTGGATCAGGTCTGTGTTCTTGCCCTGATTTTGTCATGTTGGATCAGGTCTGTGTTCTTGCCCTGATTTTGTCATGTTGGATCAGGTCTGTGTTCTTGTCCTGATTTTGTCATGTTGGATCAGGTCTGTGTTCTTGTCCTGATTTTATCATGTTGGATCAGGTATGTGTTCTTGTTCCAGTTATGTCATGTTCGATCAGGTCTATGTTCTTGTCCTGATTTTGTCATGTTTGATCAGGTCTGTGTTCTTGTCCTGATTTTATCATGTTGGATCAGGTCTGTGTTCTTGTCCTGATTTTATCATGTTGGATCAGCTCTGTGTTCTTGTCCCAGTTATGCCATGTTGGATCAGGTCTGTGTTCTTGTCCCAGTTATGCTAGTTGGATCAGGTCTGTGTTTTTGTCCCAGTTATGCCATGTTGGATCATGGTCTGTGTTCTTGTCCCAGTTATGCCATGTTGGATAAGGTCTGTGTTCTTGTCCTGATTTTATCATGTTGGATCAGGTCTGTGTTCTTGTCCCAGTTATGCCATGTTGGATCAGGTCTGTGTTCTTGTCCCAGTTATGCCATGTTGGATCAGGTCTGTGTTTTTGTCCCAGTTATGCCATGTTGGATCAGGTCTGTGTTTTTGTCCCAGTTATGCCATGGTGGATCAGGTATGTGTACTTGTTCCAGTTATGCCATGTTTGATCAGGTCTGTGTTCTTGCCCTGATTTTGTCATGTTGGATCAGGTCTGTGTTCTTGTCCTGATTTTGTCATGTTGGATCAGGTCTGTGTTCTTGTCCTGATTTTGTCATGTTGGATCAGGTCTGTGTTCTTGTCCTGATTTTATCATGTTGGATCAGGTATGTGTTCTTGTTCCAGTTATGTCATGTTCGATCAGGTCTATGTTCTTGTCCTGATTTTGTCATGTTGGATCAGGTCTGTGTTCTTGTTATGTCATGTTGGATCAGGTCTGTGTTCTTGTCCTGATTTTGTCATGTTGGATCAGGTCTGTGTTCTTGCCCTGATTTTGTCATGTTGGATCAGGTCTGTGTTCTTGTCCCAGTTATGCCATGTTGGATCAGGTCTGTGTTCTTGTCCCAGTTATGCCATGTTGGATCAGGTCTGTGTTCTTGTCCCAGTTATGCCATGTTGGATCAGGTCTGTGTTTTTGTCCCAGTTATGCCATGTTGGATCAGGTCTGTGTTTTTGTCCCAGTTATGCCATGGTGGATCAGGTATGTGTACTTGTTCCAGTTATGCCATGTTTGATCAGGTCTGTGTTCTTGTCCTGATTTTGTCATGTTGGATCAGGTCTGTGTTCTTGTCCTGATCTTGTCATGTTGGATCACGTCTATGTTCTTGTCCTGATTTTGTCATGTTCGATCAGGTCTGTGTTCTTGTCCTGATTTTGTCATGTTGGATCAGGTCTGTGTTCTTGTGCTGATTTTGTCATGTTGGATCAGGTCTGTGTTCTTGTCCCAGTTATGCCATGTTGGATCAGGTCTGTGTTCTTGTCCTGATTTTGTCATGTTGGATCAGGTCTGTGTTCTTGTCCTGATTTTATCATGTTGGATCAGGTATGTGTTCTTGTTCCAGTTATGTCATGTTCGATCAGGTCTATGTTCTTGTCCTGATTTTGTCATGTTGGATCAGGTCTGTGTTCTTGTTCTGGTTATGTCATGTTGGATCAGGTCTGTGATCTTGTCCTGATTTTGTCATGTTGGATCAGGTCTGTGTTCTTGCCCTGATTTTGTCATGTTGGATCAGGTCTGTGTTCTTGTCCTGATTTTGTCATGTTGGATCAGGTCTGTGTTCTTGTCCTGATTTTGTCATGTTGGATCAGGTCTGTGTTCTTGTCCTGATTTTGTCATGTTGGATCAGGTCTGTGTTCTTGTCCTGATTTTATCATGTTGGATCAGGTATGTGTTCTTGTTCCAGTTATGTCATGTTCGATCAGGTCTATGTTCTTGTCCTGATTTTGTCATGTTGGATCAGGTCTGTGTTCTTGTTCTGGTTATGTCATGTTGGATCAGGTCTGTGTTCTTGTCCTGATTTTGTCATGTTGGATCAGGTCTGTGTTCTTGCCCTGATTTTATCATGTTGGATCAGGTCTGTGTTCTTGTCCCAGTTATACCATGTTGGATCAGGTCTGTGTTCTTGTCCCAGTTATGCCATGTTGGATCAGGTCTGTGTTTTTGTCCCAGTTATGCCATGGTGGATCAGGTATGTGTACTTGTTCCAGTTATGTCATGTTCGATCAGGTCTATGTTCTTGTCCTGATTTTGTCATGTTTGATCAGGTCTGTGTTCTTGTCCTGATTTTATCATGTTGGATCAGGTATGTGTTCTTGTTCCAGTTATGTCATGTTCGATCAGGTCTATGTTCTTGTCCTGATTTTGTCATGTTGGATCAGGTCTGTGTTCTTGTTCTGGTTATGTCATGTTGGATCAGGTCTGTGTTCTTGTCCTGATTTTGTCATGTTGGATCAGGTCTGTGTTCTTGCCCTGATTTTGTCATGTTGGATCAGGTCTGTGTTCTTGTCCTGATTTTGTCATGTTGGATCAGGTCTGTGTTCTTGCCCTGATTTTGTCATGTTGGATCAGGTCTGTGTTCTTGTCCTGATTTTGTCATGTTGGATCAGGTCTGTGTTCTTGTCCTGATTTTATCATGTTGGATCAGGTATGTGTTCTTGTTCCAGTTATGTCATGTTGGATCAGGTCTATGTTCTTGTCCTGATTTTGTCATGTTGGATCAGGTCTGTGTTCTTGTTATGTCATGTTGGATCAGGTATGTGTTCTTGTCCTGATTTTGTCATGTTGGATCAGGTCTGTGTTCTTGCCCTGATTTTGTCATGTTGGATCAGGTCTGTGTTCTTGTCCCAGTTATGCCATGTTGGATCAGGTCTGTGTTCTTGTCCCAGTTATGCCATGTTGGATCAGGTCTGTGTTCTTGTCCCAGTTATGCCATGTTGGATCAGGTCTGTGTTTTTGTCCCAGTTATGCCATGTTGGATCAGGTCTGTGTTTTTGTCCCAGTTATGCCATGGTGGATCAGGTATGTGTACTTGTTCCAGTTATGCCATGTTTGATCAGGTCTGTGTTCTTGTCCTGATTTTGTCATGTTGGATCAGGTCTGTGTTCTTGTCCTGATCTTGTCATGTTGGATCACGTCTATGTTCTTGTCCTGATTTTGTCATGTTCGATCAGGTCTGTGTTTTTGTCCCAGTTATGCCATGGTGGATCAGGTATGTGTACTTGTTCCAGTTATGTCATGTTCGATCAGGTCTATGTTCTTGTCCTGATTTTGTCATGTTTGATCAGGTCTGTGTTCTTGTCCTGATTTTATCATGTTGGATCAGGTATGTGTTCTTGTTCCAGTTATGTCATGTTCGATCAGGTCTATGTTCTTGTCCTGATTTTGTCATGTTGGATCAGGTCTGTGTTCTTGTTCTGGTTATGTCATGTTGGATCAGGTCTGTGTTCTTGTCCTGATTTTGTCATGTTGGATCAGGTCTGTGTTCTTGCCCTGATTTTGTCATGTTGGATCAGGTCTGTGTTCTTGTCCTGATTTTGTCATGTTGGATCAGGTCTGTGTTCTTGCCCTGATTTTGTCATGTTGGATCAGGTCTGTGTTCTTGTCCTGATTTTGTCATGTTGGATCAGGTCTGTGTTCTTGTCCTGATTTTATCATGTTGGATCAGGTATGTGTTCTTGTTCCAGTTATGTCATGTTGGATCAGGTCTATGTTCTTGTCCTGATTTTGTCATGTTGGATCAGGTCTGTGTTCTTGTTATGTCATGTTGGATCAGGTCTGTGTTCTTGTCCTGATTTTGTCATGTTGGATCAGGTCTGTGTTCTTGCCCTGATTTTGTCATGTTGGATCAGGTCTGTGTTCTTGTCCCAGTTATGCCATGTTGGATCAGGTCTGTGTTCTTGTCCCAGTTATGCCATGTTGGATCAGGTCTGTGTTCTTGTCCCAGTTATGCCATGTTGGATCAGGTCTGTGTTTTTGTCCCAGTTATGCCATGTTGGATCAGGTCTGTGTTTTTGTCCCAGTTATGCCATGGTGGATCAGGTATGTGTACTTGTTCCAGTTATGCCATGTTTGATCAGGTCTGTGTTCTTGTCCTGATTTTGTCATGTTGGATCAGGTCTGTGTTCTTGTCCTGATCTTGTCATGTTGGATCACGTCTATGTTCTTGTCCTGATTTTGTCATGTTCGATCAGGTCTGTGTTCTTGTCCTGATTTTGTCATGTTGGATCAGGTCTGTGTTCTTGTGCTGATTTTGTCATGTTGGATCAGGTCTGTGTTCTTGTCCCAGTTATGCCATGTTGGATCAGGTCTGTGTTCTTGTCCTGATTTTGTCATGTTGGATCAGGTCTGTGTTCTTGTCCTGATTTTATCATGTTGGATCAGGTATGTGTTCTTGTTCCAGTTATGTCATGTTCGATCAGGTCTATGTTCTTGTCCTGATTTTGTCATGTTGGATCAGGTCTGTGTTCTTGTTCTGGTTATGTCATGTTGGATCAGGTCTGTGTTCTTGTCCTGATTTTGTCATGTTGGATCAGGTCTGTGTTCTTGCCCTGATTTTGTCATGTTGGATCAGGTCTGTGTTCTTGTCCTGATTTTGTCATGTTGGATCAGGTCTGTGTTCTTGTCCTGATTTTGTCATGTTGGATCAGGTCTGTGTTCTTGTCCTGATTTTGTCATGTTGGATCAGGTCTGTGTTCTTGTCCTGATTTTATCATGTTGGATCAGGTATGTGTTCTTGTTCCAGTTATGTCATGTTCGATCAGGTCTATGTTCTTGTCCTGATTTTGTCATGTTGGATCAGGTCTGTGTTCTTGTTCTGGTTATGTCATGTTGGATCAGGTCTGTGTTCTTGTCCTGATTTTGTCATGTTGGATCAGGTCTGTGTTCTTGCCCTGATTTTGTCATGTTGGATCAGGTCTGTGTTCTTGTCCCAGTTATACCATGTTGGATCAGGTCTGTGTTCTTGTCCCAGTTATGCCATGTTGGATCAGGTCTGTGTTTTTGTCCCAGTTATGCCATGTTGGATCAGGTCTGTGTTTTTGTCCCAGTTATGCCATGGTGGATCAGGTATGTGTACTTGTTCCAGTTATGTCATGTTCGATCAGGTCTATGTTCTTGTCCTGATTTTGTCATGTTTGATCAGGTCTGTGTTCTTGTCCTGATTTTATCATGTTGGATCAGGTATGTGTTCTTGTTCCAGTTATGTCATGTTCGATCAGGTCTATGTTCTTGTCCTGATTTTGTCATGTTGGATCAGGTCTGTGTTCTTGTTCTGGTTATGTCATGTTCGATCAGGTCTGTGTTCTTGTCCTGATTTTGTCATGTTGGATCAGGTCTGTGTTCTTGCCCTGATTTTGTCATGTTGGATCAGGTCTGTGTTCTTGTCCTGATTTTGTCATGTTGGATCAGGTCTGTGTTCTTGTCCTGATTTTGTCATGTTGGATCAGGTCTGTGTTCTTGTCCTGATTTTGTCATGTTGGATCAGGTATGTGTTCTTGTTCCAGTTATGTCATGTTGGATCAGGTCTATGTTCTTGTCCTGATTTTGTCATGTTGGATCAGGTCTGTGTTCTTGTTATGTCATGTTGGATCAGGTCTGTGTTCTTGTCCTGATTTTGTCATGTTGGATCAGGTCTGTGTTCTTGCCCTGATTTTGTCATGTTGGATCAGGTCTGTGTTCTTGTCCCAGTTATGCCATGTTGGATCAGGTCTGTGTTCTTGTCCCAGTTATGCCATGTTGGATCAGGTCTGTGTTCTTGTCCCAGTTATGCCATGTTGGATCAGGTCTGTGTTTTTGTCCCAGTTATGCCATGTTGGATCAGGTCTGTGTTTTTGTCCCAGTTATGCCATGGTGGATCAGGTATGTGTACTTGTTCCAGTTATGCCATGTTTGATCAGGTCTGTGTTCTTGTCCTGATTTTGTCATGTTGGATCAGGTCTGTGTTCTTGTCCTGATCTTGTCATGTTGGATCACGTCTATGTTCTTGTCCTGATTTTGTCATGTTCGATCAGGTCTGTGTTCTTGTCCTGATTTTGTCATGTTGGATCAGGTCTGTGTTCTTGTGCTGATTTTGTCATGTTGGATCAGGTCTGTGTTCTTGTCCCAGTTATGCCATGTTGGATCAGGTCTGTGTTCTTGTCCTGATTTTGTCATGTTGGATCAGGTCTGTGTTCTTGTCCTGATTTTATCATGTTGGATCAGGTATGTGTTCTTGTTCCAGTTATGTCATGTTCGATCAGGTCTATGTTCTTGTCCTGATTTTGTCATGTTGGATCAGGTCTGTGTTCTTGTTCTGGTAATGTCATGTTGGATCAGGTCTGTGTTCTTGTCCTGATTTTGTCATGTTGGATCAGGTCTGTGTTCTTGCCCTGATTTTGTCATGTTGGATCAGGTCTGTGTTCTTGTCCTGATTTTGTCATGTTGGATCAGGTCTGTGTTCTTGCCCTGATTTTGTCATGTTGGATCAGGTCTGTGTTCTTGTCTTGATTTTGTCATGTTGGATCAGGTCTGTGTTCTTGTCCTGATTTTATCATGTTGGATCAGGTATGTGTTCTTGTTCCAGTTATGTCATGTTCGATCAGGTCTATGTTCTTGTCCTGATTTTGTCATGTTGCATCAGGTCTGTGTTCTTGTTCTGGTTATGTTATGTTGGATCAGGTCTGTGTTCTTGTCCTGATTTTGTCATGTTGGATCAGGTCTGTGTTCTTGCCCTGATTTTGTCATGTTGGATCAGGTCTGTGTTCTTGTCCCAGTTATGCCATGTTGGATCAGGTCTGTGTTCTTGTCCCAGTTATGCCATGTTGGATCAGGTCTGTGTTTTTGTCCCAGTTATGCCATGTTGGATCAGGTCTGTGTTTTTGTCACAGTTATGCCATGGTGGATCAGGTATGTGTACTTGTTCCAGTTATGCCATGTTTGATCAGGTCTGTGTTCTTGTCCTGATTTTGTCATGTTGGATCAGGTCTGTGTTCTTGTCCTGATCTTGTCATGTTGGATCACGTCTATGTTCTTGTCCTGTTCGATCAGGTCTGTGTTCTTGTCCTGATTTTGTCATGTTGGATCAGGTCTGTGTTCTTGTGCTGATTTTGTCATGTTGGATCAGGTCTGTGTTCTTGTCCCAGTTATGCGATGTTGGATCAGGTCTGTGTTCCTGTCCTGATTTTGTCATGTTGGATCAGGTCTGTGTTCTTGTCCTGATTTTATCATGTTGGATCAGGTATGTGTTCTTGTTCCAGTTATGTCATGTTCGATCAGGTCTATGTTCTTGTCCTGATTTTGTCATGTTGGATCAGGTCTGTGTTCTTGTTCTGGTTATGTCATGTTGGATCAGGTCTGTGTTCTTGTCCTGATTTTGTCATGTTGGATCAGGTCTGTGTTCTTGCCCTGATTTTGTCATGTTGGATCAGGTCTGTGTTCTTGTCCTGATTTTGTCATGTTGGATCAGGTCTGTGTTCTTGTCCCAGTTATGCCATGTTGGATCAGGTCTGTGTTCTTGTCCTGATTTTGTCATGTTGGATCAGGTCTGTGTTCTTGACCTGATTTTATCATGTTGGATCAGGTATGTGTTCTTGTTCCAGTTATGTCATGTTCGATCAGGTCTATGTTCTTGTCCTGATTTTGTCATGTTGGATCAGGTCTGTGTTCTTGCCCTGATTTTGTCATGTTGGATCAGGTCTGTGTTCTTGCCCTGATTTTGTCATGTTGGATCAGGTCTGTGTTCTTGTCCTGATTTTATCATGTTGGATCAGGTATGTGTTCTTGTTCCAGTTATGTCATGTTCGATCAGGTCTATGTTCTTGTCCTGATTTTGTCATGTTGGATCAGGTCTGTGTTCTTGTCCCAGTTATGCGATGTTGGATCAGGTCTGTGTTCCTGTCCTGATTTTGTCATGTTGGATCAGGTCTGTGTTCTTGTCCTGATTTTATCATGTTGGATCAGGTATGTGTTCTTGTTCCAGTTATGTCATGTTCGATCAGGTCTATGTTCTTGTCCTGATTTTGTCATGTTGGATCAGGTCTATGTTCTTGTCCTGATTTTGTCATGTTTGATCAGGTCTGTGTTCTTGTCCTGATTTTATCATGTTGGATCAGGTATGTGTTCTTGTTCCAGTTATGTCATGTTCGATCAGGTCTATGTTCTTGTCCTGATTTTGTCATGTTGGATCAGGTCTGTGTTCTTGTTCTGGTTATGTCATGTTCGATCAGGTCTGTGTTCTTGTCCTGATTTTGTCATGTTGGATCAGGTCTGTGTTCTTGCCCTGATTTTGTCATGTTGGATCAGGTCTGTGTTCTTGTCCTGATTTTGTCATGTTGGATCAGGTCTGTGTTCTTGTCCTGATTTTGTCATGTTGGATCAGGTCTGTGTTCTTGTCCTGATTTTGTCATGTTGGATCAGGTATGTGTTCTTGTTCCAGTTATGTCATGTTGGATCAGGTCTATGTTCTTGTCCTGATTTTGTCATGTTGGATCAGGTCTGTGTTCTTGTTATGTCATGTTGGATCAGGTCTGTGTTCTTGTCCTGATTTTGTCATGTTGGATCAGGTCTGTGTTCTTGCCCTGATTTTGTCATGTTGGATCAGGTCTGTGTTCTTGTCCCAGTTATGCCATGTTGGATCAGGTCTGTGTTCTTGTCCCAGTTATGCCATGTTGGATCAGGTCTGTGTTCTTGTCCCAGTTATGCCATGTTGGATCAGGTCTGTGTTTTTGTCCCAGTTATGCCATGTTGGATCAGGTCTGTGTTTTTGTCCCAGTTATGCCATGGTGGATCAGGTATGTGTACTTGTTCCAGTTATGCCATGTTTGATCAGGTCTGTGTTCTTGTCCTGATTTTGTCATGTTGGATCAGGTCTGTGTTCTTGTCCTGATCTTGTCATGTTGGATCACGTCTATGTTCTTGTCCTGATTTTGTCATGTTCGATCAGGTCTGTGTTCTTGTCCTGATTTTGTCATGTTGGATCAGGTCTGTGTTCTTGTGCTGATTTTGTCATGTTGGATCAGGTCTGTGTTCTTGTCCCAGTTATGCCATGTTGGATCAGGTCTGTGTTCTTGTCCTGATTTTGTCATGTTGGATCAGGTCTGTGTTCTTGTCCTGATTTTATCATGTTGGATCAGGTATGTGTTCTTGTTCCAGTTATGTCATGTTCGATCAGGTCTATGTTCTTGTCCTGATTTTGTCATGTTGGATCAGGTCTGTGTTCTTGTTCTGGTAATGTCATGTTGGATCAGGTCTGTGTTCTTGTCCTGATTTTGTCATGTTGGATCAGGTCTGTGTTCTTGCCCTGATTTTGTCATGTTGGATCAGGTCTGTGTTCTTGTCCTGATTTTGTCATGTTGGATCAGGTCTGTGTTCTTGCCCTGATTTTGTCATGTTGGATCAGGTCTGTGTTCTTGTCTTGATTTTGTCATGTTGGATCAGGTCTGTGTTCTTGTCCTGATTTTATCATGTTGGATCAGGTATGTGTTCTTGTTCCAGTTATGTCATGTTCGATCAGGTCTATGTTCTTGTCCTGATTTTGTCATGTTGCATCAGGTCTGTGTTCTTGTTCTGGTTATGTTATGTTGGATCAGGTCTGTGTTCTTGTCCTGATTTTGTCATGTTGGATCAGGTCTGTGTTCTTGCCCTGATTTTGTCATGTTGGATCAGGTCTGTGTTCTTGTCCCAGTTATGCCATGTTGGATCAGGTCTGTGTTCTTGTCCCAGTTATGCCATGTTGGATCAGGTCTGTGTTTTTGTCCCAGTTATGCCATGTTGGATCAGGTCTGTGTTTTTGTCACAGTTATGCCATGGTGGATCAGGTATGTGTACTTGTTCCAGTTATGCCATGTTTGATCAGGTCTGTGTTCTTGTCCTGATTTTGTCATGTTGGATCAGGTCTGTGTTCTTGTCCTGATCTTGTCATGTTGGATCACGTCTATGTTCTTGTCCTGTTCGATCAGGTCTGTGTTCTTGTCCTGATTTTGTCATGTTGGATCAGGTCTGTGTTCTTGTGCTGATTTTGTCATGTTGGATCAGGTCTGTGTTCTTGTCCCAGTTATGCGATGTTGGATCAGGTCTGTGTTCCTGTCCTGATTTTGTCATGTTGGATCAGGTCTGTGTTCTTGTCCTGATTTTATCATGTTGGATCAGGTATGTGTTCTTGTTCCAGTTATGTCATGTTCGATCAGGTCTATGTTCTTGTCCTGATTTTGTCATGTTGGATCAGGTCTGTGTTCTTGTTCTGGTTATGTCATGTTGGATCAGGTCTGTGTTCTTGTCCTGATTTTGTCATGTTGGATCAGGTCTGTGTTCTTGCCCTGATTTTGTCATGTTGGATCAGGTCTGTGTTCTTGTCCTGATTTTGTCATGTTGGATCAGGTCTGTGTTCTTGTCCCAGTTATGCCATGTTGGATCAGGTCTGTGTTCTTGTCCTGATTTTGTCATGTTGGATCAGGTCTGTGTTCTTGACCTGATTTTATCATGTTGGATCAGGTATGTGTTCTTGTTCCAGTTATGTCATGTTCGATCAGGTCTATGTTCTTGTCCTGATTTTGTCATGTTGGATCAGGTCTGTGTTCTTGCCCTGATTTTGTCATGTTGGATCAGGTCTGTGTTCTTGCCCTGATTTTGTCATGTTGGATCAGGTCTGTGTTCTTGTCCTGATTTTGTCATGTTGGATCAGGTCTGTGTTCTTGTCCTGATTTTATCATGTTGGATCAGGTATGTGTTCTTGTTCCAGTTATGTCATGTTCGATCAGGTCTATGTTCTTGTCCTGATTTTATCATGTTGGATCAGGTATGTGTTCTTGTTCCAGTTATGTCATGTTCGATCAGGTCTATGTTCTTGTCCTGATTTTGTCATGTTGGATCAGGTCTGTGTTCTTGTTCTGGTTATGTCATGTTGGATCAGGTCTGTGTTCTTGTCCTGATTTTGTCATGTTGGATCAGGTCTGTGTTCTTGCCCTGATTTTGTCATGTTGGATCAGGTCTGTGTTCTTGTCCCAGTTATGCCATGTTGGATCAGGTCTGTGTTCTTGTCCCAGTTATGCCATGTTGAATCAGGTCTGTGTTCTTGTCCTGATTTTGTCATGTTGGATCAGGTCTGTGTTCTTGCCCTGATTTTGTCATGTTGGATCAGGTCTGTGTTCTTGCCCTGATTTTGTCATGTTGGATCAGGTCTGTGTTCTTGTCCTGATTTTGTCATGTTGGATCAGGTCTGTGTTCTTGTCCTGATTTTATCATGTTGGATCAGGTATGTGTTCTTGTTCCAGTTATGTCATGTTCGATCAGGTCTATGTTCTTGTCCTGATTTTATCATGTTGGATCAGGTATGTGTTCTTGTTCCAGTTATGTCATGTTCGATCAGGTCTATGTTCTTGTCCTGATTTTGTCATGTTGGATCAGGTCTGTGTTCTTGTTCTGGTTATGTCATGTTGGATCAGGTCTGTGTTCTTGTCCTGATTTTGTCATGTTGGATCAGGTCTGTGTTCTTGCCCTGATTTTGTCATGTTGGATCAGGTCTGTGTTCTTGTCCCAGTTATGCCATGTTGAATCAGGTCTGTGTTCTTGTCCTGATTTTGTCATGTTGGATCAGGTCTGTGTTCTTGCCCTGATTTTGTCATGTTGGATCAGGTCTGTGTTCTTGCCCTGATTTTGTCATGTTGGATCAGGTCTGTGTTCTTGTCTTGATTTTGTCATGTTGGATCAGGTCTGTGTTCTTGTCCTGATTTTATCATGTTGGATCAGGTATGTGTTCTTGTTCCAGTTATGTCATGTTCGATCAGGTCTATGTTCTTGTCCTGATTTTGTCATGTTTGATCAGGTCTGTGTTCTTGTCCTGATTTTATCATGTTGGATCAGGTCTGTGTTCTTGTCCTGATTTTATCATGTTGGATCAGCTCTGTGTTCTTGTCCCAGTTATGCCATGTTGGATCAGGTCTGTGTTTTTGTCCCAGTTATGCCATGTTGGATCAGGTCTGTGTTCTTGTCCCAGTTATGCCATGTTGGATCAGGTCTGTGTTTTTGTCCCAGTTATGCCATGTTTGATCAGGTCTGTGTTCTTGTCCTGATTTTGTCATGTTGGATCAGGTCTGTGTTCTTGTCCTAATCTTGTCATGTTGGATCACGTCTATGTTCTTGTCCTGATTTTGTCATGTTCGATCAGGTCTGTGTTCCTGTCCTGATTTTGTCATGTTGGATCAGGTCTGTTTTCTTGTCCTGATATTGTCATGTTGGATCAGGTCTGTGTTCTTGTCCTGATTTATCATGTTGGATCAGGTATGTGTTCTTGTTCCAGTTATGTCATGTTCGATCAGGTCTATGTTCTTGTCCTGATTTTGTCATGTTTGATCAGGTCTGTGTTCTTGTCCTGATTTTATCATGTTGGATCAGGTCTGTGTTCTTGTCCTGATTTTATCATGTTGGATCAGCTCTGTGTTCTTGTCCCAGTTATGCCATGTTGGATCAGGTCTGTGTTCTTGTCCCAGTTATGCTAGTTGGATCAGGTCTGTGTTCTTGTCCTGATTTTATCATGTTGGATCAGGTCTGTGTTCTTGTCCCAGTTATGCCATGCTGGATCAGGTCTGTGTTCTTGTCCCAGTTATGCCATGTTGGATCAGGTCTGTGTTCTTGTCCCAGTTATGCCATGTTGGATCAGGTCTGTGTTTTTGTCCCAGTTATGCCATGTTGGATCAGGTCTGTGTTTTTGTCCCAGTTATGCCATGGTGGATCAGGTATGTGTACTTGTTCCAGTTATGCCATGTTTGATCAGGTCTGTGTTCTTGTCCTGATTTTGTCATGTTGGATCAGGTCTGTGTTCTTGTCCTGATCTTGTCATGTTGGATCACGTCTATGTTCTTGTCCTGATTTTGTCATGTTCGATCAGGTCTGTGTTCTTGTCCTGATTTTGTCATGTTGGATCAGGTCTGTGTTCTTGTGCTGATTTTGTCATGTTGGATCAGGTCTGTGTTCTTGTCCCAGTTATGCCACGTTGGATCAGGTCTGTGTTCTTGTCCTGATTTTGTCATGTTGGATCAGGTCTGTGTTCTTGTCCTGATTTTATCATGTTGGATCAGGTATGTGTTCTTGTTCCAGTTATGTCATGTTCGATCAGGTCTATGTTCTTGTCCTGATTTTGTCATGTTGGATCAGGTCTGTGTTCTTGTTCTGGTTATGTCATGTTGGATCAGGTCTGTGTTCTTGTCCTGATTTTGTCATGTTGGATCAGGTCTGTGTTCTTGTCCCAGTTATGCCATGTTGGATCAGGTCTGTGTTCTTGTCCCAGTTATGCCATGTTGAATCAGGTCTGTGTTCTTGTCCTGATTTTGTCATGTTGGATCAGGTCTGTGTTCTTGCCCTGATTTTGTCATGTTGGATCAGGTCTGTGTTCTTGCCCTGATTTTGTCATGTTGGATCAGGTCTGTGTTCTTGTCCTGATTTTGTCATGTTGGATCAGGTCTGTGTTCTTGTCCTGATTTTATCATGTTGGATCAGGTATGTGTTCTTGTTCCAGTTATGTCATGTTCGATCAGGTCTATGTTCTTGTCCTGATTTTATCATGTTGGATCAGGTATGTGTTCTTGTTCCAGTTATGTCATGTTCGATCAGGTCTATGTTCTTGTCCTGATTTTGTCATGTTGGATCAGGTCTGTGTTCTTGTTCTGGTTATGTCATGTTGGATCAGGTCTGTGTTCTTGTCCTGATTTTGTCATGTTGGATCAGGTCTGTGTTCTTGCCCTGATTTTGTCATGTTGGATCAGGTCTGTGTTCTTGTCCCAGTTATGCCACGTTGAATCAGGTCTGTGTTCTTGTCCTGATTTTGTCATGTTGGATCAGGTCTGTGTTCTTGCCCTGATTTTGTCATGTTGGATCAGGTCTGTGTTCTTGCCCTGATTTTGTCATGTTGGATCAGGTCTGTGTTCTTGTCCTGATTTTGTCATGTTGGATCAGGTCTGTGTTCTTGTCCTGATTTTATCATGTTGGATCAGGTATGTGTTCTTGTTCCAGTTATGTCATGTTCGATCAGGTCTATGTTCTTGTCCTGATTTTGTCATGTTTGATCAGGTCTGTGTTCTTGTCCTGATTTTATCATGTTGGATCAGGTCTGTGTTCTTGTCCTGATTTTATCATGTTGGATCAGCTCTGTGTTCTTGTCCCAGTTATGCCATGTTGGATCAGGTCTGTGTTCTTGTCCCAGTTATGCTAGTTGGATCAGGTCTGTGTTTTTGTCCCAGTTATGCCATGTTGGATCATGGTCTGTGTTCTTGTCCCAGTTATGCCATGTTGGATAAGGTCTGTGTTCTTGTCCTTATTTTATCATGTTGGATCAGGTCTGTGTTCTTGTCCCAGTTATGCCATGTTGGATCAGGTCTGTGTTCTTGTCCCAGTTATGCCATGTTGGATCAGGTCTGTGTTCTTGTCCCAGTTATGCCATGTTGGATCAGGTCTGTGTTTTTGTCCCAGTTATGCCATGTTGGATCAGGTCTGTGTTTTTGTCCCAGTTATGCCATGGTGGATCAGGTATGTGTACTTGTTCCAGTTATGCCATGTTTGATCAGGTCTGTGTTCTTGTCCTGATTTTGTCATGTTGGATCAGGTCTGTGTTCTTGTCCTGATCTTGTCATGTTGGATCACGTCTATGTTCTTGTCCTGATTTTGTCATGTTGGATCAGGTCTGTGTTCTTGTCCTGATTTTGTCATGTTGGATCAGGTCTGTGTTCTTGTGCTGATTTTGTCATGTTGGATCAGGTCTGTGTTCTTGTCCCAGTTATGCCATGTTGGATCAGGTCTGTGTTCTTGTCCTGATTTTGTCATGTTGGATCAGGTCTGTGTTCTTGTCCTGATTTTATCATGTTGGATCAGGTATGTGTTCTTGTTCGAGTTATGTCATGTTCGATCAGGTCTATGTTCTTGTCCTGATTTTGTCATGTTGGATCAGGTCTGTGTTCTTGTTCTGGTTATGTCATGTTGGATCAGGTCTGTGTTCTTGTCCTGATTTTCTCATGTTGGATCAGGTCTGTGTTCTTGCCCTGATTTTGTCATGTTGGATCAGGTCTGTGTTCTTGTCCTGATTTTGTCATGTTGGATCAGGTCTGTGTTCTTGCCCTGATTTTGTTATGTTGGATCAGGTCTGTGTTCTTGTCCTGATTTTGTCATGTTGGATCAGGTCTGTGTTCTTGTCCTGATTTTATCATGTTCGATCAGGTATGTGTTCTTGTTCCAGTTATGTCATGTTCGATCAGGTCTATGTTCTTGTCCTGATTTTGTCATGTTGGATCAGGTCTGTGTTCTTGTTCTGGTTATGGCATGTTGGATCAGGTCTGTGTTCTTGTCCTGATTTTGTCATGTTGGATCAGGTCTGTGTTCTTGTCCCAGTTATGCCATGTTGGATCAGGTCTGTGTTCTTGTCCCAGTTATGCCATGTTGAATCAGGTCTGTGTTCTTGTCCTGATTTTGTCATGTTGGAAGAGGTCTGTGTTCTTGCCCTGATTTTGTCATGTTGGATCAGGTCTGTGTTCTTGCCCTGATTTTGTCATGTTGGATCAGGTCTGTGTTCTTGTCCTGATTTTGTCATGTTGGATCAGGTCTGTGTTCTTGTCCTGATTTTATCATGTTGGATCAGGTATGTGTTCTTGTTCCAGTTATGTCATGTTCGATCAGGTCTATGTTCTTGTCCTGATTTTGTCATGTTTGATCAGGTCTGTGTTCTTGTCCTGATTTTATCATGTTGGATCAGGTATGTGTTCTTGTTCCAGTTATGTCATGTTCGATCAGGTCTATGTTCTTGTCCTGATTTTGTCATGTTGGATCAGGTCAGTGTTCTTGTTCTGGTTATGTCATGTTGGATCAGGTCTGTGTTCTTGTCCTGATTTTGTCATGTTGGATCAGGTCTGTGTTCTTGCCCTGATTTTGTCATGTTGGATCAGGTCTGTGTTCTTGTCCTGATTTTGTCATGTTGGATCAGGTCTGTGTTCTTGCCCTGATTTTGTCATGTTGGATCAGGTCTGTGTTCTTGTCCTGATTTTGTCATGTTGGATCAGGTATGTGTTCTTGTCCTGATTTTATCATGTTGGATCAGGTATGTGTTCTTGTTCCAGTTATGTCATGTTCGATCAGGTCTATGTTCTTGTCCTGATTTTGTCATGTTGGATCAGGTCTGTGTTCTTGTTATGTCATGTTGGATCAGGTCTGTGTTCTTGTCCTGATTTTGTCATGTTGGATCAGGTCTGTGTTCTTGCCCTGATTTTGTCATGTTGGATCAGGTCTGTGTTCTTGTCCCAGTTATGCCATGTTGGATCAGGTCTGTGTTCTTGTCCCAGTTATGCCATGTTGGATCAGGTCTGTGTTCTTGTCCCAGTTATGCCATGTTGGATCAGGTCTGTGTTTTTGTCCCAGTTATGCCATGTTGGATCAGGTCTGTGTTTTTGTCCCAGTTATGCCATGGTGGATCAGGTATGTGTACTTGTTCCAGTTATGCCATGTTTGATCAGGTCTGTGTTCTTGTCCTGATTTTGTCATGTTGGATCAGGTCTGTGTTCTTGTCCTGATCTTGTCATGTTGGATCACGTCTATGTTCTTGTCCTGATTTTGTCATGTTCGATCAGGTCTGTGTTCTTGTCCTGATTTTGTCATGTTGGATCAGGTCTGTGTTCTTGTGCTGATTTTGTCATGTTGGATCAGGTCTGTGTTCTTGTCCCAGTTATGCCATGTTGGATCAGGTCTGTGTTCTTGTCCTGATTTTGTCATGTTGGATCAGGTCTGTGTTCTTGTCCTGATTTTATCATGTTGGATCAGGTATGTGTTCTTGTTCCAGTTATGTCATGTTCGATCAGGTCTATGTTCTTGTCCTGATTTTGTCATGTTGGATCAGGTCTGTGTTCTTGTTCTGGTTATGTCATGTTGGATCAGGTCTGTGTTCTTGTCCTGATTTTGTCATGTTGGATCAGGTCTGTGTTCTTGCCCTGATTTTGTCATGTTGGATCAGGTCTGTGTTCTTGTCCTGATTTTGTCATGTTGGATCAGGTCTGTGTTCTTGTCCTGATTTTGTCATGTTGGATCAGGTCTGTGTTCTTGTCCTGATTTTGTCATGTTGGATCAGGTCTGTGTTCTTGTCCTGATTTTATCATGTTGGATCAGGTATGTGTTCTTGTTCCAGTTATGTCATGTTCGATCAGGTCTATGTTCTTGTCCTGATTTTGTCATGTTGGATCAGGTCTGTGTTCTTGTTCTGGTTATGTCATGTTGGATCAGGTCTGTGTTCTTGTCCTGATTTTGTCATGTTGGATCAGGTCTGTGTTCTTGCCCTGATTTTGTCATGTTGGATCAGGTCTGTGTTCTTGTCCCAGTTATACCATGTTGGATCAGGTCTGTGTTCTTGTCCCAGTTATGCCATGTTGGATCAGGTCTGTGTTTTTGTCCCAGTTATGCCATGGTGGATCAGGTATGTGTACTTGTTCCAGTTATGTCATGTTCGATCAGGTCTATGTTCTTGTCCTGATTTTGTCATGTTTGATCAGGTCTGTGTTCTTGTCCTGATTTTATCATGTTGGATCAGGTATGTGTTCTTGTTCCAGTTATGTCATGTTCGATCAGGTCTATGTTCTTGTCCTGATTTTGTCATGTTGGATCAGGTCTGTGTTCTTGTTCTGGTTATGTCATGTTGGATCAGGTCTGTGTTCTTGTCCTGATTTTGTCATGTTGGATCAGGTCTGTGTTCTTGCCCTGATTTTGTCATGTTGGATCAGGTCTGTGTTCTTGTCCTGATTTTGTCATGTTGGATCAGGTCTGTGTTCTTGCCCTTATTTTGTCATGTTGGATCAGGTCTGTGTTCTTGTCCTGATTTTGTCATGTTGGATCAGGTCTGTGTTCTTGTCCTGATTTTATCATGTTGGATCAGGTATGTGTTCTTGTTCCAGTTATGTCATGTTGGATCAGGTCTATGTTCTTGTCCTGATTTTGTCATGTTGGATCAGGTCTGTGTTCTTGTTATGTCATGTTGGATCAGGTATGTGTTCTTGTCCTGATTTTGTCATGTTGGATCAGGTCTGTGTTCTTGCCCTGATTTTGTCATGTTGGATCAGGTCTGTGTTCTTGTCCCAGTTATGCCATGTTGGATCAGGTCTGTGTTCTTGTCCCAGTTATGCCATGTTGGATCAGGTCTGTGTTTTTGTCCCAGTTATGCCATGTTGGATCAGGTCTGTGTTTTTGTCCCAGTTATGCCATGGTGGATCAGGTATGTGTACTTGTTCCAGTTATGCCATGTTTGATCAGGTCTGTGTTCTTGTCCTGATTTTGTCATGTTGGATCAGGTCTGTGTTCTTGTCCTGATCTTGTCATGTTGGATCACGTCTATGTTCTTGTCCTGATTTTGTCATGTTCGATCAGGTCTGTGTTTTTGTCCCAGTTATGCCATGGTGGATCAGGTATGTGTACTTGTTCCAGTTATGTCATGTTCGATCAGGTCTATGTTCTTGTCCTGATTTTGTCATGTTTGATCAGGTCTGTGTTCTTGTCCTGATTTTATCATGTTGGATCAGGTATGTGTTCTTGTTCCAGTTATGTCATGTTCGATCAGGTCTATGTTCTTGTCCTGATTTTGTCATGTTGGATCAGGTCTGTGTTCTTGTTCTGGTTATGTCATGTTGGATCAGGTCTGTGTTCTTGTCCTGATTTTGTCATGTTGGATCAGGTCTGTGTTCTTGCCCTGATTTTGTCATGTTGGATCAGGTCTGTGTTCTTGTCCTGATTTTGTCATGTTGGATCAGGTCTGTGTTCTTGCCCTGATTTTGTCATGTTGGATCAGGTCTGTGTTCTTGTCCTGATTTTGTCATGTTGGATCAGGTCTGTGTTCTTGTCCTGATTTTATCATGTTGGATCAGGTATGTGTTCTTGTTCCAGTTATGTCATGTTGGATCAGGTCTATGTTCTTGTCCTGATTTTGTCATGTTGGATCAGGTCTGTGTTCTTGTTATGTCATGTTGGATCAGGTCTGTGTTCTTGTCCTGATTTTGTCATGTTGGATCAGGTCTGTGTTCTTGCCCTGATTTTGTCATGTTGGATCAGGTCTGTGTTCTTGTCCCAGTTATACCATGTTGGATCAGGTCTGTGTTCTTGTCCCAGTTATGCCATGTTGGATCAGGTCTGTGTTTTTGTCCCAGTTATGCCATGTTGGATCAGGTCTGTGTTTTTGTCCCAGTTATGCCATGGTGGATCAGGTATGTGTACTTGTTCCAGTTATGTCATGTTCGATCAGGTCTATGTTCTTGTCCTGATTTTGTCATGTTTGATCAGGTCTGTGTTCTTGTCCTGATTTTATCATGTTGGATCAGGTATGTGTTCTTGTTCCAGTTATGTCATGTTCGATCAGGTCTATGTTCTTGTCCTGATTTTGTCATGTTGGATCAGGTCTGTGTTCTTGTTCTGGTTATGTCATGTTCGATCAGGTCTGTGTTCTTGTCCTGATTTTGTCATGTTGGATCAGGTCTGTGTTCTTGCCCTGATTTTGTCATGTTGGATCAGGTCTGTGTTCTTGTCCTGATTTTGTCATGTTGGATCAGGTCTGTGTTCTTGTCCTGATTTTGTCATGTTGGATCAGGTCTGTGTTCTTGTCCTGATTTTATCATGTTGGATCAGGTATGTGTTCTTGTTCCAGTTATGTCATGTTGGATCAGGTCTATGTTCTTGTCCTGATTTTGTCATGTTGGATCAGGTCTGTGTTCTTGTTATGTCATGTTGGATCAGGTCTGTGTTCTTGTCCTGATTTTGTCATGTTGGATCAGGTCTGTGTTCTTGCCCTGATTTTGTCATGTTGGATCAGGTCTGTGTTCTTGTCCCAGTTATGCCATGTTGGATCAGGTCTGTGTTCTTGTCCCAGTTATGCCATGTTGGATCAGGTCTGTGTTCTTGTCCCAGTTATGCCATGTTGGATCAGGTCTGTGTTTTTGTCCCAGTTATGCCATGTTGGATCAGGTCTGTGTTTTTGTCCCAGTTATGCCATGGTGGATCAGGTATGTGTACTTGTTCCAGTTATGCCATGTTTGATCAGGTCTGTGTTCTTGTCCTGATTTTGTCATGTTGGATCAGGTCTGTGTTCTTGTCCTGATCTTGTCATGTTGGATCACGTCTATGTTCTTGTCCTGATTTTGTCATGTTCGATCAGGTCTGTGTTCTTGTCCTGATTTTGTCATGTTGGATCAGGTCTGTGTTCTTGTGCTGATTTTGTCATGTTGGATCAGGTCTGTGTTCTTGTCCCAGTTATGCCATGTTGGATCAGGTCTGTGTTCTTGTCCTGATTTTGTCATGTTGGATCAGGTCTGTGTTCTTGTCCTGATTTTATCATGTTGGATCAGGTATGTGTTCTTGTTCCAGTTATGTCATGTTCGATCAGGTCTATGTTCTTGTCCTGATTTTGTCATGTTGGATCAGGTCTGTGTTCTTGTTCTGGTAATGTCATGTTGGATCAGGTCTGTGTTCTTGTCCTGATTTTGTCATGTTGGATCAGGTCTGTGTTCTTGCCCTGATTTTGTCATGTTGGATCAGGTCTGTGTTCTTGTCCTGATTTTGTCATGTTGGATCAGGTCTGTGTTCTTGCCCTGATTTTGTCATGTTGGATCAGGTCTGTGTTCTTGTCCTGATTTTGTCATGTTGGATCAGGTCTGTGTTCTTGTCCTGATTTTATCATGTTGGATCAGGTACGTGTTCTTGTTCCAGTTATGTCATGTTCGATCAGGTCTATGTTCTTGTCCTGATTTTGTCATGTTGCATCAGGTCTGTGTTCTTGTTCTGGTTATGTTATGTTGGATCAGGTCTGTGTTCTTGTCCTGATTTTGTCATGTTGGATCAGGTCTGTGTTCTTGCCCTGATTTTGTCATGTTGGATCAGGTCTGTGTTCTTGTCCCAGTTATGCCATGTTGGATCAGGTCTGTGTTCTTGTCCCAGTTATGCCATGTTGGATCAGGTCTGTGTTTTTGTCCCAGTTATGCCATGTTGGATCAGGTCTGTGTTTTTGTCACAGTTATGCCATGGTGGATCAGGTATGTGTACTTGTTCCAGTTATGCCATGTTTGATCAGGTCTGTGTTCTTGTCCTGATTTTGTCATGTTGGATCAGGTCTGTGTTCTTGTCCTGATCTTGTCATGTTGGATCACGTCTATGTTCTTGTCCTGTTCGATCAGGTCTGTGTTCTTGTCCTGATTTTGTCATGTTGGATCAGGTCTGTGTTCTTGTGCTGATTTTGTCATGTTGGATCAGGTCTGTGTTCTTGTCCCAGTTATGCCATGTTGGATCAGGTCTGTGTTCTTGTCCTGATTTTGTCATGTTGGATCAGGTCTGTGTTCTTGTCCTGATTTTATCATGTTGGATCAGGTATGTGTTCTTGTTCCAGTTATGTCATGTTCGATCAGGTCTATGTTCTTGTCCTGATTTTGTCATGTTGGATCAGGTCTGTGTTCTTGTTCTGGTTATGTCATGTTGGATCAGGTCTGTGTTCTTGTCCTGATTTTGTCATGTTGGATCAGGTCTGTGTTCTTGTCCCAGTTATGCCATGTTGGATCAGGTCTGTGTTCTTGTCCCAGTTATGCCATGTTGAATCAGGTCTGTGTTCTTGTCCTGATTTTGTCATGTTGGATCAGGTCTGTGTTCTTGCCCTGATTTTGTCATGTTGGATCAGGTCTGTGTTCTTGCCCTGATTTTGTCATGTTGGATCAGGTCTGTGTTCTTGTCCTGATTTTGTCATGTTGGATCAGGTCTGTGTTCTTGTCCTGATTTTATCATGTTGGATCAGGTATGTGTTCTTGTTCCAGTTATGTCATGTTCGATCAGGTCTATGTTCTTGTCCTGATTTTATCATGTTGGATCAGGTATGTGTTCTTGTTCCAGTTATGTCATGTTCGATCAGGTCTATGTTCTTGTCCTGATTTTGTCATGTTGGATCAGGTCTGTGTTCTTGTTCTGGTTATGTCATGTTGGATCAGGTCTGTGTTCTTGCCCTGATTTTGTCATGTTGGATCAGGTCTGTGTTCTTGTCTTGATTTTGTCATGTTGGATCAGGTCTGTGTTCTTGTCCTGATTTTATCATGTTGGATCAGGTATGTGTTCTTGTTCCAGTTATGTCATGTTCGATCAGGTCTATGTTCTTGTCCTGATTTTGTCATGTTTGATCAGGTCTGTGTTCTTGTCCTGATTTTATCATGTTGGATCAGGTCTGTGTTCTTGTCCTGATTTTATCATGTTGGATCAGCTCTGTGTTCTTGTCCCAGTTATGCCATGTTGGATCAGGTCTGTGTTTTTGTCCCAGTTATGCCATGTTGGATCAGGTCTGTGTTCTTGTCCCAGTTATGCCATGTTGGATCAGGTCTGTGTTTTTGTCCCAGTTATGCCATGTTTGATCAGGTCTGTGTTCTTGTCCTGATTTTGTCATGTTGGATCAGGTCTGTGTTCTTGTCCTAATCTTGTCATGTTGGATCACGTCTATGTTCTTGTCCTGATTTTGTCATGTTCGATCAGGTCTGTGTTCCTGTCCTGATTTTGTCATGTTGGATCAGGTCTGTTTTCTTGTCCTGATATTGTCATGTTGGATCAGGTCTGTGTTCTTGTCCTGATTTATCATGTTGGATCAGGTATGTGTTCTTGTTCCAGTTATGTCATGTTCGATCAGGTCTATGTTCTTGTCCTGATTTTGTCATGTTTGATCAGGTCTGTGTTCTTGTCCTGATTTTATCATGTTGGATCAGGTCTGTGTTCTTGTCCTGATTTTATCATGTTGGATCAGCTCTGTGTTCTTGTCCCAGTTATGCCATGTTGGATCAGGTCTGTGTTCTTGTCCCAGTTATGCTAGTTGGATCAGGTCTGTGTTCTTGTCCTGATTTTATCATGTTGGATCAGGTCTGTGTTCTTGTCCCAGTTATGCCATGCTGGATCAGGTCTGTGTTCTTGTCCCAGTTATGCCATGTTGGATCAGGTCTGTGTTCTTGTCCCAGTTATGCCATGTTGGATCAGGTCTGTGTTTTTGTCCCAGTTATGCCATGTTGGATCAGGTCTGTGTTTTTGTCCCAGTTATGCCATGGTGGATCAGGTATGTGTACTTGTTCCAGTTATGCCATGTTTGATCAGGTCTGTGTTCTTGTCCTGATTTTGTCATGTTGGATCAGGTCTGTGTTCTTGTCCTGATCTTGTCATGTTGGATCACGTCTATGTTCTTGTCCTGATTTTGTCATGTTCGATCAGGTCTGTGTTCTTGTCCTGATTTTGTCATGTTGGATCAGGTCTGTGTTCTTGTGCTGATTTTGTCATGTTGGATCAGGTCTGTGTTCTTGTCCCAGTTATGCCATGTTGGATCAGGTCTGTGTTCTTGTCCTGATTTTGTCATGTTGGATCAGGTCTGTGTTCTTGTCCTGATTTTATCATGTTGGATCAGGTATGTGTTCTTGTTCCAGTTATGTCATGTTCGATCAGGTCTATGTTCTTGTCCTGATTTTGTCATGTTGGATCAGGTCTGTGTTCTTGTTCTGGTTATGTCATGTTGGATCAGGTCTGTGTTCTTGTCCTGATTTTGTCATGTTGGATCAGGTCTGTGTTCTTGTCCCAGTTATGCCATGTTGGATCAGGTCTGTGTTCTTGTCCCAGTTATGCCATGTTGAATCAGGTCTGTGTTCTTGTCCTGATTTTGTCATGTTGGATCAGGTCTGTGTTCTTGCCCTGATTTTGTCATGTTGGATCAGGTCTGTGTTCTTGCCCTGATTTTGTCATGTTGGATCAGGTCTGTGTTCTTGTCCTGATTTTGTCATGTTGGATCAGGTCTGTGTTCTTGTCCTGATTTTATCATGTTGGATCAGGTATGTGTTCTTGTTCCAGTTATGTCATGTTCGATCAGGTCTATGTTCTTGTCCTGATTTTGTCATGTTGGATCAGGTCTGTGTTCTTGTTCTGGTTATGTCATGTTGGATCAGGTCTGTGTTCTTGTCCTGATTTTGTCATGTTGGATCAGGTCTGTGTTCTTGCCCTGATTTTGTCATGTTGGATCAGGTCTGTGTTCTTGTCCTGATTTTGTCATGTTGGATCAGGTCTGTGTTCTTGCCCTGATTTTGTCATGTTGGATCAGGTCTGTGTTCTTGTCCTGATTTTATCATGTTGGATCAGGTATGTGTTCTTGTTCCAGTTATGTCATGTTCGATCAGGTCTATGTTCTTGTCCTGATTTTGTCATGTTGGATCAGGTCTGTGTTCTTGTTATGTCATGTTGGATCAGGTCTGTGTTCTTGTCCTGATTTTGTCATGTTGGATCAGGTCTGTGTTCTTGCCCTGATTTTGTCATGTTGGATCAGGTCTGTGTTCTTGTCCCAGCTATGCCATGTTGGATCAGGTCTGTGTTCTTGTCCCAGTTATGCCATGTTGGATCAGGTCTGTGTTCTTGTCCCAGTTATGCCATGTTGGATCAGGTCTGTGTTTTTGTCCCAGTTATGCTATGTTGGATCAGGTCTGTGTTTTTGTCCCAGTTATGCCATGGTGGATCAGGTATGTGTACTTGTTCCAGTTATGCCATGTTTGATCAGGTCTGTGTTCTTGTCCTGATTTTGTCATGTTGGATCAGGTCTGTGTTCTTGTCCTGATCTTGTCATGTTGGATCACGTCTATGTTCTTGTCCTGATTTTGTCATGTTCGATCAGGTCTGTGTTCTTGTCCTGATTTTGTCATGTTGGATCAGGTCTGTGTTCTTGTGCTGATTTTGTCATGTTGGATCAGGTCTGTGTTCTTGTCCCAGTTATGCCATGTTGGATCAGGTCTGTGTTCTTGTCCTGATTTTGTCATGTTGGATCAGGTCTGTGTTCTTGTCCTGATTTTATCATGTTGGATCAGGTATGTGTTCTTGTTCCAGTTATGTCATGTTCGATCAGGTCTATGTTCTTGTCCTGATTTTGTCATGTTGGATCAGGTCTGTGTTCTTGTTCTGGTTATGTCATGTTGGATCAGGTCTGTGTTCTTGTCCTGATTTTGTCATGTTGGATCAGGTCTGTGTTCTTGTCCTAATCTTGTCATGTTGGATCACGTCTATGTTCTTGTCCTGATTTTGTCATGTTCGATCAGGTCTGTGTTCCTGTCCTGATTTTGTCATGTTGGATCAGGTCTGTTTTCTTGTCCTGATATTGTCATGTTGGATCAGGTCTGTGTTCTTGTCCTGATTTATCATGTTGGATCAGGTATGTGTTCTTGTTCCAGTTATGTCATGTTCGATCAGGTCTATGTTCTTGTCCTGATTTTGTCATGTTTGATCAGGTCTGTGTTCTTGTCCTGATTTTATCATGTTGGATCAGGTCTGTGTTCTTGTCCTGATTTTATCATGTTGGATCAGCTCTGTGTTCTTGTCCCAGTTATGCCATGTTGGATCAGGTCTGTGTTCTTGTCCCAGTTATGCTAGTTGGATCAGGTCTGTGTTTTTGTCCCAGTTATGCCATGTTGGATCATGGTCTGTGTTCTTGTCCCAGTTATGCCATGTTGGATAAGGTCTGTGTTCTTGTCCTGATTTTATCATGTTGGATCAGGTCTGTGTTCTTGTCCCAGTTATGCCATGCTGGATCAGGTCTGTGTTCTTGTCCCAGTTATGCCATGTTGGATCAGGTCTGTGTTCTTGTCCCAGTTATGCCATGTTGGATCAGGTCTGTGTTTTTGTCCCAGTTATGCCATGTTGGATCAGGTCTGTGTTTTTGTCCCAGTTATGCCATGGTGGATCAGGTATGTGTACTTGTTCCAGTTATGCCATGTTTGATCAGGTCTGTGTTCTTGTCCTGATTTTGTCATGTTGGATCAGGTCTGTGTTCTTGTCCTGATCTTGTCATGTTGGATCACGTCTATGTTCTTGTCCTGATTTTGTCATGTTCGATCAGGTCTGTGTTCTTGTCCTGATTTTGTCATGTTGGATCAGGTCTGTGTTCTTGTGCTGATTTTGTCATGTTGGATCAGGTCTGTGTTCTTGTCCCAGTTATGCCATGTTGGATCAGGTCTGTGTTCTTGTCCTGATTTTGTCATGTTGGATCAGGTCTGTGTTCTTGTCCTGATTTTATCATGTTGGATCAGGTATGTGTTCTTGTTCCAGTTATGTCATGTTCGATCAGGTCTATGTTCTTGTCCTGATTTTGTCATGTTTGATCAGGTCTGTGTTCTTGTCCTGATTTTATCATGTTGGATCAGGTCTGTGTTCTTGTCCTGATTTTATCATGTTGGATCAGCTCTGTGTTCTTGTCCCAGTTATGCCATGTTGGATCAGGTCTGTGTTTTTGTCCCAGTTATGCCATGTTGGATCAGGTCTGTGTTCTTGTCCCAGTTATGCCATGTTGGATCAGGTCTGTGTTTTTGTCCCAGTTATGCCATGTTTGATCAGGTCTGTGTTCTTGTCCTGATTTTGTCATGTTGGATCAGGTCTGTGTTCTTGTCCTAATCTTGTCATGTTGGATCACGTCTATGTTCTTGTCCTGATTTTGTCATGTTCGATCAGGTCTGTGTTCCTGTCCTGATTTTGTCATGTTGGATCAGGTCTGTTTTCTTGTCCTGATATTGTCATGTTGGATCAGGTCTGTGTTCGTGTCCTGATTTATCATGTTGGATCAGGTATGTGTTCTTGTTCCAGTTATGTCATGTTCGATCAGGTCTATGTTCTTGTCCTGATTTTGTCATGTTTGATCAGGTCTGTGTTCTTGTCCTGATTTTATCATGTTGGATCAGGTCTGTGTTCTTGTCCTGATTTTATCATGTTGGATCAGCTCTGTGTTCTTGTCCCAGTTATGCCATGTTGGATCAGGTCTGTGTTCTTGTCCCAGTTATGCTAGTTGGATCAGGTCTGTGTTTTTGTCCCAGTTATGCCATGTTGGATCATGGCCTGTGTTCTTGTCCCAGTTATGCCATGTTGGATAAGGTCGTTCTTGTCCTGATTTTATCATGTTGGATCAGGTCTGTGTTCTTGTCCCAGTTATGCCATGCTGGATCAGGTCTGTGTTCTTGTCCCAGTTATGCCATGTTGGATCAGGTCTGTGTTCTTGTCCCAGTTATGCCATGTTGGATCAGGTCTGTGTTTTTGTCCCAGTTATGCCATGTTGGATCAGGTCTGTGTTTTTGTCCCAGTTATGCCATGGTGGATCAGGTATGTGTACTTGTTCCAGTTATGCCATGTTTGATCAGGTCTGTGTTCTTGTCCTGATTTTGTCATGTTGGATCAGGTCTGTGTTCTTGTCCTGATCTTGTCATGTTGGATCACGTCTATGTTCTTGTCCTGATTTTGTCATGTTCGATCAGGTCTGTGTTCTTGTCCTGATTTTGTCATGTTGGATCAGGTCTGTGTTCTTGTGCTGATTTTGTCATGTTGGATCAGGTCTGTGTTCTTGTCCCAGTTATGCCATGTTGGATCAGGTCTGTGTTCTTGTCCTGATTTTGTCATGTTGGATCAGGTCTGTGTTCTTGTCCTGAATTTATCATGTTGGATCAGGTATGTGTTCTTGTTCCAGTTATGTCATGTTCGATCAGGTCTATGTTCTTGTCCTGATTTTGTCATGTTGGATCAGGTCTGTGTTCTTGTTCTGGTTATGTCATGTTGGATCAGGTCTGTGTTCTTGTCCTGATTTTGTCATGTTGGATCAGGTCTGTGTTCTTGTCCCAGTTATGCCATGTTGGATCAGGTCTGTGTTCTTGTCCCAGTTATGCCATGTTGAATCAGGTCTGTGTTCTTGTCCTGATTTTGTCATGTTGGATCAGGTCTGTGTTCTTGCCCTGATTTTGTCATGTTGGATCAGGTCTGTGTTCTTGCCCTGATTTTGTCATGTTGGATCAGGTCTGTGTTCTTGTCCTGATTTTGTCATGTTGGATCAGGTCTGTGTTCTTGTCCTGATTTTATCATGTTGGATCAGGTATGTGTTCTTGTTCCAGTTATGTCATGTTCGATCAGGTCTATGTTCTTGTCCTGATTTTGTCATGTTTGATCAGGTCTGTGTTCTTGTCCTGATTTTATCATGTTGGATCAGGTATGTGTTCTTGTTCTGGTTATGTCATGTTGGATCAGGTCTGTGTTCTTGTCCTGATTTTGTCATGTTGGATCAGGTCTGTGTTCTTGTCCTGATTTTGTCATGTTGGATCAGGTCTGTGTTCTTGCCCTGATTTTGTCATGTTGGATCAGGTCTGTGTTCTTGTCCTGATTTTGTCATGTTGGATCAGGTCTGTGTTCTTGTCCTGATTTTATCATGTTGGATCAGGTATGTGTTCTTGTTCCAGTTATGTCATGTTCGATCAGGTCTATGTTCTTGTCCTGATTTTGTCATGTTGGATCAGGTCTGTGTTCTTGTTATGTCATGTTGGATCAGGTCTGTGTTCTTGTCCTGATTTTGTCATGTTGGATCAGGTCTGTGTTCTTGCCCTGATTTTGTCATGTTGGATCAGGTCTGTGTTCTTGTCCCAGCTATGCCATGTTGGATCAGGTCTGTGTTCTTGTCCCAGTTATGCCATGTTGGATCAGGTCTGTGTTCTTGTCCCAGTTATGCCATGTTGGATCAGGTCTGTGTTTTTGTCCCAGTTATGCTATGTTGGATCAGGTCTGTGTTTTTGTCCCAGTTATGCCATGGTGGATCAGGTATGTGTACTTGTTCCAGTTATGCCATGTTTGATCAGGTCTGTGTTCTTGTCCTGATTTTGTCATGTTGGATCAGGTCTGTGTTCTTGTCCTGATCTTGTCATGTTGGATCACGTCTATGTTCTTGTCCTGATTTTGTCATGTTCGATCAGGTCTGTGTTCTTGTCCTGATTTTGTCATGTTGGATCAGGTCTGTGTTCTTGTCCTGATTTTGTCATGTTGGATCAGGTCTGTGTTCTTGTCCCAGTTATGCCATGTTGGATCAGGTCTGTGTTCTTGTCCTGATTTTGTCATGTTGGATCAGGTCTGTGTTCTTGTCCTGATTTTATCATGTTGGATCAGGTATGTGTTCTTGTTCCAGTTATGTCATGTTCGATCAGGTCTATGTTCTTGTCCTGATTTTGTCATGTTGGATCAGGTCTGTGTTCTTGTTCTGGTTATGTCATGTTGGATCAGGTCTGTGTTCTTGTCCTGATTTTGTCATGTTGGATCAGGTCTGTGTTCTTGTCCCAGTTATGCCATGTTGGATCAGGTCTGTGTTCTTGTCCCAGTTATGCCATGTTGAATCAGGTCTGTGTTCTTGTCCTGATTTTGTCATGTTGGATCAGGTCTGTGTTCTTGCCCTGATTTTGTCATGTTGGATCAGGTCTGTGTTCTTGCCCTGATTTTGTCATGTTGGATCAGGTCTGTGTTCTTGTCCTGATTTTGTCATGTTGGATCAGGTCTGTGTTCTTGTCCTGATTTTATCATGTTGGATCAGGTATGTGTTCTTGTTCCAGTTATGTCATGTTCGATCAGGTCTATGTTCTTGTCCTGATTTTATCATGTTGGATCAGGTATGTGTTCTTGTTCCAGTTATGTCATGTTCGATCAGGTCTATGTTCTTGTCCTGATTTTGTCATGTTGGATCAGGTCTGTGTTCTTGTTCTGGTTATGTCATGTTGGATCAGGTCTGTGTTCTTGCCCTGATTTTGTCATGTTGGATCAGGTCTGTGTTCTTGTCTTGATTTTGTCATGTTGGATCAGGTCTGTGTTCTTGTCCTGATTTTATCATGTTGGATCAGGTATGTGTTCTTGTTCCAGTTATGTCATGTTCGATCAGGTCTATGTTCTTGTCCTGATTTTGTCATGTTTGATCAGGTCTGTGTTCTTGTCCTGATTTTATCATGTTGGATCAGGTCTGTGTTCTTGTCCTGATTTTATCATGTTGGATCAGCTCTGTGTTCTTGTCCCAGTTATGCCATGTTGGATCAGGTCTGTGTTTTTGTCCCAGTTATGCCATGTTGGATCAGGTCTGTGTTCTTGTCCCAGTTATGCCATGTTGGATCAGGTCTGTGTTTTTGTCCCAGTTATGCCATGTTTGATCAGGTCTGTGTTCTTGTCCTGATTTTGTCATGTTGGATCAGGTCTGTGTTCTTGTCCTAATCTTGTCATGTTGGATCACGTCTATGTTCTTGTCCTGATTTTGTCATGTTCGATCAGGTCTGTGTTGATGTCCTGATTTTGTCATGTTGGATCAGGTCTGTTTTCTTGTCCTGATATTGTCATGTTGGATCAGGTCTGTGTTCTTGTCCTGATTTATCATGTTGGATCAGGTATGTGTTCTTGTTCCAGTTATGTCATGTTCGATCAGGTCTATGTTCTTGTCCTGATTTTGTCATGTTTGATCAGGTCTGTGTTCTTGTCCTGATTTTATCATGTTGGATCAGGTCTGTGTTCTTGTCCTGATTTTATCATGTTGGATCAGCTCTGTGTTCTTGTCCCAGTTATGCCATGTTGGATCAGGTCTGTGTTCTTGTCCCAGTTATGCTAGTTGGATCAGGTCTGTGTTCTTGTCCTGATTTTATCATGTTGGATCAGGTCTGTGTTCTTGTCCCAGTTATGCCATGCTGGATCAGGTCTGTGTTCTTGTCCCAGTTATGCCATGTTGGATCAGGTCTGTGTTCTTGTCCCAGTTATGCCATGTTGGATCAGGTCTGTGTTTTTGTCCCAGTTATGCCATGTTGGATCAGGTCTGTGTTTTTGTCCCAGTTATGCCATGGTGGATCAGTTATGTGTACTTGTTCCAGTTATGCCATGTTTGATCAGGTCTGTGTTCTTGTCCTGATTTTGTCATGTTGGATCAGGTCTGTGTTCTTGTCCTGATCTTGTCATGTTGGATCACGTCTATGTTCTTGTCCTGATTTTGTCATGTTCGATCAGGTCTGTGTTCTTGTCCTGATTTTGTCATGTTGGATCAGGTCTGTGTTCTTGTGCTGATTTTGTCATGTTGGATCAGGTCTGTGTTCTTGTCCCAGTTATGCCATGTTGGATCAGGTCTGTGTTCTTGTCCTGATTTTGTCATGTTGGATCAGGTCTGTGTTCTTGTCCTGATTTTATCATGTTGGATCAGGTATGTGTTCTTGTTCCAGTTATGTCATGTTCGATCAGGTCTATGTTCTTGTCCTGATTTTGTCATGTTGGATCAGGTCTGTGTTCTTGTTCTGGTTATGTCATGTTGGATCAGGTCTGTGTTCTTGTCCTGATTTTGTCATGTTGGATCAGGTCTGTGTTCTTGTCCCAGTTATGCCATGTTGGATCAGGTCTGTGTTCTTGTCCCAGTTATGCCATGTTGAATCAGGTCTGTGTTCTTGTCCTGATTTTGTCATGTTGGATCAGGTCTGTGTTCTTGCCCTGATTTTGTCATGTTGGATCAGGTCTGTGTTCTTGCCCTGATTTTGTCATGTTGGATCAGGTCTGTGTTCTTGTCCTGATTTTGTCATGTTGGATCAGGTCTGTGTTCTTGTCCTGATTTTATCATGTTGGATCAGGTATGTGTTCTTGTTCCAGTTATGTCATGTTCGATCAGGTCTATGTTCTTGTCCTGATTTTGTCATGTTGGATCAGGTCTGTGTTCTTGTTCTGGTTATGTCATGTTGGATCAGGTCTGTGTTCTTGTCCTGATTTTGTCATGTTGGATCAGGTCTGTGTTCTTGCCCTGATTTTGTCATGTTGGATCAGGTCTGTGTTCTTGTCCTGATTTTGTCATGTTGGATCAGGTCTGTGTTCTTGCCCTGATTTTGTCATGTTGGATCAGGTCTGTGTTCTTGTCCTGATTTTATCATGTTGGATCAGGTATGTGTTCTTGTTCCAGTTATGTCATGTTCGATCAGGTCTATGTTCTTGTCCTGATTTTGTCATGTTGGATCAGGTCTGTGTTCTTGTTATGTCATGTTGGATCAGGTCTGTGTTCTTGTCCTGATTTTGTCATGTTGGATCAGGTCTGTGTTCTTGCCCTGATTTTGTCATGTTGGATCAGGTCTGTGTTCTTGTCCCAGCTATGCCATGTTGGATCAGGTCTGTGTTCTTGTCCCAGTTATGCCATGTTGGATCAGGTCTGTGTTCTTGTCCCAGTTATGCCATGTTGGATCAGGTCTGTGTTTTTGTCCCAGTTATGCTATGTTGGATCAGGTCTGTGTTTTTGTCCCAGTTATGCCATGGTGGATCAGGTATGTGTACTTGTTCCAGTTATGCCATGTTTGATCAGGTCTGTGTTCTTGTCCTGATTTTGTCATGTTGGATCAGGTCTGTGTTCTTGTCCTGATCTTGTCATGTTGGATCACGTCTATGTTCTTGTCCTGATTTTGTCATGTTCGATCAGGTCTGTGTTCTTGTCCTGATTTTGTCATGTTGGATCAGGTCTGTGTTCTTGTGCTGATTTTGTCATGTTGGATCAGGTCTGTGTTCTTGTCCCAGTTATGCCATGTTGGATCAGGTCTGTGTTCTTGTCCTGATTTTGTCATGTTGGATCAGGTCTGTGTTCTTGTCCTGATTTTATCATGTTGGATCAGGTATGTGTTCTTGTTCCAGTTATGTCATGTTCGATCAGGTCTATGTTCTTGTCCTGATTTTGTCATGTTGGATCAGGTCTGTGTTCTTGTTCTGGTTATGTCATGTTGGATCAGGTCTGTGTTCTTGTCCTGATTTTGTCATGTTGGATCAGGTCTGTGTTCTTGTCCTAATCTTGTCATGTTGGATCACGTCTATGTTCTTGTCCTGATTTTGTCATGTTCGATCAGGTCTGTGTTCCTGTCCTGATTTTGTCATGTTGGATCAGGTCTGTTTTCTTGTCCTGATATTGTCATGTTGGATCAGGTCTGTGTTCTTGTCCTGATTTATCATGTTGGATCAGGTATGTGTTCTTGTTCCAGTTATGTCATGTTCGATCAGGTCTATGTTCTTGTCCTGATTTTGTCATGTTTGATCAGGTCTGTGTTCTTGTCCTGATTTTATCATGTTGGATCAGGTCTGTGTTCTTGTCCTGATTTTATCATGTTGGATCAGCTCTGTGTTCTTGTCCCAGTTATGCCATGTTGGATCAGGTCTGTGTTCTTGTCCCAGTTATGCTAGTTGGATCAGGTCTGTGTTTTTGTCCCAGTTATGCCATGTTGGATCATGGTCTGTGTTCTTGTCCCAGTTATGCCATGTTGGATAAGGTCTGTGTTCTTGTCCTGATTTTATCATGTTGGATCAGGTCTGTGTTCTTGTCCCAGTTATGCCATGCTGGATCAGGTCTGTGTTCTTGTCCCAGTTATGCCATGTTGGATCAGGTCTGTGTTCTTGTCCCAGTTATGCCATGTTGGATCAGGTCTGTGTTTTTGTCCCAGTTATGCCATGTTGGATCAGGTCTGTGTTTTTGTCCCAGTTATGCCATGGTGGATCAGGTATGTGTACTTGTTCCAGTTATGCCATGTTTGATCAGGTCTGTGTTCTTGTCCTGATTTTGTCATGTTGGATCAGGTCTGTGTTCTTGTCCTGATCTTGTCATGTTGGATCACGTCTATGTTCTTGTCCTGATTTTGTCATGTTCGATCAGGTCTGTGTTCTTGTCCTGATTTTGTCATGTTGGATCAGGTCTGTGTTCTTGTGCTGATTTTGTCATGTTGGATCAGGTCTGTGTTCTTGTCCCAGTTATGCCATGTTGGATCAGGTCTGTGTTCTTGTCCTGATTTTGTCATGTTGGATCAGGTCTGTGTTCTTGTCCTGATTTTATCATGTTGGATCAGGTATGTGTTCTTGTTCCAGTTATGTCATGTTCGATCAGGTCTATGTTCTTGTCCTGATTTTGTCATGTTTGATCAGGTCTGTGTTCTTGTCCTGATTTTATCATGTTGGATCAGGTCTGTGTTCTTGTCCTGATTTTATCATGTTGGATCAGCTCTGTGTTCTTGTCCCAGTTATGCCATGTTGGATCAGGTCTGTGTTTTTGTCCCAGTTATGCCATGTTGGATCAGGTCTGTGTTCTTGTCCCAGTTATGCCATGTTGGATCAGGTCTGTGTTTTTGTCCCAGTTATGCCATGTTTGATCAGGTCTGTGTTCTTGTCCTGATTTTGTCATGTTGGATCAGGTCTGTGTTCTTGTCCTAATCTTGTCATGTTGGATCACGTCTATGTTCTTGTCCTGATTTTGTCATGTTCGATCAGGTCTGTGTTCCTGTCCTGATTTTGTCATGTTGGATCAGGTCTGTTTTCTTGTCCTGATATTGTCATGTTGGATCAGGTCTGTGTTCGTGTCCTGATTTATCATGTTGGATCAGGTATGTGTTCTTGTTCCAGTTATGTCATGTTCGATCAGGTCTATGTTCTTGTCCTGATTTTGTCATGTTTGATCAGGTCTGTGTTCTTGTCCTGATTTTATCATGTTGGATCAGGTCTGTGTTCTTGTCCTGATTTTATCATGTTGGATCAGCTCTGTGTTCTTGTCCCAGTTATGCCATGTTGGATCAGGTCTGTGTTCTTGTCCCAGTTATGCTAGTTGGATCAGGTCTGTGTTTTTGTCCCAGTTATGCCATGTTGGATCATGGCCTGTGTTCTTGTCCCAGTTATGCCATGTTGGATAAGGTCGTTCTTGTCCTGATTTTATCATGT
The DNA here is from genome assembly GCA_963921405.1 of Cepaea hortensis. Lineage (NCBI taxonomy): Eukaryota > Metazoa > Mollusca > Gastropoda > Stylommatophora > Helicidae > Cepaea > Cepaea hortensis. The sequence goes on along the minus strand of OY992881.1, from coordinate 19,336,111 downwards.
TGGATCAGGTCTGTGTTCTTGTCCCAGTTATGCCATGCTGGATCAGGTCTGTGTTCTTGTCCCAGTTATGCCATGTTGGATCAGGTCTGTGTTCTTGTCCCAGTTATGCCATGTTGGATCAGGTCTGTGTTTTTGTCCCAGTTATGCCATGTTGGATCAGGTCTGTGTTTTTGTCCCAGTTATGCCATGGTGGATCAGGTATGTGTACTTGTTCCAGTTATGCCATGTTTGATCAGGTCTGTGTTCTTGTCCTGATTTTGTCATGTTGGATCAGGTCTGTGTTCTTGTCCTGATCTTGTCATGTTGGATCACGTCTATGTTCTTGTCCTGATTTTGTCATGTTCGATCAGGTCTGTGTTCTTGTCCTGATTTTGTCATGTTGGATCAGGTCTGTGTTCTTGTGCTGATTTTGTCATGTTGGATCAGGTCTGTGTTCTTGTCCCAGTTATGCCATGTTGGATCAGGTCTGTGTTCTTGTCCTGATTTTGTCATGTTGGATCAGGTCTGTGTTCTTGTCCTGAATTTATCATGTTGGATCAGGTATGTGTTCTTGTTCCAGTTATGTCATGTTCGATCAGGTCTATGTTCTTGTCCTGATTTTGTCATGTTGGATCAGGTCTGTGTTCTTGTTCTGGTTATGTCATGTTGGATCAGGTCTGTGTTCTTGTCCTGATTTTGTCATGTTGGATCAGGTCTGTGTTCTTGTCCCAGTTATGCCATGTTGGATCAGGTCTGTGTTCTTGTCCCAGTTATGCCATGTTGAATCAGGTCTGTGTTCTTGTCCTGATTTTGTCATGTTGGATCAGGTCTGTGTTCTTGCCCTGATTTTGTCATGTTGGATCAGGTCTGTGTTCTTGCCCTGATTTTGTCATGTTGGATCAGGTCTGTGTTCTTGTCCTGATTTTGTCATGTTGGATCAGGTCTGTGTTCTTGTCCTGATTTTATCATGTTGGATCAGGTATGTGTTCTTGTTCCAGTTATGTCATGTTCGATCAGGTCTATGTTCTTGTCCTGATTTTGTCATGTTTGATCAGGTCTGTGTTCTTGTCCTGATTTTATCATGTTGGATCAGGTATGTGTTCTTGTTCTGGTTATGTCATGTTGGATCAGGTCTGTGTTCTTGTCCTGATTTTGTCATGTTGGATCAGGTCTGTGTTCTTGTCCTGATTTTGTCATGTTGGATCAGGTCTGTGTTCTTGCCCTGATTTTGTCATGTTGGATCAGGTCTGTGTTCTTGTCCTGATTTTGTCATGTTGGATCAGGTCTGTGTTCTTGTCCTGATTTTATCATGTTGGATCAGGTATGTGTTCTTGTTCCAGTTATGTCATGTTCGATCAGGTCTATGTTCTTGTCCTGATTTTGTCATGTTGGATCAGGTCTGTGTTCTTGTTATGTCATGTTGGATCAGGTCTGTGTTCTTGTCCTGATTTTGTCATGTTGGATCAGGTCTGTGTTCTTGCCCTGATTTTGTCATGTTGGATCAGGTCTGTGTTCTTGTCCCAGCTATGCCATGTTGGATCAGGTCTGTGTTCTTGTCCCAGTTATGCCATGTTGGATCAGGTCTGTGTTCTTGTCCCAGTTATGCCATGTTGGATCAGGTCTGTGTTTTTGTCCCAGTTATGCTATGTTGGATCAGGTCTGTGTTTTTGTCCCAGTTATGCCATGGTGGATCAGGTATGTGTACTTGTTCCAGTTATGCCATGTTTGATCAGGTCTGTGTTCTTGTCCTGATTTTGTCATGTTGGATCAGGTCTGTGTTCTTGTCCTGATCTTGTCATGTTGGATCACGTCTATGTTCTTGTCCTGATTTTGTCATGTTCGATCAGGTCTGTGTTCTTGTCCTGATTTTGTCATGTTGGATCAGGTCTGTGTTCTTGTGCTGATTTTGTCATGTTGGATCAGGTCTGTGTTCTTGTCCCAGTTATGCCATGTTGGATCAGGTCTGTGTTCTTGTCCTGATTTTGTCATGTTGGATCAGGTCTGTGTTCTTGTCCTGATTTTATCATGTTGGATCAGGTATGTGTTCTTGTTCCAGTTATGTCATGTTCGATCAGGTCTATGTTGTTGTCCTGATTTTGTCATGTTGGATCAGGTCTGTGTTCTTGTTCTGGTTATGTCATGTTGGATCAGGTTTGTGTTCTTGTCCTGATTTTGTCATGTTGGATCAGGTCTGTGTTCTTGTCCTAATCTTGTCATGTTGGATCAAGTCTATGTTCTTGTCCTGATTTTGTCATGTTCGATCAGGTCTGTGTTCCTGTCCTGATTTTGTCATGTTGGATCAGGTCTGTTTTCTTGTCCTGATATTGTCATGTTGGATCAGGTCTGTGTTCTTGTCCTGATTTATCATGTTGGATCAGGTATGTGTTCTTGTTCCAGTTATGTCATGTTCGATCAGGTCTATGTTCTTGTCCTGATTTTGTCATGTTTGATCAGGTCTGTGTTCTTGTCCTGATTTTATCATGTTGGATCAGGTCTGTGTTCTTGTCCTGATTTTATCATGTTGGATCAGCTCTGTGTTCTTGTCCCAGTTATGCCATGTTGGATCAGGTCTGTGTTCTTGTCCCAGTTATGCTAGTTGGATCAGGTCTGTGTTTTTGTCCCAGTTATGCCATGTTGGATCATGGTCTGTGTTCTTGTCCCAGTTATGCCATGTTGGATAAGGTCTGTGTTCTTGTCCTGATTTTATCATGTTGGATCAGGTCTGTGTTCTTGTCCCAGTTATGCCATGCTGGATCAGGTCTGTGTTCTTGTCCCAGTTATGCCATGTTGGATCAGGTCTGTGTTCTTGTCCCAGTTATGCCATGTTGGATCAGGTCTGTGTTTTTGTCCCAGTTATGCCATGTTGGATCAGGTCTGTGTTTTTGTCACAGTTATGCCATGGTGGATCAGGTATGTGTACTTGTTCCAGTTATGCCATGTTTGATCAGGTCTGTGTTCTTGTCCTGATTTTGTCATGTTGGATCAGGTCTGTGTTCTTGTCCTGATCTTGTCATTTTGGATCACGTCTATGTTCTTGTCCTGATTTTGTCATGTTCGATCAGGTCTGTGTTCTTGTCCTGATTTTGTCATGTTGGATCAGGTCTGTGTTCTTGTGCTGATTTTGTCATGTTGGATCAGGTCTGTGTTCTTGTCCCAGTTATGCCATGTTGGATCAGGTCTGTGTTCTTGTCCTGATTTTGTCATGTTGGATCAGGTCTGTGTTCTTGTCCTGATTTTATCATGTTGGATCAGGTATGTGTTCTTGTTCCAGTTATGTCATGTTCGATCAGGTCTATGTTCTTGTCCTGATTTTGTCATGTTGGATCAGGTCTGTGTTCTTGTTCTTGTTATGTCATGTTGGATCAGGTCTGTGTTCTTGTCCTGATTTTGTCATGTTGGATCAGGTCTGTGTTCTTGTCCCAGTTATGCCATGTTGGATCAGGTCTGTGTTCTTGTCCCAGTTATGCCATGTTGAATCAGGTCTGTGTTCTTGTCCTGATTTTGTCATGTTGGATCAGGTCTGTGTTCTTGCCTTGATTTTGTCATGTTGGATCAGGTCTGTGTTCTTGCCCTGATTTTGTCATGTTGGATCAGGTCTGTGTTCTTGTCCTGATTTTGTCATGTTGGATCAGGTCTGTGTTCTTGTCCTGATTTTATCATGTTGGATCAGGTATGTGTTCTTGTTCCAGTTATGTCATGTTCGATCAGGTCTATGTTCTTGTCCTGATTTTGTCATGTTTGATCAGGTCTGTGTTCTTGTCCTGATTTTATCATGTTGGATCAGGTATGTGTTCTTGTTCCAGTTATGTCATGTTCGATCAGGTCTATGTTCTTGTCCTGATTTTGTCATGTTGGATCAGGTCTGTGTTCTTGTTCTGGTTATGTCATGTTGGATCAGGTCTGTGTTCTTGTCCTGATTTTGTCATGTTGGATCAGGTCTGTGTTCTTGCCCTGATTTTGTCATGTTGGATCAGGTCTGTGTTCTTGTCCTGATTTTATCATGTTGGATCAGGTCTGTGTTCTTGCCCTGATTTTGTCATGTTGGATCAGGTCTGTGTTCTTGTCCTGATTTTGTCATGTTGGATCAGGTCTGTGTTCTTGTCCTGATTTTATCATGTTGGATCAGGTATGTGTTCTTGTTCCAGTTATGTCATGTTCGATCAGGTCTATGTTCTTGTCCTGATTTTGTCATGTTGGATCAGGTCTGTGTTCTTGTTATGTCATGTTGGATCAGGTCTGTGTTCTTGTCCTGATTTTGTCATGTTGGATCAGGTCTGTGTTCTTGTCCTGATTTTGTCATGTTGGATCAGGTCTGTGTTCTTGTCCCAGTTATGCCATGTTGGATCAGGTCTGTGTTCTTGTCCCAGTTATGCCATGTTGGATCAGGTCTGTGTTCTTGTCCCAGTTATGCCATGTTGGATCAGGTCTGTGTTTTTGTCCCAGTTATGCCATGTTGGATCAGGTCTGTGTTTTTGTCCCAGTTATGCCATGGTGGATCAGGTATGTGTACTTGTTCCAGTTATGCCATGTTTGATCAGGTCTGTGTTCTTGTCCTGATTTTGTCATGTTCGATCAGGTCTGTGTTCTTGTCCTGATCTTGTCATGTTGGATCACGTCTATGTTCTTGTCCTGATTTTGTCATGTTCGATCAGGTCTGTGTTCTTGTCCTGATTTTGTCATGTTGGATCAGGTCTGTGTTCTTGTGCTGATTTTGTTATGTTGGATCATGTCTGTGTTCTTGTCCCAGTTATGCCATGTTGGATCAGGTCTGTGTTCTTGTCCTGATTTTGTCATGTTGGATCAGGTCTGTGTTCTTGTCCTGATTTTATCATGTTGGATCAGGTATGTGTTCTTGTTCCAGTTATGTCATGTTCGATCAGGTCTATGTTCTTGTCCTGATTTTGTCATGTTGGATCAGGTCTGTGTTCTTGTTCTGGTTATGTCATGTTGGATCAGGTCTGTGTTCTTGTCCTGATTTTGTCATGTTGGATCAGGTCTGTGTTCTTGTCCTGATCTTGTCATGTTGGATCACGTCTATGTTCTTGTCCTGATTTTGTCATGTTCGATCAGGTCTGTGTTCTTGTCCTGATTTTGTCATGTTGGATCAGGTCTGTGTTCTTGTCCCAGTTATGCCATGTTGGATCAGGTCTGTGTTCTTGTCCCAGTTATGCCATGTTGGATCAGGTCTGTGTTCTTGTCCCAGTTATGCCATGTTGGATCAGGTCTGTGTTTTTGTCCCAGTTATGCCATGTTGGATCAGGTCTGTGTTCTTGTCCCAGTTATGCCATGTTGGATCAGGTCTGTGTTCTTGTCCTGATTTTGTCATGTTGGATCAGGTCTGTGTTCTTGTCCTGATTTTATCATGTTGGATCAGGTATGTGTTCTTGTTCCAGTTATGTCATGTTCGATCAGGTCTATGTTCTTGTCCTGATTTTGTCATGTTGGATCAGGTCTGTGTTCTTGTTCTTGTTATGTCATGTTGGATCAGGTCTGTGTTCTTGTCCTGATTTTGTCATGTTGGATCAGGTCTGTGTTCTTGTCCCAGTTATGCCATGTTGGATCAGGTCTGTGTTCTTGTCCCAGTTATGCCATGTTGAATCAGGTCTGTGTTCTTGTCCTGATTTTGTCATGTTGGATCAGGTCTGTGTTCTTGCCTTGATTTTGTCATGTTGGATCAGGTCTGTGTTCTTGCCCTGATTTTGTCATGTTGGATCAGGTCTGTGTTCTTGTCCTGATTTTGTCATGTTGGATCAGGTCTGTGTTCTTGTCCTGATTTTATCATGTTGGATCAGGTATGTGTTCTTGTTCCAGTTATGTCATGTTCGATCAGGTCTATGTTCTTGTCCTGATTTTGTCATGTTTGATCAGGTCTGTGTTCTTGTCCTGATTTTATCATGTTGGATCAGGTATGTGTTCTTGTTCCAGTTATGTCATGTTCGATCAGGTCTATGTTCTTGTCCTGATTTTGTCATGTTGGATCAGGTCTGTGTTCTTGTTCTGGTTATGTCATGTTGGATCAGGTCTGTGTTCTTGTCCTGATTTTGTCATGTTGGATCAGGTCTGTGTTCTTGCCCTGATTTTGTCATGTTGGATCAGGTCTGTGTTCTTGTCCTGATTTTATCATGTTGGATCAGGTCTGTGTTCTTGCCCTGATTTTGTCATGTTGGATCAGGTCTGTGTTCTTGTCCTGATTTTGTCATGTTGGATCAGGTCTGTGTTCTTGTCCTGATTTTATCATGTTGGATCAGGTATGTGTTCTTGTTCCAGTTATGTCATGTTCGATCAGGTTTATGTTCTTGTCCTGATTTTGTCATGTTGGATCAGGTCTGTGTTCTTGTTATGTCATGTTGGATCAGGTCTGTGTTCTTGTCCTGATTTTGTCATGTTGGATCAGGTCTGTGTTCTTGTCCTGATTTTGTCATGTTGGATCAGGTCTGTGTTCTTGTCCCAGTTATGCCATGTTGGATCAGGTCTGTGTTCTTGTCCCAGTTATGCCATGTTGGATCAGGTCTGTGTTCTTGTCCCAGTTATGCCATGTTGGATCAGGTCTGTGTTTTTGTCCCAGTTATGCCATGTTGGATCAGGTCTGTGTTTTTGTCCCAGTTATGCCATGGTGGATCAGGTATGTGTACTTGTTCCAGTTATGCCATGTTTGATCAGGTCTGTGTTCTTGTCCTGATTTTGTCATGTTCGATCAGGTCTGTGTTCTTGTCCTGATCTTGTCATGTTGGATCACGTCTATGTTCTTGTCCTGATTTTGTCATGTTCGATCAGGTCTGTGTTCTTGTCCTGATTTTGTCATGTTGGATCAGGTCTGTGTTCTTGTGCTGATTTTGTCATGTTGGATCATGTCTGTGTTCTTGTCCCAGTTATGCCATGTTGGATCAGGTCTGTGTTCTTGTCCTGATTTTGTCATGTTGGATCAGGTCTGTGTTCTTGTCCTGATTTTATCATGTTGGATCAGGTATGTGTTCTTGTTCCAGTTATGTCATGTTCGATCAGGTCTATGTTCTTGTCCTGATTTTGTCATGTTGGATCAGGTCTGTGTTCTTGTTCTGGTTATGTCATGTTGGATCAGGTCTGTGTTCTTGTCCTGATTTTGTCATGTTGGATCAGGTCTGTGTTCTTGCCCTGATTTTGTCATGTTGGATCAGGTCTGTGTTTTTGTCCCAGTTATGCCATGTTTGATCAGGTCTGTGTTCTTGTCCTGATTTTGTCATGTTGGATCAGGTCTGTGTTCTTGTCCTAATCTTGTCATGTTGGATCACGTCTATGTTCTTGTCCTGATTTTGTCATGTTCGATCAGGTCTGTGTTCCTGTCCTGATTTTGTCATGTTGGATCAGGTCTGTTTTCTTGTCCTGATATTGTCATGTTGGATCAGGTCTGTGTTCTTGCCCTGATTTTGTCATGTTGGATCAGGTCTGTGTTCTTGTCCCAGTTATGCCATGTTGGATAAGGTCTGTGTTCTTGTCCAAGTTATGCCATGTTGGATAAGGTCTGTGTTCTTGTCCAAGTTATACCATGTTGGATCAGGTCTGTGTTCTTGTCCCGGTTACACCATGTTGGATCAGGTCTGTGTTCTTGCCCCGGTTATACCATGTTGGATTAGGTTTGTATTCTTGTCCTAGTTATACCATGTTGGATCAGGTCTGTGTTATACCATGTGACCAAGCCATGCAGGTATTTATCTTTATGCCTTCCCTTTGCTCCTTTCCCATAAAATGTTATTATGGTTTATATTGAACTTTAAAAAAAGAACAAATATATTTCAGCTAGCCTACAATTGATTTGGATCAAGCATATTTGGAAGAGAGTAACATAATAAACTGGCCGGTTCTTAGTTCATCTAAGGTTGGTTAGGGACTGAATGGCACAGTGGTAGCATGCTTGCCTGCGAGCCTCGTGGTTTATGTTGGAATCCCAGAGACAGATCCCAGCCTACAATGTGTACCAGAAAATGTCATCGAGATTACAGGCCACTGACCACATCACCCATCAAGTTTTAAATGGTCTATAAAAATATGCGGCTAGCACCATATACCCAAAACACCTTTATGCATGTAAATAAGGCTTGGTTACCACAAATGGTTTCAAATAAAGTTGCAGAATTGCTATTTACAGAACTTAAATAGAACATATTTCTACAGCCTTTCTGGGTTATGACTGGGCTATACTGGACAGTGTCTGCTACTCTTTCAGAAAATGAATTTGTTATTCATGTCTTTTAAGCAGTTATGATATTCATACCATGCTACCCACATTCTTTAAAGGTAGTTTTATTTTACATTGTGTAGGTGTTATGTTCTTGCTATTTTGGTTTTTATATTTACAACTTTTCACTACAATTTACTAATTTACAATTAGTATGCTACTTGACACTTGTGATCCTCTTTTTGAAGATTCTTGTTCTGGTGATAGATTACTTTGTTCTGCATTACAGTTCTCTAGGGCTGTCTATCTTTAACATGATTTTCACTGTCTTATATTCCTTTATTTGGTTCATATATTCTTTTATTTGTATCCTTTGTTGTTCATATTCATTGCACTGTTTTATGTTGTTCAAAACAACGTGTTTCCTTAGTGAATTTAAATATAGAAGCCACAAACATTAGGTTGGACAATTGATTGCCTGGCATATTTCGTGGCATCTGATACTGTTTGAATATGGAGCACGGTAAATGCAGGGTCATTGTGATATCTTTGTTAGTACAACCCTGGTTTTAGATGCCTAATTGCTACTATGGCCTTGATGTATTTGAGTAATTGTTTATTGTTCGTCACATACAGTATATGAAACGCCTTTTATGTGTTAAATTTATAGCTTTAATTTAGCATTTTTCTTCTGTAATCAACGTTTGCCATGCATGGTGCATAACTTCCATTATAGTACATAGATGTCCACTTTCTAGTCGCATACCACTTGGGCTAACATCTTCTGACTTCGATGGTTGAAGTTTCCTTCCTGGATCCCTCCTCCCATAGACAGATTGCCTTCCCAGGCTTGTGGACTGACTGCCTGCCTCTTTCCAAGCCAATATAACATTTAATATGGCCCAAGTATTCCAGTTTCAAGACATAATACTGTTTATAATCCAGTTTTCTCTGATGTCGATTTTTTAGAATGTCAGTATTTTCTTATTCTTGGTCCACTATATTCTAAGAGCTTTCTGTAACATTTAAGTTCAAAAGCCCCGAGCTTCTTTAGTGATTGCAAAATTGGCTTGGATCTACAGGGCTTACAGTAATAACTCCATGGGACAGAAGAGTTAAAGTGACAGTTAGGATATACTGGGTTAATGCCACAACTGGACAGAAGGAGCTAAGAAAATCATTTCATATACCCCATGCAGCCTGTAAACATATGCTGCATTATTGGCTACATATTGTTTCATTTAGACTTTCCTGATCTTAAACACCTGAAGATTTCTCCTAGGTAGTCATTTTCAAATCTCTGACTGCAGCTATCTTCCACTACTTAGAAATCATTTAAGATATTTAACTCTTACAGGTGTAAAAGTGTTTCCATGTGGTGCACAATTTTTCCTGCTTTCAATTTTATAACCAGCATCTGTGGCTTAGGAAATAGTGATGCATACAGTTATATCATTCCTGACATAGCGAGTCCAGGGTTTGACACATTTCAGTACTCTCTATCTGACATTCAATGATATTGACTTATTGCATAAAATACTTTTCATTTTCTAAAATGCATTGGCCAATTTCTGCTTTTGATCACTGTTACAATTTTCCCCAGGTATCTAAAATGATTAACTTTAAGTTAAGCAATTCCCCTTCTATTGTTATATCACATTTTGGTGTTATCTTTATTTTTACAAAGACAATAGATCTCAATAAAGGAAAGAAGACATTTCTTATTGTAAAATATGCTGTATTTCATGTAAAGACTAATATTCATTTCACAATTAGTCACAAGTTTGTAGATTCTTTTTCAATTTTTAACTTTTTAGGAGCTTAAATCAAGACTTTTTGACTGTTATCGCAAACTCCACCAATACACGGAAGCATACTCGCTATTAAAAGAAGTTGTCGATCACGAACCAGACAATCAGGCAATAATGCTCATTGGAGGCCATGTAGCTTTGAACTGTGATGACATTGATCTATGCCAGGAACTATGGGAAAAAGTGATCAAAATGCCAGATGAAAACCTGGCACAAATGGTAAGTTAAACGTAGGTCTAAATTTATGGCAACAGCAATACTTTATAAAAACAGTCTACAGTTTATCTACCTAGCAGTCTGTTATTTCTAAACTCTTAACAGAAATGCATTTTGTTTAAATTTTTGTGCATTTTTAATTTAAGGAAACTATTTTTTTTTAAATTGGTCTATAAAAAATATCAGTTTAGCACCATATGCCCAGTGCACCTTAAAGTGACTTCTTTTTGTGTGACTTATCTCCCTCTTACCCTTTTGTAGACAAAACTCACTTGCCCAGTTACCCATGAGAGGTAAGAATTTTAAGGAAAGAAAAAAAGTATATGAAAAATAGAGTAATATAAATAGTTAACTAAAATGCCAGTTTGGCTTTTTGCTGTTAGAGTCTGCACTAAAATGTTTTTGTTTGTAACTTTCAGGCACAGAAAGCTCTTGAGAATCTCAAGGAACAACTAGCTGCACTAGAGCAGGAATCTCAAGATCCAGATAAGAAAGAGGAACAGTCCTTAGTAAATAATCTATAAGAGATGATTATAAAGAAATTCTAGTGCAACAGAATAATTCTATGTGGTGAAGGTTAAAAAACAAAAAAGCAAAACAGTGCCTTAGCACATAATAAAGTAGTATAATAGAAAAGCTTAACTGCAGTGAAAAAGGATGCAGACTTGAATTCATATAAAATGTACTGAGAACTTTCTACTGTTCATGGCTTACTTCACAAATAATTACTGTTGCAGCTTATTTGCAGGAAAATATGCCAGATGCCGTTTGGCACATTTTTCCAAGGCTATTTATCAGATCACAAAACTTGCATTAAACTAAATGAGTGTTGACGAAAGAGCTATGAAGGACAAGGGGAAAGATGAAGAGATGGGGAACATCTGTGCTTTAGCAGAAGTGTGATGAACACATGAGCATCTCTGGAAGAATGGGACCCCAGTCAGGCACAATGAAGACACCTAGGAACTAGACAGGGATCAACTGAAGACCTGTGAACTACAAGGGAGGGAGCTAAGCTAACAATGTACCCATGACAGCATGCTCAAGATATAGGAACTACAAGGGGATCATTTGAATAGCTAGGAATTACAATAAGACAGTAATGTACCTACATATGTGTGTAATACATTTTGTGTACACTTACAGTGGTTAACATTCATTATACTAAGCAAATTATTATGAAATGATATCCACAACTTTAACAGCTGAAGATATATATATATATATATAGTAGTATAAAGAAATTAATCAGCCGAGCATGTTCGCGATACCCATCTATCATGTCAAATGGAAGCCATTTGCAAACAGAGTTTGTACTGATATGGAATGTATGATACAAATGACTCGCAAGCTTACTGTGACTTGAATTAGTACCACTTGTTTTAACTCCAAAATGTCCAAACAGATTTTACAGCAATATTCATAATTTTCATAGCTTTTCTACTACACCAGATGTTTCCCCATTTCTTCATCTTTTCCCCTATTAGTTTAAGGCTATTCTTTTTTCCATTATCTCTTCTTCTTCTTCTTCTTCAGCGTTCCGAGCCATTGAGGTTCTTTGCTGCAGATACAATCCGTCTCCATTCGTCTCTCTGGTGGACCCTCTCTTGCCAGTCGTTGATTCCAAGTGCTTGTAAGTCTGTATATGTATTATCTCTCCTCCGTCTTCTTGGTCTGTTTTTTTTTCCATTTTCCAACATTTTGCATTTCTTTTTTCCATTATGAATTTTAAAAATATGTGTCATTTTTGCAGACAAATAACTCACTTCTACATTTAATTATTCTTGTTGTAGTCCCTGCTTTGCAAGTTGATCAACTGTTTCATGACCATCTAAACCACAGTTTGATGGTATCTTTGTAATGTGACACTGTTCACTATTTCAGAGACATTTGTGACATAGTCATTTTAATCAAATTATTCCCTGAATGCGCAGCCAATCAAGCTCCGTTTTAACACATAACATAGCATGCTATTTATACTTTTATTATGATACGGACCAGCATATCAAAAACCATATTAAAGTAAAAATGATGGATCCATTCAGCCTTACCCATAAACGAGATCCTCACAAGGAAACCATTCTGTCAGTGGCTTTAGAATTCACTAAGTTAAGAATTCATTATTTCTTATTAAACTAAGTTTACTCCAAACAGAATTTCCCATTCTAATGTTCATCAAGCTGGTCTCTCTGGCAAAGTGGTTACAACACTTTCTCCGTAATCCCGTTTATCATGCAGTCTCGTAGCGGGCGGGAACTGGGAGCGGTTCTACCCCCGCTGGTGACTTGCGGGATAACTGAGCCGGCCGCTCAGAAAGCAATGGCAAACTACTGAGCGTAATCTTGCCAAGAAATCAACAGACAGCTGCAAGATGCTGCTGTTGACAGAAATGTTCTGTAAAGGATATGCGAATTAAAAAAAAAAAAAATTTTCATCATTGCTAATGCCTATATGGCGTAAGAAATGAGGATAACATTATAGTTTAATGTAAGTTTTTGATACTTTATATATTTCTAGTATATGCAACAAAGTTGTTTTTATGCTGTCGGCTGATGAGGGCAGTAATCTGACATCAGATTTAATTTATTATAGCGATTTTAGATTCCTGAATCAAACGACAGTCTGCTAGACAAAATCTTCTTGATAGTAATCATGAAATGGATGTTCTGAACCCCCACAAACCAAGTGCATGTCTGTGAAATCTGTGGGTGACATATGGTAGCTTTAGAAAATGTGGAAGAGAGTAAACCCCCTCTTCAATGAACAGCTTTTAACATGAAAGTCAGCATTGGATCGGTTTTAGAAAATAATCATGCAGAGTTGGAAACATCTTCTTTTTTTTCAGAGCAGTGAGAAAATACTAGATTTTATTAGAAAGCAGCAAGTCACATGGTTTGGCCATGCAAGTAGGTTACCATTCAACAGCATACCACAACAAGCAATGATGTACAGACCCGATGGAAACAAAGGAAGAGGCCGACCACGTAAACGTTGGACGGAGGGAATAGTAGAGTCCATGGGAATATCCATACGTGAAGCCCATAATCGGACACTCTCATGATGTTTATACTTCACCTCGACACCGCAAGGTACAAGAGGAACAAGATGAGATGAGATGAGAGTGAGAAAATCGTCAAGTGTAACATGTAGATGGAAGCGGGTGTGGGAGGACTGATAAAATGATGAGATAAGTGCATCAATGTTGGTGGAAATTATGTTGAGAAATAAAGAGGCAATGTATGTATAAAAATAAACTGGTTTCAAGTTGCTATCATATTTAGTTATCTTTCTACAGCCATTTGTGGCTATTTTATGGACTTCCCCTTGTATATGATGACCATGTTATGAACAAATATATAACTGACATATGTTAGTGTGTTAATATTGCCTAGAGGTGTGCAAGTTCTCAGATTCACGCTTGAAATACTGTCACACAGAGGGAGTCTCCGTTATCTCCTGGTCCAAAAATATACGAGTACGTTAAGTCTCAAACAAGTATCTCCATTATGCATTACTGACCATCCTGGTGAATATATTTTCAAAGTTGGAATATGCTGCAGCTAAATTAGAAACAGGGTTATTCAGTTTGAAGTTGTTCACTTAATCAATATATTTTCTTTGTGTTAGAAACATCTAGAAGTGAATCAGATAAGTGAACATTTGAACGATGATGCTGGCCTTGTCAGTCACATAAAGAACAACAAAATATTGTTACGATTTTAAATATGTAATGGAAGAGTCACAGAACTTTTATTAACAATGGGTTAATGAACCTTTATGTTTAATTTCCTTTCATAATTATTCAAATCTGTCCACATGTCATATATAGTTTCTTCTTTAAGTTCGTAATAGTACTCTGGTCTTTATTACTATTAATTTCTTTCCAGTAGGTTTATGTGAAAGCACTCATGGTTACTACTGCATTAAGGTTTCTGTAGCAGTTATGTATTCAGAAAATGATTTATTTTGTCATGGAAAGGCATTGTGGTACTACCAATCTGCTACACTTCTGCTATACAGCATTTTCTTTCTCAGCAGAACAGACAGCAGACAGCGAAATTCAAAGAACTCTCTCTAATTAAAGTTAACATGATGTAACTTTTGAAAAAGAAACATTTAAGATTGCTCAGTTTAGCTAAAAAAGAAATTATATGAAGCACTGACACACAATGTGGCAAGGCTTGTGCAAATAAACAACCCAAAGATCACATGGTCAGATGTACGCCAGAGGTTCATTCTTGAAATAGTCATTACAATGTATGATGCTTCCACAAGATTACATACCCCCATGTAATTAGATGTGAGCTGTCATATTTCAAGTATGAGACTCCACACATGTTAAATTGTGTCTATGTCATCTCTCTCCAGCTACCATGTAACTGAACTGGGATGTTATATTTCAAGTATGAGACTCCACACATTTTGTGTTAAATTGTGTCTATGTCATCTCTCTCCAGCTACCATGTAACTGAACTGGGATGTTATATTTCAAGTATGAGACTCCACACATTTTGTGTTAAATTGTGTCTATGTCATCTCTCTCCAGCTACCATGTAACTGAACTGGGATGTTATATTTCAAGTATGAGACTCCACACATTTTGTGTTAAATTGTGTCTATGTCATCTCTCTCCAGCTACCATGTAACTGAACTGGGATGTTATATTTCAAGTATGAGACTCCACACATTTTGTGTTAAATTATGCCTATAGCATCTCTCTCCAGCTACCATGTAACTGAACTGGGATGTTATATTTCAAGTATGAGACTCCACATATTTTGTGTTAAATTATGCCTATAGCATCTCTCTCCAGCTACCATGTAACTGAACTGGGATGTTATATTTCAAATATGAGACTCCACACATTTTGTGTTAAATTATGCCTATAGCATCTCTCTCCATCTACCATGTAACTGAACTGGGATGTTATATTTCAAGTATGAGACTCCACACATTTTGTGGTAAATTATGCCTATAGCATCTGTCTCCAGCTACCATGTAACTGAACTGGGATGTTATATTTCAAGTATGAGACTCCACACATTTTGTGTTAAATTATGTCTATAGCATCTCTCTCCAGCTACCATGTAACTGAACTGGGATGTTATATTTCAAGTATGAGACTCCACACATTTTGTGTTAAATTATGTCTATAGCATCTCTCTCCAGCTACCATGTAACTGAACTGGGATGTTATATTTCAAGTATGAGACTCCACACATTTTGTGTTAAATTATGTCTATAGCATCTCTCTCCATCTACCATGTAACTGAACTGGGATGTTATATTTCAAGTATGAGACTCCACACATGTTAAATTATGCCTATAGCATCTCTCTCCAGCTACCATGTAACTGAACTGGGATGTTATATTTCAAGTATGAGACTCCACACATTTTGTGGTAAATTATGCCTATAGCATCTGTCTCCAGCTACCATGTAACTGAACTGGGATGTTATATTTCAAGTATGAGACTCCACACATTTTGTGTTAAATTATGTCTATAGCATCTCTCCAGCTACCATGTAACTGAACTGGGATGTTATATTTCAAGTATGAGACTCCACACATCTTGTGTTATATTACGCCTATGGAATCTCTCTCCAGCTACCATGTAACTGAACTGGGATGTTATACAATGATCCACTGGACATAAGCCAGCATGATCTGTTCGCTTGCTTACAACTCAAAATGAAGTTCATACGCGTGCTACTACTTCTAGTGCAGTGGACTGATTTGTTCATGTGGATTCCCTATTACAAGTGCCCCTTCCATCAGGTGAACCCACTCCGACTTCAGAGCTAAACTAGCAAGATGAACATTATGTGTTATCTCTTTTTATGTACTATCCCTCATTTACTTCAGGGAGTAATAAAACCTTTAGCAGCCTTGTTAAATAAATCCAGCTTAATTAACTGTTCTGAGTTTACCCAAAAAGAATTTCCCATTCTATTTTTTATTTATCTTGACTTTACAAGGCCTAACTTACATGTTATCTCTCTTGTAAATCTACATATAAAATCAAGTCTAATAAACTTATAAAATCTCTAAACTTCTTTGTATCTACTTAACTTCCCTGATATTTAGCATAAGTAAAAGTGAGTGTGATCATTTGCTCAGTTAAACACAAAATAGTGAACTCATTTCTTTGAAACTTGTAAAATTGTTTTTGTATCTCGCTTCTAGTAGAGATTATGATAAGATCACAGCAGACGCAGATATAAACCGATCTTTGTTCATCACACGGAGGCCTGGTCAATGATTGCTTTCTGGAGAAACAATGATAAGGTATGAATTTGTTAATATTAAGGAACAGATATACGGCATGAAAAAGTATCACATGAATTCTGTCTCTAGAATGGGGCATAATTCTAACAAAATATAAAATCTATACTACTCTGTGTTGAAAAAACATACCATGTCTTGGAGAATTTTAAAAAAAAACATTGCTGGTGTATGCTAGGAGGGTTTAAAAGAAATAAAGGTTGAGGAAATAATTGGTCGCTGACCAGACACCATCAGTTAGGATTTTGTATTTTATTTCCGATAGATTAAAATCTCTTGACTTAATGGGAATTAGAACTTGGATCACTCAATGCATGAAACTGGTATGACAACCTTTAAGCCATCCGCATCTCAGAGAATACCATAAGTAAACTGGAGACAGCTGTCAACCATTGGAATCTTCACATTTGGAATCCCAACCTAGTATATAGGAAGGCCCAACTCTTCAAACTCATATGTGCCATGGGATGACCATTTCCTTTTAATGTACATTTGACTCAACGCGTAGTAATTAACATATTTTATTTATGTTTGTTTATTTGTTTGTCTTCCCCTTATGCCGTTAGGCTTCATGGGGAGGGGTAATTGAAGTTGTTTATTTATGTAACATATGTTTTCTCTAAGTCACCTTAACCCCTGTGTGTTAGCAGGGTAGGGTAGAACTGTAACACTGTAATCTACCATGAATATCATAACAAGTGACTATGAAGGGTTGGCAAGGGTTGGACAGCTACCCTATTCCTTAGACAACTTTAGCTGGAAAATCCAACCAACCATCTGGTTGACAGCCTGTGCTCCAATGGCGAATAAAAGGCAAATGAAGAAAACAAAGACTGTCATGTTAATCTAACTCAATATGCACTTATGAACATGCGCCGTTGTATGTAATATTTCTTCTTCTTCTTCTGCGTTCATCCGGATTTTTTTTTCCGGATGTGACTGAGTTGTGCCTGTTTACAGCAGAGCTGCGTTCTTGCGCCGTTAGGCCGACACATCCGACTTCTGCGGGCATTTGTTGACCGGGTTAACCTTCCCGGGGTATGTAATATTTGTTTTCTGTACATTTATTTAACATTGTTTATGTCATATATTATTTATATACTGCTTATTCACTGTCATATAAATCTAACTCAGTATGGACAGTTAAACATACACTGTTGCAGGTCAATAAGCACCGTTTAATATGTGCTGTTGTATGTGACTTTTATTTTTCTGGATATTTATTTAACATTAATTATGTCATAAAATATTTATATACTGCTTATTATTTATATACTGCTTATTCTGCCTATAATGCAATATTTAACATACACTGTTTTAAATAGTATTTATTTCAGTATAAGGTAAAAAAACAAAAACTGACCATTATTCACGCCTTGATGCGTACTGGCTATATGGTGTGAGCCCCATATTTGTATGGACCAATCGGCAATCAATAAGTGATGTTATCAACATCATGCCAGCCATCTTTACTTCCCAGACCAGTTCATGGTGCAAATTATAGGTCAGGTCAACCTGGGAGACTAGGTTAATTGTTTAAAATCCCCACCTCAATGGGTTTTCTTCTTCATTTGTCCAAAATGTTTTTTCGACATAAATGTGTTGTACCTGTTTAAAGCAGTTGCGATATTTGCACCTTTCGGCCGACACATCTGACCTCTTCAGGCATCTATTGATCAGGTTAACCTTCCTGGGAATGGGGATTCAATGACCTGACCACCGAACTGGCAGACAAACATCTATCCACTGCGCCACTGTCATCTCAGTGTTGATTTTACCTGCTTTTATTACACACATTGTTTACGTAATATATTGTTGATGTACAGTATGTTCTACCCATAGTGCATTATTTAACTTACACTGTGTGTTCTTTAGCTCAATACGTATGTTTTTTTAAAAAATGTAATGTATGTAATATAATCAAGTCACATAACATTTAATGTTTTACTTTCTAAGAGCAATATTTCTTCTGTCCAACACAATCTGTGATACTTCTCAAGCTCTTGCTCACAATTTCTCATATATTTTATTTGCAAACATGAAATTTGTTTTTTCATGTAATATATGACATTTTTTTCAGTGATATAACTTGTTGTGCTCTTAACCAAATTAACATCTACATTAATGTATAAATGTTTAGCAAACTATGTGAATGTTTGAGTAGACAGGCTGGTGTATAAATGTTTGAATAGAGTAATGTATGAATGTTTGAATAGAATAATGTGTGAATAGACTGTGTGAACGTTTGAATAGAGTAATGTATGAATGTTTGAATAATGTTTGAATAGACTAATGTGTGAATGTTTGAACAAGACTAATGTGTAAATGTTTGAATAGACTAATGTGAGAATAGAGTAATGTGTGAACAGATTAATGTGTGAACAGACTAATGTATGAATGTTTGAGCAGACAGACTGATGTGTAAATGTTTAAACAGACTAATATATGAATGAACACAATATTGTATGAATATTTGAATAGACTGGCATATGAATGTTTGAGCAGCCTAAATAATACTGGAAGTTACCTTCAAAAATGGCAAAGACTGCACAGTGTGTAGTCCCAGGTTACGCAAAACCACAAATGGAGTGAACTGATTGCAATATAATCGTTGTAAGCCATCAATCGTCACCATCACCGGAACATTGTGACGCTGCCTCTCCGTCTCATACTGCAGCAGATGAGGCAAGGAGCCTGTTGAAACAGCACATAACATACAGTCATTCCATAAACTATTAAAGAAAGTAAATAAACAAGAATATACGAGGGTAAGTTATTAAGTAAGTCACAAATGGCTGTAGAAAAATAACTAAATATGAGAACAACTTGAAACCAGTTTATTTTTATACATACTGTGTCCCTTTATTTCTCAACATAATTTTCACAAACACTGATGCACTTATCCCATCGTTTTATCAGTCCTCCCTAACCGGCTGCAAAGAACTGCTTGCTATGTTTTCTAAACTCAGGAGAAAATTAACCAATTAAGGTGGGAAGTTCTGGAACATCTACCTTACAACCCCGATTTAGCAACCTAGCGATTTCCACCTTTTTGGTCCACTGAAAACCCACCTTGGTGGGAGACATTTCGCGAATGACGCCGAAGTTGAATGTGAAGTGAAAATGTGGTTTAGAAAACAGAGCACACAGTTCTACGCAGCCAGAGCACGCAGCTCTATACAGCCGGTTTGGGAGGACTGATAAAATGATGGGATAAGTGAATCAATGTTGGTGGAAATTATGTTGAGAAATAAAGGGACAATGTATGTATAAAAATACACTGGTTTCAAGTTGTTTTCATATTTAGTTTATTTTCCTACAGCCATTTGTGACTTACTTATTAACTTACCCTCGTATGATATGAAAATAAATGCCAAGAAGACGAAAACAATAGCAACAGTTAGGATCCCTCAAACACCACAGCTTGTGGCATGTTCTCAAGAACTGTACTCTAACTGGTTTGCTGGTGCCATGCCATAGGTCCTTAATACTGTTTAACCTCCAGGTTCTATGGCTAGTTTACGTCTGATTTATTCTGAAGTCCCCAATCATTACACAGTCAAGATATTCAAAGTTTGTCAAAAGACTTACAGCAGGCAGTTATCTGACCATCAGATGACAATCTTTTCTGTATATGCAAACATATTCCTCAACAAACATCTATCCTCTATGTTCTTAATAAGTTTGTCTGCCAATTTACCAAACCATCCAGCATTTCTCCCTCTCTCCCTAACACCCTTGATCTTCCTAGCTATCACAACCTTATCCAGATCCTCTAACATGACAAAAGATGATGACTGTCTTATTCAGATTATGGTAATTAAATATTTTTATGATGTTGCCTCTTGCACTTCTTGGATATTGTATTCTTAGTTGCTCATGGAAATCTTAGCATTCTACAGATACAGCAGGCAGCATTCTTGTTCTTTTGCTCTCTATCCACCATTGGGGCATGGGTCTTCAAACAACTCTCTAAGTTAGTTAGTTGGTCGCTGTTCCTACTTCACAGCAATGGGTCGTCCCCATTATGCTCCGTTCCTGTGCCCGTGAATATCACACGAAATGCTCCTCACTGCCCAATGTGAAAAGTTGAATAGACAAGAGTCTAGACAAGCCAACAGCCTGCACAGGTACACTGTGCATAATGCCGCCGTCAGAATGCCAATACAAAAGTCCTCCACGGAAAACACAGTTCATCGTCGATGGAAGCAGCAGTCGCTATAAAACCAGCAACTACAAATTACTGCATTAAAAGTCGAGCGGATCAACTTCATTGCCCCGGGATTTATCCCATATGGCTCAGTTGCTTTCGACAGGGCAGCCCGCTGAAAGCATCGCACAAAGCACGAACAACGTATATCCAGCGATGACCCCCGGGAGTCTCCAAGAAAATTGTGCTCGTGAACCGAAATGGCAATCCAGTCAATTCCAAGCGACAGGTCAATCGCCATCGTTCTGAACATGCAGTTCATGCTACAACAACCGCAGACAGATGAAAAAAACATTCCAAATGAAATACACAGCTCACAGTTTCGCGCCATGCACTCAACTCAGTATCAGGGCGATGGAACCATAAAGCCCCCCCCCCCCCATCCTCATCATTAGCTATTCAAGGCAGGTCTGTCCATGTCCTTCGCATATTGTTCATTGCTGAAACATTTATACACCAGTCTGTCTGCTGAAACATTCACACATTAGTCTGCTGAAACATTCACCATTCACACATTAGTCTGCTGAAACATCCACACATTAGTCTGCTGAAACATCCACACATTAGTCTGCTGAAACATCCACACATTAGTCTGCTGAAACATTCACACATTAGTCTGCTGAAACATCCACACATTAGTCTGCTGAAACATTCACACATTAGTCTGCTGAAACATTCACACATTAGTCTGCTCAAACATCCACACATTATTCTACTTACTTCTCCATAAGATTTTAGGTCTGTCTTCTTATTCATAATTTGTTAGATTTTGTGGCTAAAGTTTTTCTACAGGTTAAGGCAGCCAGCCCCAAGCCCAACCCTCCTTTGTCACCTCTTATGACCTGTATTGTAGGTTACAGAGATATTATTCTTTGCTTCCTTATAGGGTCCTGCTAACACACTTTTGGCCAGTATCCTCCCAGTAATTGCTTCTTACGTCATGCGTGGTATGTTGCAGTGTTAATGACTGTGGAAGATTATGGCGAAATATGGCTGTCCACGAAAGTTTGTCCAAATAGTGCAGCTATTTCATTATGGCATGCACGCAAGAGTACAGGAAAATGGTGAACTGTCTGAGCCCTTTCCTGTCACCAATGGAGTGAAGCAAGAGTGTGTCCTGGCACCAACACTGTTCAGCCTCATGTTTTCAGCTATGCTGACGAATGCCTTCGAGAAAAACGACATTGGAATAGACATCAACTACCGCATGGATAGAAAGTTGTTCAATCTCAGAAGGCTGAAAGCTAAAACCAAAACTAACAGCGACTGTAGTTATGTACCAGCCAGCTCCGGGGATTAATCACACCATGCCGAATATCAAAGTGAATGGTCATAGACTAAGTGTTGTGGACAAATTCACCTATCTTGGCAGTACTGTGTCACTGCTGCCACAATTGATGACGAAGTGAATGCAAGAATCTCCAAGGCCAGTGCAGCCTTTGGCAGACTGTACAAGAATGTGTGGGACAGAAATGGAATAAGTCTGAAAAGAAAGCTGAAAGTCTACAAAGCAGTTGTATTATCCACACTGCTATATGCTTATGAAACCTGGACTGTTTATCAGCGACACGCTAGGAAATTAAACCACTTCCACATAGTCTGCTTTAGGAAGCTATTGATGATTAAATGGCAAGACAAGATCCCAGACATTGAAGTCCTAGAAAGAGCACCCATGTCCAGTACCCACACTTTACTAATGAAGAATCAGATTCGCTGAGCTGGTCACTTGACTCACATGCCAGATCACAGGCTCCCTAAACAAATTTGTTACGCGAGCTGCGATATGGTAAATGCTCCCAAGGCGACCAAAGAAAACCCTTTAAAGACACTCTGAAGATCTCACTAAAAGCTTTTGGAATTCATCATGACACTTGAAAGACTGCTGCCAAAGACCAAAATTCGTGGCATACATCATTATGCAAGGGTGTAGTCACTTGTGAAGCAACCAGAACTGCAAAAGCTGTGAAGAAAAGACTGGGCAGAAAAACCACTGCAGGAGATCCTCCTCCTGGAACGTCAAGCATTCTTTGCCCACATTGTCAAAGAACATTTCGAGCCAAAATAGGCCTTATCAGCCATCTTAGAACTCATGGCTCCATACTTTCAACCCCACTGGATGAAATTAATGGTCATCATCATACTTGATGGACAAACAACAAGTGTTAATATTTCTTGCTTGCCTATAGGGTACCGTTAACACACAGATGAAGCCATCTTTGTCACCACATATGACAAGCATGGTAGGTTGCAGCGTTACAGTTGTCTTCCCTTAGGGTTCTGTCAACACACAGGGGAGCAGACGGCATAGTAAACATATTCTCCCCCCACATGACTCTTCACTAACCCCCTCTGCTGTGCATCCACTTTGTTGTGGTGGAGAGGTTTGAGTCTTCCAATGACCCCAAGAGCTATGCCAACGGCAGCACAACTACGGGTAGGATCTTCCATGTCAGACAGGTCAAGGGGTAGGGACCAGATGAAGAGAGACACAAACCTGCTGTGTTGTAGGTAGACTGGGGAAAGTCAAAGACTAGGGAGAGCACACCTGAAAAAATGCTAGTCGAATTCGGATGTACTGAGCCACAGGCTTGATGAAACAGTGCAAACAATTCACTAAATGATGCAAATGACATCACTCTGTTTTTCTTTATGCACGCTTGCTTTTAACTCAAGCGTAGTCCGTACACACTATAGTAGTGATGGACTGAATTTTGCATGTGGATTAGCTTTTCTTATTAGCAGTGTCCCTCGCCATCAGGCGAACCCACTCCGACTTCAGAGGTACTTGTAATTTACGTCCCCAAGTCAAGGACAACAGATCAACATTTTAGTCCAGCTGTCCGGTGCAGGGGTTGAACCGCTTACCTCGGCATCAGCACACCAGATGTTTAAGACATGCGTTATTACCCATTTGGCCATGCGGACCTGCTCACTCTTCAATAACTAAATATTTCCTCTTATAAATTACAACATCTGTGTGTCACTGGGAGGCAGTTTTAGTCAAGGTGGGAGTCTCCGTGGTGAAGTGGTTGAGCCGTCTGCCTCATGATCCAAATGTTGTGGGTTCAATTCCTGACTCCGTCATTTGGTTCACGAATGCAATTTTCTTGGAGTCTCCTGGGGGTCATTGCTGGAACTACAGAATGTATGCACTGTGCAACGCTTTTATGAGATAAATATGCAATGAAGTAGATTCTTCTTCTTCTTCTGCGTTCATCCAAAGAGTTTTTTTTGATGTGATTGCATTGTGCCTGTTTGCAGCAGAGCTGCGATCTTGCACTGTTAGGCTGACACATCCGACTTCTGCGGGAATTTGTTGACCAGGTTAATTTTCCTGGGTGTTTTGTAGGACGTTTGACCTGACCATTGTGGTGCTATCCCCCATCCCAGCTGGCCCATTTAGAACAGCCGAAGACATCCCAGTCGGCCCATTTAGAACAGCCGAAGACATCCCAGTCAGCCCTCAAGGGAAGGCCATGGGCATTCCCCGCCATCCAAGGAGGCTTCCCTAATTGCTGAGCCGACACATAGCGCTCTGGTACTGGGCTCACCCAAGGAATCGTCACATCCTGCACATGGCTGCTTAGCCTCACTTCTGTATATTGGGCCTTCCTTTCACCAAGGCTGTTCCTCCGGAAACCAGAAGGATGTAGTCTGCAGATGACATCCACACAGTGAGTTTTCGATTTGGACTTTCCATGTAATGGATTTGCTATCCAAGTAATATTCCATTTCGTGTCACTCGGGACGCTTTTTCCATCATTGATGACGCCCACACAATGAGCTTTTGATTGAGACTTTCCACGTAATGGATTTGCTAGCCAAGCACTATTCCATTTCGTGCCACTGGGACACTTTTGCCACCGACATACCCATGGCATGAAGTGTGGCAGGCTAAGAACTTCTTCATGCACCTTTAGATGTCAACCTGAATATAGTTAAAGAAAGCTGCAGTCAACTTGAACTTGCTGATATCTCCATAGAGCTTGTCCTCAAAAGTAGCTGGTATGGGCCAAAATATCCTTCTCTGCTCTGCATATATTGGGCACTCCTGCAGCAAATGTCTAGTTGTCATTTTAACAGTTCCACAATTACATTCATCAGTATCTTCTATCTTTAGTTTATTGAACAAGTGGTATTTCAGCCTGTTATGTCCTGTGCGGAGCCTGAAGATTGCAACTTGTTCACTTCGGTCGAGTTTGTAATATGCATCATCTTTCTGGTGGCCTGGATGTTCTGATTCCCATTTGGTTCTATAAGTGCTTTAAGTAGATTCTCTCGCCTTTAAACTTTAGTCATGGTCTTTGTACTTTACCAAAGACATCTGTGTAATGCTCCTTACACAAAATGCACACCATGACAATTACAAGAAAATAATGCCTTACCCAGATCTGAACCATTGTGTGCTGCTCTACCCAAGATGTCTGAGAGACACTGAACATCGCCAAAGCCTAGGTTAACCCCCTGACCAGCTAGTGGATGTAGTCTGTGTCCAGCATCACTACAGTTTGACAAGAAATGTACAATAAAAAACATAGTGGTCATTCCAAGAACATGTGCAAAAGATAACATATTATACTTGAACTATTTTTACACTTATGCTAATTACTTAAACTGTACTTAAACATGGTTGTAATTACCTGAACTGTACTTAAACAGAGTTGTAATTACTGAAAATTATTATTATGCAGGGTCATTAATTAAATTATCCTTACATATGGTTTGTAATCACTTGAGCTGCCTTTTTTAGTACACTATTTTGTTAAAGCATTTCATAATAAATTTTTTTAACCTGCCCTTTATTTTAGATGTAATCATCTACACGGATGGCTCTGGGATAAAAGGCAAAAGAAGTGCCTGAGGGTTCATAGCAAAGGTTAACGGACAGTGTTTAGTGCAGGAGAGCCTGGCAAATGAACCATGACATCTTGTCTAAGAATGGAGAGGTGGAGGCAGTCAGAGCGGTGCTCCGCTGGCTGGAGGACAAACAGCACACACATGTGATTTTAACACACTCACAGAGCGTGCTGAGAAAGGTGAAGACAGGTATGCTTCCTGCACAGTGACATGCGACAATTCAAAAATCAAAGATAGGAAGCATTTGTTGGATTTTTCCCCCAGAGCATGCTGGTGTGGTAGGAAATAAGTAGGTGGAATGATTGGCTGGGTCTGCATAGTTGGTTAGGGTATTGGTGTATGATAAGGCAGATGTTAGGTCAGAGCCCTTTCGGATCTTGTGTACAGCGTGGATGAACAGATAAATCATCATTGCCTGGAGAGAATGGAGAGAGAATGGAGCGACAGGGAGTGACCAGAGGATCTGGCCTACAATCTGTACTCAGAGAAAAGGTCAGACGGACACAAAATCAGGTTACAACTGGAACCATGAGTATTTGGACTTTTCACTGGCTGTTGAAGATGAGGACCAGAGCATGTATGGGAATGTCCTGAGTGCTGTGTTGTTGATTCTTGACTCAACTCAGTAGTTGTATTATTAGTAAATGTAGTAGTGGTTGTAGTCGCAGTAACAGTGGTGGTGATGGTGGTAGTAGTTAGTTAGTTAGTTAGTTAGTCGACAGATCATCCTCATTGCACATCGAACCATTCAGTCCATAAGTGCTCGGATCCCCTCCTCAGCAAATCCCGCAACGTGTTGCGGCTAACGACGCAAGTTCTGTGTTGGTTTATCAATCTTCTTTGGCTTCCTGCGTAGTGTTCTTGTTTGGCCACCCCTCTTTTAATTTGCTGCTCTCGCAGTCTGGCCATTGTTGTAGATTCACAGTCATCACTTGGTTCTCGCAAAAGTCTTACTTCTCGTAGAGCATTCAGAATGTCGGCCTGGTCCATGGTGCGTCCGCCCTCCACAGTAGCCTCACCTGCGAGCTTGTCAGCCCGCTCATTTCCTTGTACTCCCGCATGCCCTGGCACGAAGATGAAACTAATCTTTGCCAGTCGAGACCGCTCCAGAGGCAGCAACCATTCTCTTCGGATCGACCCTTCCTCTATCCTCTTGATCATGTTCATTGAGTCGCTAAGGAAACAAGCCCTAGTGAATGTCTGTGTCTCGAGCCATGTTATTGCTTTACTTACTACCATGACTTCCATGGTCAGGCTACTTGTGGTTTCAGTGAAAGCACCAGAGTCCTCCTTCACAATTCTCCCTCCGGCCCGAGCTGTAAAGGCCCATGAGCTTCTCACATGTCGGACGACCGACCCATCTGTGTAGATGACCGCGTCACTGTCTAGCGAATTCTCGAAAATCAACGCTTGTACTTCAGCCTCAACAGCAGCCGGATTTTCTTGTCTGCATTTTCTATCTAGTTGGATGCAAACTGAAAAGGATGTGCAGAAGTCTGTTAGCACTTGCACCCACTCCTCGCCAGGTTCTAAGTCCTCAAGTGAACACACCTGTTGAAGAATGTCTTCAGCTTGACCCATCCACGACCGTCCTCTTTTTAACCTGCTGCCCTTCACCTTCCTAATTTCACTATGCAGTGGATGTTGTGTGTTTGCGTTAATTCTGAGGTAGGCGCGTGCCCTGCAACCTTGTATTCTCTCTTCAATGGTTGGAAAATCAAGAAGGTAGCGTATCGCCCTGCATGCTGTATCTCTTGTACATCCAAGAATAATGCGCATAGCTTCATTCTGTATCCTTTCCATCCTTTCTATCTGCTTATGGCTGAGAGTCAGGATTGCCATTGCATACTCAAAAACAGACATGACCAGCCCCTCGTACAGAAGACATAGATGGCGCTGCTCACAGTTTGCTGCCGCCATCACCCGTATCGCTGCCAAACCCCGCTTGGCCTTTGTTATCACCTGGTCTATGTGCACATTATAAGCAAGGCTTCGATCAAACCGTATCCCCAGGTAATTCATTGCCTGCGTTCTTTCCACCGTCTCTGAACACAGCATTACAGTTGGTGTTGGAGTGTTGACAATATGATTATTCAACGAGAACCAAGTCACTGTTGCCTTTGTTGGGTTGACCATTGCCCCAGCTTCATCACACCAAGTACTTATGCGATTGAGTTCGGTTTGTAGTTCCACAGCAACCTCCTCTCTATCCTTCCCCTGACGATACACTAAAACATCATCGGCATATGACAATGTCCTGCCAGGTCTAGTGATCTGCTAGTAGTAGTGGTAGTCATAGTAGTAGTAGTTGTAGTAGTAGTAGTAGTAGTAGTAGTAGTAGTAGTAGTAGTAGTAGTAGTAGTAGTAGTAGTAGTAGATGTAGTAGTAATGGTGGAGGTAGTAATGGTGGAGGTAGTAATAGTAGCAGTGAGGGTAATAGCAGCAGTAATAACAGAGAAAACTCCTTACCCAATAAGAGCCAGCCGAGGTTTCACATAATGTGACGAATGAATTAGTGACAGGGGGAAAGCTGCCCTTGAACCGTCTTCTACATCCATCACTGTTGGGGGTAGTTGACGAACTGCATTTGATTCCTCTATAGAAGAGAATGCTGAAACTCTTAACAGGGGAAACTCCAAAACAAATAAACAGGATACCAAATATTATACTCAGTAATGTTATGATTGAACTTTTCATGTCCCAGGGTTTTGTAACTTTAACTTGTCTACACTAACTTGTTCAACAGTTAAGGAATAAATTTTTGGGTTCAAAGAAGTTAAAACAATAAAATATGGGATAGAAGGAGTTAAGCTTATACTATAGAAAGAGTGGTTAATGTAACAATTGTCTGTTACAGAAAGAGATAAGAAAAAGTTAGTATCATTTGAGCAGCTAATAACACATGGTGAGTTAGGACAGAAAGGGATAAACGACAATCATAAAATGAGGTCGTGCAGCTAATGGCACGACAGAATCACCAATGAGGAGCTCATAGAGAGAACTAAACACAAACCTGTCTATCAAGAGGTGAAAGAAATACGCTGACACAGGGTAGGATACATATTGAGAGCACCTGTGAATATATAACTTGAAAGTCCTCTAGAACACACAGGACAATGGAAATAGAGGGAGATTTAAAACATACAGAGATGAACATTAGAGACAGATGAATTATAGGAGGTGGACATGGAGGGAGCTGCAGGACATAGCAAAGGATAGAAGGGTATGGTGTGAGTTGGTTGAGGGTCGAGACTCAATTAAAGGAAAAAAGGCAGATGAGGTTGAATGCAGCAGCAAGTAGGACTCAGGCAAGAGAGTGTGGTTGATGAATTGCACAACTCTTCCTCACTTTAATCCAATTCATCGGGCAAATCATTCTTCATCTAACTTCATCTATCACCTTCAACGCCTGTCATGATGGGCAAGCGGCCAAGCGGCAGGCATGGCTATGCTGCCAGTCGTAGTTGCAGACCCGCACACAGGCGGCTCAGGCCATAGGGTCATCTTTTACTGCTCACCTCCACAGCATGAGGAAGGGGCTAGAAAAAGTGCCCTAAACATTCTCTGCTCAATCATTACCTAACCAGCTAGCCCCGGTTGGTGGGTACTCTATAACTTTGCTTGACATACAAGCAAAGACCCCACTGGATTAAATGAATGATCACCATCATTCTTGATGGACAAACACCAGCAGATTACTTACAACCATCATGCTAAAGCTTCATGTCTGGTCTAGCATCATTGTCATCATCAGTCTCTGTGGCCAAGTGGTTAGGCCTCCTGCCTTGCGCTCTGAAGATTGTGGGTTTGATTACGGCCCACATTGTCGGTTCAAGAGTGCAATTTTCTCTGAGACTTAAATACCTTATTTACAAATTATTCCTTTTATTAAATTATTTCTTTAACAAGACACCTTATACGCAGATTATTTCTTTAACAAGACACCTTATATACAGATTATTTCTTCAACAAGCCACCTTACATACAGATTATTTCTTCAACAAGCCACCTTACATACAGATTATACCTTCAACAAGCCACCTTACATACAGATTATACCTTCAACAAGCCACCTTACATACAGCTTACATCTTCAACAAAACACCTTACATACAAATTATATCTTCAACAAGGCACCTTACATACAGATTATTTCTTCAACAAGGCACCTTACATACAGATTATATCTTCAACAAGCTACCTTACATACAGATGATATCTTCAACAAGCCACCTTACATACAGATATCTTCAACAAGGCACCTTACATACAGATTATTTCTTCAACAAGCCACCTTACATACAGATTATATCTTCAACAAGACACCTTACATACAGATTATATCTTCAACAAGACACCTTACATACAGATTATATCTTCAACAAGGCACCTTACATACAGATTATATCTTCAACAAGACACCTTACATACAGATTATATCTTCAACAAGCCACCTTACATACAGATATCTTCAACAAGCCACCTTACATACAGATTATTTCTTCAACAAGGCACCTTACATACAGATTATATCTTCAACAAGCTACCTTACATACAGATTATATCTTCAACAGCCACCTTACATACAGATATCTTTAACAAGCCACCTTACATACAAATTATATCTTCAACAAGGCACCTTACATACAGATTATTTCTTCAACAAGCCACCTTACATACTGATTATATCTTCAACAAGCCACCTTACATACAGATTATTTCTTCAACAAGCCACCTTACATACAGATATCTTCAACAAGCCACCTTACATACAGATTATTTCTTCAACAAGCCACCTTACATACAGATTATATCTTCAATAAGCAACCTCACATACAGATTATATCTTCAACAAGGCACCTTACATACAGATTATTTCTTCAACAAGCCACCTTACATACAGATTATATCTTCAACAAGCCACCTTACATACAGATTATATCTTCAACAAGCCATCTTACATACAGCTTATGTCTTCAACAAGCCACCTTACATACAGATTATATCTTCAACAAGCCACCTTACATACAGATTATTTCTTCAACAAGCCACCTTACATACAGATTATATCTTCAACAAGCCACCTTACATACAGATTATATCTTCAACAAGCCACCTTACATACAGCTTACATCTTCAACAAGCCACCTTACATACAGATTATATCTTCAACAAGCCAACTTACATACAGATTATATCTTCAACCCCCGGGAAGGTTAACCCGGTCAACAAATGCCCGCAGAAGTCGGATGTGTTGGCCTAACGGCGCAAGAACGCAGCTCTGCTGTAAACAGGCACAACGCAATCACGTCCGAAAAAAAACTTTGGATGAACGAAGAAGAAGAAGAAGATATCTTCAACAAGCCACCTTACATACAGATTATATCTTCAACAAGCCACCTTACATACAGATTATCCTGAGAGCTAACATGAGAAATACTTGCCTGGCAATACTGAGCGTAAAATGTTTTTGTAAAAACCCAGAACTTGACCTGCAAAGGCATCTTTATCCCGGTCATTCCACTGAAATAAAAATGTCATGCAAAATATGAGCATCACTCAATTTCTCGACTTTAAACTACTTTTTGTTATTTTAAATAAAAATGTCTGTTCTCAATTCATCATGATCGGACTTCCGGTCCCCAACATGGCAGTTAGGCATTGAACCGTTAAGACCTCTGGCATGTTTATGCTTGTGGATATGGTTTGCATTCGCATTTTCTTCATGTTGGACTGGTAGTACATGGTTCCGTCGCCCTGCTACTGAGTGAGTGCGTGGCACGACACCGTGAGCTGTGAAATTCGTGTGGAATACTTTTACATCTGTCCACTGTTGTTTGCGCAGTGAACTGCATGTTCGGAACAATGGCCAGCTGTCGCTAAATTGACTGGTTTGCCTTTTCGATTCACGAGTGCATTTTTCAGGAGACTCCTGGGAGCCATCGCTGGAGCTACAGAGTTTATACTTTAACAGGTCGCCCTGAGGAAAGAAACTGAGCCATGTGGGATAAAACCTGGGTCAAGTAAGTCTTTCTGGTGACAGTCGATTCCATCGATGATGAAATGTATTTTTCGTGGAGGACTTTTGTGTTGGCATTCTTGTGGTGGCATTATGAACAGTGTACTTGTGCGGGTTGTTGGCTTGCCGAGACTCCTGTCTGTTCCACTTTTCACATTGGGCAGTGAGGAGCATTTTTGTGTGATATTCACAGGTACAAGAACGGAGCATAAAGGGGACGACCCATTGCTGTGAAGTTGGAACCGTGACTAACTAACTAACTAATTAATTAATCATGATCATCTCATCCTGTTCCTCTCGTACCTTGCAATATTGTGGTGAAGCATAAACAGCGGGAGAGTGCCCGTCTATGGGCTTCATATATCGTGATTCCCATGGAGTGTTATTCCCTCTGTCCATTGTTTACATGGTCAGCCTCTTCTTCTGGTTCCATCTGGTCTGTACATCATTGCTTGTTGTGGTATACTGTCAGTTGGTACCCTAGTTATGTGGCCGAACTATTTCACTTGCTGTTTTCTAAAGAAAACTACCACTGCTATTATCCCGACTGTAGTCTGATTCAATCATTTCTTATCTTCTCTCTTCTTAATACATTGAGTATTCTTCTCAGGAATCGCATTTCCATTGTTGTAATTGTTCTTTTCTTTTTTTTTCTATCAATTTCCAGGCTTGGCATTGGTAGCATAGAGTTGGTAAAAAGACTGTTGTGGAGTTCATTCTCAACTGAGAAATTATATATAACTACTAACATTGAGCTACCTGCTTCTGAGTGGGCACGTCAGCGAAGTTGATAGGGAGCTGTGCTGATAATTTCATGTGCATGATCAAACAAGTGTTCGGTATCTAGGCTCGTCGTCTATTTTTGTGTGTGCTTGCTCGCTTTGAACCCAAGCGTAGTCCATACACACTATTTATAGTAGTGATGGACTGAATTTTGCGTGTGGATTAGCTTTCCCTATTAACAGTGTCCCTCACCATCAGGCGAACCCACTCCGACTTCAGAGATATTTGTAATTTACGTCCTCAAGTCAAAGACGACAGGTCAACATTTTAGTCCAGCTGTCTGGTGTAGGGGTTGAACCACTTACCTCGGCATCAGCACACCGAATGTTTAAGAACACACGTTTTATCCATTTGGCCATGCGGACCTGCGGCTCGTTGTCTGATGAGTGAGGAAAAAATTTGCCATATATTCCTCCTTGCATCCAGGCCTACAAAATGTGATAGCCCTATCACATCACAGACCCATGGCAGCAAACTGCTTCTGGACAAATGTATTTGTTGCTTGCCGTTGCCGAAATCTCCCCAGAGTTTATCTCATCTCATCTCATCATGTTCCTCTTGTACCTTGCGGTGTCGAGGTGAAGTATAAACTTCGTGAGAGTGCCCGGTTATGGGCTTCGTATATCGACATTCCCATGGATTCTGTTATTCCCTCCGTCCAGCGTTTACGTGGTCGGCCTCTTCCTCTGTTTCCATCTGGTCTGTACGTCATTGCCTGTTGTGGCATGCTGTTGACTGGTAGCCTACTTGCATGGCCAAACCATTTGACTTGCTGCTTTCTAATAAAATCTAGAGCAGCTTTAACCCCCACTTTAGTCCTGATTTCTTCATTTCTGATCTTATCTCTTCTTGATACGTTGAGTATTCTTCTCAGGAACCTCATTTCTGTTGTTGTGATTTTTCTTTTCTCTTTTTCTGTCATTGTCCAGGTTTGGCATTGGTAGCACAGAGTTGGTAGGAAGATTGTGTTGTAAAGTGCTTTCTTAGTAGTTATTGATACATGTTTGTTCTTTAGTATTGGTGCCATTTGTCCAATGAGTTGATTTGCCTTATTGCACCTATTTTCGATCTCGTCTTCTGATCTGCCATTTGATGATATTATACTTCCTAGGTACTTGAAGCTCTTTACTTGTTTCAAGGGATGTTCGTTTAGGTGAATTGTTGCTGTTTGTTCTTCTTTAGTTATAGTCATTACCTCTGTTTTGCTTGTGCTAATTTTCATGTTATGTTCCCTACACATTTCGTTTAGACTATTCATGTGGTCTTGTAATTCAGCTTCTGATTTTGCTATTAGTGCTTGGTCGTCCGCAAACAGGAGTTCTCTAATGGTTAGATTTGCAGATGGTTCTTCTTCTGTGTTCTCGTCATGCGGTATTCTTGCTGTCTCTGCTTGGCTGGTTTCTTTACATATGTTGTCTATATATGTTATGAACAAGAGAGGGGACAGGACACAACCTTGTCGTACTCCAGATCTTATGGTGAAGGGTTCTGAGTGTCCTCCAGTTGCTCTCACTATGCATTCACTGTTGTCGTATAAACTTCTACATAGGTTTGTTAGATGTGTGCTCACTCCATATTGTTTAAGGATTTCCCACAGCTTGTTTCTATCTACCCTATCAAATGCCTTTTCTTGGTCAACAAAGGCTAAGTAGAGTGTTTCATTGAATTCAATTGATTTTTCTATAAGTTGTCTAAGAGCAAAAATGGCGTCTGTGCATCCTTTGTTTTTCCTAAATCCAAGCTGCGTTTCGCTTAGCTGGGGTTCTAAAGTAGTTCGTAATCTTTTTTCAAGAATTTTGCAAAATATTTTCCCAGTATGACTCAACAGTGAAATGCCTCTGTATTGTGTGCAATCTCTTTTGCTGCCTTTGTTTTTCCAAATTGGGATAATTATGGCGTTTCCCCAGTCTCGTGGTGTCTGTTGTTCTACCCAAACATGGTTGAATAGTCTATGTAGCCAAGCTGTTCCTACTTCCCTTGCTGCTTTAATTAGTTCATTTGGTATTTCATCCTGTCCTGGTGATTTGTTCAATGGGGCTAATCTGATGGCTTCTATAATTTCTTCTTTTAGTATGTCTGGTTCTAGTTCCTCGGTGACATCTGTGTAGGTCTCTTGAATTCCTGTGACATCTGATGGGATGTTGAGAAGTTGTTCGAAATACTGCTTCCATCTTATTAGGATGTGTTTTTGTTCACTTATTGGTTCTCCATTTTCGCTGTTAATTATTTCAGTTGGGTCAAAGGGTACTCCTCTGGTTCGCATTGCACTTATCTTTTTGTAGAAGTTTCTGGTTGCCTCCTTGTAGTTTTTATTTAGGGTTTCTCCATACTCTTCCCAGTCTTTCTGTTTTTCCCTCTTTACTATTCTACTCACATGTCTTCTCGATATTCTGTATTCTATGAGATCACATTCCTGTTTGCTCTTCAACCACTTTTTATATTTTTCCTTTTTTTCTTTTACCGCTTTCTTTACTTCTGCGTTCCACCAACTTGTTATTTTCTTTATCCGTGTTTTGCATTTTTTCGTGGTTCCGCATGTTATTTTTGCAGTATTTAAAACGCTTGATTTGAACGTCTCCCATTCTTCTTCCACTGTTTTTCTTTCCGTAGGTAATTTTACAAAGAGTTCAGTTAGTTCTTTCTCATAATTTTCCCTTACTGCCTCGTCTTTAAGGTTTTTTAAGTTTACTGATTCGCATGGCATGTATTTTCCTGCTTTTTGTTTTCTTCTTCTAATGGTTCTTATTGTGGCAACGACTGCTTTATGATCTGTGTTTATACTGAAATTGGGCACTGCTCTTGCATCTAATATATTTCTCTTTCTGTTATTTCTTGTTAATATAAAATCAATTTGGCTTTTAGTATCTAGATTGTTCCATTTATACCAGGTGTATACTTGCGAATCTTTATGTTTATAGAATGTGTTTGTTATATAGAGATCGTGTTGGCTGCAAAGCTCTATCAGTCTACTTCCGTTATCATTCCTTTCATATTGCTGATCTCCAAATGCTCCCAGGTGTTTTTCTATGCCCCCTCTGTTATGTCCTAGTCTTGCATTGAAGTCTCCCATAACTATGATGTTGTCCTGCTTATCTATTTTATTTAGCACATCATGTATGTCTTCGTAGAAGTCCTCACATTCTTGCTCATTATTGTTTGCATTACATGGTGCGTATATCTGTACATATGTTGTGATTGTTTGTTCTTTTATTCTCACTGTTATGATTCTTTCTGATATATATTTTATTTCTAGTATTGCTCTTGCTAGCTGTGGTTCGATGACTATTCCCACACCGTGTCTTGCCCTTTCTTGCTGTTCTACTCCAGAGTAAACAAACGTGTAACTGCGGTGGAGCTCCTTGCATCCTTTCCCTTTTGTTCTGGTGTCCGCTATTCCCATCAGACCAATATTCCTCTTCCCCATTGTTTCTATAAGCTCTTCTTCTTTACTATTGAAACCACAGACGTTCATTGTGCCTATTTTTTGAATCGCTGATCTATCTCGTAGTCCGTTAACATTGCCGGGTCGATAGCCGTTTGGGTCAGTCCGTTTATACTTCTTAGTTTTTCTACGGAACGAAATCATGTAGGCCAAAAGTGCTTTCTCTATTCGGTTTTAACCCTCGCTGCAATTGTTTTAGCTTTCATTATTATATCAGTTTCAATTACATTTATCAGTGGTTCCTAACTTTAGTTTGCTGAACACATGGTATCTCATCTAATAAGAGCTGTGCTTAGTCTGAAAATTACAACGTATCCGTGGCAATTCTTTCTGGTAAGCTGGATAATATGGTTCCTACTTGTTTCTTTATCCACTTTTGACAAACCTGTTGATCTCCTCAAACATCTTACCAGTCTGAGGTAGCCTTCCCTACTTCCATGCCTTTTTGTCAATTTCTTCATTCCCAAAGTAAACTACTATTTTTGACTAGTCTATGAAGTGCTACTTTTATTTTGTCAAATATGATCCATTTTTACCGTCCTCTTATTGGTTGGTTGGTTGGTTGGTTCTGAATCATTTAGAAAACTAAGATCAATGCATCTATTGAATAGGCTGGCGTAGACTTTTTCTCTCCATAGAGCTCTCCTTTTCTTCTCCCCAAATTCAGATACCACTTGGGTTGTCCAAGGTCAGCACCATAGCTTTGCATCTGTGGAGAGGCATATTAGGATGTCCCCAGACCTGTCTTCGTCTCCTTCTTCAGTGATCAATGTTTGCTATGCATCTACTCAGGTATGGGTCACAAATAGGACAGTACACTTGAGGTCCTCACTGGTTCCCCATGTCTTCAAAGGTTGCTACTTTGGGCCAGATTTCCTCTCTCTCTCTCTCTCTCTGGCAAAATCTGGGCAATCTTGCAGGACATGGTCAGCAGTCTGCTATGCTTTTCCATAATTGCAAGTGGCAGAGTCAGTGACCGATTTGTTGAAGAGGTGCTCTGAGTTTACAAGTGTCCTGCTCAAAGTCTGAAAATTCTGGTCTGCACATTTCTGCCAAGCTTACTGATGATGTCATGCTCTGGTCAATATTTATCATTTTGTTCTCTTCATAACCAGGTCATGATTCAGCACAGCACATAGGACCATCCTCCAATGATGCATTGGCCCTGAACCAGGTCACAACAAGCCCTCCTATCTCTGCCATCTCTTTTAGCTCCCACCATGTCCTCCCTGTATTATTGATGTCTTTAATTCACTTCTGCTGGTGTGTTCACGTCTCCCTCTGTGTCTATAGACCTGTGGGTTACAGAGAAAGGACTCTCTAGTGATACCATTAACAGGTTTTCTCAATGTGGGTCCTATTGAGTGCCAGCACGTTTCCTCTGCCATTTATTTGCTGGGATTTGTTATTTACACATTTTACTCTACACAGATGAATAAAGTGTGTCTAATTAATGTTAGACTGGCTCTGTGGCGAAGGGGTTAACGACTCAATTCGTAATCTGGCATACCTTGTTTCTTCTTCGTCTTCTGCGTTCATCCGGAGTTTTTTTTTTTCCGGACGTGATTGCATTGCGCCTGTTTACAGCAGAGCTGTGTTCGTGCGCCGTTAGGCCGACACATCCGACTTCTGCGGGCATTTGTTGTCCGGGTTAACCTTCCCGGGCATACCTTGTTTTAAAAACAGCTACGGGTGATTTGGTAATAGATACATTTGTGGCTTTTCATACAATGGTATAAGTGCCTGTAGTTCAGAACGTAAACTTGCCAAGAAATCACAAACAGCCAAACAAAATGCTGGGGATGACTGTGATGTCCTGTGAAGGATATGCAACTAACATTTTTAAAAACATTAACATTAATGAGATATTTATCATCTTCAGGTAGCAGGTCTGTTGCAGAACATCGCTCTCATCATGGCCCGTTGAAATGTTTCTCAATCTCTTGCCATTTCTCCTGCCTCAAACACCCTCATGCCCCAGGTGTCTGTCTCCATCCTTGTGTTGGTTGACCCCTGTCTCTTCTTCCAGGAAGCTCACCTATCACCACTGTTCATTCCAAGCCACTGTGACATTTAATATGGTCAAACTGTTTGTTTCTGTGACATGGTGCAGTTTACAACCCAGTTTTCTTTAATGTTATATGGCTAAGGGCTTACGAACGTGGTTTGTGAGCCCGTATACCCGGGTTCGAAACACAGCAGTGCTGGTTTTTTCGAAAAAGGTATAGGGGCCGGTCGTTCAGAAAGCAATGGCAAACTACTGAACGTAACACTTGCCAGTACATCAACAGCAGCTGAAAATGCTGGTGTTGACTGCATCATCCCATAAGGGATACGCAACAAAAATATATGTTTTTTTTAAAAACCACAATTTTAATTGTGATTAAAATCTGCTGTTTCAAAAGTGTATTTAAATTAACCATTAAATGTCTAGAAAAGTTTTCTGACATACAAGTAATACTGAATTACACTGAGTTACTATTGTATCTTGTCAGCCTTGTGTTATTTCTTGGTCAGTTAGCCATTTCCACAAGCACTCTCATATTTGACATGAAATCAACGGTGACTTTTATACATACCATAGCATCGTTGACAGCATCTACAAAACTTTCTCTTGGTATCTGAAGTAAATGTTTGGCATTCTCTGGCGTGGTTGTCCATACAAGAGAAGATAATTTGTCACTCAGCTGCAGGAAATGTACACATTGAAAAAATTAGGAATAACGTTTATGTTGGATCTATTCAATGTCTCATACTTCTAAACTCATTATTGATTAATGTACAATACTATGTCCTCTACAACATGGTGCAGATGCAAATTATTCTTGTGGTCTTGTATATCTGTCATAAAAACATTATGCTAGGTCATGGGTATTGGAAAGGAAATACCATGGTGGAAACACCAATTCAAGTTTAATTCTAGCCAGACTGCCTGTGCTGTGCTGAATCATGGCCTCATTACATCCTGATACTGGGATGGTAATCCAGTCAACAAATACCTGAAGAAGTCAGATGTGTCGACTGAAAGGTGCAAATATCCCAGCTCTGCTGTTAACAGGTACAACGTAATTACATCTAAAACAACATTCCGGACGAATGCAGAAGAAATCCTGATATGCCTCTCTGCAGATCCGAAGCTCCAGCATCAGTCTTGCACAGCCCGCTGATGTCTGGGCCTGTGAGGGGGGAGAAGGGCTTTGTTGCACAGTCCCTGGGGAGATGGTTAAAACTCAAGTCTTCTGGGGCATTCACAACCAACCAAACGTTGGATAGCGGGGTGACTCAACCATATGTTGGGTCAGTGGGGTGACTCAAACATATGTTGGGTCAGTGGGGTGACTCAACCATATGTTGGGTCAGTGGGGTGACTCAACCATATGTTGGGTCAGTGGGGCGACTCAACCATATGTTGGGTCAGTGGGGTGACTCAACCATATGTTGGGTCAGTGGGGTGACTCAACCATATGTTGGATCAGTGGGGTGACTCAACCATATGTTAGGTCAGTGGGGTGACTCAACCATATGTTGGATCAGTGGGGTGACTCAATCATATGTTGCGTCAGTGGGGTGACTCAACCATATGTTAGGTCAGTGGGGTGACTCAACCATATGTTGAATCAGTGGGGTGACTCAACCATATGTTGGGTCAGTGGGGCGACTCAACCATATGTTGGGTCAGTGGGGCAACCATATGTTGGGTCAGTGGGGTGACTCAACCATATGTTAGGTCAGTGGGGTGACTCAACCATATGTTGGATCAGTGGGGTGACTCAATCATATGTTGGGTCAGTGGGGTGACTCAACCATATGTTAGGTCAGTGGGGTGACTCAACCATATGTTGAATCAGTGGGGTGACTCAACCATATGTTGGGTCAGTGGGGCGACTCAACCATATGTTGGGTCAGTGGGGCAACCATATGTTAGGTCAGTGGGGTGACTCAACCATATGTTGGGTCAGTGGGGTGACTCAACCATATGTTGGGTCAGTGGGGTGACTCAACCATATGTTGGGTCAGTGGGGTGACTCAACCATATGTTGGGTCAGTGGGGTGACTCAACCATATGTTGGATCAGTGGGGTGACTCAACCATATGTTGAATCAGTGGGGTGATTCAACCATATGTTAGGTCAGTGGGGTGACTCAACCATATGTTGGGTCAGTGGGGTGACTCAACCATATGTTGGGTCAGTGGGGTGACTCAACCATATGTTGGGTCAGTGGGGTGACTCAACCATATGTTAGGTCAGAGGGGTGACTCAATCATATGTTGGGTCAGTGGGGTGACTCAACCATATGTTGGGTCAGTGGGGTGACTCAACCATATGTTGGGTCAGTGGGGTGACTCAACCATATGTTGGGTCAGTGGGGTGACTCAACCATATGTTGGGTCAGTGGGGTGACTCAACCATATGTTGGGTCAGTGGGGTGACTCAACCATATGTTGGGTCAGTGGGGTTACTCAACCATATGTTGGGTCAGTGGGGTTACTCAACCATATGTTGGGTCAGTGGGGTGACTCAACCATGTATGTCAGGCTATTGATGAGAGTCCATTAATCTTCTTCTTCCTCTCCTCATCTTCTTCCTTCTTCCCTTCTCCAGGTATAAACTAACATACCTCCATCCCTAACATGGATTTAGATTTGGTTATAATACAAGAGGACAACCTGGCAAAGGTGGATACATGTTACGAAAGAAATTCTACTAAACAGTCAAGGTAACACAACTGGTTGAAGAACGAAAAGTTGAATTTTTGTGTGTTGTTCGCTTGTTTTGATCTCAAGCATAGTCCATACATGTGCTACTACTTCAAGTACATTGGACTGATTTTTGCTTGTGGATTAGCTTTCCCTATTACCAGTGTCCCTTGCCATCAGGCGAACCCACTCTGACTTCTGAGGTAAACGGAAAGTTAATCTATCTCTTTTTATTATTTAACAGTATCAAAGGACAAATATTATCAGATAAGAGATGGACGTCATCCAACTGGGTGGGGCAAGAGAACAGACAAACTCATACTTACTGGTAAAAAAGCTATGGGCCCTTTTGGCAAAAACCTCTGCCAGGCTGTATTGTTAGCAGGTCCCTGAAAACAAAATAATCAGTGTTCTTAATGAGGTAGATAATGAGTTAACAAAATATAAACACGAGAAGACATTAAAAACAATTTCTCACGCTGCCATTTCAATTCTTGAAAGCTAAACAATATTAGAAAAAGATACATCGACACAAAGTCACTGCTAAACCAACAC
The DNA here is from genome assembly GCA_963921405.1 of Cepaea hortensis. Lineage (NCBI taxonomy): Eukaryota > Metazoa > Mollusca > Gastropoda > Stylommatophora > Helicidae > Cepaea > Cepaea hortensis. Next base: position 19,295,104 of record OY992881.1, on the reverse strand, counting down.
AATGAACGACTACATCCCCAGTGGATATCTGACCACATACTGGCATCTTGCCATGTTGATAGACGTTAGTTTGTTACATTATGCTTAAACAAAAAAGGCATAATAACTACAACCCATGGCGACAGCAAAAGTGACTGATCAGACCAATTTGCGGGGTAAATGTTTGTCCACAATGGATGCACAAGAACACATGGTCATTTCCACCATCATGCACCATTTAACATCTAAAACACTCAGCATGTCATCTATCCATATTAATTTCCTCCTTTGTTTTTATTCCATTCCTGATCTTTTCCCTCTATGCAATGCAATCAGCGGTGACTTGCTCCCATGGTGCAATATCAATGCCTGTATCATTCATGCCCCAGTAGTAGAGGCCGACCCTGAGATGCTTTAACCCTCTGTAATTCACCAAAAAAATATGTCCTTTGGTATTCTACCACCGTCCATCCTCCTAATGTGTTTTATCCATCTAAAGTGACCATTCAAATATCTGAGGTAATGAGTATGTGGAGAGCCTGGATTACAGAAAGAGGCAAATATGCCACATACATAGTAATAGTTATCACAAAGAAGATCATTAATCTGCTCAACAAGTTCTCAAATATAGCAATATATACACACACAAACAGAATGCATGTGTGGACATTATGAGAACAGCAATGAAGAAGGATCAGAGTGAGGAAGAAAAGGAAGAGGATGGATAAGGAGAAGAAAAAGAGGAAGATTAATGGACTCTCATCAACAGCCTCAGCAATTCCACCAATTCATCATTTGTCTGTAAAACTTCTTGCTCTAGTTCCGTTGTGTCTATGTGTATAAACTGTGTGAGCCATTGTCTCATGGAATCTTGCAATATGACCAAACCATCTGACCCCCTGTTTTTGAATATAGCCTTAACACTGGCACTGCCCCACTTTCTGATATCACAGTTTCTCATCTTGTCTCTTCCCATATATTTAGAATTCACCATAGACATAAATGGTATAAAGGGATACCCACTACAAGCCATCAGTGCTAATTCTTCTTTGGAAGGGTGAAAAGTGAACATTGGTAACTATAGAAAATGCAAGTCTAGTAAATAAATTCACAAAAATAAAAAACACTGATAGTTTCTAACACAAAAGAAACTGCAGTTTCATCAAGCTCTGTGGCTCAAAGCATCCACTTTCATCAGTCATTTATATTGAATGTCTTCCTTAACCTGCGACTGCCCTCAGTCTACCTGCAAGAGTTTGTCTCTCTCTTAGTCTGGCCCCTATCCTTAAATCTGTCTGCCCTGCCCATGACTACACTACTGTAACACAGTACTTGAGGTGATGGAGACACACAGCCTTCTACACTAATTCAAAGTCAGTGGGTTGACAGATTACCCTCACTACACATCTAACTATTCTCTCTCCTTCAAGGTCAGACATAGGAGAGGAGATATAAAAGATTGCTGATGTATATGTTTACTAAACCACACATACTTACATCTGCCAGTACCAATGTTGCAACAACAGCGCTCTGACCATATTCTCTCCTGATGGTGTGAAACTTTGCTGCCTTACGGACTTCAGAATTCATCCCATCAGCTCCGATCTAACATGTAGTCAAAACAGCATTCACACATAATAATTACAAAGACATGAGATATATAAAATGTTCCATGAAAACTCTGAATGTGTATGTAAGCTTGTTTGTTAAATTTTCTACAATTTGAAAAATTTAACTTATTCGCTGTCCAATTCATTAGTTCACTTTTACAGCCATATAATTAAATATTAATTCACTTATAAATGTGGGAACATCTATTTCAGTTACCAAATGAGGACATTTCTATTTGACAGAAGTAAGAAAATATTGTAAATTATAACAAAAATATGAGTTTTCCTCATTTATATGCACACATTTATCAAACACTATCAGGTTTCATAACTGTTAAAGTTGAACTGTTAACAATTTCCTAGTATTGTCAAAATTAGATTGATTGTTACAGAGGGATAGTTCAAATATTAAACCTGCAAAAATGTGCCATTTATGCAGACACAGACATACTAAACTCCCTTCCCCCCACCACACACAACAATCTATCACTGCCCCTGTCTATATCATTTTATTTTATCCCTCCAGCCACTCTCATTATCTCTCCCTCTCTCTACACTTCCCCTGCCTATCTCATTTTTTTTCTTGTGTACAGAATGGTCTTAGATTTCATTTAAATACATCAAACAAACAAATTTTCAAACACGAAAGACGAAAACAAAGATCAATTGTACCTACCAACAATTTTGTTCTAAGCACTGTTTTATCATTCAAAGTCATCTCTATGAAGGGCTGCTTCTGCTCAGGAGGGTCCTGATTTTCAGGAATACTGAAAGATACAGCCTTTGACTGATAACGAACATCGACTCTATTTTTCACAGCTTTCAGAGCTTTCATGATGCCTCCCAGAATAACATCATTCTCCACAATGTAGGCCAGACTTTCAGTCATGTCTGAATTATTGAAGGTTATAACAGCATCAGAACATGACTCCCAAACCTGCAAAATAATAAAACATTTCACAAACCTTGTCAGAAATCTGAAAGAAAATAAAGCTAAAGACACTCTGGAAATCTAAACCACACAAGTTATCTCTTTCAAGGTCACAGCTCATGTCCGGAGGCGGAGGATGAAAAGGTGTGTGTGTATGCACATGCGGGCGAGCTCACATATGCTTGTCTGTATTTATTTATTCATGGCAAAGTGTGGATTACTTTTCTCTGATTGTGATACTTCAGTTTCTGGAATTGTGATACTTCAGCTTTCCAGCAAAGCATTATGGTTTTTTTTGTTTGTTCGCTAATAAAGACTATGGTCAAAATATCTGCATGTATCTCTCTCTTTCTCTGTCTGTCTGTCTCTGTGTGTGTGTGTGTGTGTGTGTGTGTGTCTCTCTCTCTCTCTCTCTCTCCTTTTGGCAAGCTTCCAAATTATATTTTGTGTTCATTTGGGGTGCACACATGCGTTTGTGTGTGGGGTGGGTGTGTGTGTATGTGTGTCAATAATGACAGCAATAAAATTGTAAGAGTAATACTTTCACAGGGGCCAAGTATACACACATATACCCCATATAAATAAATGAGAGGTCAGCACGACCAAATGGGTAAGAGAGCTCATTCTTAAACATCCGGTGTGCTGATGCCGAGGTAGTGGGTTAACCCCTATACCGATCAGTCGACTAAAATGTTGACTTCTCATCCTTGACTTGGGGACATAAATTACAAGTACTTCAGAATAAGGAGTGGGTTTGCCTGATGGCGAGGGATGCTGGTAATAGGGAAAGCTAATCCACATGTAAAAATGTCCAGTGCACTAGAAGTCGTAGTACGTGTATGGAGTATGCTTCAGTTCAAAGTGAGTGAACGAAAAAATAAAAATATATATATATATAAACCAAATACAATGTCAGATTTCTTCAGTAGGTTCTAAATAAATGTAAGAAGTGCAATCACACATGACAAGTTGATTTGTACACATAAAGTTATAGCCAATCACACATGACCAGTTGATTTGTACACATGAAGTTATAGCCAATCACACATGACCAGTTGATTTGTACACATGAAGTTATAGCCAATCACACATGACAAGTTGATTTGTACACATGAAGTTATAGCCAATCTTACATGACCAGTTGATTTGTACACATGAAGTATAACCAACGTGGTGCGCTGTTCAGGACAGAAAGAGTTAATACCGTAAATGACATCAATGGATACAAAAAACACTGCTGCAAATTAAGAAAATACCTGCTGCTTAAAAATGTTACAGAGCTTCTCATAACAGCATGCCACAATAAATGGCCAAGTTACAATGCATCTAATAACAGTATTACCCAAGAAACATCCAAGCTACAGTGCATCTAATAACAGTATTCCTCAAGAAACATCCAAGCTGCAGTGCATCTAATAACAGTATTCCTCAAGAAACATCCAAGTTACAGTGCATATAATTACAGTATTCCTCAAGAAACATCCAAGCTACAGTGCATATTCCTCAAGAAACATCCAAGCTATAGTGCATATAATAACGGTATTCCTCAAGAAACATCCAAGTTACAGTACATATAATAACGGTATTCCTCAAGAAACATCCAAGTTACAGTGCATATAATTACAGTATTCCTCAAGAAACATCCAAGCTACAGTGCATATGAATAACAGTATTCCAAAAGAAATTGCCAAGTTACAGACCATCTAATAACAGTACGTTCAATAAACTTCCAAGCTACAGTGCATCTAATAATAGTATTCCCCAAGAAACATCCAAGCTATAGTACATCTAATAACAGTATTCTCTATGAAATAGTCAAGTTACTGAGCATCTAATAACAGTATTTCCCAAGACATAGTCAAGTTACAGTGCATATAATAACAGAATTCTGCAAGAAACAGCAAAGTTTCAGTGCATATAATAACAGTATGCTCCAATAAATGACCAAGTTACAGTGCATCGAATAACAGTATGCTCCAATAAATAACCAAGTTACAGTCCATCTAATAACAGTATGCTCCAATAAATAACCAAGTTACAGTCCATCTAATAACATAATGATCCAAGAAATAGCCAAGTTATGTTTTTTTGTTTGTTCACATATCTTTACAGGACATCGCTGTCAACATCAGCATCTTTCAGCTAGCTGATTGTTGATTTCTTGGCAAGATTACACTCAGTAGTTTGCCATTGCTTTCTGAGCGACCGGCTCACATACCCCGTAAGTTACCGACGCGGCTAGAACCGCCACCGATTCTCGCGCTTGTCACGTTACTCACGAGAGTATACGGGATTACGGAGAAAGTCGCTAACCCCTAGGCCAGGGAGACCGGCCCAAGTTTGGTGCATCTAATAACATCTTTTATTTGTAGTATAAAATATGAAACTAAAAATCAACATCACTGCACTCAGGACGACCCTATACCTGCCTCTTCCTCTTTCCTCAGTAGCCAAAGAAGAGATCCCATGCTGCTGGTACCAGTCACAACCTGACTGAATGTGCTTCTTGCACCTTCCTCCACGGGTTGAATGTTGCCCAGACCCTCTGCTCACTCCCCACAGAATCAGTCTCTCCAGATATCAGATGTGGGTCCTTTGTTTTGCTGTACCTTCCACTCAATCCCAAAGAACCTTCATCTCCTCATTCTTGTCATTGAGAACCCATATGTGGAAAAAATGAGATTATGGTGGATCGGCAGGGGTTCTGGAAAAATCTCAAAACTGAAAGGGAAGACCAGGAGAACTTTTAATCAGATAGCGGTGGGAACGATTAGAAGCATGACTCTTCGCTGGCTGTTGAACGAGGGGACAGAGCACGTGTGGGAATGTCCTGAGTGCAGTGATGTCGGTTCTTAACTCAACTCAACTCTTGTCATTATCTAGCACACCACTCAAAGGAGCAGTAGCAGCCGGTCTATCAGCCTGTTCATGTCCTCGCACACCCGCATGTCTTGGGAAGAAAATCAATCACATTCTTTTGACCTTTGTCTTTTCGAGTGATGCAAGCCACTTCATGTGGAGCATACCAGTTTCTATTTTATAGCATACTTTGCAAGTCTGTCACAAACACAACATGTCATGCTGTACTATTCTTCACCATCGGAATGTCACCTTTATGGTCTCCACCTCGATTCTCATGATGGAATTCATGATAGGATATATGCCAGACTCTCCTTATTCACACAGCATCCCTTAACTTTTACAATAAAGACCAACACACTTCATTTACCTCTCACCACAAACCCATCCATGTATAAAATCTCATCAGTTGGGTGTGAGTTGTCACTTATCAGCTGTTGCACGGATCTCCCTGTCTCGTCCCTTGTCCATTCTTGACACCTCTGGTCCAGCATGACTACTCTATATAAGACTGCCTTGTTGGGCGGTACTATGGCCCATTCTTGTTCCACACTGTCTTACCAATTCACAGACATGTCTACTTGTATCTTCAGCCTGCGCCATCCACCTGTCTCTCTTCAATGTGTGTCCCTTGGTATCATACAATGCCTCTAGCAGGGGGTGTTTCCTGCCTAGTGTGATCCTAGGGTACATTTTTGCATATCATGTAAGCATGGCACAGCATGTATATGTTGCATGCACACAATTGGTGTGTCCCTTGTGTAAACCAAACTAACTCTCATGACCTCATTTTGCATGTGTTCCAACTGGAACGGATCTTCAAAGGTAAACACCTTTACAAGGCAAACGAAGTGAATGTGTGAACATATATTTGTCTAACTACACCAAGGCATGACTTAGAGTGGAATCGTCACTTGTCAAATTGAGGGAAAGTTTGGCCACCTATTCCTCTTTACAGTAAAATACTTTGGGGATATTTATATTTTATTTATTAAGACTAAGTCTGCATTGTACCAACACATCCTAAGATAGATGAATAGAAATGAAAGGAAAAAATCTTGAAGTGAAAAGAAAAACAAACAACTTTCAGGAAATTACTGTTTAGAAACATTAATAAATGAAGATTATTTAACATACATGATGTAAAAACTGTAAACTTATTTTAATGAGCTCCTATTTACCTGCATTCTGAGGACTGGGTGACACCTCAATGCCTTAATTTCCTGCCAGGCTCCAAAACCTGCACACACAAGCAATAAAATGCAACTAAAGTAAATAACGAAGCCTTTACTTAAGGTATATGGTGCTAGATTAATATCTCTATTGACTAATCTGAACCTGGTGGGTGATAAGCTCAACGTTACGCTGGAAAAGTGAATGTAGGTGTCCCAGACCTTCCTCTAGTTGAAAAGGTATGTGTGTTGTTGTTGTTAACAAGACAAAATGTTGGTGGTTATGGTGAGCTCATCATACAAACAGAAGAGAGTTTGACAAAATTGTGATATGATGGTAAGACACTTGACAAAACACATGGCAGCAGCAGGTGACAATTTATTCACAAACAGTCACACTCTGTGGGGTCATTGCACTCCTTTGCAGGACCTCCAGGTAATGGGCTCAATGCCAATTATGCTGGGCTATCAAGCAGCCTCCTGCAGGCCAGGTTTGCACATGGTCCACACAAAGTTACTACTTCAGCTGTGCAGCCATCCTCTTCCAACAGTCTACAGACCAGTAGCCCTCACACACAGGTATTTTCATCCCTCACAGATCTGGTGCTCCTGTCACTGACACTATTGATACTTGCACAATTACAGTAGTAGAATATCTGAGACATGTTGAAGACAAGATAGAACATATGGTTGCAGTTGATGTTTAACAGGAGAACTTGATAACATTAAGTTGAAACATAGTCATAATGAGACATTTGTTGCAAGTCCACAAAACATGTCTGTCTCTAAGGCAATCTGAACGAGTTAAGTGAGTTTTTAAATTTCGCTTAACAACTTTTCTTATCCTGTAAACATCAATTCTCTACTCTATTAGTCACAAATTGTTGTAATTACTATTCAGTCACTTGTTGTTGAGTTTAGCTATATTTTGACACTATCTTGAGTTTGTTTACTCTGTTTCATCTCAACTAGCAACTGTTTGTTTTGTCTTGCCCATTTAAATCAATTCATTTTCTCTACTATTAACTCTAAATTTGAGCCTTGACAGTAGGTACTACTAATTTATCAACATGTCCTCTTCTGATGTCCACAAAATAAGCTTTCTGTTGTGAAATGGAAGAATGAGATTCTGAAATACTGACATATGCACGTGTCATGTGCACTGGCTTATATACACATATGTATAACTAGAGAGTTCTGTGCATGTGGCATAATAAACTGGGGAATAATATTCTGTCAGGTCTTAGATTTGACTGAGCTACCATATGACCGTAGATGGTACTACCTGATTTCTGTTACCACTAATTATTGGGCGACGCTCGCCAAACCCTACATCTCACATTTTGCCAACAACTTTGGGCATAGGAGTGCAATTGGGAGGGTACAAGCCTTATCCTAGTGCAAGGAAATGCAACCTAAAGACTAAATATCATGGCGAGGCAGACCAGGCCCTAAGCCTTGGTTGGCAACCGGTCTAGGATGGAAGCTCCAACAGGCGGACAGTTAGAGCATTGCTTTGCTAATCCGGCAACTTCTGCAGCTTGTCTTGTTCTAGATGTATTGATGTTACCTTTCCTCTGGAGTAAACTAGGTAGGCCGAGAGAGGGATCATGCTGTATGGGGTAATACATGGTCTCTAAATTCAGCACAGATTTTGTGCTGTGGAGAGGTATAACTCCATTTTACAAACTATCGTCTATAAAGTCGACAAGGTGTCATTCAATATACTTTTATTCATTTCTAAAAATTGTCTAGTGTGTCCTCGGCTATCTACTTCTTTTCCCAAGGTTTGTTTAGCTGCTCTGAGAGTCAATCAGTAATTCACTTTCCAGGATGGAAAAGTGCTGCTCTTCAAATTTTAGCAAGGGTGGCACCATGCCTGGACAATTTTGCTCTTCATCAACAATAATACAGACTTCACTAACCAAGACCAAGATCTTGGAAACCAAAAGGACACTAACTATGCTATTTGAGTTATAGTATCAATACAATAGAATCAAACTCTTCTATGTGAGGGGAGAGCAACAAAGACCCAAAGAGTCTACAGGCTGCATCATACGAGCCTCTACAGGCTCAGGCCTCTATGAACAGGAGGCCAGTATGTAGAAACATGGCTGAGCACCAATGTCCATGATATGATGGTTCCCTGGGTGAATCCAGAACCTGAACACCATGTGTTGATCTGGCAGTAAATGTCCTCTGTAAATGATGTGATGATTCCCTGGGTGAACCCAGAACCTGAACACTATGTGTCAGCTATGAATGGAAGCCTCCTTGGCAGGGAATAGCTGTATGTTTCCCCCGTCTTCCCTTGATGGCCAGACTGCAAGGAAGCAGCTGTTCTGAGTGTGTTGAAGTGCACCCAAGTAGACAGAATGGACACAAACAACTACACACACTGAGACAATGGAATGTTCTACAAAATTACTTGAGTAGGGTAACCCAGACAACAAATGTCAGGAAGAAGTTGGATAAGTAGGGAAGAAGTTTGATGTGCTGGGGAAAAGTTAGACATCTGGAAGAATTTTAATGTGTCGGCCCAAAGACACAGACACTATGCTATAAACACACAAATTACAAATAAAACAAAGAATGAAGAAGAAATGAGCATATGGACGAATAATAAGTTCCGGATAACTGAAGCTGTGGAAAAGCATGATTACCCATGCCTGTTGATATAGCAGATGATGATAACACTTACATGATGCCGTCAAGCCAGAACAAATTCAACAAAAAGAACAACAGTAAAATAATACTTACTATCAAGTAAACGAGCTGTGGCTGGACTCAGTGCACATGTGCGGTTACTGTATTTTTCGGACAGAACAAAATCTCCTGCATCTCGTTGTGACTCTAGCAAGACTATTTTTTTGTCCCTCAAGAATTTATTATTTGCTAAGAAAACAGTAGAAGGAATAGAACATATCAACCTGACCTTAAATGGTATTTTCATTAAACATGGAAATAAAATGCACATAATTCTATGGCTCCGTGGCAAAGGAGTTACGACGCAGTTCGTAATCAGGCATACCACGTTCGAAACACAGCTGCATTGGTTTTTTATTACATGGTATGGGTGCTGGTCGTTCAGAAAGCAGTGGAAAACTACTGAACGTAAACTTGCCCAGGAATCACGAACAGCCAAAAATGCTGGGGTTGACTGCAATGTCCTGTAAAGGATACACAACTAACATTTTTAAACTCTATTAATTGCTGCTCAGCTGTTTAAGCTGTCTACATACATCTATCTAGACAGTGCCCACATTTTACAATCATTTATTTGAATTGTTCAAATACTCAACATTCACATAATACTGATCAACTACTATTTTTCAGGAGACTCCTGGTAGTCGTCGCTGTAGCTACGGAGTTCGTGCTTTGTGCGGCGCTTTCGGTGGGTCGCCCTGCAGAAAGATACCGAGCCATATGGGATAAAACCCCGGTCAATGAAGTCTTTCTGGTGACTGCTGTTTTCATCGACGATGAACTGTATTTTTCTTGGAAGACATTTGTGTTGGCATTCTGGTGGCGGCATTATGCACAGTGTACCTGTGCGGGCTGTTGGCTTGCCGACACTCCTGTCTATTCCATTGTTCACATGGGGCAGTGAGGAGCATTTTGTGATATTCACTGGCACAGGAACGGAGCAATATGGGTACGACCCGTTGCCGTGAAGTTGGAACCGTGACTAACTAACTAACTAACTACTTGAATACTTCGTTACTTCCTACTACTCAGCAAGTTAAAAGAGGTGTGGCCAAACAAGAACACTTTGCATGAAGCCAAAGAAGAGTAATAATCCAACACACAACTGGTGTCATGAGCTGCCACACGCTGCAAGATTTGCTGAGGGGATCCGAGCACTTATGGACTGAATGGTTCGATGTGCAATGAGGATAATCTGTCAACTAACTAACTATTACTCAAATCTTCATCATTAATGCTTCTTTAAATTCTATGCCTACAGTAGCCTGTACATCGCCCATGTGTTAATGGGGACTATACTTTAAGCAAAGAGAAGTAGCACTCTTGATGTCTCCCTAGACACCACTTAAGAGCTGTTCCAATAGTTGAGACGCTATGAGTCCAGATTACATATAATGTATGGCTCGTCTTTATTTCCGGCTTTTCTAGTCAGTTATGTGTTGACATGTGGTGGAATTTTCAGCTTGTCTATCTGAAGTTAGTGAGTGTCTCAGCTAACTAAATACAATTTATAGATTGCTCTAATTCTTGAGAGATTTCTTTATTGATAAAATTCAAAACCAGACACAGCTGATAACTGGAACTAGCTCGGCCATATTGGCAGGTTATCACTGTTAGTATATTCAGTATTAAATTTTCTTGCTGTCTAGTCTAGTCTGTTGTATCGAAGTGATTATAAGCAAACATCTGCTAATAATGTTCGGGACATTATTCGCAAACGGCTGGTCATGTGATTATTTCTGGATGCGGATGGTCGCAAACAGCTGGTCACGTGATTATTCATAAAAAGGTCACGTGACCTAGGTTTGACTACATTATTAATGTTTGTGGAAATATTATTGTGTCCTTGGTAGTGTAGTGGTTAGTATCTCCGCCTGTCACGCGGGAGACTGGAGTTCGTCCTCCCGCCGGCAATTTTTTTAAAAATGTTTAATTATTAGATCTCCTGATTATATATACTGATTAGATCTCGAAAAAATATTAAACATTACGAACTAAAATATAGAACTGAGGAACTCAAAGCTTGTGAATAAAGTGTGCTTTATGGCTCTGCGGGTGGGGGGGGGGGGGCACATCCCCCAGGCAGAGACGGAATGATCGAGTGTCAGAATCGACGGATCCAATAAATTTCTTTGTTTAATGTGAATTTTATTTGCCAAATAAATTATCATTGTACGTAGTGTGTGTCCGAGTCGACAAATATCGTTTTTGTGAGGTTTGAAGAAAAAGAACTTGGAAGAACTTCGGGCGGTCGTCGCTGGAGCTACTGAGTTTGTTCTCTGTGTAACGCTTTCGGCAGATGGCAGAAATATGTCTTCTCGCCTGTTAAACCTTGTTGTAACCGTGTCACTGGCACCCAGACCACCAGACAAATATCGTCTTAGTGAGGTTTGAAAGAAAAGAACTTGCAAACAAAAGACAGACAAGAAGGGAGAATAATAGTCTTCTTAAGCCAATCGATGACGGTAGTAAACGTCACGTGACCAGCCTTTTGCGAATAATGTACGGGACATTATTAGCAAATATTTGCTAATAAAGTTTTCCCCTGTTGTATTTTAGTTATCTCCCCCCCCCCTTCCCTTTTTTAATGTGTGTAGGAGTGCCGTAAAAATATGTGAATGTATTTTATGTTATTTCAATTACCTTAATAGTTTGGCATCGATTAAAAATGTTACAAAAGTTTCATAGAATGCATAAGGGTCAAAGGAGACTCCAGTTCTCACAAATTCTCAGTAGGTAGAGTCAGTGAAACTGAAAAAACACTGGGTTAGACAAGTTCATACATACCTAATGCACAAGCCATGGCTGCACCAACCATACCACCTCCAGAGATGACAATATCTGAGTACTCTGCATCCTGGCTAAGATCAGCAGTTGTGCTATATGCCGCCGCTCGGCTGACTGCCTCTGCCCGACGACAGAATCGGCAAAACCGTTTCTCGAAAACTTTCGCTGTTAACCTCAACGCCATTTTATTTCTATAGTTGTTTCCCTTGTCCCACATCAAATCCCGCACACATCTTAATAAAGACAAGCGTCAAAGAAAATATAAGTAATAATCAAAATAACTTATACTCTATAAAATAGTTAAATTAAAACGGCACTCTTCCGAATTAAAACATTATTCACTGAGAAATTACATATTTTCTTAACAAAAGGAAATGTATTAATGTTTACCTCGTTCCTACTATGTGTATGGCAACCATGGCCTCAACAAGCCACGGCCTCTCAGTTTGGGCGAATACTTGCGTTAAAAGCCCCATTAATCGGAAAACTGGATTAACCGCGTCGATGCATGATCGAGAAAATGTACCAGTAAAATACAATGACGCGTCAAGGGAAGTCAAAAATACTTCAGATATAATGTCCACGCAAGAAATAGGTGTGGCAGACGTGTTAGGGCCAGCAGACGGGAATTCGTTTGCAACAACTGCAAGTATTTCTAGTATACATAATAAGTTGCGTGCATCACACGATGATGAATTTTATGAAACACTTCAACAGCTCAAAGAAGAAAATAAAAAGACAATGGCGGCTTACGAAAGACTTTATCATGATAATTTAGTAGGGGAATCCGAAATATTCCAGGGATTTGATAGATCAGGTGTTGATGTGAAGACTATGAGTATGAGTGGTAAAGTGGATTTGAGTGTGAAAGGTATAGGTACCCACACTACCAGCATGCCTGAAGAGTCTATTGCTAAGAAGCCACCAACAGGAAAATTAAGAGGAGCTACCTTGCACGGACCTATTCCAAGCAAAATGTTACCTAGAAAATCAACATTGACTCATTCTTCAACATTTCTGCGCTCAAGTTCAGTCCCCACAGAAAAGAGTTCACACAGCCTTGATGAAGATAAATGGCACCCACTGTTCTTTAATTCAAGAGAGTCTGGTGATAATTTTATAGTGCCACTAGAACAAGATCGCTCTAGTGAATATGAACAAGCTCTTGCAAAGGTTGATAAGCTGTGGGAGGATTTTAACATCTCAGAATACACACAACGAAGGCATTCTTTCTCTTCCTCAGATCATAAAAACAAAAGGAAATCAGAAGACACAAAAAAGGAATGGCGGCACAGAATTACAATACCTCAGCCGTTTAAGATGAGCATTAGAGATTCATTAAAAGAAAAGAAGAAAACAGCAGTACAAGAAGAACTGGAACAACAGCGATTGGCTAAGCAGAAACAAGAAGAAGCTGAATGTGAAAAGAAATTTAAAGCACAGCCTGTCCCTGCCCATGTCTATCTTCCAAAGTATGAGGAAATCATGGAGAGAAATGAAACAAGAAGGAAATACATCAAACAAATTTGCCAGGAGCTCCTTGAAAGTCAAGTTAAACCATTTAATTTTGACATTAGAGAGAAAGAGAAGAAATCTCAAAGGGTTCATTCAGCACCAGTGAAAAGACCAGATAGGAACACCAAAAGTTTCAAGGCCAACCCGGTTCCAAGACATATTTTTAGTGAAGATATTGATGAAAAACTTTTGGAAGAGGAAGAATTACGCAAGATTAGAGTTAAAATGAGGTCTAAAGAACTTCTTAGGGAGTCATCACTTCCTCCCAATATGGCAGCGAGAGAAAAAATTAAAGAGCAAGAAAGAAAAGAGAGAATTAAGAAGGCAAAGTTGACACACAAAAAACAGCGATCACGGACTGCTCACAGTATTCCAGATTATAATGCACTATATAATGAATTCAAGAAAGAACTGGAAAGACGTAGATTAATTCAAACAGGAACTGTTGTTGATCCTTTTATTCTAGAAACTGAAAAAATGCATTCAAATAAGGATAAAATTAGAAGAGATATAGAAGAGGATGAGAAAAGATTAAAAGAGAATCGCTGGCCATTTCAAAGTTCTAGGATGACACCACGAAGTTCAATGAAATATTTGGGTAAGCTACCAGTGCAGCTGTATATGTATGTATATCCAGATATCTTATTCTTCTTCTGCGTTCATCCGGAGTTTTTTTTTCCGGATGTGATTGCATTGTGTCTGTATACAGAAAAGCATCGTTGGGCCGACACATCCGACTTCTGTGGGCATTTGTTGACCGGGTTAACCTTCCCGGGGGTATATCCAGATATCATCATTATCATGTAGCACAGTGGTTCTCAACCTTTTTTGGCCCGTGCCCCCCCCCCCCCCCCTTCACCATATTTTCAGAACGTCATTCCCCCCTTTCGTATTTCCTACCTAAAAATCCCACCCTGCCCCTACACAGTATACGTAATAATGGAAGCTAAATTTAATAGCACATACTAAAACAAGTCTAGACGTCCACATAAAACATGATTTGTGGGTCTACTTACTTTATAAATTGAATTTTAGAAGGGTGTCAACAACCTAGTTTTGACAGGCACACATGGATTCTTCTTTTGTACCACACGAATGATAAGTCGTACGTCGTACAAAAGGATATATATTTATTCTGGGCTGATTATACACAAGCTCTGAGAGCTGATAATCATATGAAACACATACATGACGACATTACTATGTTATGACATGGTCTATGGTATTATCACTGAATTATTCTAAGTCTATCTCTACTGTCCTATGAACAACACAGTATTCAAAGCGAGTGCACCGATCCGTCCTCTACGCCGTTAAGTCCCAGTCTGCTTGACTTTCGTGGTGTGTCTAGCCATGAGCTGCTGACCCTTCGTGCGTCACGCTTTATGGTGACTTGTCACTCGGTTACTCTTCTAAAGTATCCACTGTTTATGGATACTTCTCGTGATACTGGTTTCCCCACTCTATTCTGGGTAACTCTTGATCATGTATTAGCGTGTCCCCTTTTTAGGACACGTGTGTGTCCAGTCGGAGAACTTTTTACGGTTCTCCCTCTTGCGTTCTGTCCCTTCTCTCCCCTATTTCTTACATAGGGATGTTATCTCTATCCGTTCTTGGTCTTCTTCCTTAATTCTCCCCTCACTTCTCTATTTGCCTTCATGCGGCTCTTTGACAAAGGGTGAGACATACAGAACCATACAGTATGAAGGGAAAAACAATATCAAGTAATTGGTTCTTGTATTAACACGATCTTGAAATAATCTTATTCCCCCCCCCCCCCCTGGAAACCCTAAAATTCCCCCATGGGGGGGGGGGGGGTTCCCCACCAGTTGAGAACCACTGGTATAGCAGGTCCTCTGTGGAACATTGTTGCCATCATGGTCTGCCAGAAAACAGTTGGTCCCTCACCAAATCCCCTATCTCATCTAATTTCATGCCCAAGTTGTTGTCAATGTCCTGTATACACTTTCGTGCTGGTCAACTTCTGTCTTTTCTTCAAGAAATCTTTCCTTCCACTACCAAACTACTGTTGTGGATTTTTGTGGGGTTTTTTATTTTGGGCATTCACTCGCTTTGACCTCAAGTGTAATCCATACATGTGCTACTACTTCTAGTGCACTGGACTAATTTTTGCTTGTTCAGTTTCTGAGACATCATACTGTTTGTGAGCCAACAGAGTATTTCAGTTTCTGAGACATCATACTGTTTGTGAGCCAACAGAGTATTTCAGTTTCTGAGAAATCATGTCCGTGAGCCAACAGAGTATTTTAGTTTCTGAGACATCATACTGTTTGTGAGCCAACAGAGTATTTCAGTTTCTGAGACATCATACTGTTTGTGAGCCAACAGAGTATTTCAGTTTCTGAGACATCATACTGTTTGTGAGCCAACAGAGTATTTCAGTTTCTGAGAAATCATGTCCGTGAGCCAACAGAGTATTTTAGTTTCTGAGACAGCATGTTGTTTGTGAGCCAACAGAGTATTTCATTTTCTGAGACATCATGCTGTTTGTGATCCAACGGAGTATTTCAGTTTCTGAGACATCATACATTTGTGAGCCAACAGAGTATTTCAGTTTCTGAGAAATCATGTCCGTGAGCCAACAGAGTATTTCAGTTTCTGAGACATCATGTTTGTGAGCCAACAGAGTATTTCATTTTCTGAGACATCATGCTGTTTGTGAGCCAACAGAGTATTTCAGTTTCTGAGACATCATACTGTTTGTGAGCCAACAGAGTATTTCAGTTTCTGAGAAATCATGTCCATGAGCCAACAGAGTATTTCAGTTTCTGAGACAGCATGTTGTTTGTGAGCCAACAGAGTATTTCATTTTCTGAGACGTCGTGCTGTTTGTGAGCCAACAGAGTATTTCAGTTTCTGAGACATCATACTGTTTGTGAGCCAACAGTGTATTTCAGTTTCTGAGACATCATGTTTGTGAGCCAACAGAGTATTTCAGTTTCTGAGACATCATGTTTGTGAGCCAACAGAGTATCTCAGTTTCTGAGACATCATGTTTGTGAGCCAACAGAGTATTTCAGTTTCTGAGACATCATGTTATCTGTGAGCCAATAGAGTATTTCAGTTTCTGAGACATTATGTTTGTGAGCCAACAGAGTATTTCAGTTTCTGAGACATCATGTTTGTGAGCCAACAGAGTATTTCAGTTTCTGAGACTTCATGCTGTTTGTGAGCCAACAGAGTATTTCAGTTTCTGAGACATCATGTTTGTGAGCCAACAGAGTATTTCAGTTTCTGAGACATCATGTTGTCTGTGAGCCAACAGAGTATTTCAGTTTCTGAGACATCGTGTTGTCTGTGAGGCAACAGAGTATTTCAGTTTCTGAGACATCATGTTTGTGAGCCAACAAAGTATTTCAGTTTCTGAGACATCATGTTGTCTGTGAGCCAAAAGAGTATTTCAGCTTCTGAGACATCATACTGTTTGTAAGCCAACATAGTATTTCAGTTTCTGAGACATCATGTTTGTGAGCCAACAGAGTATTTCAGTTTCTGAGACATCATGTTTGTGAGCCAACAGAGTATTTCAGTTTCTGAGACATCATGTTGTCTGTGAGCCAACAGAGTATTTCAGTTTCTAAGACATCATGTTTGTGAGCCAACAGAGTATTTCAGTTTCTGAGACATCATGTTGTCTGTGAGCCAACAGAGTATTTTAGTTTCTGAGACATCATACTGTTTGTGAGCCAACAGAGTATTTCAGTTTCTGAAACATCATGTTGTTTGTGAGCCAACATAATATTTCAGTTTCTGAGACATTGTGTTGTTTGTGAGCCAACAGAGTATCTCAGTTTCTGAGACATCATGCTGTTTGTGAGCCAACAGAGTATTTCAGTTTCTAAGACATCATGTTTGTGAGCCAACAGAGTATCTCAGTTTCTGAGACATCATGTTTGTGAGCCAACAGAGTATTTCAGTTTCTGAGACATCGTGCTGTTTGTGAGCCAACAGAGTATTTCAGTTTCTGAGACATCGTGCTGTTTGTGAACCAATCTTTTACAGTATTCAGATCTTGTAGAATATCAGTATTTTTCTTCTTTTTCATTCAGTGTTCTAAGAATGTTGTTTGATCATTTAAGTTCACAGGCCCCAGTTTTCTTCTTTAGTGATGGCGAACTCGTCCATGAATCGCATGTATGGTGTCACGAGGAAGATGCATGTTCTAAACATTGAAGAGGTTAAGGAGAGCTCTGCTATAGAGGCCCCATGGAGATACTAGAGGAAAGCCTGTACACCCGCCTCACTCTAATAGACTGGTGTTTACTGGTATTGTGGCATAAGCTCTTAATACTGTTTGACGTCTACATTGCTATGGGCAGTCTCCCTTTGACTTTTTGTGAAACAGTCTCCATTTGTTAATTTTGGACCCAAAGTATTCAGATTGTTAAATTTCAATTTCTTCATCATGGAATTTTTTATCAATATGTAGTTTTGTCTGTGGGCATTATTTTTGTGTTGTTTTTATGATCACAAAAAGAAATTGTGACGTTCATTGTGTCTTTTGTCTGATAGCATTAACTGTTGTATTCCCTTTGCACTGTGTGATGTAAGTAGGCTCATGTTATCTGAATGTGAAAATATCATTTTATAAATGTATATGCATCAGAACAGTTTAAATATTAATTTGTATCCAAGTTTATTAGCATTTTTTGCTTGTAACTTTTCAGAAGACTTATCATAAACTCTATGAACCATATTAAAAAAGACAGTTAAATTCACACAAGAGATAACATTGCAGACAGAGACACATTTCAAGGGAACGGAAGAAGAAGAAGAAGAAGAAGAAGAAGAAGAAGAAGAAGAAGAAGAAGAAGAAGAAGAAGAAGACTTAGCTTCTGGTCTAGAGAAACAAGAATATGAATCACTGAGTGAACTAAACAAAAGATAATGAAGTTTGTACAAGAGAAAACATTGCAGATTAGGCAACTTTCAAGCAAATGAGAAAAGAAGAAGTCTTATAAGCAAAATTTGACCTTTTTTTTATCTTAAATGCACGGTAAGTCACTCCTTTCTCTTTTATGTTGATTTTCCTGGTTGTATGTTTTGACCAATGAGTTGCTAGCTTTGTGCAAAAGTAGATTTTAATTACATTATAAAATACCTCTGATAGAAATAGTTTTCCTTTTCTTTACTTGGTTCCCAAACATCTCCAGGAACCAAATAGTCTTCCTTTATTCTTCCTTTGTTGCTTCTCTTCTAGCTTGGGGCATAAAGGACCATACAGTCTGGTTGACCTGGCATAAAAGGGAACCTCCTTGGCAAAGTAGTTACTCCACCTGCCTCACATTCCAAGAGGATCAACTTGATTGCACCGGGTTTTATCCCATATTGCTCGGTTTCTTCCCAAAGGGCCACCTGCCGAAACTGCCGCACAAAGCATGAACTCCATAGCTCCAACGACCACCCCCAGGAGTCTCAGAGAAAACTTGCACTTATGAACCAAATGACATAGCTCATTTCCCTTGGTCTGCTGCTGCCTCTTATCCCACTGATCTTCCAGTTGTCACAATACTCTACAGTGCCTCTCTCATCATATGACAAACCACATTGTTGCTGAAAAATAAAAATAACATTTCGAAAGCTAACCTCCAGAAATATCTTTTACAGCTGCTTTGTCAGACTCAATGGATTACATCCCTACCCAGTCTACCAGATCTACAGAGCTAAGATCCACCAGGATTCAGTAAGTTTCAATAGTCACTAAACAAAAGTATTCTTTCTCTCCATATGGAATTGTACTTTTATTTTCATGATAGTGTTTTCTTCTCTATTAGATTTTTAAGCTACTTCTATTTTTCTGTCTTTATTAATTTTTTGGAGGGTTTTATGCTTAGATAGGAAAAGAATATTAATTTGAAAATGCTTCTGCAGAGTATAACAGAATTTGACATGTGTGATAGGAAATGTATTGTGACATTCTGTTTTTAAGCAGTTATCTTTTACGGTACATCTTATGAGAATGAAATCTGACCAACTACCAACAAGAGCATACAACCAAATAAATATCTGGATATGAAACCAGGGGAAGACCAAATAACGGATGGATAAACAAGCTTAAAGACATACTAAACAAACACGGATATGTCACAACCTGGTTTAGGGACACAAGCTTTTGTTCCCCCCCTCCCCCTATCACTTTGTTTAACATCAAGTGTGGACTAGGACAGTTGACATCCATCTGTGTTGGGACTCTTCGCTGACTGATAAAGATAAGGCCAGAGCATGTATGAGAATGTCCAGAGTTCTGTGATGTCAGTTCTTAACTCAACTCTGTGGCAAGATGAAAGATGTATAGGTAGATAGATCATGTGTAGTAAGTCAAAGTTAGTGGTTTATATTGATAATAAGTTACATATAATTGTTACGCATGCAGTTAATTTCTGTAGTAGCCAGTTTTCTAGTCATTTTGTCTTATTTTATAACTTGGATGATTTGGTGCAACTATAATGCAGCTTTTCTTTAATTCAATTAGGAAAGAAAAGGAGAGAACAGAAAATCGTCAGAAGAATGATGAGGAAGCAGAAAGAAGGAAGCGAACTAGGGAAGCGAAACTTAGACGTTATTTGTCTGAAAAAATCAGCAGTACTGACATTCCAAAACCACGAGATTCTATAGCAGAACGACTGAAAAAAATCAGGTATGATATAATACATGATTGTAGCAGCTGTTGCTGCCTGCATGTAATTAGAAATCGTCAGAAATCAGGCACTGTTTTATTTCAAAATGAAAGATATTAGTTAAAATGTGTGTGATTACTTTACAGAGAAGTAATAGAAAGAGCATTATGATTAGCACACTGCTTTACCAGCTCAGCAGTCTTGGCTTGACACAGCTTCTTAAAACTAGTATGAGAGATGTTTGTGAGGAGTAATGACTGCAACACTTTTGAGTTTGTGGTGCCCAAGAGGGAAGCAAAGAATAGCAATACTGTAACTGACAGTGTCAGCTTTATGGCAAAGGGGTTATGAACACAATTCATAATCCTGCAAAGTGAGAGTCCCACAGGAATGCTAACCTGTCAAAAAGCACGCTAAAACTCGGGTGTGTTGGCCCAAGAGTTTCGGCCCAAGGGTGCCTAACCAGACACACCACAATCACATCTGAAAAAAAACACTCCGGATGAACGCAAAGAAGAAGAAGATACTGTTCAAAACACAGCTGCATGTGATTTGGCAGCAGACCGCCTTGCCTTGGTTTCCATACAATGGTATGAGTGCTGACCGTTCAGAAAGCAATGGCAAACTACTAAACATAAACTTGCCCATGAATAACAAACAGCCAAAACATACTGGAGTTGACTGCAACATCCTGTAAAGGATATGCAATTGACTTAACAGACAGTGCATGTTGTAGGAGAGGACTAAGGAGGGTTGATTTAGACTGACTACATCATCCTGTGGAAAATCTGGGCTGCAAAATGCAACCAACCATGAACTTATCTGAAGACAGGGAAAGTCAAATAACTCTGCCAGCCAAGATAAACAGAGACTCTTCTCCTAGAAGAAGTATGATGTGATGTGGAGAAAGCCGTAATGAGTCTGAATTACCACCAGCTTACCTCTTTTCACCCGAGAGAATCTTCCAATGTGGCACCTGGAATGTTAGAACTATGTATGAACTGGGAAAGACACTACAAGTGGTAGGAGAAATGAAATATTATACGATTAGCATTTTGGGATTCTGCAAAACAAGATGGAAGCAAAAAGACAAAAAGCTTCTAAACACGGGTGAAACAATGCGGTTCTCAGACAATACAGAGAAACATGCCTTTCATGGTGTTGTATGTCCTTGAGAGGATGTTAAGATCAACCCCAGGTTGATATTCTAGGCAATTCTATGTTAAGTAGTTTGCCATTTCTTTCTGAATAAGTAGTAAATGGTTCGGTGGAATTACCCCACTACCCCACCATCAGTGTACAGGAAGTTTAAGCACAAGTGCATTAATCCTCTCAGCCAGCCTGACCTATATTTTCTAATTCAAGTTATCTAACATTGTCCTGAACATAACCACCTGTGAGACATACGTTCACCTTCTGACCTGTCAGTGTAGCTTGCCACCATGTGAACATATCTTTGAACCAAATAGTACCTGAAGTAGTATTCCCATCTGAACTATTTCATCTGACTCATGACACAGATCATCTGGAGAAGAGAACAATATCAGAGCATTACAGACATCCTGGCCATGAAAATTTATACAGGTAAAGGAACTGGTGAAAGATCAAGAGTCTCCCAGGTTGGCCATGATGAGAGCAATATTCTGCAAAGGACCTGCTACTTTATGATGAAGAAGAATTGAAAAAAAAACAACAGAGAAAGGCATCTGTTGACTACACAAACTGACCAAAGTCCAGTCAAGACATTTCTCATAATCAAAAACTGTAACTGCCCCCTTTGATTGACTGTTAAATGTAAACCAAGAGACATTGTCCATATAGAGATGGCTGAGAGTAGAAAAGAATAATAAAGGCATCTATTAGCAGGTATAGTGGTATATGTGTGATACAGTTTGAGACTTGCCTTACTTCTTAACCAAACAGTGATACAGATTTGAAATTTCTATGAAACAGTCTGAGCGTATTTTGTGTGGAAATGTGAACTATTAGTTATGGAGTTCCATTTTGGTCTTTAGCCATTGAAAGCTATTCTATTATCTTTATATTGTTTCACTTCATTAATCTAAAGACATCTGTATATTTTGTTCTTCTTTAACGATTAGTTAGAAATGATTGAACAGAAAAGAGAAGAACTTTTGAGTTCTGATGTAAATGTGCACTGTAAGGTTATAACTGAAATGTTTACCTCTGCAGAAGGGAGGACAGGGAGAGACAAGCAGCATATGAAAGAGAAATAGAAGAGATGAATGTAAAAGTAGAGCGGTCACCGCTGCTTGTGGAAAAATTTATGGCAGTAAGTATCCAGAGCATTTATCTGTGTTCGTTTGATTCCTCATGAAATAGACAATTGTTATTGATGTACTTCAGTTTTTAACTTTTTATATACAAAGTAACTCACTTTATGTTTATTGGTTATTTCTGACATGATATGCTTTTCTTAACTCTTTTAATTGCTAAATCCTCATCCAAATGATTTTTTTCCTTGCAGTTCTGTGTTGATTTATTAATCTTCTTTGGCTTCCTGCATAGTGTTCTTGTTTGGCCACACCTCATTTAACTTGCTGTTCTCGCAGTCTGACCATGGATGTAGATTCACAGTCATCACTAGGTTCTTGCAAACGACTTACTTCTCATACAAGGAATATGTTAGTTCTAGTATCTATCTGTTTACATTGATGTTTATTGATGACTTTTCTGTAATATCATAGCAGGAAGCAGAAAATATTGGCACATGGCAACAGTTATATCATATGTGTATGTAAATTATTATTTTACAAAGGATGAAAACATTATTTGAACAAACAAGCACTCACATTAGAAGTTTACAACCAGGCATTGAATGCGTTGAAAATAATTGTGTTGATGAAAATTCATCTTCTATAATCTTTTATAGGAAAATGCCAAAAGAAAAGCCGAGAAAAAGTTTGCTGCAGCACTGCAGAATGCAGGACTAAATGATCGAGAATTTGTCAGCAGTGGGATTTCAAGACCTCTAAGTGCTAGAAGTGGCCTGGATAATGGTGGCGATTCAGGTGACCACCAAAGAAGTATTGCAGATGATCACCATAGTGGCTATTCAGATGACTTCCTTGGCAACAGTTCCACTGATCAGCTTGCAAATGATACTGTTCTTGAAGATGGAGCAGACAGCCAGCCCAGCAACAGTGATCTGACTTACACTAAATCTGCAACAGATGATTAGATTCAGATGTTTTCATTAAATATGATTCTTTATGGAGAGACATGATCCCTTTCACCAGTCACTCCCCAAAATGTCACCTAGCCATATACATACTATATTTTACTACATGACATTATATACCCTTCCACTTTCCTCTTGGACCTTTTGTAACAAGGAGTGTGGGGGTGTACTTGGTATTCTTCTTATTACACAACAAAGTCCAGTCTCAGAATGACTGCTCCTGACTAGTCCCCTTGCATTATGCAAGTTCTCAACCCGTGCCACTTTAATTCATGACCGCTGCAAGTGGAATTCAAGAATAATAATTGGTATTCTTCTTATTGTACTTGCTATTCTTCTGATTGTACTTAATATTCTTCTGATTGTACTTAATATTCTTCTGATTGTACTTAATATTCTTCTGATTGTACTTAATATTCTTCTGATTGTACTTAATATTCTTCTGATTGTAGTTGTTATTCTTCTTATTGTAGTTAATATTCTTATCACTTTAGCATAATTATATATGCACTATCTTGGTTGGCCAAGAAGAAGGGGCACTTTCTGTTTGCACTCTCTTTCTAAGTGTCACTTTACAAGAGGTTAAGTCTTTTTTAAGAATGCAAATTAATGTAAACAATATATTGAACTTAGTTTCATTCATTTTTGAGTGCATGTTTTTAAATGCCAGGTCTCTCCAGCCTTAAATGGATACCAGGAAATGTTCTGCAAAGCCTAAGGTGACATTAGATGATGTTTGTCCACATCAGCTTATGAGTGCTGATTGGTCTATAGAAATATGTGGCTAACATCATGAATGAGCAAGGTCGGCCGAGGGTTCGATGCTTGCACTTGCAGTTAGCTGCACAAGGGAAAGACTGATCACCCATTCCCCGTGCACTGAGGCCTAAGACATGTGATGGTCATAGCACTTCATATACGCACAGCAGGTTTCTTCTATTTGACTTTTTTTTGGGGGTCATATACCCAATACACTTTAAAGTTAGAAAATTTTCGTTAGCTTACTTGTTTTATATATGAAATAGTTTTAGGTTTATGTTCCACAGAGTTTGGAAAGGTATGATGTTGATTTCTTTTCTTTTTTTTCGCATATCCTTTTACAGGACATTGCAGTCTATACCAGCATTTTTCAGCTGCATTTGATGTCTTGGTTTAGTAGTTTGCTTTTGCTTTCTGAACGACCGGCTCACATACCCCCATAAGTAACCAATGTGACGCGATCTGCTGCCGAATCTTGTGCAGCTGTTTATGATGATGATACTGATGAATAATATGGAGTCTCCAAATAGATAATTCAAACACAGAAGCTACAAACAATATTTTGCACGATTTATTGCCTGACATATTTCGCTGCATCTCTTCAGGTGCACACTGCAGAGTTATATATCACATGAAGTGAATACATGAATAACACTTTAGCTGAAACAATTAAAACATATAATCACAGGTATTGTTTGAGTGTGGAGCTTTTTTTATCCTCGCGGTAATTTCAAATTTAACATGAAGAGTGCACCTGACAAGAAACAATGAAATACACCAGGCAATAAATTGTACAACATATTGTTTGTGACTTCTGTGTTTACATTCACTAAACGAATACATGGTGTTGTAATAGATCATTATTAATTCAGTGATCAATAAGGCAAGACCATCACTGAAAATAATTAGCCACAGAAATCATCAGCAAAAGGGTGCTTCTGGTGCTGTGACATCCACTTCCTGCTAGTGAATAAACTTCAGTAATGATCTCAACAATGTGTTGGATATATGGTTCTAACCCCATATTTTTATAGACCAATTGAAGGCTGATGTGGTCAATATTACTCTAGCAGGTCAGCATGGCTGAATGGATAGAAACGCACGTTCTTATAAACATCCAGTGTGCTGATGCCGAGGTGAAGGGTTCAACCCCTACACTGGCCAGTTGGACTAAAATGTTGACTTCTCACCCTTGACTTAGGGACGTAAATTACAAGTACTTCTGAAATCGGAAATCACCTGATGGTGATGGACACTGGTAATAGAACAAGCTCATCTCCACTTTCAAAATTCAGTCCAGTGCTACTAAACAGTAGTGTGTAAGGAGTGTGCTTGAGTTCAAAGCAAGCGCCAAGCCAAATAAAAATATATCACTGCCTTGACTTCTCAGGACATTTCCTGCTACCCATTTTAGGCTGGCTTGCCAATTCCAATTTTCAAAACAAAAATTTCAAATTCGGCCTCGTTCAACCTTCCTCTTCAGCTGTGGTTACCCTGGGCATCCATATTTAAACATCTGACCACCGGACTGACATGCAAGCATTCTACCCACTACACAGACTGATATTTTTAAAAAGTTAGTTGCATATCCTTTACAGGACATAGCAGTCAACCTCAGCATTTTTTGGCTGTTCGTGATTCTAGGAAAGTTTATGTTCAGTAGTTTGCCATTGCTTTCTGATGGACCAGAACCCATACCATTTCCTAATAAACCGGTGCAACACGGTCTGCTGCCAAATCGCACACAGCTGTGTTTTGAACGCAGGTATGTGGGATCATGAACTGTGTCTGTAACTCCTTCGCCACAGAGACCGGCTATAGACTGATATAGCTAGGGAATAATACTATCAAAGAACTAAATGACTACTGCTATTTAAAGGTCTCAGTGTCTGAAGGTAAACATTACAGACACTCCTTTCTTTTACACTAGGACAACACAGGTGATCTGTATCCTGGATAGTTTATACTGGAGAGACAATTGTAAATAAACTATTTTCTCCACAAGTAACTAGACCCTTAACACACACTATCTTCATGCAACGATTTTATTTCTCCATTCCACATTTAAACCAGTCACAACCATGAGCTTGCACACAACGTCTTAGAGTGGCAGCTCCTAGCTAGCCCCCTTGCATTATACAGACAACTAGTGTCACCATATTTCGTGACTGCTCCAAGCAGAATTCAAGTGTAAATCAAGTCACCTGAGTAACATTTGCTCAAGATAGGGAATGCTGAGTTAATATAAACAACAACTTTAAAACTCAACACCCAAAGCCTCCTCTAAAATGGTCACACAAGCCAAACTCTAATGTCCCATTTACAATTTTGACAAATACATTGTGAAGTACTCATGGCATAAAAGTTTGATCAACTTAGAAAATAACATATACAACTAGTTGGGAGCATTTCAAGCAGGCAGACGACTGTCTTAGCCAATATTCTGCTGAATATAAAAGTAAGTATTGAAGTAACAAAGTAAAGAACCCCTTTTCACGCCATGAGGCGCATTGGATTTATCGTGCTAGGCCAGTATTTTTAGACCACTTGACCCACTTTACAAGTGGATGGTTAGTATCAGGCTAGCCCAGTATTGTTAGACCACTTGACCCACTTCATAAGTGGATGGTTAGTATCAGGCTAGCCCAGTATTTTTAGACCACTTGACCCACTTTACAAGTGGATGGTTAGTATCAGGCTAGCCCAGTATTGTTAGACCACTTGACCCACTTCATAAGTGGATGGTTAGTATCAGGCTAGCCCAGTATTGTTAGACCACTTGACCCACTTTACAAGTGGATGGTTAGTATCAGGCTAGCCCAGTATTGTTAGACCACTTGACCCACTTCATAAGTGGATGGTTAGTATCAGGCTAGCCCAGTATTGTTAGACCACTTGACCCACTTCACAAGTGGATGGTTAGTATCAGGCTAGCCATCTCTACCTTCCAGGAATTTCCTGGCGCTCATTTTAGGCTGGGTTGACCAGGCAGCCCGGATCAGTGGGTGGAAAAATCCTAGCCTTATAGGGGATTTGAACGCACGATCATTGGACTGGCAGACAAGTGTGCTAGCCACTGCGATACCAAAGTAAAGCAGTGGAGGAGTTTTATTTGTGTCATAGATATTCTTTATATGTAATGGAGTATTTATTGCAATGCAAGATTTATGTGAAATAGCAGTGTTTTCCTTGTGTTTGTATTTTTACTATTGTTGTATTTAATCCAGTTTAAGTGATATATGTAATATGGTATGTATATAGTTGATTTAATCAATATACATTTCACCACAATTACTAACAACAGAAGAGTGTATGGTCATCTGGATGTAGATGTACATTTACTTTTTATGTTTATGTTTGAAACTGTTTGTTTTTATGTTTGAAATCAATATGTACACTTTTTTTGTTGTCTTTTTTTAAAGATGTGAGATAATAATTGAACTGTATCATGCTTATTTGTGTGATGAACAGTGTGATAAAAGAATTCTACAGATGTTTTTATATTAAAAATTGTGAAATATATGACAAGGGAAATAACAACGTAAAACAGTAACTGTGTTAAAAGGATATATCATTAGGTGCAGCACATGTGTATTTCCAACCACAAAAGGAGAATTCTGTAAATGCAGAGCTGACACGTGATGCTCTGGTACTGGGCCCACCCAAGGAATCAACACATCCTGCACATTGCTGCTTAGCATCACGTCAGTAAACAACCTCGCACCCATGCTTTGAGAGCTGCTTTGGCAGTGTTAAGGTCATTTCTTGTTCATGCTCACTATTGTTTAGTAATGTCTACACAAGAAGTTCCAGTGCTTTATGTATGTTGCTGTAACTAAAGAACTCATTGAGACGTCTAAAGTTGTGTGTTTATGTGTATCTCTGTGGCCCAGTATTAAGTCCGCATTTGACAAAGGTCAGTTCCTAAGCAATAACCTTTCCATAATTTGCTATTATAAGTGTGAGGAGGACCTAGAATGGCGGGTTATCCTTCGGAAGACCCGGATTCAAATTCTCGGTAAAGTTTTGAATTTTTTCAGTCGGGGATGAAAATAAAATCCTAACCAGCACAGTTTGCAGCAACTGTACTAGCAGGCGGCCTTAATTCACAGGCTCAAGACTCCCCTGTCCTACACTGCCAAGTACCATAGGCAGTAGCTGACAGTGACAGCTATTAATGTTAATACTGAGTTTAATTATTTGGATACTGTAAGAACAGTAGATAGAAGATGTATTAAGGAAGTTAAATGTAGAATAGCCCAGGCAAAAGTAACATTTTACAAGATTGTGAATATTCTCTGCAATTTATCCTTGTCAGACAAGGTGAGGAAAAGACTTCTGAAGACTTATATTGAACTAATCCTTATGTATGGAAGCTAATCATGGACAATTACCAGACAAGTGAGGAATTACATGGAGGCTGTGAAGATGTTTTATAGCATAATGATGAGAACACCGTTGACAGATAGATAGATCAATGAAGACATCTTGAAAGAAGTTAATTCACAATGAGAGTTGGTTACTTGCATCAGAAGAAAACTGTTCACAATCTTGGGAGGCCAAGAGAGAAGATGCTTGACAGTCCTGACATCATGGCATGGAGGAGTGTCAGTATCAATAATGTTTGGCAGCACACAAGACAGACATGATCACAAATGCCACATGGCAATAGACTATAAGAAGAAGCAGTAATATCTAATTGGCTGCTCTTCATAAGCAATCATTTTGAAAGAGAATCATCAACTGCCATGTATACTCTACATCAGGGGTGGCCAACCTTTTCAGCAGGCGGGCCAAATTTCAGAAATAATATTTCCTGCCGGGCCACCTAATTTTTCTTTTGTTAATTAAAGTAAACAAGTAAGCGTGCTACAGCTTCGACCACATCGTCGCTTCCCACTGCGCGGGCCGCAACATGACTCCTGGCGGGCCGCGTATTGGCCACCCCTGCTCTACATAATTATGTGGTCTGAAGACATGGACTATGAACAAACAGCTGGACAGCAAACTGAATGCCACAGAAATGTAGATTATCTTTACCTTTTGCTCTTCAGATGTTTAAAAACAACTGGAAATCTTAAATGTATATTTTATTATAACTTAAGCAGGATGTAATCATTGTATGTTTTATTCTTAATTCTTTAATGATGAGAAGAAATTATTTATGGCCATATTTACAAGTATTTGTGATAGGTGACCAAACTGTTTTGTTCAATCCTGGTAATAATTATTTAAAGGTAAAATTACTTTAGACTTGGAAATAATTTACCCTTAAACTTTGAGTGTATGAAATATAATTTTTCTTTTTTTAACTCAATGTTGCTGAGTTTTCTTTTGGCAGAAAAAACAGAATTGTTTTAATTAAACGTGACCCCAATGCCCTCCCTTCTGCGTCTCCATCATCAATTTGTAAAGGTACTTGCATGTTTCAATGACCCCATTAGCTTACGGTCTCCCATATCAGACAGATCAACAGGTAGGGACTAGACAAAGAGACAGTCTGCTGCCTTATAGGTAGACTTGAGATAGACAAAGCCTAGAGAGGGCAAACCAAAAGAAAGAGCGTTTTGAAATTGCATTATGGGGCCACGGGCTTATTGAAACAGTGCAGGATAGTTTGCTTTATGACACAATAATCTCAGTGCTGCTGAGGTGTCTGACCTAGGCAGAAAATTCAGTGAGCACAATCCTGCACCAAATGTGGAGCCCACATCCTTTAATAGTTACAGGACTGTGATACAGGTCCTTCAAAATCAAAACATTATGTTTTCACTAATTGCTTGTATTCACGTTTGCTTCTGGAATCATGCCTTTTTTTTTTTTTTTTAAACTAACAATCAAATATATATCATTTACTCACATAGCGAAACAAGGAAGTAACAGCAAGATTTCTTTTTATTATTATTAAATTTTTTTTTTTTTAAAAGTACAATGTGTTTGTTTTAAGCAACAACTCAACGTGTTTATGTGTTGCTATTTACAGCATATTAAACCATTGCTATTGGCCGTATCTCCATGACTACGCAGTACTTGATGGATACATAGTCAGTGCTGTACTGGCCACCTTCAAGTTCTCCAACACATCTCTGGTAGTCATTCCATGATGCTGGGCCAAACCCTTCACAGCTCCCTCTTTTCCTTCAGGCTAGACCAGACATCACTGACCTGGTCTGGAGCAGACATCAGCAAGCAAAGCTCCCCACTCCTCTCTATCATCTGTAAACTATGAAATTGAGGTTGCTGGTTGGCTGGCCTACTGTTTCTTTCCACATAGATCTTTCTCTGCCTCCCGTGCCTAGTTTTTCCCCACATGTCTAATTTCTCCGTTTCATCTCTTGTGTTATGTTCCATACATTTCTTTTCCTTATGGTTGGATGAGTGGTGTCATAACACTTGAAGCTCTCAGTATTTGTTTTCTTCTGTCTATGAGGTTCTCAACATTCTTCTCAAAACCATATCCTCACTGACATTTGTTTCACCATTTCATTACACTGCCCCGAATTTGCATCCATACAAAACTTTTCAGTACGTAGATTTGTGTACTTGTGACATTTGTTTTCTTCTGTCTATGAGGTTCTCAAAACCATATCCCCACTGACATTTGTTTCACCATTTCATTACACTGCCCTGAATTTGCATCCATACAAAACTTTTCAGTACGTAGATTTGTGTACTTGTGACATTTGTTTTCTTGTCTATGAGGTTCTCAACATTCTTCTCAAAACCATATCCCCACTGACATTTGTTTCACCATTTCATTACACTGCCCTGAATTTGCATCCATACAAAACTTTTCAGTATATAGATTTGTGTACTTGTGACATTTCTTTCACCATTTCATTACACTGCCCTGAATTTGCATCCATACAAAACTTTTCAGTACGTAGATTTGTGTGCTTGTGACATTTCTTTCACCATTTCATTACACTGCCCTGAATTTGCATCCATACAAAACTTTTCAGTATATAGATTTGTGTGCTTGTGACATTTGTTTCACCATTTCATTACACTGCCCTGAATTTGCATCCATACAAAGCTTTTCAGTACATAGATTTGTGTACTTGTGATATTTGTTTTCCATGACATTCCTCATTCTTGTAAAATAATCTGCAGCTATGGAGATTCTTTTATCTCTTTGTCACATCCTCCATCACATATCATTGGGCAGCGAGATATTGATAACTGCCTGTTTTAAACCTTTACTATATAAGCGTATTGGAAAAAACAGCATATACGTGCCGTGATTGTAACGAACGCACAAAGTATGAGAAAGGTGAAGACAGGTATGCTTTGGACAGTGGCAGGCTTCCATTCAACAATCAAAAATAGAGAGCATCTGTTGGATTTTTTCCCCAGTACATGCTGATGTGGTGGGAAACAAACAGGCGGACAGATTGGCTGGGTCTGCAACCCTTGGCTGAATTTTGATGCATAATAAGGCAGATGTGGTCAGGGCCCTTGTGTATAGTGCAGAAGGAGATATATCATTATGGCCTGAGAGGATCTGGCAGACATTCAGAACTCCGAGGACAGGCCAGAAGGCACATAATCAGACTGCTACTGGTACCATTAACATTGTGTCTCAATGCTGGCCATTGAAGACAAGGGCGGAGCATGTATGGGAACGGCCCGAGTGCTGTGATGTCTATTCTTGACTCGACTCAACTCTCAAAGCAGTAATAATTTGACGTTAAATATTCTAACTTTGGATCTAGATGTGATTTCTTGTGACTTCCACAAGTTGTATAGGGCAATCAACACTGCTATCGCTTTTTTAAAATTTTAATATCTCTGTCTGACAATGACAAGGCTCAACATAATTGTAACAATGGCTTTATTGAATGTAAAAAATGCCTACTTGCTCACACACAATGAGGTTCATGTTTAAAATCAATGAAACAGCTACAATAATTATGAATGAATCAATTCAATGCAAATATAAATTACCAACCAGACACAACCAATCAATGACAAAGCAGGCTCCATCTACACAAATGATCAATCAAACACCAGGATTGTTAAGTACACAGTACTCAATGAATAACAAATTCATGCTGGGAAGTAGAACAATACAGATTTCTTCAATCTCAGTTTTTGACAAATACTGTATGAGAAATTAATAACAAGGAAATATGATAATCCAAGTTGTTGCTGCAGGATGAAAATGTGGTTTTTGGCTTTAAACTTTGAGTGACAAAGCGAGAGATTACCGCTCTATTGTTAACAGCACAGATAATTATTTCATTAAAAACTAACCTGGTTAAAGTGATCTAATTCTCCAATGAGATATGTAGAAATGATGATACACAATAATTATAGCTAGAACACTCAATATAACACTACCATTATTACAATGTGTAAAAGTGTGTGTAACACTTGATCTCCTGTCTATGGTGTGCTTGCGTCATACAATTTATGAGATGAACATCTGATAATGTGATGGTATTCGACAAATATTCTACAAGATCTGGATCTCGTTCTTTGCTAACAAAACACATGGCACATGAGAGGAATCATATGAAGTATGTATGAAAATAATGAGACATTCGTGTACTTGTTTTCTCTATGCCCGTTTGGCCTGTCAGCATTATACAGACACCTTGATGTGCACTTCATATATGTGGCAGCATTCATAGCCTCACATATAGCATCTGATTCTCATTCTTTGCCAACATAACACGTGAGAGGAATCATATGAAGAGAGTATGAAATTAATGAAACATCCCTGTGGGACTGTCAGTGTAAGGTAAAGACGACACACCTTGGAGTTCACTTCATACATGGTGGTATTCACAGCCTTTCTGGCAGCTTCAATCCATTATTTGTGGGAATGATCTACAGCTCTGACTCAAATGTTTGTGACTCTAGCAATTCTGAACTTTTAAGAGGACATTCAGTTTTTCCCATATATGGCTCAGAACTTTTCTACCTCTAAGTTCTCATTATGTGCAGTATTGTGCCTCGGTCACACATACAAACATGCAGGTCTTTTATTTAAAATCTTGGAAGGCAAAATCTAGGGGAGCTGAACAGAATTGCTGAGGATTGAAAGCTGTGGGCTGACATATTCAGACAACTTCAACACCCATCTTATAACTTTTAAAGCTAATGATAGTAAACTTTTCAACCAGTGTTAACAGTTTGAGCACCAGTTATTTCCATATTGCATCACAATTGTATTTCAGTTAACGTAATGGAAACAAAAACAAAACAGGTTGCCCCAGCAAACAAATTACTGATGGAATATCTAAGGCTGTGAATAGACCATGTATGAAGCACACACACACGTGCACAGAAGAAATGAAATGGGTTTAAGGGCAGTAAAGCTGTACAAATACAATGTAAAAATCAACAAAAGCGAAAAGTAGAAAACCATCTCATTTTTAGTCACTTTACAGCCTGAATGTTCAAGTTCCATTTAACCAATGTTTTAAAAAACAAATCGAATCCTCTTACACACCGCTTGTTTGTCATTGTCAATTTATTGGTGGGCCCTCTGCTTTCTTTTTGTTCTGTGGCTACACCAACCATGTCTTCCCTATAGAGATTGACACCCCTGCCACACAACTTATTTGGCCTTTGTTGAGACTTTCTTCACTGTGTCACTTCCTGTCAGCTGACTTAAGGATCTCATGAACAGTTTGATTTTTGTGTGCTAGGATTTAGACGTCTCCAGGACCTAAGCCAAGCAACTTTTTAAAGATTTTAAAAATGCACATGCGTCAGCTTCTTTCATTTTTGTGAGCTGATGAAGGCTTTCTGGTGGCTACATCCATTGTATCACTTGTGACTGTGTTCTAGCAAAGTTGAGCAATTCCACTTTGTGATTTTGTTGATTGACTCATTCATGTATATACATCAATATAATAGCCCACAAACCAGATACTGACAGTACATATATGTGGTCGGCAAACGTTGTGGTAAGTTCATTCATATAAAGGAAACATTAAAACAGAATTGGTTCCTCTTAATGTTCTAGTAAAAATAGGGGGAAAAAACCATTCCAAGAACATTTAGAATCAGAAGCAAATGGAATAATTCAAACATTTAAAATTTTTATTTGGGTCTCCACCAAACCGTGTATTTTTTTCATTTGATGTAACATCTGTCATAATATTCACAATTAGACATAGTCCCTGTCGGCCAGCAAACCAAGGTGATGAAACAATACTGGCACTCAATAGGACACACACACTGAGAAAACCTGTTAAAATTATAACTAGGGAATCCTTTCTCTG
Source organism: Cepaea hortensis (assembly GCA_963921405.1). NCBI lineage: Eukaryota > Metazoa > Mollusca > Gastropoda > Stylommatophora > Helicidae > Cepaea > Cepaea hortensis. The sequence goes on along the minus strand of OY992881.1, from coordinate 19,260,708 downwards.
GAAATCACAGGCAAAAAAGGAGAAGAGAATTAGAGACAGTTGTGAGGACATGGATGGAGAGAGCTGCAGAAGGCTTGGTGTGAGTTGATTGGAAGTCTATGCTCCACTGGGAGATACACGCAGAAGGCTAGCCCTGGTGTTGATCTGACTTAGGCATAAACTGTGCAAGTATGATTGTCGTGCTCATCCTCCCAAAACCCAGGCTGTCTCATCTCATTTTGTTCCTCTCGTTCGTGGCGGTATCGAGGTGAAGCATATACAGCAGGAGAGTGCCCATTTATGGGCTTCATTTACAACTCAGACTGTAACAGGTTCTAATTGACAATACAAGGCGAAACCCCCAAAAACAAACATTCCAAGATTTTTAAAACGATGTTCTATTGAGACAAAAGAGAATTCTCCATGAAAGATTATGTCATGTCTGTCTGCTTCAAGCTGAAATTGATATCAAAGATAGTATACTTTCATATAATCAGAAACGATAATATATTTCAACGGGAATCATTTTAACACTGTTTAATTTTAAATCAACAGAAAATAGATTTTTTTAACCTTTAAATTGTAAATCAATCAGCATAATACCCTTCAGTGTTTCAATCAGTCAGAAACAGTGCAACACCCTTCAGTGTTTCAATCAGTCAGAAACAGTGCAACACCCTTCAGTTGTTAAATCATTTTGAAACAGCACAACACCAAGTTTTTTTTAAAACAATATGAATTGATAAATGCAGTCTCAATAATGAATAATATATACAACCTGAAACAATGTAATAATAAATAATGACTAAACACAGGTGTAAGAAACAATATCAGGAAAATGCTGCAAGCTGTACTATTTACAGGAGTTTACAATACTGATTTGCCTTCAGCCATCAGGTGAGCCTTCATGAATGGTGAGACCATCCATCCTTTTACTTCGGATGAGCAATCACGAATTACGAGACCATCCATCTTTTTACCTTGGGTGAACATTTTCAAATGGTAAGGCCATCCATCTGTTTACTTTGGATTAACCTTTGTCAACAGCAGGATCATCCATCTTTTCACTTCAGACAAGCTTTCATGAACAGCAAGCACAAACATTTTTTTTAAATATTTCAGACAAGCCTTCATAAATGGCTTCAGATGAGCCTTCATTCTTCATGAACAGGGAAAACAACCGTCTCTTTACTTCAGATAAACCTTTGAGAGGGGCAAGGCCGCCCATCATTTTATTCTAGCTGAGCTTTGTGAATGATGAGACCACCCATCAATGTACTGAAATTGATCACTGCTAGCATCAAGTCACTATGTTCAGAAAAAAAGATGGAAGATAGATCCTTTAAACATCAAACCAACAAGAAATCAGAACAATTAAATAAAATTCTTCTGAACAATCATCAGCAAACTTGAAGAAAGAAAAAATGTGAATGCACAAAGTTAAATCACTACCGTAGTCTTGTTTGTCGCACAACTTTTATTTCACTAATAGTAAAGATGTTGAAATGCACCGCAAGATGTTAGCTCAGCAATCTGATACAAAGCAGTTGTCAACATTCTACCAATCACTGATTGTAACATGAGAACATTTCCTGTTTGACTCTTAGTATACAGCAAGTCAGCTCAAGTGGTCCCGCAAGATTTTTCGGTATATGTTGGTATATTTCGATTTCAAAACGTTTTCCCATAGTAAATTTGAACAATAAAGACACAAACAATTTATTGCCTGTCATATTTCGCTGCATCACATAACATGATAGTCAGTATAAAATTAGTAGTAATAATGGTAGACAATTACTGTGGGGACTGTATATATTTCAGCTTGAAGGATTTATCTCATTGCGTTAATGTTGTGTAGATTCTGCAGTATGCACCTGTCGAGATGCAGCGAAATAACCAGGCAATAAATTGTGCAGTCCATTGTTTAATGTTATTCGCATTGACATTTGTTTCATGAAGCAAATATGCCAAAGCTTTTCTTCCTGTGACTTGTTACTTGTATAGATTTGCTACATGCCAGTTTTGTTCCGTAGATATTCAATCAAATACCCAGTAACTGGTTGCTATGGCATCCCCAGAGACCACTCCTACAGATTCAGGCACATACACTATGAGTCAACCAGGTTCAAGAAAAACCAAAAATTCATCTTCAATTCATCTTTACCAATTGATACATATGAATGGCTATGTTGTTAACAAAACGACAATACAATTTTTTGCAGGCACACGTACAACCAACAAAAAAAAATCAATAAGCAGAAATGAGGCATCTGTCAAAACTAACGATCTACAATTAGGAAGTTGGATTAGTTTTCCTAATCTGAACATTTTATTAGGGAGCAATGAATAGATTTAAAACACACATATGCATTGTTTGTATCTGTAATTACTAAAATATTTTGTTATAATGCAATGAAATATAATAATAATAACTAAACATCTGCAATTATTTAAAGAAAAACAAAAGATTTTGAAGGTGAGTTCCAGTCATTTGATTTGGCCTTAAAGGATTTCCCAACACACATCATTTATATATGTAGTTCTAACTTACCCATATCATGACCACTTCTTGGCACACTAGCTCTCACGTTTCACTTCAGATTATCATTGCACTCTGATCACATCCACAAGTGCTGTGATCTTATCCACACTGGCAGTGACATATCTTTGCTTCAAAAATCCAATCCAACTTGCTGTTATCTCATTACATCATTCCCCCAAACTCTTCTTGCCAATGTTCTTTATTTCATTTAACGTTTTTCACTACATACAAATACAGGTACCACATCTCCATGGTCATAACAACATACATATAGCTTTTACGTTACAGAACAGCACACGACAGTCAGTTACTAACTCTGCTACCATCAGACAGTCATCAAAACAATGATAAGCAACAAGAGCATGTGTTATGTAACAAGTAAACTACACATTTGCTGATATGATGTGCAAAATGATGTGACGTACATCAGTGACTTGAATAGTTTGACAGCTTTCAGAAGTACTGACATGAAGAATGCCCTAGGTGACAGAAATATATTTAAATCTGATGATTCCATCTGGTCTACAAGGTGTGGGCTGTGTCTGGTCCTGCAGCTAGCAGGGTTAGGATCGGCTAGCAGGGTTAGGATCGGTGAAAATTAATTGCGTGCCGATGACCTGCAGACAACACAAGTCAACACCATCTTCACGTGGTGTAGACTGGGAAACCATGACCGTGAGGTCTTGGGCAAACAGGGCTCAGGCTCGCCAGGGGGATGGACTCCCCTTAGATTTTTCTATCCTAAACCTGCGACTGACCTAGCAAGCCGCCAGGGTATTTTCATACTACTTGTAGAAAAACTAAAAAAGTATTATCAAACTGACACAAATGGAAATAGATTAGACGGCAGCAAGTCAAATGGTTTGGCCATGTAACTAGGTTACCAGCTAACAGTATACCACAACAAGCAATGATGTACAGACCAAAGGGAAGCAGAAGAAGAGGCCGACCACATAAATGATGGACAGAAGGAATAGAGTCCATGGGAATCTCGATACATGAAGCCCATAACAGGCACTCTTCCGCTGTTTATATTTCACATCAATACCGCAAGGTAAAGAGGAACAAGATGAGACTTCCTGTGGACACTGGGCTGGTGTCTGTGGACAATGAAACACCTGAAACCTGTGGAGCAAGCATGATTAACCCAGGCCTGATGCCAGTGTATTCTGTGCTGAATGATGACTGGTTACACCACAATATGCCCCGCCAGATTTGAAGCTCCATTACCAGTCTTGCACACCTGCTGGTTTCTCCTCTACAACACGGTCCATGTGGTGATGGCACTTGAGCACTGGGTCGTGAATATAGTCCCTGCTCCTACATCACTCTAATAAGATGTAAGCCCTTTTCTGGGTTAAACGACCTTACTGCCAATGTATTGGACTTCACATGTAAAACTCAGTCTTCCAAAGGGTTCACCAACCAACAACCTTACAGACAAAGTAATGTAAATGGTCAAGCTCTTACAACCACACCACACAAAAATAGAACCATGCACACAAGGTCTAGATTCATTCTGACAAGACTGCATAGAAACAAACATTTGTAAAGATAACATGATACCACTTCATCTTTATTTTAAATTCTTGACCATTCAACCAGGAGGAACAAATAATTGGTTTTCTTATAATGTACTACCAAGAATAAGGAAGAAATAATGGTGTTATCCTGAAAGGGGTGGTAGTTATTATGTTACCATAATGTTGACATATACATACATCATTCGCTAAAACATGAACAGAATATACAATTTATACATTTATTTTACATATTTTGTGTGTTAGATGAACAAAGTATGTGCACAGCAGGCGTAAGAATTTTCTAATGCTGTTGTCAAAGAAAATCATAAGCCTCAGTTCCTGCAAAGAAAACCATAATTCTAAATTCCGGATCCTTCCTCTATTGTAGACAGCTTTCACTAAAATACACCACGGTGCTGTTATCACAACAGGTCTCCATGATGATAATTCACAAGCCACGATTACGTCTGGCATTTAGGGAGCCATGTTAGTAGTTGTTCACTGTACGCGAGCAGTGCCCACGGCATGGTTTCTTCGCATACAAACATATGCATGACATATATTTTATTTGTTAATAAAAACATGTTATACACATTCTTTGACACACAAGAATTGCTCAACACTAACCTAATTTGCTTACAGAGAGAAAAAAAACTACAATGATTTTAGCAGATTGTCATTATGTTTCTCAATATGTACAGAGATGTCAAATATACAGAGCTTGTGAATAAAACTCCAATGAAGAACATTAGTTGTAATCATCACAATTAATGTTCACATGTGCCAAAACTGAATTCCAAAATGTCAACTTCTGAATATCTTCATATCGCATGTATCATCAATTAAGACTAAAAGGGCTATTATACTATTTTAAAACATTTTTAATTGCAACACAACCCACAATCATATGTCCTGCTCCAAGACAGAAGGGAGAGGGGTGAAAACAAGTTCACCGAATCATTTCAAACTGAATGCTAAATCAACTAGATCTGATATCCGCAACCTGAGAATCTCTCACGGGTTTCTCTATTAACACATTGGACAATTACACACGAAACTGTCCAGACTAGCAGCATGAGCCAAGGCTTATTTAACAGTCCAGAATGTTCACTGGACCATATTCAGTCTTGCATATCTTCTGGCACTTCATGAGGTCCTACAATGCCAGGTACTGCCAACTGTTGCTTGCGTTTTTCATCCTGGGCATACCTGATTGTATTCTCCCTTTCCTCCAAGAACAAATCATCTAGGTCTTCACCAGCAAACTCCTAAACCAAATAAAAAATGTAAACGTAAAATTTTTGTGTACTGAAAGACACTAAATAAAATCTGGCAAATGTATGCTAATTAAAGGTAGGCCCACAGTTTATTGCTGCCATCGAGATGGGGAGTGCCAGGCCTTCACATCATCTAGATCAGTGGTTCTCAACCTTTTCCAGCCATTGCACCCCTTCACCATATGTTCAGAATGTCATCCCCCCCCCCTTTCATATTTCCTCCCTATAAATTCCCCCCTCACCCATACACAGCATACATAAAAATGGAAGCTAAATTTAACAACACATACTAGACCAAGTCTAGACGCCTACATAAAACGTGATTTGCACGTCTACTTACATTATAAAACGAATTTCAGAAGAATGAGAAGTACAGAACAGTAAAGTATGGAGGGAAAAACTATCAAGTAATCGGTTCTTGTATTAACAGGATGGTGAAATAATCTTAATTCCCCCCACCCCACCCCTGGAAACCCTAAAATTCCCCCATGGGGGGGGGGGGGGGGGTGTGTGTGTGTTAAGAGAATCCCCACCAGTTGAGAACCACTGATCTAGATACATGGCATACCGGGGTAGGGTGACCAGTCTCCCTTACCGCCTGCTTTCCTTCCCAGACATTTATCCGGTACCCATTTGATATGGCTGGGTGAAGGCCAGGATGGTCAAATGTTTAAGAGAGCTTGCTCTTATACTGCCAGTTGGTTGATGCCAAGGTTGCAAGTTCTACTCCTACACCAGTCTGTTGGACAAAAAGTTCTTAACTTTGGGATGTAAATTACAAGTACCTCAGGAGTTGGAGTGGGGTTGAATGATGGCAAGGGTCACTGGTAATAGGGAAATCAAAGGCAAAAATCAGTCCTGTGCACTAAAAGTAGTAGCAAGCTCATGGACTACCCTTGAGTTAAAAACACACAAACACAAAAAATAAGACTGGTTTGAACCCACAGATATACTAGTTGGAAAAATAATCTGGCCAGTGCTTAGCATTGGAACCCACATCACTGTATTTATAAGCAAGCACACTAATCTGTATCCCATCGGGAATTATGCTAGTTATAAATGTTACAAGTTAATAATTTCATCTTTCTGTGCGAATTTACCTTTAAACTTTGAATGTAATAAACACCTACTTTACAATAATTCAATCAATCAATCATGTGCCATGCC